>JAZDUA010000367.1:977500-1584950 GCA_038098605.1 Gryllus longicercus
TCACATCGTGTTCCACAATTGAGTACACATTGAAGATAAATACATACCTGATTTATATTACATGATCTACCAATATCATTTTTATGAAGTAAGCATGTATGCATTCAAATCTTCGAAATATGCATTCTGGTATCCGATAGTAAGTGTATGAACGTCAGAGAAGACGACCTCTTTTTGTTTTGCGAGACGGTCTGTTCAGCGGACCAAGTCGGGCTGTGACGGGTTGGCTTCAAGGCAATACAAGATGAAATCAAGACGTCAGATTTAGCAAATCCTACGATAGTCTTCACTTCACTATTACTGGACTAATTTATTAACTGATGTTTCCTGACACATCAACTGCTATGGGTGTTAGTTCCATTAGTGTAGTGCATTTTTTTTATTGCTGGAGGTGGCGGTGATTTCCCTTCGCTGGATGGCAAGATACGTCGCCGACCTATACGTAGGCTTGCGGGCTGTCCCCAACCAGGTATCTCCCAACAGCAGGACACCGCCGTAGACGGGACAGGCTCCAAGCTCCCGACTGGTCTCCCAACACGTACGGTAGTGCAGTGCGCGTGTGTGTGCGTGTGAGGGGTGAGGGTAGGACAAGGAAGATTGCACGCGGCCTGCGGCCTGTTCCTTAGGGCACAGCTCCGGCATTCGCCTGGTTTTGATGAGAGTGACAAGGACAATGATCGCTGAGCGCAGCCGGGCGCTAGGTGCTTGGCCTGTGTCGGGAGCGGCGCCTCCTGTGGCCGGTAGGAAGGTCGCCCCCGGAGCGAGAAAGCCGTGGCCGGTGGGCCAGGCTTCACCCACTGAGGGAGGATGTCGGCGCCGCACAGGAAGAGAAATTGCCTGCCCCCAGGGCCCTCGCCTTCCGCCCCGCGGCCCCATTCCCCCCACGACGCGCTTGAGCAACGAGGGCGCGACAACTACGCTTCGATGAAAACAGCGCGCCCGTTGACGCTGGCATCCAATCGGCAGCGACTACAGTGATCTATGAGTATACTTCGATTAAAACATTTGAGTCCGCTGTCTCTAGATCTGCTGTGATATCATCGGGAGTTTAAACGACACTGTAGTCGCTGTACTACGGTGAACTATAAGCCCACGGCAAAGCGTTACAGCAATAGACAACGCTATCCATCTTCTGCGCATGCGCAGTTCGAGTTAAGAATCAGTCTTCTACATCTGCGCATGCGCAGAAGGTTGACACTGCAGATTGCTGTAAGTTATTCCGTGCAAATCTCCCTATTTCTCTCTTGAGAGTAGCATATGCCGTAGCCGGAAGCTGTCGGGTTATTCGCTCTTTATTCTCTTCTTCTAGCATCAGGCGCCGATCTACATGTCTGCTTGAGCGGCTTTTCCCCCTGCACGTATCTCTCTCTTCCTCAGCCGGGACAACTCTCCTCTCCCGACCCGGCACAGTGCAGTGCATGTCAGTGTGTGTGTGTGCGTGCGTGCGCAAGGGCGAGAAAGAAAGGATTGCGCGTGCTGTTTCTGATGGTTGATTAATTGATTATCAGTGATTACGTGTGCGTCAAATGACAGGATCGTCTGTCCCGTAAGTATAGATCATGTTGTTGGCTCTGGATGCGCCGAAGATCTTGCCCCGCTGGATGGCGAGATCTGGCGGCGACCTACCGTCGGCTAGTGGGGTTTCCCCAAACAGGTATTTCCCTCGAACAGGGTACCGCCCCAGCCAGAACAAGCTCTAAGCTCCCGACCGATCTCCCGACATGTGTGATAGTGTAGTGTGTGTACGTAAGGAGCAAAGATAGGACAAGAAAGAGGAAGAAAAGGTCGCGCGCTGTCCGTCGCCCGTTGGTCAGGATTCTCCTCCGGCATTCGCCAGGTGTTGATCGGAGCAACTCTCGGAAAACTCCCGGTCAGAGCAGCCGACCGCTAGAATTGTCCTCCAGACAGCGGCTGAAGTCGACCTGGCTGTGCAGCTAGTGTGGAAAATGCTGCCACCGTCGGGAGCGGAACCCTAGGGCCTCCCGGTCGGAGGCAGTGCACCGACACCAACCGATGCCCTGAGCCACCTCTTCCGGTGTGTTGGATTTGCCTGGTATTGATCACGCACGGAGCCCTCCGGCAGCCTCCCGACCCCTGGCGGCGCGGGCGTGCGGGCGGATGCGACGTCTCGAGGTAATTGCCTCGGCGGCAGCGGGATGCAAAAGGAGTGCGGGCCGAGGGAGCGGAGGGAAGCAGCTTCTTCAATGCTCTGCTGGGCTGCACCCCCCCCCCACACACACACACAGGCTGTGGAGCCCGGCGGTGGCCGATGCTAAGGTCGAATGCAGCCCCTGTGCGGAGGAGAATTGCTGCGACAGGCTGCTCGCATCGTAGTTTTCACTGGTTCCTCTAATCCAGACGATTCTCTAATCTTCACCATTACATCCATAGGTAGATGACGTATGCAACGATCGATCGATCGATTAGTGATTCCGGGCGCGTTCATTACTAAGATCATTAGTAGTAAAAGTAGTGCATGTGCTTTCCTCCCAAAGCAGCAGTGGTCTTCCCCCGCTGGATGGTGAGATCCGGTGCCGAACTACACGTTGTAACACCCCCGGTCATCTCGTTAGAGAATGCCCGGTTAGCGGTCCGGTTGTAGCTCAGTCGGTGATGGAAGGAATTGTTAAACAGATACAATGGCAGTACGAAACACTTTGATCACTGGTAAAAATTACTTTTATTCCTGGGCAAGAAAAAGAATGCCCCAGGGAAGTTACATTTCTAAATTGAATAAAAAAATGAGAAAATTAGATGAAAAGAAAAGAAAATGAAAGGTCAGAATTCAGAGTAAAGCTTAAAAACTAGAAAGAATTATAACTAACATTACAATGGTGAAAAAAAAAATTACAAGTCAATGTGCCATAGCGCGGCACCGCATTACAAAGTTACACAGGGCGAATGCCCTTGAGTGATACTGCCTGGGAAAAGGTCTTTGTGCGCCCGAGAAGGGCAGGGCGCGGTCGAGGGGGGCGGCTGGCGTTCTTCACAAAAAATGCGGCAGAGGCCGATGGCCTCCCTTGCCGACAGCTGAGCGGTCGTCTCGTGACGTCACCAAGGGGCGGTGGCGTCTGGCAGCGTTGAACGACGTCTGGTAGAACTCGGAGCGGCCGGGATTCTCTCGATCTCAGGAGCGTAGTAATCAACCATGCGTCTCTTTGATTCTTATGATAATTGTCGAACACAACTTCGGAAAGTCTAGAACTCCTTCAGAGAAACATTCGCCTCTCTCCGCGACTGATTCCCGCTTCAGAGAAGTCTCTCTGCCCACACTACTCAGCCCTTTATGATAGCTCACGCAGAAATTTTATAAGTCCTTCAGAGGCACATACGCCTCTGACCGACGAATAGCTCCACCCCAGAGAAGTTTCTCTCCCAACTGCCCTCAGCCTAATGATAGCTCACGCAGAAATTTTATAAGTCTTTCAGAGACACACTGGTCTCTCCCCAACGAATAGTTACCCCCCCAGAGAAGTTTCTCTCCCGACTGCCAAGCCTCTTCTGACATTTTGTAAATCGAAATCGTAGCAAGTAAACTTTTACCCCCACCCATTTTCTCGTGTGCTCCAGCTCCTTATAATAGGTCGCGTCGCTATTGGCCAAAGGTAATGGCGCAGTACACTATTTTCAACCAATCGTGACGGGAGGAGCGAAGGAAGTTTCCGCTCTCTGTGCCATCTGTGAGTGTACAGTGTTTTTCTTATTCCTTCTAGAACATCGGCCATGCCTGCGCAAGGGGCGCGTTGTCCGGTGAAAGAATTATCGTTCTGGGTTTCCCCGAATGCGAGCGGGCGTTCTAGAGATTTCGCAGATGTTCTTGCGTCCGCGCGCCTCTCTCCGTTAATCTTTTGACACCAGCTCTCGTAACAACTTCGTAATGGGCCGGGGGCGCAAGTGGCTGTCACGATAAGCGGGGTTGCGCGCGTGTCGCCATCTGTATTCTCCCAGTAGGACTCGGGGCGGCCGAGTTTATTTTATTTAATTTGTATGAGGAAATCGGTATCGCTACAACGTTGACTGGCGGGGTTTCCCCAACCAGGTATCTCCAACCACCGGGGCACCTTCCCAGCCGGGACAAGTCGTAGGCTCTCGACTGTCTCCCAAAATATGAGATAGTGTAGTGCGAATAAGAGTAGGTGTGTTAGTAAGGGGTGAGGATAATAGAACAAGGAACAGGATCGAAATATCGCGTGCTGTTTGTGGCCCGTTTGTCAGAGAACAGCTCCGGCTTTCGCCTTTGTTGATCGGAGAAACCTCGAAAAACTGCCGATCAGAGCAACCTCAGAACCTCTCGGTCATAGGCACTGCAGGGACATCGGTTCATGCCCTGACCTATTGATGTCGGTAAATGGAAAGAAACTTCTTCATTCCACAGGCACCCAAGAATGAAAACAAACAAACAAAAACAGTTTTGCCCGTTACTTTTCGCTCATATTTGGTCTGTATTGAGGTTTGTAATGTGCTGTTCCAAAATCAGAATGAACTGCAGAATTTGAGGATCAATTACATACATTCACACACCTCTGTTAACTCATGATACGATTAATTTTAATCTCTGCACCTCCGGTCTGGGCCGAAGCATCCAAAACCATTAATTTCAAAATGCATACCATTTTCCTACTCTGTGTCCTCGCGAACGGTTGCTGCCAAGCGGCTTCAGCCAATCACGCGAGTGCGTTGCGTCTTTACGAGCCTTTCGGAGAAGTCGATAAACGCAAAATGCTCCAACTACGGCCATAGCTCACAATCTCAGACGCGACGTATTTTCTTCGAAAGATAAAAAAGGAAAATAAAAAACAAAGTAAATTCCTAAGAACATTCAATGAAGAACCTTGTTTTATCACAAACTCCCATCTCCACAAAGAAGTCCATATCACCCTGTTACAATAGTCGTACATTTCTCTCTTCTAGCCGCAAAATTCTGCAGCAAAATAAATCGGAAACCGTCAGCTTCCCATATTAAACCAAGAGAACAGATTCCTCATCGCAAACATTTGAAAACGAAACTGTCCAGGAATTTTTTGACCCATCTTAAGCAGACTATACACGATTGGCCATGTCTTATAATATAATGTGGCCCTAAAGTGCAGTAACGGTAATTATCATGTAAACCTACTCAATGTAAAACAACCAATGTAACAGCCCTTCTCGGATGCTGAGACCACAGGCCAAGCAAGAATAAATTAATAAAAAAAGAACTTCAGGTAATAAAAACTGTTTGCAGAAGAGTTCATACTTCTCAAAACACACAACCCTTGTCATACTGCTTTAAATTTTATACTTCAGCCTCTGTGTTTTTGTTCTCATTCTAAATTTATCCTCATGTAAATTGCGCGCACGTGCCTCTATTTGAGGATGTTGCATATATGTGTAACTCAGAGCACTGAGCGCTCCTAAATCAAAGCAGTAATGCTTCAACGTCATTATCACATTACACCATGAAAATGCAACACTCGTAATGGACTGCAAGCCTCTGCATTCAGAGATAACGTTGGATTTTCTGTGAACGGTAAACAGGTCTTACGATTTCCAAGGAATTCGTAGTTATCTTTTGAGTGACGTGGGGTGCCCTCGGCAGCTGATAGAACTAGTAAATGAATTCGTTACGACAAATGATATTTACATCAATGAGACGTTCTATACTTCGAAGATTTTAAAGGAAATTGTTTTAATTAAAAAATGTACTTACCCAAAAAGCAAAGTAACTCGCAATTTCACAAAAAAAAATTGTAGTGGCATAAGCATTCTGTTTAGTTTCATAATTTAAATTGAAGTTATTAGTTAAGCGTATGTTAGCCTCGTACATAAATTCTGGTCGTAACAGAGAAATGATTATGTGTTTTGTAGCTTACGTGGTTATGACCTTGATTAAGTAGCTTCATCCAGAGAGCCAGGTACGAAGTCAAATACGACCCGACCCGCAGGAGAAAACATGTTTGTATTGTCATCCTGAAGGATACACCCACGCTGTGCATGCAGGGCTAAGATGCATTATGCGAAATTGAGATCACTGGCCCGTCCAACAAAACTGCTACAGGGTGTCCCCTCATTTCCAGGAATAAATTTCCCCTTTTCCCGTGCATTTTTTCCGCGTAATATTGGTAATTTCATACTACATGAGGAAAATATTAATGTTATCTAGATGCATTTTGGCCAGCTCTCTGATTTCGCTGTGACAAAGTCCAAATTAACAATATTTTCTCGCTAAATAAAATTGAACAAAAAATAAAAACCTACTAATCTTTTTAAGAAATAACATCTAATTTTATAATCCTTTAAACCACTTTCCCTGACTTCTCACGATTCTTCTACAAATCCCCTGACTTTTCGAGAACAATGATGTTCCTAGATTTTTTTCTGGATTTCCACGTTCTCCAAAAAGTGGCCACCCTTCGCTAACAAGTTGAATCACAGCTAGGAAGGCGGCAGCGATGTCGATGTTTTAAATATCGATATATTAGAGCCAATTTTTTTAACTTCGATGTTTTGCACTCCATGGGTTTATTTGTGAATGGTAATGTTTTCTTTGTAAAGGACAATTCCCATTCTGACAGTTTAGTAAAAGTTAAAATATGAAATAATTACTGATGTTGCAACTCTTTTGTCAGTTTATATGTTAGAACCGAAGGAACGCGGCGTGTGCTATCTTCATGGATTACCTCTTGCCCAGGGTGACTCCGATGTCCTGTATGCCGCACATAGAGAAGCTGTTAACGTGCTTCAGTCTGAGTTGTCCATTGTGCCAATTATTTCTGATTTTTTTAGTTAATTCTTTGCCACAACAACTATGTGGTTATTAGAGACTTTCAGTTACAAATACATCACTAAAAAATTACAACAGTAAAATTTGTACTCATCTTACAGTAGTAACATCAATTCAAAACAACATAGACAATTCACATGTATCCCTTTAACTTAAATGACCAGAAATAAATTAATGGCTCTACAAAATTTCATTATTCCTTTCTTGTTCTTTTTTAAAATACAGTATTGATTCATGATTGTATCCAGTTAATTCTCTTTGTCTGTTATATCTGGGACATAATATAAAAATGTTATCAAAATTTAAAGGTGTATTGCATTTTTCACATGTGGGGGACATGTTTTTTGATTAAATGGAGATGGTTAATTTCAAATGTCCTTTTCGTATCATTGAAAGGGCTACTTGCTCCCTGCGTCGGAATTTTGTGTGGGTGGCTAACGAATGAAACCTATCTATAGATTTATGAATATTGCTGGCTTTATAATTTGTCAATCAGTCATGGATCCATTTTTGTATTTCTTATCTAACAAATTTTAAAATATCTTTAATTGTACATGATAAGTTATTTGAAATTTATCAGAAATTTGTTTTCGGTTATATCTTCAATTATAAATTATAAACGTTCAACACTTAACCACTGTTAAATTCAGTTCCGTTGCACAGGAACTGAATTAGAGATTACTTAACCAGCTTTAAGACTTCCATGATTTTTAACAGATGTATTATTAACATAGATGTTTTGTTATCGTCGACGCATGACTAGATTACAGATGGCAGATTAGTCAAGCGAACTGGGTAGCAGAGATAGTATTTGCAGCCGTAAAGAACTTCACTTACTTCATCCTAGTAATACATTCACATGAACCGGAATGGTACCCGATAGCATTCAATGAGATTCGGTGCCTTGCGCAAGACTTGCGATGCTCCCCGGATGTTTGTGTGATGATAACCGAACAACATGAACGCGTGTTTGCATGTGCAGATAAAGTCGGTGTACCCAAGAGAGTGTTTGCGATAGGTTTCTCGTTTGGAAAACCCCAATTAGCGGACGGATTATGAGATAAATCAAAAACATTAAAAATAAAATTAAATTGCAATATTTTATTTCACTCTAAGGTCCAAATCATCCAGAAACACAAAACATTTAGATGTGCATTAGATTTCAATTAACAGTTAGGATAAAAATGGCATGTATGCTATTCTACATGCCAACTAATCACAGAAGGAACTAAAAGAAAAATATATTTGAAAATATTCAATTTTCCATTTTATGTACGTACAGGATTTTAGGAATTACACGTTTTGTAGATATTTTAGAATACTATTCGTGACTCTCAACAGAAATATTTCCATTCATATACACTGTTCTATATTATATTTATTTGTATTTAACGTGAAAAATGCTAGTATTTTCTCAATTTATCATTCAATTTGTCCCCTTACATAAAAGTATGGCCACTACCCCGGATCAAGACTTTCTGTTAATCAATCCCATCTAGAGATCCGACACCGTAAAATAAATGTTTATAAACACTTGAAAAGCAAACAAAACATGCACATGCGACCAGAAAATAAACAAATTATAAAAATGAAACACTAAGTAAACAAACTGTTGAATTTCTTGTAAATGATAATTAATTTATCCAATGTTTACTTTTCCTTCATTTCTCGTATTGGAATCTCCTTAACAACGCGATTCGAATTTGCAGTCGCCAAATACGTCTTCTTCTTTGCATACGCGTGCTCAACTTTGCACTGCTTGAGAATTAAGGTCTGTTAGTGCTGTTCCAATGATGGTTAACAATGATGTAGATGCCGAGGAGATAAACAAAATTTTGTACCAGCAAATCGGGATGCCTACGTACATACTCATTATTTATGTATGTATGTGTGGATGAAAGGAAGTGTGTCACCCAGAAGTGTCAGACAACAAGCTTTTGAGCCGAAAGAACTTGGTAAATACGTCAGACGGAACAAAATTGAAAACGTTAGAACACGGTGGCGGCAATCAAAAACCTGCACCTGGGCGCAAATTGCTTCGGCGCGGCCCTCCGCCCGCCTCCCCGCCCCCTCAGCGAGCAGCAAAACGGGCCGGGCGGCACCGCATGTGAATGCACTGCGTGGAGTACGTGATTTGTATTCTTCGTAGTGCACGGCGGCCCACAGCGCGAGCTGATAAAGCGCGAGAGTGGCGGTAGAGACACTTGAAGCTAGCCACCCTAGTGGCCCGACCGGTCATAACCATTGTGATACCAAGTGCGAAGTGTGTAAGTTTGAAAGATTTTTTGTTTACTTACGATTAAGTTTTCCTACGTTTCATAGAGTCATTCAAAAGTTATTGTTTGTGTTTTGAAATTAGAATTAGTGCCGATTTCCCAGGTCACATCACTAGGTTCACTAGTGAGCAGTTGTCTCCCATTAAAAGTATGAGAAAGGTACAGTGTCCTGTGTCTCCATACTATTTGATTATATAGTGAGAATAATGCAAATCATGTCGGAAAGCATGGGAAATTGATACGAATGCTGGGTGAGACATTCAAAGGGAGGTCCTGCATGTCGAATGTGAATATTCACCCAACGATCGCCGATTTTATCAAATCGTTATCCACATTTAAAACACTTTCAACTAAATACGCTTTAACCCGACTGTTAATCAAAGAATAATATATGTATGAAATATTTCTTAAAATGAAAGGATTGAAGTGAACGTTTTTGCACTCTATCTCATGAATGCACTAGTTTCAAGAAAACATTCTCAGTTGGGAAATCAAAAATAATAGAGAGTACCTATACACGTTAACCAACGCTTCCGAAATGAATGAGAATCGTTTCTATATGTTACTCTCCAATGGCGCTCCCAGATACGATTTGGGAGAAACAAGTAAGAAAATGGTCCATCATGTGATTGAACAGATCGTAGAGCGCAAAGGCCCGACCCTCACCCCCTCCTCATACACACACAAACATGCGCGGCGACGGGGATGTCATGCAGTGATACATCGCCAACAAAACATCCACGTTAGCAAACATCCATGTTCAAAATTAAACTATCGATGATGATAATGTACATCGACCAAATACCATCGATGTTCTTAAACATCGATGTTTTAAAGCTGGTTGAGTAACTTCTAACAATTAAAGTTGTGCGCAACAAAATTTAATTTCATGTCGGCTGAAACCATGAAAATATTACAAAATTGTAATTATAGGAATTTTGCATTCACCCACAAAACATTGAAAATGTAAAAACCCAGACCAAAATTATCTATGTTCATATGGCACGGGCTTTAACGTTTTGAAAACATCGACATAGATGACCCCCCGCAGTTCGCCATAAAACGAGGCGAAACAGACGTGGCCTCACCGTCAGACCGGGCGGCAAATGGCATCGATGTTTTTAAATCATGTATTTTTAAACACAAACATCGATTATGTCCTTCCGAATTTTATTCAGATCGATATATTTTCCCAGAATCATCAATGTTTTCAGAAAGAAATTCATGACATAAATAAAATTTACAGAATCTATTTCATGTGTGGATTGCTCGCAATCAACAGCCATTCACAAATGTCACTGTTGTCGATTCCCAGGCACCACGAAACCTTTTGCTATTCGCAGCCTTTCTGCAGTGTTGTTACCTCTTTTGGTTATTTTGTACGTGGTAATATCGTTAAACTTCAATTTGAACCTTGACTGCACATAACATCGATTAAAAAATGAAGAGGCAGAATACACTTCAAACTAATATTGCCGTGTTGAATCACATTAGAACCAGAACACTTCATCATCCCGATTAAGACATTGATATTTTAAACGTAGATGTTTCTGTCGATTGTCTAATCGGCGTATCGATGCTTTGCTAAACGTTGCCATCACACTACTTGCGAGCTTGAGCGAAGGCCGCTCTGCGCATGCGCTGGTCGGCGAAAACTGAAATCTCTGGCGAAGAGGGAGCGCGTAAGAGAGCGTCGTCCCGCGCCCTCGGCTCCCACGCCCCCGCCGCCCCGGAGGCAGCGCTTCCGCCCCCGCCCCCCACCGCGAGGGCGGCGCGGGCCGCTTCCGCAGTCGGGGGAGCGTTTCGCACCTTCGGAGGAAGCGGGGCGGGGCCAGGGGGCGAGCGCAGATTTCTGTTAAAGGCGCGGATGCACGGGGAGCGAAATGTACGAAATCCCCCACCCCCCGCTAAAATTGTTCAGTAACTATTCATTTTAACTTGTCACGAAACTTTCAACCTGACATATTTTCGGATAATCATTATAGCGAATAAAATCGTATCGCAGCATGAGAGAAGTGTAGCCTGCAACATTTAACAATATCTGTAATACGACACATTCGATCAAAACATTTTGAATTTTCTGTGCCAAAATTTGTCTCTGGATTCGCCCCAGTAAATAGTAAACGTATTTGTTGTATTATATATAATATTGTACATTATTTATGAACTGTAGATATGATACTATACAATTTTGATGTTTAAATAATTGCATAATTCGAACATAAATATTTAAATCAATTTTGTCACATTAAGGAAAATAAACGAAACCTCTAGGCTTTCGGGTGGGGCGTGGTCCCCATGACCCTTCCCTGGACAAGCAGTGAGAGGAATTGTGGCTCCAAAGCAAATGCACCTCGCTGAGTTAAAGTTTGTGAAAGTAACAGAATCGTGATAGTCCCCTAATAGTCCCGAAGGTGTGGAGCATGTTTCATTGAGGGAGGGGGCGGTGATCTTCCCTCGCTGGATGGCCAATAAGAGCCGATTTGATAGCGGTCTAAGTCTGGCAAGGGTGAAAGGTGGATTTAGGCTGTGATACAATTCGCACCTTGCGCCATAAGAACTAAACGTTCGTGCCTTCCGCGAGATTCGAACTCACAGCTCGCACACATGCCCCCAGCCCATGTGCCCCCCCCCCTCGTTGCCCCAACACACGCAAAGGTCCGCTGCGGGATTCGAACCGAGCCAGCGAAGGTGCGTGCGCCATAGCGGTCTTCATGCCGATTTTACACAACTGGAACGTCTCGTGAGCAACGTCGCAGCCCTAGCGGCTGGCAGAAAGCGCCTTCCATCCAAGCACGTGTTTGTGGCACAGCTACATTGCTTCAGCCACTGAGCGTCAGGCACCACGTTGCGTCACATACTAGCGGGAATTTCACAAGCAGCCAGGTACACCAAAATTATCACTTTGTTCAAAGCTATTTGAACACATATATGAAGAGTTTCATTTAAATATTGCATCTTGTTCACATTTATCGTATTATTTTCTGTTGGTCACCGTTGAAAATTGTCACTTTATGCCACTTTCAAATTATTAACCAGCACTTCTCGCTCGCGGCCTACGGCTGGTCTGGCTTTTCAAGCGAAGTGCCGTGTGGTGGTCACGTGGACCGGCTGCCCCATGTGCCCCAGGGGCCGCGGAGGGGCGTGCGGCGCCCGCTGCCTGCAGGGTCTGCCAGCGGGACATCCTAGGGCGGCGACGGTGGCGGATTATCGCTAGAGCTACGTCGAATCAAGCCGCTACCTCGAGGAGAGTTCTAGCGGCCGGCTGATCTGGTCGGTGGTTTCACGATCAACACCACGTGTATGCCGGAGCAATGCCATCATTTCCTCCTCTTCCTTGTCCTATCCTCGCATGTCATGTGTGGTTCAGTAGTCTTTGTAAGTATACACACTACCGAACCACACGTGTTAGGAGTTGAGATGGGGATGCGACATCGATGGCGATGTTTTCAAAACGTCGATATTTTTATAAAACTAACTAGATGTTTTAAACGTCGATGTATTAGCACCAACGTTTTGTTATCGATGTTTTTTTCATTCCGGATGTTTTGTCATTGAATGAAAAAAATAGTTTGATCACAATATTGTAGAAGATAAAATATGAAATATCACTGATGGTTACATTGCTAGTTCATGTGTTGCAAGCATAGGAACTGTTGGTATTGTACTAAGTACCTTCATTGACCAAACTCTCTCGACCGAGATGACCTCCATGCCCTTGTATTTCGTCTTTCATCATATTCATTTCGCGTATTGCAATGTGGTCAACAAATTAGCTGTGAGATGTAGGGTGTGCCCCTTCTTCTCGTATCGTTATTCCGTAAATTGTTAAACATAAACACTGTCAAATTTAATTTCATTACACACGAATGTTATGTAAAGGTTACTAAACCAGCTTGAAAACATCGATGTTGAAAACATCAATGTTTTAGTTGATGTATTATTAACATCGATGTTTTTATGTTCAACATAGATGTTTGCTAACATCGATGTTGTGTGATCGATATCGCATCTCTAGTTGAAAGCTTCTCTCAGCTTGGGCGATGTCCCACAGGAAGTTCGCAGTGAGAGACCCCGCTGGATGACGGCATATAACACGCACTACGCTTACGGGGCTAATAGACATAGTAGCCGACGCTCCCGGAAACTCTGACAATCAATCTTCGTTCAGCCGCTTCTCCCAGTAGCACAGCAACATTCTAGTAGCGTAATCCTGGAATGCCTCCACCCAATTCCTCCCTCAAGGAAATAGCAGCAGAGGAAGGGCGAATGATGGCAAATTCATGGACACGCCAGGAAAAACTTCCTTCTGGGATTTATTTGAAACTTATAAGAAGTCCCGTGCTCTCTTATTCAGAGCGATGAAGATAGAGTACAGCTGGTCTCGCTTTGAAGAGAACACAATAATTCCTTCCGGCCACTGGCTCACGTCACGAAACTGACCTCACCGACACGAAAAGTCCATCCCCTCCACTAGAATTCCATTCGGCGCCCCGTGCAGGGAGATAGGGCGGTATTTGTAGGCCAGACGGACTATGTAGATCTGCACTGCGCGTTCTGGCTGATACCCCAATTCTCTAATGAGACCTACTTGGTTATCGACTCGAAATTGTAAATTCTTGCTATCTTTTCGTGTGTACTGCATCTAATCTTGACTTACGCGCCGTGTGCGCTTAGTGGCGCAACCAGATGCTTCGTGTGTGTGTGTGTGGGGGGGGGGGGTCATAGGTGTAGTGTAGAGTCGACTAAATGTTTTCTTATATATGTTTTAGTTTTTTTTAAATTTCGTGATTTATAGTTATTTGTAACGTGTTCAATGGAGGTAGTGATTAATTTTCGTTACTTTGGAAAATTTCTAAAAGCTATATATGTCCATACGTATCATCGACTTCTGAAACCCCTGGAGACGGCCACTGAGTGTGACATGAACGTTTTTGCGGGCGTGTCAATCTGTGCTGTTTCGAGCTCTAAATCATTCACATCGCAAACTACATTAAATAAAACTTTCACGTTTATTTCCACGAATTTTATAATGTCATGCCCCTCACCTTTTAACCACATGAATCATAATACCAGTGACTAGAAAGGTCTCGTTCTCCTTAGTACATTACAACCTTTATTCCTGGATTATGCTTGACCTCCTACTATACCTTCTTTCTGAGTAATCGACGACACTTCCAGTACTGAACGACATCTTTCATGATATTTTTTTTGTTCTAGGGAACATAAACAAAGAGAGAACACCGTAAGAGGTTGGCGCAATGAAATGATGCACAGGTGGCTTGAACCGTAAGCGAGAGGCAACTAAAATTATCCTATATTGGAGTATTCGCAAATACATAACACATGTAATTTGTATTTTAGTAAATCAAATTTACAAAAGTTTCAATAACTTTAACACCTTGTATCCTAGCGACAGTAAAGGCTCAAATCTTGCAAAATGAATTGTTAGGATGAATTCAGTTTGTTTCCAGTATTTCTTGAAAAACGTAACGTGGAAAAGACTGTTGTTAATTTCTACTTCTTAACCTATTTTTTTATGTTGGGTCTGAGACACCATAATTAAAAAACAAGAATTGCATAGCAAATATTGTGTTTAAGTTAAAGAACTGATTTGTGTTAATGTGTTATAAATGAAAGTTTGATAAAATCTTCTGAATTTTTTTAAAAATCTAAATATGCTTTTAAATTTTAAGAAGGAAGCACAGTGAGGCTTTTCATCTAATCCCTTTTCACAGAATTCCATTTCTTGCGATTAGTCACTTTCATTTCAACTACTTCGCAATATTGCATCATTAAGCATTGCATTGCATTGCATTAAAAAATTACATCTTTTAACCTCTTTTGCATAATGAAATACTTCTAAACACAGGAAAACGTATCAGCTCTATTACACTTACACCAACGGATGGGTTGGGTCTCAGGGATCAAACACGAAATAAATTACATATAAAAACACCTATGCAAAGTGGTGTTTGTGTGGCACACTAACATTAAAATTTTTGAAGCAAAGGAAAAGTAGAAGGAAGAAGATATTCCCGGTAGCATATATATGTTGTTGGCAGATATATTGATCTCGTAGGCCTCCTCGACCCAACGCACCCGTTGCCGGGCCAGTAACGTGAAGCCGCAATTCCCGTCGGCGCGGTTGCGCGAGGCGCCGCTTGGCTCGGCGCCAGCAGCTCCGCCGCGTGCCAGGTAGACGGGGAGGGGGGGGAGGAGGGAGGGGAGGGAGGGGCCGCGCAGATGAATGAATTCGCGCGCGCGGCAAACGCCTCTCCCCTCCCTCCCCCTCCCCTCCCCTTCCCCTCCCGCCCCACGCACGGCCTTGGGGCTCCCACCGCTCCCCCACTGCGCCGAGGGCGGTAACACATTCTTTGCAACACTTTTGGGAGAAGGCCTGCTTCTCTTGGACGTCTACAGTCGGAAATGTCATTGAGTTCATGCACGGTTCCACGGGGAGGGAAATGCCCCCAATAATTTTTTTTTAGTAACTATTAATTTTAACTTGTTACGAAAATTTCAAGCAGAAATATTTTCGGATAATCATTAAAACAAATAAAATCGTATTGCAGCATGAGGTAGTGTAACCTACATTTTACAATATCTTTTATATGACACATTTTGAATTTCCCCTCCAAAATACGTCCCTGGATACGCCTCTGTTAATTTTAATGTACATTAATGAAGATATTAAACATGAAACTTGATGTAACCATGTACATTAAAACTTCTTAATATACTTAAACATTAAATTTAATGCGTAAGTTAAAATCAGTGTAGATTTAATGTAGTGCTTCAGGCGTTGCCCCTACCGCTCATCGTTATTATCACAATCACCAGTCCATCAACATCATTGGTTACTTCCTTCCAGATGTTACTAAAAACTCGGACAACGGCATCCCAATGCACATCGTGTTCTGTATTATCCCTAATGAGCAGAGTATTGCTGCGATTCCATTTGATTTTTAAGACTGCTTGAAAAAAACCAGCGCTCTATATCGGGAACGAACAGCAGCAGGCAGCGTGAAATGCCTTGGGAACACAGCAATTAGCTTACCTCGTAGAAAAACGGCCGGTTTTTGAGCTTCGCATGGTACATACGAGTACATACGGCCCCAACTGTAAGAGGTTTTATAGAATCTAGAGTACAGAAATAACGATAGGAAATACATAATGTCCATTTACTGAAGCATTTGGAAGGCTTCGTACTCCTTACGTTATGATATCATTATTTCATCTTATTCGTTTGTTTTGTAAGCTCGCTTTGGTTACTACAATTACACAAAGTTAAATGGAGCTTCGGTTGCAACGTGCGGGATGGAATAGCATCTTTCCTCTGATCAACGCATTCAACGAACATTCACGGGATACCGTTGCCTCTACTAAGTGCATATCACATCACACACAACCATCACTACCAAAGGACCCCCTCAATAGAGAACGGTCTTCAAGACTTTCATTCCAAAATAGACACATTTTCATAAAAAGCACCTTCCGTATCAGTTTTTATAGTGCTTACACACCACTTTACACCCATTTCCTCCCTCTCGTAAAGGTATTTCATTGATTGATTAGTGATTCAAGGTGTGTCAACTGCTAAAGTCATTAGACCCGTAAGCGTAGGGTGTGTTTTTTGTAGGAAGGTGACAGTGATCTTCCCACGCTGGTTGGTGAAATTCGGCGCCGAACTACTGTCGGCCACCGGGGTTTTCCCTAATCAGTTATCACCCACCAGCGAGCAACCCCCAGGCGTGACAAGCTGTAAGTTCATGACTCGCGGCATTAGTGGGAGTGCCGGGCATGTAAGTGGAAGTAAAGAGTAGGATAGATAGGAATGGGAAGGAAGGATCGTGCGCGGTCCGTGGCCCGATTGTTAGCGAACTGCTCTGGCATTCGCGTGGCGTTGATCGGAGAACCACGGAAAACTACTAATGACAGCGGACGGTCGCCTAGCTGACAAGCTAGAGTCGAGAATCCTACCACTGACGGGAGAAAGACCCTAGGACTTGCTAGGCACTGCAGTAACATCAGTTGATGGCCTGAGCCACCTCTGCCGCCACGCGGGGGCTGCGAGGGGGACGGGGGACTCGTTGCGTCGTGTGTGCAGCCTATTACGCGATTACACGGCCGCGCTGATCCGCGCTTTCTTTCATTCCCACTCGCCTCCCCCACCCCCACCCCCTCCCCACCCGCGTCGCGACGCTCCGCTCGGCCGCTGCACGGCTCCGAACCGAAGGCCAAAGGTCGATGCGTTGCGGCTGAAGTGCTAATTCGCGAATCGCATTTTCAGATGGGCATCGACTGATGTCACTGCAGTGCCTCTGACAGAGTTCTTGGGAATCCACTTCCGACGGTGGCAGGATTTTAGACTTTGTGAGCGAGGTCGAATTCAGTCGCTGTCTGAAGGAGACTGGAAGATCGCCGCCACCACCACAACCACCTTCCGAGAGAAAACACATGCACTGCACTTGCGGGAGTAATTACAACCGTTTACGCGCTCGTAATCACTAGTAATCAAACAATCAACGTTGTAGGAGACGTCACCTGTTTTTTCGTCAGGGTATTCAACCGGCATTTGTGTTATTGATCGGTGATTCGACGGGAAAAGGATAGGAACGGCTGTCCGCTAGGCAGCACCTGCGTTCAACCTAGCAATCCGACATCGCCGAGGCTCGAACCGCGTCACTTCCCTGTCAGAAAAGCTGCAGTAGCAAAACAGTTGCAGAGCCATCTCAGTCGGCCAATAATAATAATAATAATAATAATAATAATAATAATAATAATAATAATAATAATAATATCAACAACTTGAAAAAATCGAACCATCTCATTTCATATTTTTGTCACATCATCTACGATTTGGGCAGTTTCAAATGAACACGGAATCTTTTATTAATTATTATGTGACGACTTCTTTAAAGTTTTGCTTAATAATGTCATCAATGCTCATTGTAGCGATTGGCAACACCGTCTGAACTGACTTGCAGGGATTCTCCGTACTTTATTTTGGGCTTGGATTGTTTATGACTAATATTCAGCGAGAACGACTTCTATCATATCACAAAGAATAGCGTTCTATAGTGTACAATAAAACCTGCAAATTATGTTACAGTACGGATAGTCGCTTCAGGTACGTTTTAAAATGAAATACCCAAATAAGGGGGCGGCTGACAACCACGCTCCGCTCCTGGCGCTGACATTCGACGGAACTGCATTGCGACCCGTAGGAGCAGCAGCGGGCGTTCTTTTCTGCGAGACGGGATGGCAGAGCCGCGGGAGCGGGGCCAGAAGACGGCGACGCTCGGGCGACAAAGGCCGAACGCGAAGCGCGACCCAGGCGGCGGCCCAAGCGGGGTTCGCTCAGCACTGTGCTCACGCTCTGTGCGCATCACGACAGCAAACAAACCAATGCTAAGCTGCTCTCAACGGCCCCCGCCCATTAATAGCCCGAAAACAAAGCAGTTGTTGCGAAAGGTAGCACGTGGGTAATCCTAGTCCAAGAAAAGTTGTCTCTCATTTATATATTTGTTTTTTAGTAAAAACAGCATTGCGAGAATTATCAAACGTCTTATCAAGTTAATAATTAAAATGATTCGTGCCGATGAATTATTATCTCACAATATCCGTTCACGTTTCTTAATACTAAACGACTGTGAACTGAAAATGAAATACTGTATCAATTTACTAAAAATTTCGTGAGCAGTCTTTCACGCTGCAGTTGTGTAATCATAGAACCATAATTAATGTATTCAAACTCACACAAAGCCAGTACAATGTAAGAATGAATGTTAAGGCTCAGTGTACCTCAACAAAATGCCTGACTATACTCAGGATCTGCAATTGTTGTTAACGCGTGTTCACAAAGTTTATAGTTACTGGTTTGTTGCTAAAACTTTAGGGTTTACTTTGTCGGTTACAAGTGACTGTAATGTACACCCCACAATTACAATGAATACCACCTCCTCTAAATTTCATTGTTTAAAATAATAACAAGGACTTAAACACTTCTCTAAATTTAGCCCAATTTGTAACGTTTTCGCAAATGTAATGAACAACAAAATTTTATTATTGTGAAACAGAGATTATAGGGAGTTAATTACTTGTCGTGAATCAGAAAGAGATAATTAATACAACAATTTGCGTGAAAAAAATGAAATTCTTACAGTAAAGAAACTTTATGTAGTCACATATTTCAATCGCAGTAGAAGCAATATCTACGAAATTGTATATAGATGTAAAACCTTTTTTTTTATTTTAGTTTATTTTTTTTCTCAGGACAGTAAAACTGCTTTACAGGGATCGTTGTAGAGTAAATAATTCAAACCACAAACATGAAAGCAAATATCAGCAATAATACTTTACAAACATTCGTGAAGTACAGACATTCTTTAATAAATAGAAGTAAGGGGAGCCCAACAGGTTCCTCATTATTGTTAGCTGTTTATCAACTAAGTTTGTGGTTTATACCTTGCATAGATTGTTTCTTTGAAACAAGAAATATTTATCGGGAAGGGGGTCAGCAAATTGGAGGAAACATTTGCGCCACGGAATGTCTTTTTCGAAGCGGGATGTTGCGCCGTTTGGCGCCGGCGAGGGGCGCGCAGCGGTGCACTGTGCGGGGGCGGCCAGGTGCGCGTACAAAGCGGCGGCCCCCAGCTGCCTCCCCCGCCCCCCGCCCACGGCCCCCTGCCCACGGCCGCGGCCACCTGCCGCCCGGGCTCGTTCTCACGGCCCACGCAGCCTCCGCCGCGCCGCTCCAACACATGCGCACACCGCCGCTCGCCAACGCGCCATTCATTCAGGGTGCATCAAGCGCTAACGGCGCGAGTCCCGGAAGTGTAGTGCATGCTTTGGTCGCGGGAGATGGCGGAGGGACCCGGCGCCGACCTACACATCGGCTTTTTCGTTTTATCCAGGTCCCACCATCAGGGCACCGCCCCAGCCGAGACAAGCTCTGAGCTGCCAACATGTGTAGTAGCGTAGTGTGTGTAAGTAAGAGGTGAGGAGAGGACAATCATGAGGAAGGAAAGATCGCGCGCGGTCCGTGCTCCGGTTTTGGTACGATCGTCCATGGTATTGATCGGAGAAACCACGAAAAACTACGAATGAGAGCAGCCCGCCGCTAGAATTCTCCTCTAGACAGCTGCAGAACTCCATCTGCTTGTCTGGCCTAGGACCTCCTGGTTAGAGCCCTGTAAATAACAATAAACACCACCAGCATCGTCGTAACTATTGACCTGCAACAGCAAAAGTGGATCCTCCACTGAGCAACAACTTAAATATGCTAATAAAAACATTCCTTCTTTCCTTGGGATGGCGCTACAACCTTGACTGCGTACTAGTTGTCTCTTCAGTCATTTCAACAGACACAAAGGTGTCAATCTCATCACGTTCCAGAAATACATCTATGATAAGAGGCAGTCCTCTTCGTTTATGGGTCATTACATCACTATCATTAACTGACAACTAAGTGTAAGAGTTACATTAACTTGAGTTGCCTGGAAATGAAATAAATACGGAACGTAAATTATTGAAATAAAAATATCAAAATATATACATACACAAGTACATAATTGTTCCAAAATATGAAAGAAAAAATATAAAATATGTAAAATAAAAATAGTGTTCAAAATTACTCAATATCAGAATTATACGATCGCGTAAAGTCGCCGTCCAGACCCTAAAATGAATTTGGAGCATCTAAAAAAAGGTTTTACCTCTACAGAAGTAATTTGTAAACTGATCAGCACCACACATAAAGAGTTTACCATTCGAAATGTAAAATACGTTCGTAGTAAAGACAATGTTCCTTACGAGGAGCCGGTGCTCAAGTGAATCGTATTACCGTGTAGCCAGTGGCATATCTCCGGGGGAGGGGGGATATAAGAACACCCTCCTCCACAAAATCGCAGTAAAAGAATGGTCCGTGAAAATATTCGTTAGTTTTCGATCACTTTTGCTTCACAAACATCATCTTCCTTGATTCTGAGTACACGGTTTCTAAGAAGCAGGAGGCGCAAGTTTCCCAAGGCATAGCAAAGGTGTGATGGTCATAGAAGCGCAGTACACAGGTTTAGGTGGCTCAGAGCATCAGTTGATATCACTGAAGTGCTCTGTCCGGGCCGTCGTAGGGTTCGAGTCCCCACAGTGGCAGGATTTCGACACTAGATACATAGCTACATCGAATTCAGCAGCTGTCTGGTAAACTCTACTGGCCGGCTAGTCTAATCGGTAGTTTTTCGTGGCTTCTCCTATCAAGACCTGCTGAATGCCGGAGCAGTACCCTAACAAAGGGGTCACGAATCGCGCGCGATCTTTCCTTCCTTATACTTGTCATATCCTCATCCCTACACACACACCCTCACATGCACTACACTACCACACGTGCCGGGAGACCAGTCGGGAGCTTGTAGCTTGTGCGGGCTGGGGCGGTGTCCCGCTGGTGGGGAGATACCCGGTTGGGGAAGAACCCCCAAGCGGACGGATCTCGCAATCCTGCGTGAGGAGATCGCCGCCACCTCCCGTCACAAAAAAACATGGACTACACTCATATGATTAATGACCTTAGCAGTTGACGCTCCCGGCATCACCAACCAATAGAAGTGCAGCTGCATTCCACTGCTTCGTAAGCACGTTGATTTGAGAAGCACGTATTCCAAAGCCGCGTCTGGGAAGTTCCGCGAGGACGAACGAATGCCGTCGAGGCGTCGCGGAGCGTCGGCGCTCGCGCGCGCGCGGCGCTAATTGAGCGCTATTCTTAGGCGGCCTTGGCCGCGGCCCTCCGCTCCCCTTCCCCCACGCCCCGCCCAGGGAGAGACCGGCAGGGGGAACGTCGCAAGCGGACGTGCAGGCGGGCACCGGACCTCACATGCACTGCAGTCACGAGACTATACTGCGATTTTCGCAACTCTGCTCCTTGCAGGTTTCAGCTGTTGACGGATTCATCGAATCGGAAGCTTGAACGTCACCATAGTGATACATCACTTTCAAGCTCCCAGTTGGATGCAACCGTCAACAGATGATACCTGCAAAGAGGAGAGTTGCATAAATTGCAGTGTAGGAATCGAAACACCCACTTCCCACCGCTGGGTAGTGATGGACAATTTTAGCAAAGCATCGACCGAGGAAGTTCCTCGTCCTCAATACTTTAGTACTCGAAAGTATTTGCGAGGCGCAGCTACGAAACGGCCCCATGCTACAACCGGCATGGTCATCTGAAGGCCACCACCAGCGCAGGCAGCAAATCAACCTTTTATTCGCTTAGATTGCAGGAGGGGGAGAGGTTCGGTGACTCGTAGATGCAGCGATGACTCCACCCAATTGTAGCTAGTGAAGCTGACAAACACATACTTTCCCGGATTATTTGGGTAACTGCTACATGAACCTGCATAAATGTTTCCAACCAGCAATTTTCGAGATTCGAATTCATGTCCTTGCAGCCAGGCACATACCGCTGCATCACCTCACTACATCACTCGCTGAGCTCGGCTTTTCCGTATCCTAAAATGCCACTGGACTCGTATCATTGCTATCATTCCCAATTGTGGAAAATTCTGAGAGTTCCTCCTTTGCTACACACGAGAAAAAAATAAAAGGAAAACATTTGGAACAGTTTGTGAGGAAATATTTGTTTAAAGAGTGCCTTGTTTGACGAAAAATTACGCGAAAATTACTCATATTTTAGGAAAATTGTACATGATCGTACCTCAAGATCTATCTTTTATTTCTTACTATCTATTAGTTTTATCAAGAAAATATATCTACCCTCAATACTGAAATTATAGGACACCGAAATTTCTGAAAGTTTAGAAATTTCAACGAAAAGGAGAGCTGCAGCATTTTTAAGAGTCCGTTACGCTCTCCGAGTTTTCTCCTCACTGTGGTTGAACGCGATCTGGCTATTTTGGAAAATCCGCCTCTGTGTGCATTTCCGGTCACGGAACTACGTTCTCCCGATCGGCGACGCCACAGAGGCAACATCAGTGCTGCCACTGGGCCATCCCAACGCCCCCCCCCCCACCCTCGAGAGCAACCTGTCGCGCACTCGGCTTCTGAGCAACGATGGCAGCTACACGGGAGCTGGTAGGATTGTCGACACTAATTTGTCAACTAGGTAGAAAAAAGTCGCGTTCTGGAGCAGAATTCTATCAGATCTTCTATCATCTCTGATAGGTAGTTTTCCGTGGTTTCTCCGATGGGCATCAGGCGAAAGCCGGAGCAGTAGCCTAACAAAGGGTCACGGACTGCAGGCAAGCTTTCCTTCCTCCTTGCCCTATCCTCACAACTTACTTACAAAGACGTACCCTCACATGCACTACCGCACCTACCGGGATACAATCAGGGCTTGTCCCGTTTGGGGTGGTGTCCCGCTGATGGGAGATACCTGGTAGAGGGAAATCCCGCTAGCCCACGGTAAGATGGCGCCGGATCTCGCCATACAGCGGGTAAAGGACACCGCCACCTCCAGTGGAAAATCATGCACTAAGCTTACGGGACTAATGATCTTAGCAGGTGACGCGCCCGGAATCACTAACAATCAATCAATCAATCCACACGTTTAGGTCTTCGCACATTTCGTCGTCCATCCAGTAAATGGTAAAAAATGCACACACATTGCCTTGCAGTGTTCATTGAGTACTTCGTGTTATCTTCATCTCAGGTCTGTGTATTAACGTATTTGCAATGTAGATAATCCTGAGTAATCTCCAGAAGTGAAGTAGAGGAGCTTCTTCAGTGCATTTTGAAGGAGGTGCACTGGGTACTTGACCGGTCCCTTCATAATCTGCCTCCATTAGCGAGGGGCATCAGGTCTAGTGCAAACAAGGCCGGCGGGGGCAGGAGGCATTCACTCGCCTTGTCCTTGGGGTTCATAAACGCCCGGTCGGGAGGGCGCAGAGGGCTGTAGAGTGGAGTGGCCCACAATGCCCGGGACGGGGCTACCTGCGCGCTCGGTTCACCTGCCCTCGGGGGCAGGCAGAGGGGCCGACGCGCCGGGGTGGGCTGCAGGGCGGACGGGGACATGTCCACTTCTCTCGCTTTCAAGGACAAAGGAAAATATGTACCCAGCACAAAACTCAAATGTTTTATTATTTTTTCTCTCAATGTATAAGCTGGATACGAGTTTCGCTGGATTTATCTTAGACATCTTCATTTACACTCGAAATATAATTGTAGAAAAAACCTCCAGTCCACATCAATTTTTTGTCAGGTGAATTACTTTAAATTGTTTGGTCCTATCTTGATGTAACATTTCTGGAATAATTATTATTATTATTGTTATTATCATTATTATTATTACTATTATTATTATTGTTGTTGTTATATGTGGTTCTGGGGGAGAAGGAGGAGGCGGCGGTGGTAATCTATTGGGATGCTGCTGACTTTGGAGGACAGCCGCTTCCCAGCTCATCCCCTTTCACTTTTGGCTCCTCAGGAGGCAAAGCTCGATCGCATTTGTTTGTTGTGGGGAAGAAGGAAACGAGTCAGTTGTTTCCATTCATTAGTAACGCAAATAGATGTTCTCGCAGCAGTCGAGAGACAACCTCCAACGCAGGTGGACGAGACAGAATTTTCGGAACTGTGTATGTAATCTAATTAAATTATAATTATTTTAAACTTGCGTATTTCTGGAGATGGCCATGGCCTTTTGGGAGCCGCCCATGTTACATAAAAATATTCATAAATTAAGAATATTGAAAAAAATTTAA
Organism: Gryllus longicercus; assembly: GCA_038098605.1. Lineage (NCBI taxonomy): Eukaryota > Metazoa > Arthropoda > Insecta > Orthoptera > Gryllidae > Gryllus > Gryllus longicercus. The sequence continues at coordinate 1,002,250 of JAZDUA010000367.1, forward strand.
ATCTGCAATAACGAGCTTTCCTTGCTCTTCCTGACAATTACAATCCAAGCATACCAAATAAACAATGCTTAAAGAGGCTTTTGTTCTTTCGTTATTTTCGATTTTCAAACAGGAATGCGAAAGAGCCTGATGGCGAAGCACTGATACCTGGGCGAGCTCTTCCTTGTAATCAGGAGGTAAACCGAACGGAATGCTATCGATGACGCCATCTGCACTAGGTTAGGTCTTTTTGGGGAGGCAGGTACACAGCCCAAGAAATGTTGACCGAGGAATGCACTAGAGACACGTCCCGTTAGTCGTAAAAAAATAAACTAGGAAATAATACATGTTTGAACATCAACAAAACTATCAGCACCAAAACGAACAGCAACAAAAATATCAGTGGCATTGATTTACAAATATATTTGCAATATCAATATAATAACAACGATGATTTAAAAGTTAATATTTCACAGGACGGCATTTACACTTCACAGTGATAAACAGCACTTTACTTCGCTACACTTCAAAGCGTAACGTTTCCTCACATCGATGTACTAGACACCTCACTGAACCGCACAACAATCAATTGATTAATTTTTTTTAAATGCTAAAATTACCCTTTTAATTGGCAAAATTTTACTCCACGTAAGATTCTAAATTTCTTTCCATACTGGTGCTAAACTAATCCAAGCATGGTACTAAGGCTCTCTACATTGCGAGGAAAAGTCTTAAAAATTGCAACTGGCAAATAATTATAAAGTGTTATGAGAATGAAACATTCCCCATATATATTCTTTTATTTTTTCCACCGAATGATACAATTGATATCAATTAATACGGCGGAAATGCATCTTATTTTCTTCACGAGGTTTCAATTTGTTATGTAGTTGCAACGTCGCGTTATAGCTATTAACACACTTAGTATTAATATGAGTGTTATTACTGCAGAAACCAAAGTTTAAAAATCGAGGCTGGGATATTTAATTTGGACGAGGCAGTAATAACACACATATTTCATAGTATTTTCAGCATTGTATCGGTCACCATAAAATTTTACGATTTATGCGAATATTTCGACATTACTGCGATAGTAAACAAATGAATTCTATTACTGCAGCACGTTACTACGACATTGCGGGGTGTTGCCTGCGATATATCTTTTTAAACAATATTCGTATACCATGGTTCCAGAAAAGAAGGATGTTAATAATTCTCCTGAACCAAAAGATACCTAAAGAAACTGTGAGGAAGATGGTGAGGAAGTTCGGTGAGGAAGATGGCGCGTCGACTTCCAGTGACATCTGCAGATCCTCAGTAAATATGATTACCAGAGAAGAGTTTTATTCGGTGGAATGCCAGGAAAATGAGGTTAATATACGTGTTATACATTTTTAATTGTACTATTGATATTACAATTAACAAAAATTATCCAAAAAGCCAATATGAGTTACGAGTACTTTCATTCTGAATTGTTTGAATCTGATTTCTTTTGTACACCATGTCTTTTTCTTAATAAACATTTGATTTGTGATGAACAATGGTTGTTTATTTATGTTGCTAAGGATATTAAAAACCATTGCTAAGGATGTTAAATTTCTTAACATACAGGTAGACACAAGTGAACTTAATAAACCTGCAGGGTTGCATGTTAACAGGGGTTAAAGACGCATGGACAGATAAAATTAGTTAACGTCCAGACCCCAAATTATGCTTTTTGTGAGTTCCTATATATTTATTAGTTCTGACGTCAATTCAGAAAATACGTCCATGAATATTACTGAATGCAAATGCTGCCACAGAGGTAATACGCCATGTCATCCAACACGAACTACGTGACGGACTGATCATCGTAATTGTTTGTCATCGTAACCTTCCTCGTCCCCATTTTATCCCTAGTGGGATGAGTCAGGCATTTTCATCTCCTTCACATACATACACACACTTTACAGTTTTTCTAAATGTTTCGTTCATAAAGATTATCAAAAATTCACACCCACTAGAAATGTATGAAAAGTTACTGTAAAGTCTCTTTGAGAATTTACCTTCTGCACTCACATCAGTAACCTATAATTTCGAAAGATGTCACTACAAATATAGAGCTTATCATTGCTATATAGTTCTCAGTAGATATACAGTGCTTCATATCTAATTGCATTAGACTGTATTGTCCAATAGCAATATATGATAAATATCTCTTGTCTGTAACTTTAAAAAATGCACAGTGATTCTTTATTTTATTCAAGGGGAATAAATACGTATTATTCAACATTCTACTCTATTATTAATTTTAAGTACGCGCGAAAACTGAAATAAAACTGAGGGCGAGGGGTAAGGTTGGAGCAGGGGCGAGAGCTAGGGAGAGGACTGGAGTAGGGACGAAAGCGGGGCAGGGGCGAGGGTGGGAGCGGGGGCAAGAGCGAGAGTACGGACGGGGGCGGGGCAGGGGTGAGGACGGGTGTGCAGGCGAGAGCTAAGGAGAGGGCTGGGGCTGGGGCAGGGGCGAGGACGGGCGTGCAGGCGAGAGCTAGAGAGAGGTCCTGGGAGCGAGGGGGGCGGGGCCGGCCACGTGGCCACATGCTGCCCCCCGCCTGCGCACGGCCCCTCGCCCGCAACAAGCAAGGCCAGCCTCGCTCCGGGGCCGTCTTCATGGTAGTACGCACTAGGGCTAAAGCCCCCGAATATTCATTAGATTGCTCTTTATTTTGCGTTTCCCGGCGCGTCAATAGCCTTGGTTATTATGCCCATAAGTGTACTGCGTGTGCTATCCCGGGAGGTGTCGGTGGTCTTCCCAAGCCAGCACGGGAGATACGCCTAAATGTGCGCCTGCCCACTGTTTTCCCTCTCCAAGCATCTCCGCCAGAGGGGCACCGCCCCAGCCAGGACAAGGTGTGAGCTCTCGACTGATCTCCCGGCTTCTGTACTGTGGAGAGCAGGTGAATGAGACAGGAGAGAAGGAACGAGGAGAAGGGAAGTACGTCGCATGAGGACCGTGGGAGGGTGCTGCTCCGGTATTCGCCTGCAGCAACAAAGGAAAACTGCCGTCCAAGGGAGGGGACTCCTTCAGATAGCGCGTAAATTTGAGTACTGACGAAACCTCGGTGGGACTAGAATCGTCGGACCTTTCGATCTGACCCGACGGGGGCAACAGTTATTGCTCAGGCCCTTTCGCCCGTTGGGTTGGAGAGGAATTACTCTGTGAAGGGACTAGAGTGATTGATCGGGAAACAAATGCACGTCATCTTGGACGATGGCATTGCAAATGACAGTGATGAAGCCATTGAGGAATAAGCTACCTGCAAACGAAATTATTGACGATATGTGTGCATGGACGTAATCTGCAGTTATGTTGGGAGCAGATGTCAAAGCGATCCCTTCTTGTAGCAACCTCTGTACATTTGAGAACCGGCCGGTTATTTCGCTTGTTACCCAGGCGGTTTGGATTGGGCTGTATGAATGACGAAGGGACCATTTCGGGCGTCTGATTAACGTCAGTAATGGCTCCCGTTCCTGGTGCCTGTCGCAACTTCTTGCAGCCTCGCGATCGTGACGCCCATGTGGCGCTGTGCGCATGCGCTGAGGGGGTTCGCTTCTCGGAAGCGAACGAAAGCGCGCGCCTTCTGCAGGGGAGGGGGATTTCGGGGCCGCGGCTAGGGTTGCCGGATGTTCACAATTTCAGCGAACGGCTCACTATTTCTATTTCTGATTCACTAATTAAAAATGGAAATAGTGAACATTAAAAAAAATGAATGACGAAAAAACAACAAAAAATAACTTACTGTACAAGCAAACAAATGTTAATAGAGTTTTTAGTGTTTATTACGGCAACCCTATGGAACAAAAGGAAAAACTCGGAGCTTTTTAAATATTACTAGTAGATGTCATGTTTTTCGAACAGGCACAGCATTAAATTTAGACGTAATAGTTTACAAGTTATAATTGAAAGTAAAATATAAATTATTCCCTTGGGTATATGTTTTCAATCTTTCAATGTTTTCTTTTTTCCTTACTTCTTTAGTTTGTACGATTGTGTTGACAATATTATTCGGTTTCAGAGAATGGCAACACTAAATAGCAGAGCGCATGCACTTCCAAACTGCAACTTTCAACGGCGCGCTTTCAATACATATACAAGCCTACAGTATTCAATTCAAGAATCAATGCCAATGTCAATCGTGTTCATATTTTACCAAAATTCACATGACTAATGACATAGTTAATAATACTTGACAAAAATTATCGATACAGCTCTATTTACGAATACTCCGCATGAAACATCCAACTTCATGTCGCCCTGAATATTGAACACGAGTTTTAATGAAGAGCGCCACACCATTCATTACACATGGCGATATGCGATAACCACTCAATGCGATAACCAGTGAATTAATAATATAGAGTATAATAAGCTGATAAGCAAAAGGGTTGAGGAGTATTTTCAACAATTGAGTGTTATGTAGAGATACGAAAAAAAGTTAATTTAAAATGTCCATTAAAACTGAAACGTATTTGGCAATACCTCAGCAGCTAAACTTCGATTTTTCTGTAGTAGCCGATGACATTAGATCATTGTCACACGTCCTGCCTTATTTAATGAATATTTTTAATTAATGAACGGAGCGTTAAACTCAGATATGTGTTTAACACAGATAAAAAGATCCATTTTATAAGGTAGGAGGTGTAACAATGACCTAATACCATTGGCTACTCTAGAAAAATCGAAGTATATTTGACACATCATCGTCATCACATTCTAGCACCACGACTGTTTACAATCTGACCTCCCATTGCCTCCCCCACGCCTCGCGCAGAAGGGGGGGGGCGACGCCGACTGGCTCCACGAGGCACCCGCGGCCTCAACGAGCAACTGGAAATCGGCAAAAACCCTCGCGAGATGCGATCGCTCCATAACAGCGCCTGCCGCGGCATTAGCAGAGAGCTGCGATGGCCAGGGCTGCACGCAGGCGAACAAGAAACAAAGCACTCACCCAGCACTTCTGGCTCTAGCCGCTCGCCACTCACCTGAAACGAAAAGAACGTTCGTCAGAGTAGTTCGATTAATGTCGTTTGCAATTGCACTTGCAATATTAAGACTTTACATAAAATTTGCTTAATTCAATCATTCAAGTTAAGATCCTGCACACTGATTGAGGTTTCCTTACATATACGTCTTTGGACCCAACACCTTTCTATAGAAATATAGGTATCCCTCCAGCGGGTTACCGCCGCAACCGGAATAAGCTCGTAAGCTCAAACTGCCGACTCAGCTCTCGATAGGTGTAGTTAGTGTGTGTGAGTAAGGCGAGAGGAAGGGAAGATCATGCGCCATATGTGGCCCGTTTATTAAGCAACCAGGGAAGGTCCTAGCAGAGCAGCGGCAGAATTGGACCGAGCACCACCGTTTGGTCGCGACCATCACGATCTCTGGGTCAGCGACGTTGCAGGGGCGAGGAGTGTTGTCGCTGAGCCATCCCAGTCACCCGTCTTCGAAGCCGAGCTCCCACGCCGGCGCCCGAGCCGCGCACGTCGTCGAAGCGCCCATCGCCCACTCGAGGCCCCGCCACAAGCGACGGCGCGGGGGAGGCTGGTGGGGACGGAGGGGGCGGGGCGAGCCAGGCGGGCCTGGGCTGCGCCAAGGGGACCGGGGGCGGGGCAGAGTGAGGCGAGACGGGCGGCGGCTGCGGTCGTGCATCATCGCCATGCGCAGAGCCGGAGCGGCGCTCATCTGCCTGCGCGGCGGAATGCCTCACACGTGCGCAGCCGCCCGCACTGCGCACGCGCAGACGGAGCCGCGCCGCGCCGCGCCGCCGACGCGGTCGCACTCGCTTGGCCGTTCACTCCGTGGGGCGAATCCCAACGCAGGCGGCTTACCCGCGCTGTATAGCAACGCAGCGAGGTGGCATTCAACAAGGCCTGGCGGAGGATTCTCTCTGGTCGGGGTTTTTGCGTTGTTTCATCCCCACCAGGCCAAGTCCGAGTTTTCCTGCCTCATCCTCACCTCTCAACTCACACACACGCACTGCACTACCCACACGTCGGGCGCTTATGGCCCCTTGGGGCGGTGCCCCTCAGAAGGAGGGGGTGCGCCCCCCCCTCCAGCGGGGAACGCAGCTGACTTCTGACCGGCGAGAGAAGAAACAGTAACGGAGTAAGAGAAGATTAGTATAACAGGGAGCGAGCGAATTAGATTGAGTCACGAAGTATGAGAAAGGGTTTGTAGAAGGGGAGCCACAGAGTCAGAAGGGTGATATTCTGAAGGGAAATTCCAGACGAATGAAATGCCTGGAGCTGGTCAAAAGATACTTTTGGAGGAGATGTACGCGGAGGAGAAGGCAGGAAGAAATGTGAAATAAAATATTGCGAATGGAAAGAAACGTTATGTTGGAAACAGAGCATGCTTCTTATTCTCAATTGTGCGCAGTCTACCAAAAAAGTCCACGTTATTAGTGAATGTTTATTAGTTATTCTCAACTTCACATCATTTTTCTCAATTTTTACTTAGTGAAAATATTGATACATGCTATGTCACTCGTAAAAACTTATTACACTCATTCAACTGACAAATTCAGGCACCATCAGCTGGCGCTCCGCACATCTGTCTACGAGGGAAATTTTGGAGAAAACGAGGCCTTCAGCGATCTTTGATTGTTTTAAATCCTATCAAAACAATCGTTTACTAGTCTGAACGCAGTATAGAAGAGAACATTTTGTTGTACTTGCAGACATGAAAACACAAAATTGTTAACAGTTACTACCAATAAAATGTATATAAATACACTATAGGCGAATTAGTAATGAATGCTGAGCTATCACGAGCGTAAGAAGTGTAGTCGTGGAGCGATGTTCCTCGGTGTCAGACGGGCGTGGTGGGGGGGAGCAGCCAGGTGGCACCGCCGGTCGCAGGCAGATGAAAGCGAGCGCAACCAAACAGGGAAATAAACAAATGAATGCGCTTGCAGCTCGCACACTGCTTTTGATGTTTCTAATTGTGTATTTCTCTTTTATCACTCGTGCTCTTTCGATGACTGTCCGAAAATTAGAAAAGGAAATTGTACAATCTGCGGAGAACAAAACTACGGAAGGCAAGCCTTACCAACATTCGACGACACACCACAACTCTAACAAGAAGGAAACACTAAGAGATCACAAAATATTGACTTTAAACGGACGTATGTGAGCACAGAGCTTGATTTGTGACATTTCAGGTCCCGGAACAAACTCCAAATTAATAATTAATTTGATATAGTCATTTATTTATGATATAATTTAATAAAAATGTCCGAGGTACCAGTAACCCTTTCCGTGGTGTTTCAGACCCAGCGCAAGCCTTCCTGCACGTCTGGCGGGTAGTACTCATTTCTTTGAAAATTCGATGTAGCGTCGTTATTCAAATGGGAAGGGCGGTCTCCGAAACGCCAAAGGAATTTCGGTTCGCTTTGGGCTCACGCGTCGGTCCCGCAGAAGCCAGATGCCGCGCCGGCCAGGGATGCGCTCCAACGCAGTGGGCGCGACAGGCGAAAAGATAAGAGCGCGCCTCCGGCCCACGCCTCGCCTTGCGCACTGCAGCGACTGCACCCACGCCCCATTCACACGCACTCGGGGCGCCCATTCTCTGATGGATTGATTGATTGTTAGTGATTCCGGGCGCATCAACTGCGAAGATCGTTAGTCTCGTAAGCGTAGTGCATGCTTTTATCGCGGGAGGTGCCGGTAATTTCTGATCTTCCCCTGCGGCATGGAGATCCAAGGCTGACGTGCACGTCGGCTAGCGTGTTTTACCCCAACCAGGTATCTCCCTCCAGCGCGGCACCGCCCCAGCCGGGGACAAGCGCTAAGCTCCCAACGTGTGTGAGGAGAGGACAAACAAGAGGAAGGAAAGGCGACGCTCGCTCCAAGGCCGTTTGTTTGATATCGATGGCCTCAACCACCAAACCGGTTCCATGATTCTGGCTACTGATTGCTCTGATCGGAAGGGTCTTCTGGTTTCTCCTATCAACACAAATACCCCTAACAAACGCGCCATGAATCTCCTACGATCTTTCCTTCCTCTTCCTTATCCTATCCAGTAGCCTAACACAGACATTCACACATATGAACAACACTTCCACAAGCATCGACAGTTCAGTCGGGAGGACGTGGAGCTGCAGCGGCAGTGCCCTGCTGGAGGAGATACCTGCAGATGGAAAACCGCACGCCGACCTACAGATCGACGGCGGATCTCGCGTTTAGGTGGGGGGCAGTCACCTCCGGCATTTAGTATGCACTACACTAGTTGGACTGTTCTCAATATCTACTGCCGCCATGCAGTACTTTTATCAGTCAGTAAGACAGAATGAAGAGATTGCTCGTTTACTTTCGTCGACAGCAGAATGAAACGAGGACGTGATTCCATATCCACACTTTATAACCAAGACACTCGAGAGCCGCAGAAGTGAGCTGATCGCTGCCTTTTCCGTTCCAGGGCGGTTGCCTTTCGTCGCCAGGCACTTGGAGATCGTCAATCCAAAACCGCAAGAAGTGGGTTATCTCCCCCTGGGAGAAAGGTCGGGGCAGAGCGTCATAGGACTTCTATTTGGAAATAAGGAAGGCGGGGAGCTCCCCCTCCTCGGTGCGTTGCAGGCGCCGCAGGCGGAGGGGGATTCGAAGGCACAGCCGCTTCCACGAGGAGACCACCTTTCCAGCGCATTTGCCTTCTTACGCTGCGCAGTAATCGCTACGGAGCTAAAAGTTATTATGTTATCATTGTTATTGCCATTTTTATTACTTTTGAATTAGAATTAGTGACGATGTGGCTAGAGCGTGTACAGACTCAGCGCCTCAGTATGAAGGATCGCGGGTTCGAGTCACGCCCTGGTCATGGTTGTTTGTCCCTTGTTTTTCATGGATGTGTGTTGTTGCGGAAGGCTTTGTGAGTCTGCTGACCAGAAACCGAGAGGCTTGAATGTGTAAGTCTAGTGTAAAGGTTGACATGTGTCCACATGAGGAACATACAGCGGATGGTCGAAATTGACATCTCATGAATCTGGAAAAAGCCCTAGGAAGAAAAAATTAACTATTATTATTATTATTATTATTATTATTATTATTATTATTATTATTATTATTAAAAAATAATACTTATAAAATTACCTACATTCACGACGAATGATGTTAGGTGTCAGTTCAATATAAAAGCTACTCTAGTAAAAACAAAATGTGTTGTTCCCAATAACGCGATGTCACTTCAAAGTCCTTTTTCAGTGTCCTGGCAAATCGAGGAATGCCGTCAATTGTCTAAATGACATTTTATATTTTTTTCTCAATTTTTGGTCTCCTAATCATGGAACTGAAATATGACTTTAAGAATATCATAGATGGGTAAAATTCCCTCAAACAAGCATATTTTCAAGGAAAATTGTGAGCCGCTTTTGATAAAATGTCGTTTGAGCGTTTCTGAAAATGCAATTATGTGCTCATTTTCACCGAAAAGTTTAGAGTTTTCGAAAAACATCATTGACGATCATTTCAAGCACTTCTACTCACTAATGCAATAGTTTATAAGAAGAACTGCGTGATATAAAAGCATTTTAACATATTAACGACGTGAGGGTGAAGTACTCTAAAATTTAAAGAATGTTTCTCAAAATTGCAGGGCTTGTGGTCGGGCCAAATCGAGCGACGAATATTCATTTTGGAAAAAATCCTAGGAATAGTTTAGGAGCTAGTGTTGATGACAGACGGACGGGCAGACTGACGGAGAAGAAGAAAAAAAAACTTTTGGTATGGTCAATGTAGATCGGGGATGTACCGTGGATGAATTCATTACTTTTCCTGGTACGGATGATTGATTACAACAAAATATTTTAGTTCAAAAAGTTAAGATATAAACACATAAATCTCTGAAATTATTTACAGCTTATATATACTTGTTACGCAAAAATAAGAAAAATAAAATAAAACAAATCTAATTCCATATAAACTGGTGGACTGACGTTTAGTCCATTTTTCGACTCATACTCTTTTAACCTAATACTCCAAAACTACAAATCAAATAAAAATAAATTGTAAGTTGAGCAAAAACTGAAAATTCTTGGTTTGAAAACATCAAGTTGGCTGAGCACTTCACCTACAACCAGTCTTAGACAAATCCTGATTGTGGCACTGCATTTACATCTACAGTTCGAATGTACTTAACGATGGCGCATAAGGATAAATTACAACGATTTTTTTTCAAATTGTTCTGCCTTTTTCAGTGATAAGTTTTCATTCTTTGTTTCATCATTTATCATTCTAACCCTTCAACATCTCCCGCCCCAAGACAATGTCGATGTGTCCCGGAGAATTCAACTAAGTAATGCGTTCGCGCAACCGAACAAAGGCCCAACGCGCGTTCTTTGCCGTTACGGCTCCCACTCGACAATAAAAAAAATTCGGAGAAGGTGACTTTGCAGAACGCGTTGCATAACCAGACCAACGTAACGCCACACCGCTGCCTCTAACGAGAGATCCACGCACTACAACACGGCGAGCGCCTCCGGTCTGCACATTTGGCAGCGCTGCGACGGCGTGCTAGGCGCGAGAAGGCAGCCTGGTGCAACCGCCTGCGAAAGTAAACTAGAAAGTCCGAGATGAAACGACGTGGACGTTACAAGAACAGGATACTTGTACTGTGGTTTTATGATTCGAAGAATTTAATATACCTCATAAGAGCATTGAATTTTACATCTTAACAATGAACCAAGCAAAGTTCATCTCACGCAAACTTCAGGCACAACAATGCAAATCAGTCCGACCACTATTTAAGTATACGGCTGAGATAGCCAAGTCCCGCAGAAATGGAAAACAAGGAAAGAAATTACTTTAAAAATTACTACTATACTAAACTAGCAGTAACGAATGTAGCTCCATTTGAGATTCCATCAGGAACTTTCTGAAACGACTAAAATCCGCTATGTATTAAAGAAAAGGAAACTTGGCGGCAATAGTATCGAATGTATCCTGAAAGAACAGTCAACAGGATCCTCACATAACAGAAGAGAGAGAAAAAAAGCACAATAATAATAATATTAAGGTAATATTGAGAAAAATGGCTGCGTAAGCAATACTGAATCCGTATTCAAAAGTATATAATGTCATCGAAGACCTAACATACACGGTTCATTTTCCCGAATGATTTCGGGAGTTTCAGCGAACGCGCGCATGCGCACTGTAGCTCCACCACCCCGGAAGCCGAAGACGTCGAAAGGAAGCGCCCAAATCTGTCCGAAGAGACGGAAGGGTCAGACGCGGAGTTTTTAGACTTGAAAACACCCGCAGGAGATAAATATTTAATATATATCTCGTACACATTTTGATGGTGCATGTAATTAGAAATACTGGCTTCAGAATTAAAGGCCATGCCAAAATAAAAGTAGACCGATTATAGATTGTAACAGCTCACTCAAATTCATGGCTAAGATGCCCGCTTCAGACATCAAGGAAGGCCTTTTGACCTCCGATTGGATGTTCCTTTGATTCCCATTTTTAGCAAGTTATATTTTCAATTCTGGTCAGGCTAGTAAGTTAGTCTTCACGCAACTAAAGGATGCTGCCCTCGAAGTGCAGTAAACAACAGCACGATGCAAAAAGCCCCTACAGTTTTCTGTTGATGCTGGGTTCTCGGAAGCCGTGATGGTGTCTGAGTGGCATCGGATCGGGAGGTCGCAGTGTATCTTATACGAATCCTAAGTTTTAATAAGTGTCGCAACAATTTGCTTAATGATTGTAATAAAATATTTCCCCGGCGTGTGCACATGAGTGACAATCCCCGCCCTCTCCAGAGTGGCCCTCGGAGGGCCCGTCTCCGCGTCTGGGGCGTTTGGCGGGGCGCTTGGCGGTGGTGCTGCGTGGAACAGTTACTCGTCGGCGGAGGTAACGGGGCGCATCCGGGCCTGTTTCCGTCGCCCCCCCCCCCCCCGCCCCCGGCACATCTCTGCTGAGACCACGGGTTTTCTACCGAAGGGCGTACGCAAACAAAATGGCGGGCGGCGGGCTCAGCCTTTGGGACTGGAGTTCCACCTCACCACTGTGAAACGTTTAATACAAAGACGGTTCAACACATGCGACATTCGGTGAATACCGAGTAGTGTGGTATTGGGGGTGCTTGCGATTCGCCGAGCGCCGAACATTCGGTATTCGCCCTACCCACCGCGAGTCAGTCCTTAGGACACATCAAAGGGAGCGAATTATCACCGAACACATAAGATATTCGGGATTAGATGGGCAGTAGTTCATTGCTCGGCAAATACTGAATGTGTGGAGCCACCTTAAAGTAAATTAGTCTCATGGTATTATCGTAGTATTATTAAAAACATCGTATGGTATTATGAAATGGAAAATGGTTCTCACGAACGTGATAAGAGCGGATACGAAGTAGTGTGGAAGAATACCCATCTCACGGGATTTTTGTGAAGTGGTTCTAGATGGAGTGTCCAACCTATTGGTATTTTCCTAGAAAGAATGGTTCATTCATTTAATTTTAGTTTTTGATGAATTATTTATAGGGGCGGATTTTGCTGGCCTAAAACATCGCCAAAAATATGATCAATAAAATGCTCTTTAAATGTTTTTAAAAAGTCTGAAAACTAGAGAAAAATCGCTAAAATATGTAATGAAAACCAGTTCGGATGAACAACTCAAGCTTTTGGGGTACGTTGAGGCTTGCTCCACTCGCTCAAGTGAACACAGCTTGGAAACGTTTGTTTCGATTGTTCTTTACCAGGGAGTCGCATTTTTTAGTTATCCCGAAATTGGTCGAACCGATAATGGCGCTGATAGGCATACACGAACTTTAAATTACCTACAACATTACAATTTCTGAGGACGAAATTGTATAGGCCACTCAGGAATACTGTGGAGAACGTTTGTTGCTGTCGTAAATATTATCTGAAGCAAGTACCATTCATTGATATTAAAGTACATTGATGTGATAATAAAATCGATAAAATCAGCAAAAATGCGTTAAAAATTATGTTAAAGGATAAAAAATGTTTTATTAGTCGAAATCAACAAAAAATGCAAAAAATATATTTTTTTCCCTTTCATCATAACAAAGTTAATTTTTAAATTAAATTGTTTTAAGGAAAAAGAATAAAATTATAGTTAATTAAAATCCGCCTCTTAGTTATTTATAACATTTTCAACAGATATGTTGAATGAATTTTGTTATTATAAAAAAATTAGTACAAACAATATTTGTAAATACATGTTTTGGGAACGTACACAACCTAAACTTCATAAATACATTTAAAGAATGAGAAAAATGTTGACACTAAATTAAATCGAACTGGATTCAATACAGGAGTGAAATTATAAATTAATCTTGTCCTAACTGTAAAAGTAAGGTTTTATATTACAAGTCACAGCGGCTGGTGCACCGTCCCAAGTGAACACATGTGCACGCCTTGTTCAAACTTTGCATTTTATTCGTCTTTCAACTTCATCTCTATGTTACAAATCAGTGAAGATATGTTTAAAACTATTTAAATTATTAATAGAGCAATATAGATAAAGGAAAATTAACTGGAAAACAGTCGGTAATAATTTTAACATAAAAATTATATATAACATATTCAATGACACACAAAACTACTATGACTCTCTGGGACGAAAATGGAGTGCTTCAACCTTCGAAAAGTTAATTTAATGTCATAATTAAAAAGAAATGTAATGTAACGTTTGAGATTATAATTTTAGTAGTATTTAATTTGGAACTCGTAAATAATTGTTATGTTTGGTGTTTCTAGAAAACCCACCGACTCATCTAATTTATAAATTTATACTATTCCAATTTGTAAAAGACAAAGAAAATATTCCAATGACGACTTTTTATAGAATTTTTGAAGATATTTCATTAAATGTAACAACAGAAAAAAACTATTCACATGGTTTAACGATTCTCTTCGCATTTTCTTAAGCTTGAAATTAAACAGTGAATTTTGTCTTTCAATACCGGTACACTAAAATCAATTTGATGTCATAACATTCCATGCCAAGAAAACTATTTAAAGCAATCACTAACGATCCAACATCCACAATGTGATATGGTCCTTGTTTGCATTACGTCGTACATTATTACAAAGCAGATCTGACTTCACTGAGTTTATCGCACATTCAAAAGCTCAAAACTGGCCTATTGCCGCACAGTGACTCGCAAACCATTTGAGAAGCACTCGGAAAAGGCAATTCAGAATCGTGAATGACAATTTCGGACATGTCATACCTTGCTTAGAATCACAGTTGGTGTCTTCCTTTTTGAAGTACTATAATAAAACAATTCTGTCAAAAAATACGGTTTTTTTTCTGAGATATATAATTTCTAAGAAAAATGACTGATGACCATTTCATATCATGAAATATTTTGAAAAATTCAGACTTTCAAACATCTGTCTTTATTAACACACGAGGCCGCTCTTTTGACTTAAAATTTGATACTTAATAGGTGTTCGCAAAATGGCTCTGGAACAAATCATCGTTTCACTTTGTGGTCTTTATATCTCCTGAATCCTGAATCTCGTAATGGGCACTGATAAGTCAACGTTGGGCGTTGTAATGGTCTCCAGGTTGCTCCAAAGATTACTCAATCAAAATACTTGTCTCCTAACCTGGAATATGACAAGTAGAAATGTTCGTTTACCTGCACCACCGCCTGGTGAGTGAATGCCATGTCTCTCCACCAGAACGTGAGATTCGTGCCTATCATGCGTCGGCTTGGGGAGTTTTTCCTCTCCACGTATCACCCCTGCTGGTCATCGCTCAGCCGGAACAAGCCCTAAACTCGCCCGACATGTGCGGTAGTGTGGGGCATGTATTTAAGTAAATAATAAAAAGGAAGGAAAGATGGTGCTCCGTTCGTTAGGGAACTGCTCCAGCATTCGCATGACGTTGATCGGAGAAACCACGGAGAACTCCCGATGGGAGCAGCCGGCCGCTGGAAGTCCAGACGGACTGAAGCGGGGGTGGCGGCGTAGTCGGAGTGGGAGAGCGTAGGCCTTCCCGGTCAGAAGCCCGGGGCTGAATCGGAGCGGGCTGCGTCGCCCGAGCGGGAAATCCGCGAGCGTAGGGGCCGGAGCGGGAGCGGGAGCGGGAGCGGGAGCGGGAGCGGAGCGGGGGGCACGGGCGGTGGGCGGTCATCGCCCCTGGGCGCCTCGCGGACGTTCAACCCGCGCCTCCTCCTCCTCCTCCTCCTCCGGCTGGGAGACGAGACGCCGCCGCGGCCGCGACGCAGGTGATCCACCACACACCCACGGCAGCGTTGACGGCCATCACCTCGCACAGCGGCGCAACCGCATGTTTTCTAGAGCAGCCAACAGTCCCACTTGCAAGGCCGCACGGGCAACAACTAACAGCTGTGATGCGGTTGCGGGCCAGGCTTTCTTTTCTCGGGCGATCCACACCTAACCCCGAATTGTTTCCCTGGGCACTTGGACCGGCTGCTCTGGAACGGAGGAGAAATGGAACCGTGCATGATGGTATCAGACCGTACCGCGCATAATGCAGGAAGACACGTTGCGGCCTTTGAATTACTCAATTTGCTGGAAAAACAATCCCTGAAATCCAAACTTTTTTACATAAAGGGATGCAATGTTTTCGCCCACCGTGGGTGCAAGGGTCTTTACGTTTGACTAATAACCTTCCGCCGGCGACAGTAAATGGCACCGCGGGCCGCCAGTTGGCCCAGCCTGTTCCAGAGGGTGCCGACGAATACACGTTTTCCTATGTAGATTTTTTCTATTTACGCTCAATAAACTTTATTTCCATTTCTACATTGTCCTATTTAGCGAGCTACGGCCTGCATTTGGTTACTCGAGGAAAGGAGTGCCCATTGCGGTCGTGGGGCTGCTGCTGTCTCTTCGGCTGCGCGGCGAAGCAGGCTGCGTTGCGGCGCGACGCGGAACTGCGGAGGCTGCGCAGAGCGGCGGCCTTCCATAAACGGAGCGGCGCTGCGCGAGTCGCCATCTGGCGCTGGTCGCCCCCCCCCCCCCCGCCCCCCGCCGCGCCAGCCAGCGACCCATTCATCAGCATCGCGATGACCCGCAGAACTATTGGCTCGCTCCCACCGGACCGTCTGCGGGCGGAGGCGCCGGGCTTCGAGGCCCGTCGGCGGAGCGCGTGTTCGGCAAGTGGCCGCGTCTGCGCTGGAACGTGGTCAACACGGCGGCGTGCGGACTATCTCCTCTCCACAAGCCCTAAACTCGCGACTCAAGCTAAATAGCTGGAACGCCCGGCTGTTCTGAAAGGTAGTTTTCTGTGGTTTCGCCGATCAACACTAGGCGAATGCCGGAGCAGCACCCTAGCAACCGGGCCACGGACCGCGCGTGAAATTCCCTTGTTATCTCCTTTCCCCTTAAGCCGGCTCCACCCATTCGCTATTCGGCGGGTAGCGAGTGACCGCTCACCCGATCCCGAGTAGTGTGGAACATTTGGTACTCGCCCTCCCCCCCGCGTGTCGGTCTTTCGGACGCATCAAAGGGAGCGAACACTCGCCGAACTCATCAGCTGTCTGGGATTAAGCAAGCGGTAGCTCGTGGGGCCGCCTGTACACTCACGCTTACATGCATTCGACTGCCGCCCATGTCCGGAGCAGGGAGCTTGCGGTCTCCCCCCAACAACATGCACTACTCGTACGGGATCAATGGCCAAAGTCCTTCACGCGCTCGCAAGCGCGTACTAAGTACTCGTCTACCTGCGAGGAATGTACGCACCAATTAAGAACTTCGCATAGACATTTCTATCGAAACACTTGGCTTGCAATATTAGTTGTCACTTTGCAGATAGGACAATGATTCTACAACTCTCAACGCTTTGTACGGTTGTCTCTATTAACCTCTTTATTCTTATGGACAAGCCCTCTTAATTGCTTCACTTGACTTCATTATCTAGATATTTACAAAAAATCCAACTAGCTATCTTCTTTTCCTTCAAATTCTTCGAGATAATACGTAATAAAATGAGAGCTTCCTACACGTCTTGCAAAGGCGACAACGGTAGAAACTACAAATCAAAAAAAAATGATACTTTGTTGTATTTTCTGATATTTTCTTTACATATCTTGCGGATTCACACGACCATTAAGGCAGAATCAACAAGTATACGTTCACTACCAGAAGTCACATTAAAAGATTTCGTTTTCTACAATTTTGTTCGGGTTATGACTCAGAATCGCAGTTTCAACAATTTATTATATTAGATGATACAGAAATACTTCGGGAGAAGTGTCACCTTCCGAACGATGAATGATCGAAAGAGGTATCTGTCTGGGGTGGGCAAAATATCCTGTTCGTCGTTTAGTATTTATGATAAGTTATTTATTCAAATTTTTACTAAAACACAAAATGTTAAAAAAATGCTAGGTTACTTTACAAGCAACATCTTCATACGTCGCCGCCAGGGCTGCGTGCACAACCGTCCTGAGCGCCCAACAGAGTAGATAAAAAAACGTTTCATTCCCAGGTGATAAAGAGGTAGTTTAGCAGCGTGGTAACGGCCATTGAGAAGCGTCTTAAACCTTCGGCATAAAATAAATTTAAAAAAAGACGAATGGAATGGAGCGGTAGGAGGCATCGCAAGATGCAAATGCGACCGGTCGCGTCGCCGGCCCCGCGCCGCGGGCGTCTCCGAGCAGGGCCTCTTCCGGCGAATCCGGTCGCGGGCCCCACACTCGCGCCGACCCGAGCACGACGCTCCTCGGCGCTGAGGCACTGGCAGCGGCGAAAACAAGCTTGCAAAACTAATGAATAAAATAAAGAAGCAAGCATTGCTCTTTTGTTAGCAATGCAGACAAAACCATACTTGCAATTCGTGTACCGATGCAAATACGTTTTCTATAACTCAGAAACGAAAATGACTATTTTTCAAATACTGCTTATCTTGCGATTTTTAAATTTATTTTCATTTATTTATGTAAAACTTTTACTCATCTTTATACTATATATAGTTAAAATGACGGGAAGGGATTCTGGAACTCAAGAAAACGTGCGCAGATAATCTTTTCCCCCCTAAGTCACATACAGTTTATACTGTTTTTTTGGCTGAATAAATCTAAATGTAAACATGCAGGCAACTGATTTTGAGAGAAAGATAATCTAAACGACACACATTGTGATGTGAGAGGGAGGGAGAGGGGGGAGAGAGACGGAGAGAGTCAGAGACAGAGGGAGAGAGAGACATACAGAGAGAGAGAGAGAGAGAGAGAGAGAGAGAGAACAATGTCCGAAAGAGAGAACGCTCAAGATGGGCAAAGAGAGACAGTGGCAGGTGAGGACTCGCAAAGATACGAAACTTGCGTCCAACAGATGCCGCATTACCCAGCGCCCACAAGAGAAGCTTTGCACATCCGCCTAGGGACAAACTCTCTTAGAGACGTCTTCGCATCTTCACGGAGCAAGGGAGTCCTGATGATAATGAAGAGCTTAACGATAAATTCAGTTTTGTTTGTGCCATTTCGGTTTTGCTGCGACCTTCGATAATAATTTTGGGCAGTCGAGAAACGAATCATTAAGAATATATTCCGCAGTCGTAAAGACATTTAAATTGTGACCATGTTACTGAGTAACAATACATTTTAATAATTAAATTTGTCCAAAGAATTGGTTGCTCCGACCGGGATTCGAACTCGGGCCTTGTGGTTTACGCCCAACTGCTCTGGGAATATATTCTCCGAGCGTAATTGCGACCAACAAGGAGTCAATTTTATATAGATACAAGGAACGATAATCATGAAAACTGATGAAAGGATTGGTTGTCTCGGTTTCTTAGTGATTAAAGCAACTGGGCGAAAACCAAAAGACCCGGGTTCGAATCCCGGTCGGGGCAACCAATTCTTTGGACAAATCTAATAAATATTAATAATAATAATAGTAATAATAATAAGTGGCAACGTGAGGCCTTCCTGCGAGCGTCGCAGCTAATCTGCGAAGAGCTCCCAGAGCCTTTCCCGCGGCAGGCGGTGCGCTCTGTGGAGGGGGGAGCGCAGGGCGGCGACCGCGCGCCGCGACGAAACCTGTTCCTCCTCCTCCTCCTCCCCCTCCTTCCCTCCCCCCTCCCGCCCCGCGCCGCCCGAGGACAATTTGCTCGAAATGTTGGCCACTTGGCGGCGTCGCCGCGTCCGGTCGTTTGCCGACACACACACACACACACACACACACACACACACACACACACACACACGGGGCCGCCCGGCCCGGGCGACGAACCGGAACAAAACTGCCCGCTCTGGAATCGAATACAAATCGATAAACAGCGCCACGAAATCCTTCCGCTTACACTAGCAGGAACGGAATCAAGAGATGGAATTAGTCAAAATATCACAAGCCCATCTAAACAATGTTTAATAAACGTAAGAAATTTCTTTAACAGAATATATTTGTTTCAAAAATACCACACGCCCATAAAAACAATGATTAATAAAGTTATAAATTGCTCTAATAATACATAACTGTTTCGTTTTAAAGCTGACCGAACCCAATAAGAAATGTAATTGCTCTAACAATATATAATTGTTTTATTTCAAAGCAGAGTAATAAAATAATGGAATAAGTAATTTACAAAAATAATAAATTCCAAAAACTATTGCACACACTTTCTCAGAAGTTAGTGTTTTTCTAATAACAAAGTAAAATTTTATTCTGAAAGACCATATTGTCCTTTAATATGGTCAGGTGCAGCACGTATAAATATGATAAACTATAATAGTTGGAAATGAATTTAGAAAAAGGTTCTCTCTTGAAGATATTTCTCTGAATGATCACCTGGCTCGAGTGACAGAGAAAATGTATTTTTTCTTCTGCATTTCGGGAAACATTACAATGCGTGTTGTTTTGTGAAAGTCGAGATTTGAGAGTAAATAATTTTCTCATACGGTGTGTCGCACGATTTCAAATATACTAGTGCCACAGGTCGTAAACAGTAACACTGTTCCAACTACGACAAAAATCGCCTTAATTCTGAATGCAACATAAATTAATAAGCTGCATCTTTACTATTAAACTCAAGTAATGCACAAAACCAAGTTCGTGAGAAAGAACTGAGAGTGGGAGTTTCACAAACGAGTGGCACAGAATGCAGTTTTACATTAATTGCTAAGCATTTCGTTGCGACGGAATACGGACGTAATCGTCATTTGTGACTGACTCTGGTCGAGGGGGCGACGGCTGCCATTGCACGAAGCGTGTGCCCCTGGCCGAAGAGACTTCGATGAGCGGCGAAGGAGCGAACGCGGCGGCGCGGCTTTCCCTCTCCAGGTATCTCTTCACGCGGGGCACAGCAGAGGATAAGCAGAGAGAGATTTTTTTTTATATAATTACATTTTTTTTGTCTTTCCACTTACCGTTCTCAAATTTGTAATTATGGTGAATCGTCGCTGTTCTAACACAATTATCCATTTTCTCCTTACATATGTAGTACTACACTACATATTTTTCAAATTTCGCTATTGTCACAAAATATTCTTAAATTCTATCAACTTTCTTTAATTTTATTACTTATTTTTTGCGAAAACAAGTTTTGAAGAAATCAACATTTTCCCCTACATTATAACTGCGTGCTGTCTACTGCTAGTAAATACCCTACGTGAACACGAGTGATGTTCTCACAGGCCAGCTCGCCTGCTTCAGTTACCTCAGTAGCGGGAAGTGCGCGCCAGGTCATTTTCACCTTTAGATACAAGTATCACTGACGCCACGTTTTGTGACATATAACCTCCGAGAAACTTTGACGATCGCCGACGTGTAACACGTCGATGCGTGTGCTACACGCTACAGTGACCGCTGGTCGTAGATAATGCCAGTTTTTACCATGTCTTCTACGGCGTCTAGACTGGCTGCAAAACTACCATCTTGGACAGGAATGGACTAAGCTTTTTCCACTGACCAGAAAGTTGTATGGTGCAAAGTGTGCATCAACTTGTGCTCTCAAATGATTTGTATTATTTTTATATAATTGTTTAGGAACATTTTTATCAATGTGCATTTCAATATTACATAATTTATGTACATATTTTGACGTTGCATACTACCCATTTTCCGTGTATCTAGTGACAAATGCAAGCACCCGAATGGTCTCTCGACAAGAACTGCAGTGTCGTGCATGTGTGTATAAGGGGAGACAAGGGAACTAGGACGATGAAGTAAAGATGGCGCGCGGTCTGTGGTCCGTTTATTACCATGTTGCACCAGCATTCGTCTGGAGCTGATCGCAGAAACCACGGAAAACTACCGATCAGAGCAGCGGCCGCTTAAAGTGTTCTCCGCATAGCGACTGAATTCGACCAAACAATTGGCTAGTGTCGAAACTCGAAGCGTAGGGCCTCCCGAGTCGTTGCGACTAGGGCGGATGTTGCCCCTGAACCATCTTAGCGCGAGGGAGGCGCAGTGAAGTGAGGTGGGAGACGTGAGGAGAGCAGCGCGGCCGGCGGGCAGTGGCGGAAGCTACCGGGAGTTCCCTCACCTCAACAGCCAGCGACGTCGCGCCGGCTCCTGCAAGCCCCTGGCGAGTCTCACGGTATGCCCACCACTACCTAGTGGCAAAAGTACTCGAATTTTCGAAAAATGGTACGTGACCATATTTCAAAATATATCTTTAAGGAACAGATTTCATTTAGGTAAAAATCTCTATCTTTAATATTTTAGATGTAGGAAGATGTCGAACAAAGTTTGAAATTTTGCAATTTTTTCAACGAACATGAGACCTGCACCATTCTTTTAAACGTCCTTCACACTATCCAATAACAAAATTTAATAAAAACAATGGAGCTATAGTTTCGAAAATTTTGAAAATGCCCTAGGGGCTTCAAGTAAAGTCACATCAAATTGAAATATCAGTTTCAAATTCAAGGGGTCACTATATCAGCCAGATTGATTGATGAGTGTTCATTTTAGAAAATCGGCTGAAGCCGCTCGCGTTATTCACAGACGGACGGACAGACGAACAGATATTTGCCGTCATTCGATTTTTCTGAATCAAGGACCCACAAAACATGGATTCTGGCTACACCACAAGTTAGATAATTTTTTCTAAATTTAGCACCTGAACAAGAGCTCGCAATAAAGATTTTTTTCTGCAAAAATTCGCCGTTTTATTCGCAGAAATACATAACTTTCCCTTCACTCCGTAGCGAGAAAGTAAAAATGGGACTCAATTCCCACTTATCCACGGCTTAGAATTTATACCACACAAGCTTCTGTGTCTTGTTCACATCAATTCTTTGAGTAACAACAATCACGCTTTCTATCTCCTCCCATTGGGTCTTCTGGCAAGATCTTTTTTCTTCAATTTTTAGTAAACGCACAATGCGAATAGTCATATGTTTATATAAGGCACTTTCAACCTTGTTGCGCATCAACACGACTGATATCGACGTTTCACGAAAATCCCAAACTATGATTTTAATTAATCTAAAATAATAAAATAAATGAAAACAAATATAATTTTCAGACAGAATTTCTGATTAATCAGCAAATAACGACATTATTTTAAATGATAGTTCTCCCTTATGAAGAATAATGCAAGTTAAAAATTTCCCGAATAGTTTAACGTTATCAAGGCAACAAATATTTGGGTAAACAGGAACAGTGAATGATGAAACAACTTAAAGAAATTCAACGAAAAGCAGCTTCTGCGAAAAAAAACAAGTCTCAGCAGCAAAAGTAAAAGCTCTCGAGTGCGATTACGGCGTAGAGGCAGCGCCACTGGAGGGGGGGTGGGGCGGGGGGCGGTGGCGACCCATTCACACCGCCCAAGCTGCGTCACCGCAGGACCCCCCCCCCCCAACGGGTTATGGCGGCGTCGACGAACCATTAAGCACTCTTGAAGGCGTTTTCGTCTTTATGATTTCCAGGTAGTTCGATTAGATTAGAAGGATACGGCCGTCTTACGGGACTCAGGGTATTAATTGATGTTTCTCAGAGCCTCTGACCGGGGTCTCGTATGGTTCGAATCCTGACGGTGGAAAGGTTTTGGACACTAGCTACATAGCTAGGCCGAGTTCAGCTGCTGCGCTGTCTGGAGGAGAATTCTAGCGGCCGGCTGCCCTCATCGGTAGATTTCCGTGGCTTGTCCGATCAACACCATATGACTGACGGAGCAGTTCCAAAACATACAGGCTGGGCGCGATGTTTCCTTCCTCTTCCTTCCTTGTCCTATTCTCTTCCCTTACGTACTCACACTTACACCTACAAAACACAAAACTACATCACATGTCGGGAGACCGGTCGGGAACTTAGAGGTTGTCCGGCTGAGGCGGTGCCCCATCGGTGGGAGATATCTGGTTGAGGAAGTCCGCAAGCCGTCCTGTATAACGGCGCCGGATCTCGGTCCCTAGTGGGGGAAGAGAGCTACCTCCAGTGATTTAAAACATGCACTACACTTACAGGACTAATGTCCTTAGCCGTGGACGCGCACGGAAACACTAATTGAGCAATAAATAAATAGAAGGATACGAGAAATTGTTGGTCAATTATTCACCGGAGATCCAAGACTTGTCACATGATTCCTTGCTTGACCAAACGCACCACATAATAACTTTTCGCTTCCCCACTCGGAGGCCCGAGACGCGTCGACTCGTTTGCCCGTGACCAAACTCTGCTTGCCCCAAATGGTGGCCAAACGGACACATGCACGTTGCTTCATTTACAGAGGATTTTCCTCCGAGTTTTCCGCAACTGTGATGCTATAAAACTCCTGTTTACGAATGGTTACAGCGCAAAGGCGCAAAAAATAATTTTGATAAGAAAATTAAAACTGTTTTAAAATAAAGTACATCAAAGTAACAAGATTGCAACTGATAGGAGGCGAAAGAACGAAGCTATAAAAAGGGACGAAGAAAAGAAATCCAAAGAAAAAGACTGGAGATAATAGTGCGATTCTCCACATTTGTCGCTGAGTCATTCAAAACAAAATAGGGTTACAAGAAAAGGAACTTGAGTTGTGCTGACTAATGTGTCGATACTCTAGAAAAGAGGTTCCTTCTATTTAGTATTTAGGAGCTGCGTATTGTTAAACATGATGAAATCACGTAATAACATTACGTTATGCAGCCACCACTTGATAAAGAGGTTCTTTCCAAATACGAGATATAGTCTTGCAAAAAACATGAATGGGCCACGAGCCGATGTACGCGCGCACACACACACGTCCAACTAGATTCCTGGCGGGCGTACGAGTGGCTGCCTCGAGGACCGCTGGCCTGCCGTGAAAGCGATGGAAATCGAGGAGTCTCTTGGCCATTGTTGGAGTCCTTCTCATTCCACATCACATGCGCATCTTTTGATGAGGTTTCCAAGCCGAGTGCGAAATGCGAGACATCCGAGCCGCTCTCCGGCACCGGCCGCAGCCCGGCAGCGCAGCGGTCGCCAGCGTGCCTTGACCCCGGCGCGGGGCAATTCACAGATTCCTCGGGCGACCACGCAAAAACCGGTAGCCACCGCACACGACTCGGCGGCCGCCCGCCCCGCCCCGCCACGGCTCGGCTGGGCTCGCCTCACACCTCTCCGCCCCGCCACGACCCTCCCCTTCCTGCGACTGCCCATCTCGCCCCGCCCCGCCTCACCCGCCTCGCTCCGCTCCGCCCCCCGCCCCATCCCGCTCCGCCCCGTCTCGACCCTTCACGCCCTCCCCGCCCCGCTTTGACCCTTCACGCCCTCCCCGCCCCGCCTCGACCCTTCACGCCCTCCCCGCCCCGCCTCGACCCTTCACGCCCTCCCCGCCCCGCCTCACCCCGCCAAGCACCGCTCCTCCCCGATCCACTCCGCACCTCCCCGCCCCGCCACGGCTACTGGCTCGCCGCGCCGCCCCTAGGGCTCCAGTACCCACATGATGGCTTTGGGGCCAATTCCGCCGCTGTGTCGAGGACAATTCAAGTGGCCACACATGTCTGGAGCTTAGAGCTTGTTTCGACTGGACAGTGCCATGCTGGTGGGAGACATGCTAGGGCAAATCCCCACTGCCCAACGTGTTGGTCGGAGCCGGATCTCGCCATCCAGCTGGGGAAGATCACCGCCATCTCCGTAATAGAAACATGCACTATACACACGGGACGAATGACCTTAGCAGTTGACGCGCCCGGAATCACTAATCAATCGATCGAAGCCGGTCGCAGTCGGAGGGCCATTCGAGCGGCCGACTGCTCTGGTAGTTTCCTTTCTCATCCTTGTCTCCTTTCCGCTCACACCCACACCCACAGCGAACTTATAAGTTGCATGCACCCCACCATCACACGCGTTGCAAATTCTCCGATTAATTCCAGGCGAAGGCCGGACCGTCTTAACAAACACGCCGCGCAGCATCTTTCAAGGAAGACCTTGATTCCTTTTCCCGTGCACGAACACTCTTACATGCACTACACCACCACACACACATCAAGACCCCTCGCGGTCGCCAAGCGTTTATCCTGACGTAGGCGGCCCGCTGTGCAGATGCCCGGAGGAGGGAATCGTCGCAAGCAGACGTATACGTTGGCGCCGGATCTCACGTTTCAGCCTGAAAGAACACCGCCATCTCCCAGCTGTATTGGGGATGAGCTCTAAGCTTTCAACCGGCATGTATGATAGTGTAAGTGAAATGGCGTTTGCTTAAGGGGAGAGGTTACAACAAGTGTGAGGTCGGGAAGATGGCGCGCAGCCCGAGGCCCGTTCGCAAGCGTACTGCTCCGGCATTCGCCTGGTGCTGATCTGAGAAACCACGGGAAAAGGCCTATCAGAGCAGCCGCCACCAGACTTCTCCTCCAGGCAGAGCAGCGGCTGCATGTGGCTGTGAGAGCCGCCTCCGCCGCGTCGTGAGCACGACCGCAGCCGCCCCCGGCGACGCAAAAAGCCACAGAGGGGGCTATTCATGCCCCCCCCCGCCCCGCCCCGCCGCGCCCACGCGTTGGACGAAGCCACAGTCGGCCGACGCTCCAGCCCCACTCCGCGCCGAAAGCGCTGCGGCAGAAGGCGCGGGGCTCTGAGGGACCCAATTAAATGGAACCGAGTTAGCGATGCCGAGTCGATGTTTTCAAATCAGCGACGGTTTTATAAAATAGTCGATGAATTTAACATCGATTTTTTGAAGCCGACTTTTTAACATTCATGTCGCGTGTTCGATGATTTTTACGAGGTTGATATTTTAATTTTGAATGGAGAAAAGTACTATCATCACAAAATGTTATAATAATTTTCAGATATCCATGAATTGAATATTCTTCAGACGAAAGTGAACGGGGGTGAAAAATAATTAAAATGGCGTTTTCGTCCATAAAGAAGCCTATGTTATTTTTCAATAATCGAATCAGGCAATCAACGTTTTTTAATCGCCCTGATTTTTTTTTGTTTTTTGCCAATTAAATCTCAATTAAAAATATTAATAAACGAGACCAGTTTCAAATTAAATCCCCCCTCGTGAACTTCAATGATTATTAATACAGTTTTAAAAACATCGATGATTTTACGTTGATGTTTTATGGATGTCCATGTTTTAATTTTGAGCATCCATGATTCGAAACATCCATTTTTTGTCAGTGATATCGCGTCCTTAAACCAAGAACGGAAAAACACACTATATTCCTGAAGAGAGATGCAGATATCAGTTGGTAGCCTTGGCGATGAATTTTCACGCCACTGTAGTGATTATTAGCATTCGTGACATATTGTTATCAAAAAATGTAGAATTTTGTTCAGCTCTTTCACAAAGCATTTTCCTGCATTTCAAACAATACTAGGAAAAAAGTTTAAAGAAATACTTAATGTCTTCCAACAATAAAAATGCTTTTAACAAAACAACACTATATTGTTTCCAATAAACTATCATGCACATTACTCAAGAACAACAGATACTATATACACTATATTAACACTGTAACAAATAATTTCTAATAAAAACGCGAATAATATAATAATATACTGTACGGTCACATGGTACAACAGTTTTTTACCTATCAAGAATATCACTAACGTTGCTGTTCCCTCAGGCAACACCCG
Organism: Gryllus longicercus; assembly: GCA_038098605.1. Lineage (NCBI taxonomy): Eukaryota > Metazoa > Arthropoda > Insecta > Orthoptera > Gryllidae > Gryllus > Gryllus longicercus. The sequence goes on from JAZDUA010000367.1 coordinate 1,029,195, forward strand.
AATGGCAGGAATTAAAAGGCGAGCAACCTCTTCCTTGGAGCCTTGCGTTCACTCGACATTATCAGAGCCGTACGCTTTGGCGCACTGAGCGTGAAGATTCAGTAGGTCTGCACAATACGATATTCGTATAATAGGTGGAATATCACAATTAAATATTTGCATTCTTTGTCAAAACCAAAACTGTTTTATTGGTTTCTTGAATTGTTCACGACTCCCTGGATAGCTAACGAAACCGTGGATCTCAAACGACCGGAAACTATAGTTTTAACTCAATTTCATTACAAATTATAAGTATACAAAATATAATTAGTTACAATACTTGAAAGAAACCTTGGAACCAATGGTACGCGTTTGACGCAAATATGCTGGAAATAAGATTAAATGCATCTAAAAACGACAAGTTCGAACGTGACGGTCACGACTGATGTCACCACAAGAATCCGAATAGTTTGTAATTCACTGCGAAATACTAATATTTATTTTGGACAGGAAGTATTTGCAAGGGAAAGAAGTCACCAAATATGAATATCTGACAAACATCACTGAAAGAGTATCAAATTGCAAAGTTTTCACATTCGCCGAATTTGGAGAGAAGTGTGTTTCCTTCTGAATAACTTCCGCAAGCACCGTTCGAGGAGAGGAGGGTTCAATCGCATCGTCGCATCAATCCTTCGTTGCTCTGCAGCTGCTTCTTTGGCATCCATCAAGCTCACGAGGCGTTCGGCCCGAATGGCTGGCTACACCTCACACTCGTTTGGGCCAACCGGACGTAGAAGCTCCAGCAGCAACGGATGTCATTATTGAGCCATCTGAGCACATTTGTGCGGTTTGAAGTCACAGCAATTGAAGGAGTCAGCGGAATAATTGTCTAAGCACACATTTCAAGGGAACGGGTAAACATCACGTTAATGTTAGGTTGTTGTGGTAGAAATAGTTGTGAAGAGAAAAAAAATAATGACTTCATAACTTTATAAAGGAAAACTGGTCGAACGCACAATGTACGGAGTACAAAGGTAGTTCACCTTCTTACGTGACAAATGGTGCCAGTAAAAATTCCTTTTTCAGTTTCGGGGGTTGCCCGATACTGCGCCCAGCGCTTCCATTTGCCCCCTTCGCCTTGTTGCGTGCGCCCACTGCCCCACGAGGTGTTGCCCCGACGGACCAGGTAGTCGTCGCCGCCGCCGCCGCCGCCGCCGCCGCCGCCGCCGCCTCTTGCATTCATGCGCCAAGTGGGAGGCTGAACGCGAGAACGGCTCCGCGCGGGCGGGCGACGGCGCTACGAGGCGGCGGCCAATTGCGCAATGCTATTGGATGACCTAAGGCAGAGGTTCCAACCCAGTTGATGACGATCAGGGGGTCAACAGACAAATATGAACCGGCAACTAATCAAAGTGATCAAGATCCTATTGATTACAAACAAAAATTTAATGAGATTGATCATTAATTTGATATATACCATCAAAATAAAGGCTAATAATAAATAATAAATTTGCTCCTTTTCTTTCATATTCCACATTCTTCCTCAGGGATTACGATGTTTAAAAATGCAAGAAATTTATTCACAACGATACTCTATCACGCAAATCATAAAGTAATCTTCGCAATATGCACTAGTGTAATGTTATGGCCACTTCCTTTAAAACACGCAGCATTTTGGAACTATTGCACAACAAAGAAGTTTAGAAACAGACTTCTTTGGTCAGCACTAGGGTATGACGCACTTTTTTTCAAACCCTTACATATCTTATTTCATTTGTAGTTTCTTACGTTTTAAACCACTTCCTGCACCTAAATATTCCTCATTCCCTTACTTTCATTTTTATTTTCCTCCTTTATTAACCTTGTATGTGTACAATTTCTCCGTAAGTTGTATCAACTAGTCTTTCTCTTTACTTCTTGTTCTTTTCTCTCATGCGTGTTATTTTAAGTTTCTACAAAGCGTTATAAGGCCGCTTTACTTGAATAAATTCTTCGCAAAATCATATTTCAAATCTAAACTTCAGTTAAAAATTTGTTGAATTCAAATGCAGTACAATCGACGATGAACTGCAACCCGTTCTAAAATATTTCATTCCAGTGTTCATTTTCATTAAACACACTTCTTGTTTCATGAATTGAATTCAAGGGCTTGATACAATAAGGAGATAAGTTTTAAAGCCACAGCTAGCCTCCTTCTATTCGTAAATATTAATATCTCGATTTTGGTGAAAGATGTCATGTCTTGTTAGTATGTATTAAGTCTTGTTCAGAGTTATGAAGGGCTTTCGCCGTAACAAGATGATACACATTTTGACCAAAATCGAGATATTAACAGTTACGAATAGCAGGAGTGTCGTTGTAGCTTAATTGGTAACTACCGAAGCCCTTCAGATTATCAATGAACACGGAATTAATCGTTTCACACGAAGACACATATTTCTTACACCTTCATTTCATGAATGAGCACGATTACATGAATCAATCGTTTCACGCACAGACACAAATTTAATTTATTTACGAAACCCACGAGTTTCAGTCCAACTTCTTTCTACATAGCTCCTTAAATATTTTACATCCCGCAACTGGCGTCCGAAGGATCTCTGGGGAAGGACACACATCTTCCGCCACGTCGAAAACATCCACAGGCGGCCTAGGAAGCGCAGGGATTTCGCAGAAGGCTGTGGAGGAAGGCGCTGGAGGAATTCTGTTCCGCAGTAAACACGGCGCAGCCATTGTTCTCAGCTGATGATGCGGCGGCGGAGGTGGCCTTGAAACGGCTCCCCCCCCCCGCGCGCAGGGAACCAACAGACGGCGCCGCGCGCTCGCCCCCCCCCCCCCCCCCCCCCCCGCGCAAGAATATTTTGAAATAGGGTGTGTTCATTTATTAGGTCTCGATGTACTTTAACACTTAACTGCAGGCGTGAGATTTATAAGCAGAACTCGGATTCTGATGACCTAAAGTTATTTAAAAATGACTTAAAAATGAATTAGAAATAAGGGGGAAATAACGTTGTTTTTTTTAAATATGCAAAAATTTGCCTACAGAGTTTATTTATTCAACGATTGTAAATAAAATTGTATTCATATAAAGTTATATTTGATATAAAATCTTTATTTTAGGAGGAAATGTAATCTTTAGCTCCGATCTTCCAAACGTGAGGTTTGAAAAGTCGAGAAAGTAACCGAAGATCGGTGTAAGTTTGTGTTTGAAAAACAGCAGTGCACTGCAGTAATGAATTTCGTCCTGAAATGATGATCCAAGAAAAACTTTGTTGTAGTTTGTCAGTGTAAATTCACGAAACATTCACTAGCAAAAAATCGAATAAAATGCGTAAAAATGGCAAAAGTTACGCAACGGTCCAGAAAAAGTCCTAAAAATAGAAAAATGACAAAAAGTGGCAAATACTGACCCAATCACATTTCTATCACCTACATGTGATGATAAACATTAATTTACAAGTTAGCATCGTAGAATGCCCCAATGAAAAGGATGACGTCATCAGAATCTGAGCCCTGTTTATGACACACTTGTATCAGGTCACATGCTGATTCGTGAGAAGTGTGTCCTTTCTATGGTTGGGGAGCATACGTGTTTAATGGTAAATAGAATGTAGAAATACATGTAAAAATAAGAAAAAATCGTCACGTTTACAAAATAAAAGATCACTATTAATTAGATCGCTGGTGAGGTAGATAGACCTTTTAATAACTAAATATGGTAAATTAAAGGTGTTGTCTGGTATAAAAAAATTATCAAAACTGCAGAACTTAGTTCTCGGCCCGGAAGCTGCAAGCTCTGAGGATGATCGCTACGTGATCTAAACGATCATCACCAAAATAAATTTTGGATACCAGACAACACCTTTAATTTAAAAAGAACACCATTAATCGTCGCCTCTTGCTCTGCTGCCTTTGCTGTAATTACTACGCAGCCGATCGCACGTGTCCGCTCCGCCTTCCGCACAATTGTAAAAAGTAACAATGTCTGGCTTCTGTACAGGGCGCTGGGTTCCTTGATCTGCGTGGCCGTGCGAATAGAAGAACTAACAGCATATCGGATATGGCTGATAATAAGATGGCATTGTCACCTCCTTTGTAGAACCAAAGAGACTTTAACCTTTCTCACGTAATGTTCCAAGAATGGTCACTTTTTCACCAACCGGATGCAGTATTCTTCTTCTTCTTCTTCCTCTTAGGGCTTTTTCCAGGCGACAGCCGGGTACGCTTTGCGCCCCGATGGGACGCATGTTCGACCAAACACCAGCCACAGCCACAAAAGCCCGCAAGCCCACGTAGGCCGGCGCCGGATATCGCCCTCCAGCAGGGAACGGAGAACTCCACCTCTCACGATACAACATGCACTACTCTTACGGACTAATGCCCTTAGTAGTTGACGCGCCAGGAAATCAATCAGCTTTGTTGTTCCCATGGCGACCTTTTCTTATCAATTTATAAATTTCATGAACATGTTACGAATTGTTCTACTTAACTGCTTTCCGGCGTAATGCAAATCCTTAAGAAAGGTTGATAAGGTAGCACGATACTTGAAGCTAATTATGAAATGAAACATTCATTAAAAGAAGCTAATTTTATCGGTATATTTTCGTGTCCAACAATCGTAACTCTTCCTGTCCAACGAAAGTGTACGTGGGCAAACGTGCTAAGCAAAGGACAAAAAAGGAAGAAAAAAAATCATGAAAGTACCCGGCGAAAGCGCATCGCTAAGCCGGTAAGCAACAGAATGACAAATATCACCGCTCACACATCTCAATTGGGTGGGGGGTGGGGGTGGGGAGGACGCCTCAAAGCCTCTGCGCGCGGTCGCAAGCGATCGCCGACTTACCTCCCCCCGCGTACGGCCCCGTCCCTCAGGGCTCTCCGCCAGCAGCGCACGGCCGCGGCTTCCACACCCGACGGAGCCGAATGTAACGCGCTATTCATCAGGCGCGCATCCACGGGGAGGGAATTGAAGGAAATGACCCCCCCCCCCCCTAATTCTCTCAGTAACTATAAATTTTAAATTGTCACGAAACTTTCAAGCAAATATATTTTCGGATAACCATTAAAACGAATAAAATCTCATCGCAGCAAGAGCTGATTGTAGCCTACGACATTTTACAAAACGACAATATCTGTAATTCGACGAAAACATTTTTAATATCCCCTCCCAAAATTTGTCTCCCGCAGAAGAGGCTCAGGGATCAGCTGATGGCGCTGCGGTGCCTCTCACCGGGAGGTCCTGGGTTCCACATCCGACGGTGGCAGGATTGTCGACGAATTCAATCGGGGAATTGTCCTTCGTAAATCGAACAACAAATTACTGGAACAATTTACCTCCTGAAGCAGTTGGGACTGGTGTTGAAAGTGTAGATACATTTAGAAAACACAAGTGTAAAAATATGTAATGTTAAACTCGGCTCATGCTACGATACGATTTTATTTGTTTTAAAGATTATTTGAAAATATGTTTGCTTGAAAGATTCATGAAAAGTTACAAATCGTTACTGATTTTGTTTGTTTTTTTGGAGGAAGGGGAGATTTCCCACATTTCCTTCCTCGAGAATCCGCGCCTGCTTAATGTAACAATATTGTTTTTTTGTCATTGTATCCAACTGCCATCTATCTTTTTCTCTATTTACCTATCTATCGAACTATATTTGTATTTAACTATTTACCTATCTGACTATCAACATCTATCTATCCATCTCTCTCTCTCTCTCTCTCTCTCTCTCTCTCTCTCTCTCTCTCTCTCTCTCTCTCTCTCTCTCTCTCTCTCTCTTCCACTCCCTCCTTCTCTGCCCATCTATCAGCATATCTATTCTATTTGTCCATGTATATGTTACCTATCTATCTCGTGTCTACATCTGTTCCTTGTGGGCGCTTGGGCGCTGGGCCCCCGAGGGCCGCGGCGCCGCTCCATAAATCTCAATTGCCGCCGCTGCTGCTGCTGCTGCTGCTGCTGCTGCTGCGGGCGACGCAGCGTCCGCCGGCGGCGAAGGCGAAGGCGCAGGCGCAGACGGAGGCGCGCTCGCGGGTCAGCCCCCGGCGGGTCAATTGGAGTCACGTGACCGCAATCCGGACCCGGCGGCGACGCAGCCGCGTGTTTTTGTCCGGTGCCCCGCGCCGCGCCGCGCCGCGCCGCCCGCCGCCACAAGGCGCTCCGGGATCACTTCGGTTGGGCGAAGCAACACTTGCGGGCCTCACGCCAGCCGAAGGGAGAGTTATTACAAGTTAATGAAATGTCTTTTTCCTGTTCCCTTTATAACAATGCCTTTTAGTGTACGCAATAATTTTGTTTTGACAAAAGCAAATGACCCATTTTTATATGGCTTTTTTTCACGTTTTGTCGATTTCGACTAAGAAGTTAGTTTTACTTTCTCGCACTTACTAACGTAAGAGAAGATACTATAGTAATCGTGCGCAGGAAAAAGCCGAATTTTCGGCACAAAAACTGTTATTGCCGGGTCCTGGTAAGAAAAAAGTGGATAAATCCAGTTGCTAAATTCACGGTAAAAAAAATCCTATAACACGAGGTATCCAAATCCGTGTTTGGATACGTGTGGGTCCTTCATACCGAAAAATCGATTGACAGCAAAATCTGTCTGTCAGTCCGTCCGTCCGTCTGTGCACAACGCTAGCGCATAAAACTGTTCAGCCGATTTTCTCCAAATTTGATATTCCCCGATCGTTCTAGCTCATGTCGCGGACCCTGGAATTTGAGAAAGATATTTTGTATATACGATACAATATATTGTACTTTACATGAAGCCCCTATGACATTTTTAAAAATTTCAAAAAATAAATAGAATTTTTGATTAAATTTTGTTGCGGAGTAGTGCAAAATAAGTTTAAGAAAATAGTGCAGGTCTCATTTTCGTTGACACACCCTATTTTTCAAAAATTGGAAAAAAAATTAAAATTGGAAAAAAAAATTAAAATTGGAAATGCTTTTTTGTTTCAGACTAAGTGTGTTGTGCAAAATTAGCTCTAGCTTTCTTCGCCCAGAAATTGTAATGTCAGCCGCAGTGTGTACGTAATATTAGGTTCCCTTGACATCTATCAGCGCCGTCATTTCGGCCGATTTGGGAATTATTTCCTCGTAAAGAACGGTCCAAACCAAAATTTGCAAGCAGTGGTCACCATACCGAAAGGAAGAAACCTCGATTACATCAGTGACATTTGGTCGTTGCAATCTAAGGAAGTCTGGGAGCTGCTCGTGTTGAGTGTATCTATACGCTCAGAGTTTCATTGCGTCAATCGACAGTAGTGTTAGAAATGGCCCTCGGACGTTCTGGCAAGTCGTGAACCTGACTCACTCCACTCAATCCGAGGAAGTCACACAGTTGCATGTGATGTGTGACAAACCATTACTATCCAAATTGGCACGTCTTTCGCCTTACATTCAAAACTCAACATTCAACACCTTACAAATAAACAAAAAAGTATTAAATTTGAAAATTCTCCAAATATTATTTTTTCATATAAAAGTGAGACAAATATGTAATATTCGTTCCGACGAGACTATGTATTGTTCTGTTGGTAACAATCAATATATATATATATATATATATATATATATATATATATATATATATATATGTGTGGGTGTGTGGGTGTGGGTGTGGGTGTGGGTGTGGGTGTGTGTGTGTGGTGTATATTATCTGCTCTACAGCGCCCACTCTTTCGTTTCCCTTGGCAACTGCCTTCTCCAGGTGCATCGCTGCCTCTATGGGATGATACAATACTAAACAACTGCATGAGCACTTGTCCCACACAAAGAGCGAACTACTCGCAAAAAAGAAAAGATTCCAAAACCGAAATTGCCAACATCCCTTCCATTCCCGCCCTGCAATGGCAGTCCAAGTGGAAGATACTGTTTCGGGCAGGTCTTTCCGCTCCAGGGGGCGAAGAGAAGGGGATGCAAGAGGGAGGAAGGGGGCGTGGCCTTCCGCTGCTGCAGAATCGCAAATCGACACCGGCGGGCGGGAGCGGAGGGCAGGGAAACAATTGCCGAGCGCGATGCACCGCGCACGTGCACCTCTGCCCCAGGGCCTCCAAGACTCCCGAGTTCCGGTCGGTGTCCCCTTACGAACGCGGCGCCGGGGCGCCCCCCCCCCCCCCCCCCCCGCCGGGCTACTTGGGCGCTTCTCGGCCGCCCGTTGAACGGCCGTATGTACATTGGGGACCAAATAACCCCTTCATATTTTCTCGCGAAACTTGCTTTGTAATTCCACATATAAAATTTAGGACGAAACCAAGGCAAGGAAAAGGACTGATTGGGGTAGGTAAGCGCGTTAAGGGGCCCGCCGCCGCCTGCTGTCAAGCCTTTCCTTGTGCCTTATTGAAAATTTTCCAGACTCGCTCCTATATCGAATGGAAAAGAAAGCACTAGAAGAGTGTCCAAATTTCATGTTCAGCGTTATAGAATATTGGCCGACAAAAAGGAAGAATATGAAAAAGGAAAGATAAGCAGAATTCATTTAATCAACGAATGATTTAATTGAATGAAAACTAACTTTAAACAAATCTTATTTCGAAAGAAATATACCAGTCCGAAGTCTGAAAAATTGGGAAGGGAGTTGCGTTTTAAAAATAATGGCTATAAATATGTTCTTCGAAAATAAAGTGTTACCTTCTACTTTTACCTGGAAAAAGATGAGGTGGTCGGTCCTCAATTTACGTATACCCTCCTCTGTGTTGATCCCCAATTTACATATGGATTTAACTCTTTATTTTCCTTCTGGTCCCCATTTACACACGTCACGTTGAATTAGCGTTCTGTTGACGTGCGGAGCTAGGGCTATCATGCAGCCGGTTTAAGAGAAACTGGTTGCTAAAATTATTGTAGTTTGCAGACCCAGTTGAAATTTATCACAATCAAGTTGAAAAAAAAAAAGATTGTAGCTCTGAATAACACATTTCTAATTGGAACGATCTCTCTTGATTTGATCCTCTTGCTCATTGGGACGAGAGTGAATATTTCATGAATTTGCAATGACACACTAAAACAAAGTTTTTATTGTAGCATACGTTCATGACGAAATTCACTTCTGCTGTGGAGTCTGTTTTCTCAAAATTTCACGGATCTTCAGGAACTTCCTCGACCTGTCAAAACTGACTGTTGGACGATAGGAGCTAAGGTCTTAATTTCTTGCTCAAATAAAGGCTTTATATTAAACATAATTTAAATAAATACATTTTATTTAAAATTGTAAAGTTCATTGAATGAATAAACATCTTCATACAAAGCTTTGAGTATTTTGTAAAAATTAGGTAATTTTTTTCTTATTTTTAAGTTATTTTATAGGTCATTTTCCTTTTATAAGTCATCTTATAGGTCATAGGTATTTTCAAAGAATTTTTCGGCCAAAAGGAACCCGAGCCCTGGATATAAAGCTCGGCCGTAGCTTGGGATTACTTCAACCACGCCTTTACTTGCTGTTAATGGGCGCAATGGCGTTTAATAATGTTAAGCAGCTTTTGATTATATCTTCGGTGCGTAAGCGAGCGTCGCCTGCCCCCGCCCTTCCCTCCGCCCCACGCATGCGGGCCCCCGCCCACGGCCACGCGGGCCCTCCTCTCCCTTCGCCTCGACGAGCCCTGCGCTGCACCACTGCCAAACCGATCAATGGCGAAACGCGACAGAAGAGAGCTAGGCCCAATGCAGCCGCTGTCTGGAGGAGCAGTCTTCGGCAGCTTAAATCGAATAATGCCACGAGAATGCCGGAGCAGTTCCCTGACACGCGGGCCACGGACCGAACGCGTCCGTTCCTTCCCTTTCCTTGCCCTCTCCTCGCACTTATAAACACTATCATATAGTACACTATCATACCGGCCTAGGCCGCTCAGGGCAACGCCTGATGTCGCTGCAGCGCCTCTGATAAGGGGGTCCTGCGGTGGCAATTCAGGCGCTGTTTGGAGTAGAATTCTAGCGGCCGGCTGCTCCGATCACTAGTTTTACGTGATTTCTTTTACTTATACCAGGCGAATGCCGGAGCAGTTCCCTAACAAACGGGCCTGGGACGGCGCGCGACCTTTCCTTCCTCATCCTTCTCCTCTTCCCTCTCCCCCTCTCTCTCTCTCTCTCTCTCTCTCTCTCTCTCACACACACACACACACACACACACACACACTACAACACATATCAGGATAGTGTTCCTACAACTCATCATCTACAACTCATAGCTTAAACCGACTGGGGGTGCAAGGAGATGCAAGAAAGTAGGTTCGCATACGATCTCACGTGCCAGCAGGGGAGAACATTGCCACCTCCCGTCTACAAGATGCCCTTTACTACACTTACGGGAGTGATGAGCGAAGCAGATCACGTGCTGGGATACACTAACTCTCTCTCTCATTTTCCTGGTAACGAAAAAGTGGATAAATCTTGGATATATTCATACAGTAAATTCCTTCCTCTAAAGTTTGTGATAGTGGGGCGGGTAGGAGACAAGGGTTAGCTAGCTTGTGAATCCCCGCTACTCATGTTCGTGGCATTGTGCACTGCTGCTGTCAATTGAATTCAATGTAGCCCAAGTTGAATCCAAAGAAAGAGACAGGTTTCCCGCGGCATCGAATATAAGCCAATTTTCAAGACTGGTGGGAACTTCATTTTTGAAGTGATATTTCTTGTTTGTTTGCTCTTCGATTCAGGAACTCAATAGAGAATGTTTATACATCGACACAAGATTATATTTTATCATGTAATTTCCCCACCGAAGTCACTATTTCGGCGAATCTTCGAAATACCAGTCTAGCCTAAAAAAATTAAGAGGATTGCAAAATTTTCGTAATTTAAGGAAAACGGCCATTAAGTATAAACTGTGTATTAGTTTCTTAGGAAAACGTACAATGGAACAACATGCAAAACTTGTTGATGAATATTTGTGGTATGCAGACATACTAAAACACAAGAAATGGAATAAAACTTAACGCAATAACTCTTTCTTACGAAAGTTTGAAGTATAAGATTTCACAAGTAACTAAGCAGCTCATTCGTAAGGAAAACACTTCCCACAGCTCGCGTTTGCATATTCCGTCCAAGATGGAATACAACCTGCACGGAATATTCATGTGTCCATGCGCGTTGAAAGCGGTCGTAAAACAATAGGAAAACGGCTGTAAGCGGACACCGCTGCAGAGGACAGACAGTGGCCACTCCCACAGCGGCGACGAACGAACGCTGCAAGAGGACGAATTTAGGGCACGGAACGCGCGCAGCGGCGCCAAATCAAATCCGCCAGACTCGTTTCACTTCTCGCTCATAGAGAAATGGAATGCGTAAAGGAATTGAAAACACCTACTCTTTGGAGGCAACATTGTTACGAAAATATTGGGAGAAAGACGTTCACGGGTGCGTCATCCAGGGGAATATACGACGAAAATTACGTGGACGAACGGTGGTTAACGTTTCGGAAGCAACTCGCGGTTTCTGGGTCGTAAAACTAACAATATTACTGATTGAAAGGGTGATTGTGTTGCTGTACGAATGTCAGAATATTGGCCAGGTACAACGCACCGTTAAATTGGTACACCTAGAGAAGGAATATAATTACAGTCCTTCAGAACTTGTTGAAAAGTACATTCACGATCCAATTAAGCATAAAAAAGAATCACCGAATGTTCAAAAGGTCCAACCACATTCTTGCATCATAGTTTCAACAAAATCAAAATTCAACTTAATATAGAGCATTACATGACAGCATTGCATTAATTAAGAAAATTGTTATTCGCTCTTACTCTAAAACTTGCATTAGCCCTGCGCCGTAATCCTTTTTCTCTGCTTTCCAGTTATCAGTGACACGAGTAGATTTAGCAAGTTCGCTTACGTAACAAAATCTAGCTTCAGTAATCTGGTTGCTTCAGATTTTTCGGGTATGGTTTGCGGAAGGCACGACACAGAGAAACAGAAACAAAATATGTAGCAACCAAAACATACAGTAGATAACAAGAACAAATATAAAAAGTGTGTTGTGATTTGGTTCGTATTTGTCGTTCAAAATCGTATGTTTTTACATCTTATTTTGATTGATGTTTGAAATAATAATGATTCTCTTGATATGTTTAATGATCCACTATGTTGTACATCACGGGAAGGCAACGAGAAACCACCCTGAGTGACGCATCCCAAGAAAACTCGGAAGGGGTCACCTAACTTCTTATATGAAAGATATGAGCAAACACGATGTTGTACATTAGGCGTGGTGATGTAATACAGTTGGAAACGTTGGCAAGCTAGTATATTACATTTTTTTAAACCGTCCAATCAGGGTGCGAATTGGCAGTTTCTTTAGCAGAGATGGTGATTCAGAATTCCAGGAGGGGGAATCGAAGAATCAATGAGTGAACAGATCTTCGCTTCTCAATGCCCTCTTCAGCCCGTGTGAATGCAACTGTCTGAAAAATACTCCCGGGAAAGTTTTCTTGTCCATTTTCCTTCATTTCAAAGTGTTGATACTACACACGAGGCACAAAATTGTAGATTAAAACACAAAATTGTAGATTGATGTAAAAACATCACAACATCGTTGTTAAAACAACATTGGGTTCAAAAAATGTATTTTAAATTCATCGATGATTTTATAAATCAGATTTTTGAAAACAGATGTTTATAAAAAATATCGATGTTTTAAACATCGATGCATTGAAACCCATGGTTTGTAAACTTCGCTGTTTTGTGCTTGGTGGTTTTACGTTTTCGATATTTTGTTTGTGGACGAAAAATTCCCATAACCACAATTACGTAAATGTAAAAATTCAAAATAATAACTGATGACTGCACTGTCTGTTATTTGTAGGCGTACTTCCGTCATCGAGTCGACTGCAATCCTTCGTCCGAGATAACGCCGACGGGCGCCCGACCCTGGAATTTCCTTTGTATTTGCCACAACTTTTTTCCCAGTTCAATTTTAATTATAATAATTATTAATTTCACTGTCAAATTAAATTTTGTTGCGCACGAATATAAAGTTAGAAGTCAACCAGCTTTTACACATCCATGATTTTGGTCAGTGATGGGAAAAGTACGTAAAAAGAGAGATAGGGATCGATTACAGTTACTTGTCAAATGTTTTACTCAATTACAATTACAGATTACACTTGCAGCATGTAACTAGTAAAATTAGAATTACGAGTACCGGTAGACATGTGTGGTTCTTTCAACCATTTCAAACGAATTATTCAAACTATTTCAAATGAATCTTCGCGCCGAGCGCTGGGGTGGAGCCATGTACATTTCCCTAATGCGTTGCGTTGCGTCAAGACGTGCGTCCATCGCCTCCGAGTAGAGCGCCCGTTTACATGCGTTCACGTGCCTAGAGAACCAAAAGCAGTGATCCTCGCAAATACGCCGTGCGAAGTCGCGTCCATCCTCTCTGTCACTACAAACCCCGCTGATTGTGCTCGGTACCACCACACACTTCATTCAGTCTTGTTTGTGAACTCAATGAGTTTAGTCATTCATTTAGTTCGCGGCAAACGTGGTAGTTCGCGAGCGAAAATAACTAAATCGGCATATAAAAAAAAATAATAAAAAAAATAAATAAAAAATCCATGGTTACATGTAATGTAACGATTACTACAAAGCAGCAAATGCTGCAGCAAAAGCTAGCAAATGCTGCTATAGATTCTTTGTTACCATACAAATCAAAGAAGAAATATGAGCGTGAGTACTCAACTTTTAAGGATTGGTGTGAAAACAAAAATAAATTATAATTAATAAATTATTTGAATAATTATTGTTATTCTCGATAGTAGACCATGGAATAGTGCTCGTCTCAGAATAACCTTACTCGTATGCCATTACCGCACTAGTGTGGTAATGAAGTTCATTACCACACTAGAGCGGTTAAGTACTTCATTACGAAACTGATAGCATAATGTTTCACATTACCTAACCAAAGTGGATAAAACTATATAATTATTTCTATAAAGTTCATGATTAATTTGGGGCGCGTTCCGATACCTAAAATTTTATAACTCAAACATTGGCAAAGAGTAACTTACGAGTAAAAAGTACGTTGTACTGAAAGGACATGCTAAAATTATTAACAAAGTAATCGCCACAAGTAATTGAATTACTTTCCATGGGTGGGAACGGGCGCTTAGCAGCGCGGTGCGCTCCGCTGTGCGTTCCGCGCGGCGCAGGTGGCAGCGCACGTGGGCCGCGTTCAAAAAGTCGCGCGCGGCGACAGCTACTTGTGGACGCGGCGGCGCGCGACGCCGGCGGTCGCGCTTCTTACGGGACAGCCGGCTGGCAGCAATCGCTTGACAGGACGCCGACGGTTTTGGGTTGGCTGCGCACACTACTTCAATCAGCAGGGGTTCGTAGTGTCGAAGATGGACGCGACTTCGCACGGCGTATTTGCGAGGATCACTGCTTTTGGTTCTCTAGGCACGTGAACGCATGTAAATGGGCGCTCTACTCGGAGGCGATGGATGCACGTCTTGATTTCCTTCGCGAAACGCTACGCGTGACGCTTTCCCTCGCTGCTCAGGCAGGCGATCGGGCGAGAGCATCTCGAGCAGCGAACGCGCCCGCTCGCCCGCCCGCCCGTCGCTGCAGCCGCGCAACACACGAGCGTCTTGGCCGGGAGGTGGGGGCGACCTTCTCACGGCGAAACAAAAGCCCGGCGCCGGGGGCGGAGGCGGGGGGTCGCATGGCCCCGCTCCTCGGAGCGGAACGCCCGCGCCGCGGCCCCCCTCGGCCCAAGGAAACGGCGCTGCACGCTCCGCCGCTCCGCGCCGCGCCGCGGGGCCCCGCAGGGACTCACCTCGCTCCTCGATGACGGCGTTCGCCCCGCACGGCCCGCAGCCTCCCAGCGCCGCCAGCAACACCAGCAGCAGCCGCCACGGCGCCCCCATCACGGCACGCGCACTGCGTCAGGCACTCGAACGGCACTCGCGGCCCCCCGGCACTCGCGCCATGCGCTTCCCCAGCACCGCACTCCACTGCCCGCACCACACGACACGAGACGACACGAGAGGCCCGACGCCGCTGCCGCACTCGCGAGCGCGCCTGGAGGAGAGGCCGAGCCGTGGCCGTCGACGCGCTGCCCTCCGCTCCGCTCGCTCCGCTCCGCTCCGTCGCCGCGCCTGCAGTGCGCCTCCGTCGCGCGCCTCCGCGCCCCTAGTGTCTCCGCGGGCCGTAAGATGGTGCGCGCGGCGCGCCAAGACGCCCGCCGCGCTCCCCGCCACCCGGCCCCGCTCCGCTCCAGCTCGCTAGCCGTTCGGCAGGCGAACAGCCGCCGAACGCAAATTCACACTATCTCCAGCCACTGATAAGTGTTTCGGGCGCGTCAGGTGCTAGTGCATGTGGTTGTCGCCGGAAGTGCTGGAGACCTGGATGGCGAGATCCGGGTCCGACCTATCACTCGGTTAGCGCTGGGATCTCACACCAGCGTGGCACCGCCCAGCGACCCAAGATAATCCCTAAGTTCCCGACTGCTCTCACGACATGGGCGATGGCCCATTCATTGAGGTACTGCTCCGGCAATCGCCTGTTGATCGGAGAAACCACGAAAAACTACCCGTCAGAACAGCCGGCCTTACGAAAGGTTGACGACTAACAGCTCCTACGCTGTTAAAATTATATTTAAACGTAGCTTTGAAAACTAAAAGAAAAATGTTGCAATCTATTTATAAAAATCACGATACAATGCTCAGTCCTCCTAACGGTCGAGACGATAAAGGTATCTTCGCTGAGGTGGAAAACTGGAATTTTTTGCATACAATGCGAAAACTTCATGAAGAGAACTTGAATTGGAGACTTCAATACATTGTAATAAAACATAGTATATTTGTAGGAGGAGAAGCCAAGACTATATGTCACTGACCAGAATGTTACTTACCTTGTCACTCAAATACCAGCAAATGGTGGAAGTACCCAAGATATTCTTAGTAGAATATCAAAGGAAAACTAGCTACATGACAATTATTGCATCCCTTAATATGTAATCAGACTCTGAGGAAGAGTGTTAAGAAATTGTTGTAGAGAGTAATTATTGCCACATGTGGGTCTGAAGTTTGGGAAATGTCGAAATACAATGAGAATAAACTTACAATGGAAATGGACTATAGGCGAACGACTGTGGATTGACATTGTTGGACAAAATAAAAAACGATGAAATTAAAGGAAAAGCACGAACGAATCTCAATATTATCCATACTATTGAAATTAAAAGACTCAATTGGAATGGCCACACAATGGGTGAAGGACGATGGATTCTAAAGCTCTGGGATTGGCAACCAGCAACACACAGAAGACGAAAGAGACGTAAAAGTTACGGATGGGCGATTTAACGCGATTAGTACAACAAACGATTATTTTACACGATTAATCGAAAAAACGATATCGATTATTTTTACACTGAATAATGTACACTCAATTCATTTTTTTGATTTTAGCTCGATTATTTAATTTTAAATGTTAATTTTTTAAAATGAGCAAAAGATGAAAGTATATATCTACTTTTGAACTTCTGAAGTACATTATTTGTTACAAACATATTAAGGCTTTTAAAAAAATATACAATACAAATGTAAACTAATTCATTATATATCACTGTTTTGTTAAAATAAACATTATTTTTCGTTATGTTGATCGCATTATCGTGCTAGGTTTTCTTAAAATATCTTTCTTAAAATAACTAGGCATTATTTAAAACATGTGAAAAATAAATCGAATTTATAAGATTAATCTATAATATTGATAATTTGGAACGATTAATCAATGTATATTAATATAAAGAAAATAATCGATGCATATTAATCGAATATTATTTAATAACCGCCCATCCCGACTAAAAGTATCATGAAGAAAGGAGTGGAGGAGGCAATGGCTAGAAGGGAATTAAGTGCAGAAGACCGCAGTGGGAGACAAATGGAACTGGGGTGCGGGACACGCCTAATGCTATTAAATGCTTCTCAGCGCTTCCCAACACGTTCCAGCGCCAGAATTCTTTTTGGTTGCTCCTTGATACAGAACAATCGATAGACAGTGAAATGGCTTGTTGGCGGTCCGTTCGTCCGACTGTTTGTCTGCCAGGCTGTCCGTCTGTCAGTCTGTTTGTTCGTCTTTCTGTCAGTGGTCGACGCTAGCTCCTAAACCGTTCAGCCGATTTTATACAAAGTTGATATTCCTAGGCCGATTTAAAGGAACTGTGAATTTGTAACGGATATTTTAATTTTAGGCGGTACTTTACATGTCTCAAAAACAATTTCAGTTTATTTTTAAATGGCTCCAATTTTGTTTGACAATTTTGTTCTCGGATAGTTTTAAGGACGCTTAAGAGAAAGGTGTAGGTTTCATTGTCGTTTAAATCCCTGTTCCAAATATTGCACAAATTCATAATTATTTTAGGCATCTTCCTAGGACTACAGTATTGAAAATATAGATTTTCTTTCCTGAAAGAAATGTGTTCTTTAAACACAGATCGTGAAATAAGGTCAGGTAAAATGTTTCGAAAATTTGAATAGTTTTCGCTTAATTTTGCGTGCAATAAAATCAGTATTTAAACAATTGTTTTCTCAAAAACGGCTCAATTTTTTTCTTTAAATTTTCTCCTCGTGTGTTTTAAAGGACGCTAAAAAAATTGTTTTCATATAATTTCGGACAAACTCTGTGTTTTCGAAAATTGAAAAAAAGGTAACGTTTCAGAATTACAAAATTGAAGATAGAGATTTTTATCTTAAACAAAATTTGTTTTAAAAACTTAGCTCTTTAAAAAATGTCATGCACAATTGTTTGAAGTGACGAGTTGTTTTCGCTCTATTTCTGCTTCAAGTTAAATTATATTTAAAAAAAACAATTTCTCAAAAACCACTCAATTCAGACATTTTTCACGGTTAGAACAAGACTTAGAGGTGCCATTTTCTTGGAACTGTCTTAATTTTTTTATCTTTTATAGCCCCACTCCTTTATAAATCAATTAGTTCTTTCGTAATTTTCTGGTTCTGGGGCAATTTTGTAAACGTTTTATTGATTATTACTTTTTCGTATACGTACGTATATACATAGTACCGTGTAGAGTAAGTTATGTAGGGCTGCGGAAAATTGATTTGGAGATTTCAACGGAAATGCACGTTTTGGGGTCCCCTGATACCGAAAAAGTGTTGATTTTTTTCTTCCTAAACGTCCGTCCGTTTGTCTGTACGTTCGTCAATCCGTCTGTTTGTCCGTTATCTGTAAACAATACTAGACCCTAAACTATGATCAGGATTTTTTCCAAACTGAATAAACCACTGTCGATCTGGTTTGACTTACAGCTCTGCGATTTTGAAAAACTTTCATTAATTTTGGGAGTAAATTACATACAGCCCCTGGGACATTTTCAAAATTTTCTCAAAAATAGCTCAAAATGTTTCTTTAATTTCTTGTAAAATTAGAGTGAAATGCCTTATTCTGGTGCCGCAGGTCCGATTTTAAGTGTTAACTCTGATTTTCGAAAATTGCAAAAGACTGAAATTAATTCGGCCTCTTCCCACATCTACAAAAATTGAGAATTTTACTTTAAATGAAATTTGTTCACCTCAATAAGTTCTTTCAATACGGCCATGTACATTTTTGTTGTTGTTGAAATTTTAGTGGATTTTTGTAATATTACGTGAAATATGTGCAATATTAAAATATATTAAAAACAATAATTTTTCAAAAACGGCTTCATATTTTTCATTAAATTATTGACGGAGATAGTGCTAAATTTATTGCATAAGATGATACAAACATGTTGCTCTATCATTTTTGTTAAAAAATTATAAAAACAAGTTTTTGCGCTTGTCTCACACGTCGTTAATATTGAGATTAGTGACAATTTGTTCACATTATTGCATTTATAAGTACATGTGCTTTAAATGACTTATTACAACGTTTCTTGAAAACTCAGAAACGTCTGTGGAAATGAGTTCAAATTTCCACATTTTCAGGAACGCTCAAACTCCATATTCTCGTAAAAATAGCTCCAATTTTTTGCGTCGAACTTTTTGTACGGATAGTACTAAATGCGCTCTTTAAAATGACACAAAAACATTTTGCTGTATTCTTTTATTTTGTTCCCCAAAATTACGCACATGTTTTTTTTTTTAATATCTTTCACCCTATTATTATACACACTTCCAGAGATTCGTATACACTATTGAATTTGTGAGTGAAGCTTTTCTTAAACGTTTTTTGTGAAAATGAGCGTCAAGTTTCGCGTTTACACTAACGCTTAAACATGTTCTTCTAAAGATTCTATATAACGACATTTCCACATAGGATGAAGTTTTACTCTTCTTTAATACTCTTAAAATAATATTTCGATTCTACCAATAAAAAACCGAAAAAATTCAGAAAATTTGAAAAAAAAAATTCTTTGAGCGGGGTACATGGCTGCTGGCAAGAGGATGCAGCAAGGTATTATGCTAGCCTAGACCAAAGAAATTAGAAAAGTAACTAGTACGAGAAAGTCTATGCCATTCTGCAGCACCACCAGTGTCTCTTCGTATTTGCCCTTCGGGTTTCGTGAGTTCAACTCCCAGGTTGGTCTTAATACTAGTTCATTTAAGTATAGACGACATCAGGGGAGGAGGCATATGCATTATTGATCCCAAGTTTGTTTGTTTGTTTTTTTGTGTGTATCACGTGTGAAAAATGTTACATGAAAACCTAGAATAGGTATCAGGTGAGTTTCAGGCTTTGATTTTATATGCTTCCTTTGTGATAGCTTTTGCTTTGTTGTATTTTATATAATTTACCTGCAGTTACTATTACTTTCTCGCATACTACATACGTAGTATAGAGAAAGCAGAAAAACTGCGATTTTCCGGCAGAAAAATTCGAACCGTAGATACCTGATACAGAAAAGAGGATTATTCTTGTTCTAATATATGTAGCATATTACTTTCTCCAATACGTTATGTATTCAGAATCCTCGTTTTGAGTGTCCTTAACACCGAATTTTTTTTTACACCACAACGTCTATTCGTTTATCTGTGAATAACGCTAGCGGCTAAACGATTAGCAAGATTTTCATCAAAATTGATATTTCCTCCTCGCCTCTTCCTCGATCGCGGTTCCTTGAATTTTACAGGGATTTTAATTTTTGAAAGTACTTTACATCAAGTCGCAAGGACATTTTCATATTTTTCTCAAAAATAGCTTCTATTTTTTATTAAACTTTGCCCTCGGAGAGCTTAAGGAACCTTAAACTAGTGATGCTACAGAATGGCACAAACTTTCCAGTATTAGTTTTCTATTTCTTTTGGTCTCGTCTAGGTATTCGGACTTGCCATATACTCTTGCCAGTTGCCATCTATCGCCTCCCAAAGTACATTTTTTGACATTTTCTTAATTTTTCGGTATACTAATAGTAGAAAGTAAATATTTTTTAATAATATTAAAAAACAGTAAAACCTCGTACTAAATGACAATTTTCTTTGAAAAAATTGGAGCAGCTTTTAAGAAAATGGTGTTTAAGCGCAACTGTAAATTCGAAATTTGAAGCTCTTTTTCACAGAAAACTTCTGAGTTTTCGAAAAACTGTATTAGAAGTCATTTAACGCACATTAACTCATAAATACAAGTGTTTATAAATCCCTGAAAATGTGCATATTAACGCAAAATCTTTGAAAAAAGTTACATTGCAGTCATTTTTGAAAAAACAAATAATACCCCGAAATGAACTTTACGTTACATTAAAGAGTGCAATTAGCACTATCTTTTTGAAATTCGGAAGAAAAATATTGGAGCCATTTTTGAGGAAATCGCGTTTGAGCGTTTCTGAAAATGCGGAATTTTGAGCTGTTTTTCACAGAAAACGGTTGAGTTTTTCGAGAACCTTTATAAACCTTATTTTAAGCACATATACTCATAAATATAATAATGTGAACAAATTGCCGCTAATGTAAATATTAACGACGTGAGTGACAAGTCAAAAAAATTAAATGTTTGTAATTTTTTAAAGAAAAAAAAAGGAAGAAAAAAAGAGCAATAAGGTGTTTGTCATCTTATAGAGTGCATTTAGTACTATCTCTATGAAAAGTTCAAAGAAAATATTTGGAGCAGTTTCTGAAAAATGCTGCTTTTGAAATTTTTTAAAATTGCAAATATTGCGCGGAACTACTTTAAAAAAATACATGATATTAGTGAAAGAACTAATTATGTACTACAAATTCTCTAACCTCAATATTGTAGTTGTTGGAAGACACGGGAAAAATTCAAAATTTTGTAATTTTCGAAAATTTAGAATTATGAACTGTGAAAATCGGAACTATGCCACCTTTATAAGTGTATTTTACTCTATTCTTACCTGAAATTTAAAACAAAAAATTGGAGCTTATTATAGAAAATTTTTAAAACGTCCGTGCGGATTCATGCAAAGTAGCCTCAAATTTTGAAGAAAGATTTTCAAAATTGCGGTGCGTCGAGTGGAGTGAGGTTGACCGAGGAATATCCATTTTGGATAAAATCATACGCATGGTCGGAAGTTTTGAAAAAAAAAAAAAAAAAAAAAAAAAAAAAAAAAAAAAAAAAAAACTTTATCTGTATCAGGGGACTCCAAATCGTATATTTCCGTTGAAATCTCGAATTCGATTTTCCGCAGCATTATGTAACTTACCCTATACTACGTATGTTACTCAGTATATACGTACGTATACGAGAAAGTAAAAACGGCGCAGGTGAGGTTTCGTTGAAATATCTGAATTTCCGGAAATTGCAGAAGTCCGATTTTTTTCCGCGTCGTCCTAAAATTACCTATGTCTAGTCATAACGTTACATCGTGGCAAAAGCGTGGTCTGTGTGTGAATCAGTGTGAAAAGTCATGTATAGAAATTCTTGAGAAGAGTGTTTTTATCAATTTTGTGATGAAACAATATCTATGATTCAAATTTGTGCGAACATAACATATTTGTAGCAGAGCAACTTTGATACATAAAAGGAAAATTCTTGTAACAACTTGTTTTTTATTTTATTTTGTCAAATAAATAAATAAAACAGTAAAAGCTGTATGTGACGTATGGGGAAGAAGATCATCGGCGCATGTTTTCTTAAAATTGAATAAAAAAATACAATACAAATGTAAACTAATTCCTTATATATCACTGTTTTGTTGAAATAAACATTATTTTTCATTTTGAGGATCAGTGTAGTCTCTAATTTTAAATTCAGATTTCGACAGAAATGGGTCTAGCACCACATTTTGATCCTTCCTTTGATACACTATAAATAGAACATTTAAAAAAATATTTCGAGCCATTTTTGAGAAAATAATTGTTTAAAAAATCTTATATTTGACGCAAAATTATTCGAAAACTGTTCATATTTTCTATAAATTGTACATTACGTTATTTTAGAACGTCTTTCATTAATAGATTTTAGCAATAAAAAAATCATCTATCTTCAATACTGTAGTTGTAAGATAAGACCGAGAAATAAAGATAATACATTTAATACATACTCCTTTGCTAACATTGATTGAATTAAGAATAAATGATAGCAACGAGCGTTGTAGACAAAATCTTGTCTTGTGGGTCATTGACTTCGACGCTGAAGTACATTATTTGTTACAAGCATATTAAGTCTTTTTAAAATGTTTATAAAATACAAATGTAAACTAATTCATTACATAGAAGTTTTCATAAAATAAACATTTTTTTCTTTTTGTTGATCAGTATAGTCTCTAATTGTATAAAAACAGTTAATCAGCAGAAAATATTTACTTTTAACTTAAATTTGTGAACCGACTTCAATTGTTTAATGTCATCTGGCAATGCGTTGTAAAGTAACGTACATGTATTTGGTTTTCGTACATGTATTGCTTGTCGTACTGAGTATTGATACTGACACTCCGATGTTTTCAGGATCCAGTGAGTCCGATGTCAGTCTTCAGGGAGCCCGATGTCTTTAGGATTTATAATCTGCTTTGTGCAATATCATTCAGCAAGTTGCTGCAACTTCTACTACGCAACTACACTTGATAAACATGATTCGTACGACGTGTATTGTATTTATAAATATCAGTATTGCACTTCTTTAGAAGTTTAGAAGAACAAAACGTTTATACGTCGGTTCACAAATTTACGTTAAAAGTAAAATCTTTTCTGCTGCATAACTGTTTCTATATAAATAGAGACTATTCTGATTATCAACTAGAAAACTAATGTATATTTTAACAAAACAGTGATATATATTGTATTAGTTTACATTTGTATTGTATATTTTTTTAAAGACTTAATATGTTTGTAACAAATAATGTACTTCAACTTCCGGGTCAATGCCCCCATCTCGATTAGATTTTTGTCCAGTTTCCCTGATCCATTGAGCAAATGCTGAGATGGCCCCTTGTTTTGCTTCTGGACGTAAATATAGCGTTACTATGCGCACGTTTTGTTCAACTCTCCTTTTGCTTGAAATGATAGGATATGAGTTAAGGGTGAGTTACTATTTTGTTAGCAATGCAGAAAAATCACACTTGCAATTCGTTTACCGATGCAAATAAGTTTTCTATAACGCGGAAACGAAAATGTCTATTTTTTTCAAATGTTACTAATCTTGCGAATTTTTAAAAATTATTTTCATTTATTTATTTTAAACTTTTACTCATATTTCAACTATTTTTAGTTAAAATTACGGGAAGGGATTCTGAAAGTCAAGAAGATAATTTTCTCCCCCATACGTCACATACAGTTTTGACTGTTTTTTTACTAAATATATCTCTAAAATCTATTGTTTTTGGAGTGATTGCAGTGATTTCTGATAACAATCCTGTGAACGGAATATCCATGTCATTTTTATCGATCCTTCAAAACTATAAATAGCTTATGAACATCTATGCGAATCCCACAGAAAATTCCTTTTTTCTTTTGACAGTATGTACCTCTTGAAGTGATTAAGAAGCAACTGGCTAAATCAAGATAAACAAGACATTAATTTTCGTGATATTAAACATGTGGAATGCCACAGCATCATTTAGTTGGCTCAAAGATATGTGCCACTCTGAGAAGCACAATATTTAACAATGTGGCAATACTTTAAATTCAAAATCGTTAAATCGTGCATCTCTTTTTAAAATTAACTCCTCATTGAATGAAATACAATAAAATGTTGCGAAAATTCATTTGTGTAAAATATGAAATTAAGGCGGCGAAGAAGGTAAGTAAACGACTGACTGTAAGCACCTGGCGAAAGATTGCTGCGATGACTACCCATGTGACGTCACAACGTCAGTCGACAGGTCTTATACTAGTGTCTAGGTGATATTACCTGGACTGAAAATAACCACGGGTACTGGTGTTTAATTGAATTGAATTGAATTGAATTAAGGCCTTATTTTACGTGGCGAGACCCGGGCCATGAGGCCCGCTCTTCCGTCTGACCACGCAAATTTCGCTACGCTCCTTTCATCAACTAGCGGAGAAAGGGGGTATTTCTTGGGCGAGGAACAGGCGATTTGAATTTAGCACAGATAGTTCATTTGGGCTGGAGGATCTTTTGCATGCAAGTAAACCTACTAACATGGGATAGCCGGCTTTACTTCCCCTCCGAAGGAAGGCGAACTGAGGATATTTTCGCCCTTGTTGGCGGGTTTAAACCTGCCAACTTAAGTATAACAGTCCGATTCGCTAACCATTACACCATCGTCAGCGCATAATTTAATTTCCGCCACATCAATAGATATATTTAGATTATATATCTATTGCGACGACTTTCGCACACATCATAAGTCTCGATTGGTGGAAGGGAAGTGGTCTAATCGTGAGTGACGGAACAACCCCCGCCCACACACACACACACACACACACACACACACACACACACACATTGACATACTCACACTCGCAGTTACTCAAATACTTTATTGGGATTTACAGTACGTACTGTAGAGAAAGATATGAATTGCTGCGGAAAATCGATTTCGAGATTTCAAAGGAAATACACGTTTTGGGGTCTCCTGCTGCCGAAAAGGTGTTTTCTTCTTTTATTCCAATACGTCCGTCTGTCTGTCCAGGATCAACACTAGCGTCTAAACTATATGCGTAGGATGTTTGCCAAAATGGATATTCCCCGGTTGATCGGAGCTTTTCGATTTTGAAAATCATTCTTTAAAATTTGGAGGTATATTACATGAAGCTCCATGGACATTTTAAAGATTTTCTCCAAATTGGCTACAATTTTTTTCTTTATATTTTTCTTTATCGAAATAATAGAGTAATATGTGTGCGTAGCCTTCCCCGGCCGGAGTCAATACATTCTTGATTATCCGGGATGAGCCGCGTCTCGGTCAATTGAACTGACGTTTCAGCCATCTTGCTGTGGCCTTCTTCTTAATTTCTTTTAAAGTGTTCTACTTGTATACAGAATTACAGATAGCAGTGCTGAAATTAATATTTTTCGAAATTTGGCACGTAAGAGGAGATCGTTTTGTACCAGATCAATTGAGGTTCCTTTTGTTTCTCGTCTATCTCGGAAACTATTCGTCTGATTGGAGTTTGCTTTGCACCAATGAATTTCTTTTAAAGTGTTCTACTTGTATACAGAATTAGAGATAGCAGTGCTGAAATTAATATTTTTCGAAATTTGGCACGTAAGAGGGGGTCGTTTTGTAACTTGATCAGTTGAGGTTCCTTTTGTTTCTCGTCTAATTCGGAAACTATTCGTTTGATTGGAGTTTGCTTTGCACCAATGAATTTCTTTTAAAGTGTTCTACTTGTATACAGAATTACATATAGCAGTGCTGAAATTAATATTTTTCAAAATTTGTCACGTTAGGGGGGGGGGTGGTCGTTTCGTAACTTGATCAGTTGAGGTTCCTTTGTTTCTCGTCTATCTCGGAAACTGTTCGTCTGATTGGAATTTTTGCGCCAATGAATTTCTTTTAAAGTGTTCTACTTGTATACAGAATTACAGATAGCAGTGCTGAAATTAATATTTTTCGAAATTTGGCACGTAAGGGGAGATCGTTTTGTACCAGATCAATTGAGGTTCCTTTTGTTTCTCGTCTATCTCGGAAACTATTCGTCTGATTGGAGTTTGCTTTGCACCAATGAATTTCTTTTAAAGTGTTCTACTTGTATACAGAATTACAGATAGCAGTGCTGAAATTAATATTTTTCGAAATTTGGAACGTAAGAGGGGGTCGTTTTGTAACTTGATCAGTTGAGGTTCCTTTTGTTTCTCGTCTATCTCGGAAACTATTCGTTTGATTGGAGTTTGCTTTGCACCAATGAATTTCTTTTAAAGTGTTCTACTTGTATACAGAATTACATATAGCAGTGCTGAAATTAATATTTTTCAAAATTTGTCACGTTGGGGGGGGGGGGTCGTTTCGTAACTTGATCAGTTGAGGTTCCTTTGTTTCTCGTCTATCTCGGAAACTGTTCGTCTGATTGGAATTTTTGCGCCAATGAATTTCTTTTAAAGTGTTCTACTTGTATACAGAATTAGAGATAGCAGTGCTGAAATTAATATTTTTCGAAATTTGGCACGTAAGGGGGGGTCGTTATGTAACTTGATCAGTTGAGGTTCGTTTTGTTTCTCGTCTATCTCGGAAACTATTCGTCTGATTGGAGTTTGCTTTGCACCAATGAATTTCTTTTACAGTGTTTTACTTGTATACGGAATTGCAGATAGCAGTGCTGAAATTAATATTTTTCGAGATTTGGCACGTAAGGGGGGGGGGTCGTTTTGTAACTTGATCGGTTGAGGTTCCTTTTCTTTCTCGTGTATCTCGGAAACTATTCGTCTGATTGGAGTTTGCTTTGCACCAATGAATTTCTCATAAAGTGTTCTACTTGTATACAGAATTACAGATAGCAGTGCTGAAATTAATATT
This sequence comes from Gryllus longicercus, assembly GCA_038098605.1. Lineage (NCBI taxonomy): Eukaryota > Metazoa > Arthropoda > Insecta > Orthoptera > Gryllidae > Gryllus > Gryllus longicercus. The sequence goes on from JAZDUA010000367.1 coordinate 1,055,981, forward strand.
TTTCGAAATTTGTCACGTAAGGGGGGGTCGTTTTGTAACTTGTTGAGGTTCCTTTTGTTTCTCGTCAATCTCGGAAACTATTCGTGTGATTGGAGTTTGCTTTGCACCAATGAATTTCTTTTAAAGTGTTCTACTTGTATACAAAATTACAGATAGCAGTGCTGATATTAATATTTTTCGAAATTTGGCACGTAAGGAGGGGTCGTCTTGTAACTTGATCAGTTGAGGTTCCTTTTGTTTCTCGTCTATCTCGGAAACTATTCGTCTGATTGGAGTTTGCTGTGCACCAATGAATTTCTTTTAAAGTGTTCTACTTGTATACAGAATTACAGATAGCAGTGCTGAAATTAATATTTTTCGTGATTTGGCACGTAAGGGGGGGTCGTTTTGTAACTTGATCAGTTGAGGTTCCTTTTGTTTCTCGTCTATCTCGGAAACTGTTCGTCTGATTGGAGTTTGCTTTGCACCAATGAATTTCTTTTAAAGTGTTCTACTTGTATACAGAATTACAGATAGCAGTGCTGAAATTAATATTTTTCGAAATTTGGCACGTAAGGGGGTGTCGTTTTGTAACTTGATCAGTTGAGGTTCCTTTTGTTTCTCGTCTGTTTTATGATGTTGTAGGCTTTTGCGGCCAGTCGTGATCTGGACTCTCCTGGTGGCGCCGCGACGAAGGCTGAGATGCCAACATTTCGATCAACATATTGTGGTCTTCTTCAGCACTACAGCCCTGACGATCATGAGAGTTTGTGTACGCCATAAGGACAGCATTATCGACCTTGTGCGCATGCGCATATGCACTAAAGTGATGCGAAACTTGAACTGCGCATGCGCAAAGATCGATAGTTCTTTTACGTTCGAGGATGCACAAACTTTTTCATGATACTGTTCTATACACGCTTAAGGTCTTTTCTCGGAATATGATGTGATGTGAGGCGAGGCACCGCTCCGGCGTGCCTACCCAGAGAGGCCCAAGAGGGCGCAAGATTACAATACTCTCTGGACGCAAGTCAGCGGGAAGAGAACGATAATGAAATGTTCATTAAACATTTCCCGATGAATAACATTTACACCATATTAAAGTTGTAAGATATTTTTGTTTATATTAAACTAATAGCTATACATCAGTGCCGGCAGTATTAATAACTTATTTTTATAACTACAGTAGCCACCGTCAGACGGTGAGAAGGACAACAATTGATTTGACGCGATATTCCTTTTAGTAAGCAAGTTAACATAGTATATAAAAGCTGAAAATTCAAAACTCACAGACACTAGATATATTTATATGTATTGATGAAGTTTCATGATGTTTGTGATATGATGCAAGTTTATCCTTTCATCATGATGGGGACATGGAAGAATGTTGACATTCCTTGGTTGGTTGTCTGCATTACTGTTTTCTCTTTGCGTGGATGCGCTTCTATCGATTGTTCGTGGGGTCGACAATGTTAGGCAAGCTATCCGAAGTACGGGAGATTTTACGTGAATTGTGAAGAAATATCGTTTTTTAACGGAAGTTAGCGTTGAATCGTTGTAACTTCCCATCTCCTTATTCAATTTTGTGTCTCAAAATAACTTCTAGTACTCAGTAAGTGTTGATTTCGCTGAATATATCTTGCACAGTGTCTTGGTCTAATTGGTTTTGGTTTTTGTGCCTCAGTATCTACTCAGAATCTTATAAAATATAAGCATTTTTTTAAATTGTACAGGTGAGCATCATGGCAGATGCGGAGCAGTTTTCACTGCGTTGGAATAATTTTCACAGTAATTTATCTGAAGGCTTCCATTCATTGTTAGAAGAAGTTGACCTAGTAGATGTCACTCTGGCAGCAGAAGGGCAATATTTGCAAGCGCATAAACTTGTTTTATCCGTTTGTAGCCCGTACTTCAAACAACTTTTTAAGGTATGAAAAATATTTAGATTCTTGATTTGAAGTGAAAAAATATGTTATATTCTTGAAAAATTTGTTGATTTTGAATATTTATCTTGCAGGCAAATCCTTGTAAACATCCCATTGTTATATTGAAAGATGTGTGTCATAAGGATTTGGAAGCTCTCCTGCAATTTATGTACCAAGGTGAAGTTAATGTACGGCAAGAAGAATTGGCACCATTTCTAAAGACTGCTGAAATGTTGCAGATAAAGGGACTTACTGGCAACGATTCCAGATCTGTAAGTGTTTCAGAAATGTACTTCATGTAAGATTTATTTTTCTTGGTTAGATCTCAAATGCTTAATTGTATTTCATTCCAGAATATGCCAGAATCTCCAAGTCAAACCCGTGTTCAAACTCCCCCTCTTCCAACGCTCAGAGTTGGACGGGATTCTGTTAAGCAGGAATCGCAAAATGCTGCTGAAACCTCTCGTCCCTTCAAAAGACAGCGCACAGAATCCCCTCACATAGGAACAGGATCACTCACTTCCAGTGCTGCAACACTCAGTGCCCCAGCGACGACTGCCACTACCTCTCAGCCATCAGCGATGAGCCCGACAGAACCTGCAAATGTGGAATTTGTGCCTATATCTAACCCCAAACTTGAACCTTTGGAATATGACAATGAAGCAGATGGCAACAAGGAGTCACCAGCAGATCTTGTGCAGCTACTTCATAGCAATGAATCCAGTCAACCTCCTCCGGATTTGCCTCCAGGTAATTGAATCCTTGCAGTTGCGCCTTCTATGATAGTCATGGAGAATGTTCTGTGATGTTAATTGTGTTCTTTCTTGAATCCAATTTCTTGTATTGCCATATTGGGGTTTACTATGCGATTTCTTTCTCATTCTGATGTGTTAGTTTACAATTTTTAAACCAATGTATCATGATATGTATTACTAATGCAATTCTTGGAACTCTTAAAACTGATTTCAAAATATCTTATATAGATATATGTAACTATATTTGTCAAATATCATTTTAAATGCAGTAATAGCCAAAATTGTAATTTAACATTAATTCCTGTTTTGGAGATAAAAATGAAATTTTTGTTGAACCACTAGAAGAAAGAATATTAAATATGCATTTATCAAGATTTGAGAAGCCAGAAAATTATTAATTTCAGACAATAACTGTGTAATGGTCGCCAGAATGTTTTAGCTTCTTAATTTGTTTTAGTTCAATCAGGAAATTGATTTGTAGGGTTAAACTTAAAATTTTTATTCTAACATCTCTTATATTTTTTTTCCACTTTTTGTTTTGTGTCCCTGTTTTACTATGCATGAAAATAGCTCTTTTTCTTAACTTCTACCCAGGTATGCATGTAGTAACATCGACATTATTTCTGATCGTGTATCTGTGACCATTTAATAATCTTATTTACTCTTACACATGGTATTATTCCAAGAAAATTTATTTTTGGGAGTGATGATATTTTCTTACGAAGAAGTTGGCCAACTGAGATGTATTTAATAATAATAATATTCTTGTAATTTATACTAAAACATTTCTTTCCATTTCCTTGATAGATAAATTCTAAATTGTGTTTATTTTCAATACTGACTTTGATTACAACAAATCAGAATGTGAAAATGGTAAACATGTTGATTAGTTAGGTACAGCATTCTGAAAATATAAATTTTCAATAATAAATGTGTACATCGATTAATTAAAAATCAATTATTAGTAGATGACTTACCAAGCATTTTGGAGTAGCTTGTGATAAATTTGTTTAATTTTTATATAACATTATGAATGGTAATTCTCCAAAAATGGTTTAAATCTAATTTTAATGTTTCAGCTCGTTAGAAAGATCCAATGTACATTCTATTATTTAAAAACTGCACGACTTTCACTTCAATTTATGTGTTACTATTCCTTCCTTGTTAAAATTCTTATTAAGTTATTATTTTAAAAGCTAATTATTAGCTGTGTTTTTGCTGCGTGTGAAAGAATTCTGAAAGATTGTCTAATGAATTTAAAATTCTCTTCGATGGGGATCAGATCTCAGTGGAACCTGCTCATGACCTAATCCTGAATGATAATGGTAATTGCTAATATGTGTTACTACACTCATTAAAATAGTTGCATAATATTGTGTAGTGAAATGTTCTTTTCAAATGTCAGTGCACAATATTTTAAAGAATAGTTACCCAATCTTCGTGGACGTTTTGATGAGTTAATTTAGTTTGTTTTCATAACTCTTCGAACTTCCAGATCTGTTTCCTTTTCAGTTGTTATCATTCATAAGTTGTCAGAAAACTTAAGTATCGTTTGAGGGAAGAACGAAACAGATGTCGAGTTTGGACTAGAATGAAAAAGGCAGATAAAAATTATTTTATAAACTTGAAGTTCAAAGAGATTCACTGTAAATTTCTGATTTATCACCATCACACTTCCAATTTCTTTGAAATTTTTACGTACATGTTACTTAAAAAAACAAAAAAAGAAACACACATTTTTGGTCTGGTATTCTGAAACTAGCAGGTCTTCCTGAAAACCTAAAAATGAGATACTTTTGTTGGTACCATAAATGAATAACTTCACTTCATACACTAAGTTGCTAATACGTTTTTTCACGTATATTCTTCAGTTCATCTTAATGTTCTCAGTTGTTGAAGTACAAAGCTAGTGCTGCAGTGAGATTGACCATTACAACTTCAAAAGTATATGTTGTCAAATATAAATATAGAATTTCAGAACTGTAGTAAGGGAAATGAAAAATTATCACAAATTACTGACAAATTTAAATCAGATTGAACGAAGGGGCTGGGCAACAATATCACTTGTTTTAGAGCAATTTATTTTGGAAAGGTTGGTTATAAAATAATTCTTTAACATCCATATTTTTGGGATTAGTAAGGGAAGCATTTAGTTGCCATTTATGTCATTTCAGAGTTCAATTTAAATTCAGTTGATTCATGTTTAAAAAAAATAATTTATCTACTGATTGGGAAAGGTTACGGAAGAAAAACCCATATAAATAAAATTAATTTTGTTGGTTGTGTTCAGAACTCAAATATTTACATTGAAACAAATTTAATTTTCCAAAGGTTTTTTTCTTTTTAAAGCATCTCTAGTTACAACATATTTGTTTTCAAGACAGTCTTGTTACTTGCAAAATAACATCACAGATGTCCCATGGTCTTCTTTCTTAATGTGATTATGTAATTCAAAATAGTGGCTCCATTTCCTTGACTTACATTATTGTTTACATGAACTGCCGTAATTGAATCTGTGATTTTAATAGAGAAATAAGTCCTCTTTTTCTTAGAGTTGAGATATGCATTTTCTTTGTTATTTTTCAATTTATTGATCAGTGCAGCAATGAAACATGTTCAGCTTAAAGTACGTGTTCTTTTGCCAACTAAAAATTCAAATGTTTGCAAAAGAGAAAGAAGTCCAGGACTAGTTTCTAATTCTCACTCAGAAGAACCAGTATTATCAGCTAGGAGATGCCTGTCATGAAACTAAATGCTTCGTGACAACAGTAATAGCCACTGAGGACATTGTTGATGTCAAAACCTGATGGTTGAACTATTTTAACAAGACAGCAAGTCCCGTGCTCCCATTAGTGTGGCTCTTTCCAAGTTATGCAGATAATGTATAATAGAGAATATTTTGGTTGGCTCGTGAGTACATTTGTTGAAGGGCTTAACAAGTACTCATTGATTCAGGTACTCATCAAATTCAGGAGTTCAAGTAGTCATTTAAAAGGGGCGTCCAGATTTGCATTTCAAGAAAGTTGGTCTTAGCTGTTCTTCCTGTAAAAGGAAAGAAAGAAAGTTATAAAGGAAACATCCAAGGTACAAGAAAAGTTGGGATATATCTTAAAATTTTGTGCAGCAAGAATGCAAAAATTAGATGCGTGGGGGATATTACTGTAGAAATGTTAAAAAATTATACATATTCACTGTATAGGAAATATAAGACCGAAGGTTTTGATGACTTAAATCGAATTATTTTTAAAAAATATCACTGATTTTATACATTTTTATTAAGTTGTTAAAATAAAAAATTTTGTTATGTTTCTTTCACAAAACTAGGAATTATGAAATGAATTCAGAAATGCAGGTGTAAATAATTCATATGTGTAACTAAAATTTTTATTCAGAACAAACACATTAAAAAAACACTATATTTGAAGACCAATTCAACAATGATAAACTATTACAGATTATTCTTAGGATTCGTTTTTTATATAGAAACACAAGCATGGCAACCTTTTCAACTCCAAATGAGGCGTTCCTCAATGTGAATTATGAGAAAGTATAGATAGCTTCCCCAGCCTTTGAAATTAAACCATAGCCTGATAGTATGCATACAGGCATGTATAGTTAGTAGCAGTGCTAAGTTTTTTCTTGCAAACATCTTACCATCTTACACTCTTTTATTCTGCATTCTAAGTGTATGGTGTCTTTCATTAGGATAGTTTTTTAATGCATTCGCCTCAACTCCAGGTACATAAAACAATTTTTCAAGTAATAGTACTAGACACAATATTTACTGCCACAAAATTTAAGCCTAAGTATGGCAAGACGTAGTCCAGACATTCTCAAAACTCTGAGAATTATTATTTATCTTTATTCACCAATAATTTAAATTATATCTTTTTATTTTAAAAATAACAACAATTTTTAGATACCTGAACCGCAGTGATACATAAAAAGTATCACAGATGGTCAGTATAGTGTAGTAGAGACCTCATTGCCAGTTGATTTTGAAGGATCCAGGGGTGGGGGAGAGTTGTGTCTTCATCTAAATATCACTGCAGCTAATATTTACAACTTAGTAAAATATAAATATTAGTCTTTGTGTTTAGTTATTGAATAAATAAATTCAACAACTGTCAAATACTTTTTCACCCAACAATTACTTATTCTCTTTAAAAACAAATAATAAGGAAAACTTCAAGCTTACAATATGCGTTTTATAAATAACTGCACTAGAATTTTGTAAAAAATGTATTGGGAATCAAAAGAGACCACTTATGTTATTCATCACAACAATTACAACTAGCCAAGTTTTTAAACACATCAAATTATGGGTTTGAAACCAATTTCAGTTTTTAAATTAAAAAAATCGTGATTTTTAGAAATGCTAAACCCCCCAAAACATTGTTTCATATTGTTCAGTATTAAGTCTTGAAGACCGATGAAATGAGATAGGGTTACAAATTGTGGAGCAATACAATTGCTGTTCACTGTGAATACAAACATTGATTTCCCACTTGCACTTTAATTTGCATCAGGATACGTGTCCAATTGGAAGCTCAATAATTCTTCGACATTCTTCGATAATGAAAACTTTCTGAAGGGATGATCGCATACAATGCCATAAAGCTACATTTTTGCTGTGATAATCATTGAATGCTTCGATCTACTGTGAAATCGAAATATATTATTAAGTGTTGTTGCTAAATGATGAATGATATATTCGTAAATGACTAATATTTTTTCATCTTTTAGCACATTCAATGCATCATCATTATTTGAACCCGAGACATTTTTTTAAAATTTTGGTCACTAGAAGGACCATTTTTCAAGAAAATTCGTAATTTATTTTTCCTGTTGAATTCTTCTGTCTCTCATCTGCCTTATTCTTATTACTTGAAGGGGAATCTGTTACAGTTACATGTGTTTGTGTTATCTTGTAGCAAAACAATTCAGATTATTACAAAGCATTCTTTGAGTAGGAAGATAACATAATTTGTGGAACCTACGACCATCACAACATAATGAAACGATCTAAGAACTAAATTTACATTTTAATATATACGAGTGAGTCCAAGTAAAGTGTGAATTTGTTTGCTTTCTTATTGTCTTAATTGATAGGACAATAAATACATTTAATTGTGGAATAGAAACTAATTTTATTCTCTTACTACCCGATTTAGTAAGAAAATATTTTATTTTTTATTTATGTTATGGCAATTGACATGGCTTACGATACAACTTATGCAGCCTAAAATTATAGGACCTCACCACAATAAAAAAGTCATTCTTGGGGTTAGAGTCCTTCTGTTCAGTCCTTAAAGGGGTGCGCGTAGCTTCTCAATCCATTTAACTCCTGTCGGTGTCAGATGTGGGCAATCCGACGGATCTCCGCGATAAACACCTCTCTCCCCCACGCGATGCACTCTCAGCCAGGAGACGGTTCCACGCCCCTGGACAACGGGAACGGCCTTCACGACGTACCTACAGAGCAGAGTAAAACAGCATTGCAGCTGTTCAATGCCAAAGACGCGCGGACAGCCACCCCACCTTACAAAACGGCAATTATCAGACCTGAAAAAGGTGTACTGCCTTTAGCTATGCATACTTACACGCTCTCCAGACTGACATGTAATAGGAAACATTTTTTTCTGGAAGACGCCGACCCTCCGGCGACGACGGACAAAGGGACCGCAGCAGGTACCTGGTTCGGTCCCTTTGTCCGTCGTCGGCGAAGAGTCTCGATGATTGACGTTCGCGCGCTTCTGTGGCGGCGTGGGCAAGCGGCCTGAGTTAACCGTGAAAATCGGACCTATGCCACTTTAAGTGTATGTTACTCTATTCTTACAAGAAATTTAAAGGAAAAATTTGGATCCGTTTTTGAGAAAATTTTGAAATTTCCGGGGGGCATCATGTAAAATACACCCAAATTTTGAAGAATGTTTCTCAAAATCTTAAACTTCAACTCGTGGGAGATGGACAGGGGTTTCTTCAATTTGGAAAAAATCCTACGCATGGTTTAGGCTCTAGCAGTGTTCACAGATGGGCAGACGATCGTTTTGCTATCAATTGAGTTTTTGGTATCAAGGACCCACAAACAGGGGGTCTGGCTACATGTTAGAGGATTTTTTCTTAGTTTAGCAACTTTATTTATTCACTTTTTCGTTATTATGGCCTGACAATGATTTTTTTCTGCCGAAAGTTGCATTTTTTTGCGCGGCATTACATAACTTTCCCTATGTTACGTACATTACTCCGTATTTGCGTATGTATACGCGAAAGTAAAAGTATTGTAATGTTGCCGAAAAATGGCGAATTTTCGATATAAAAACTTTTATTGCCGGGTTTTGGTAACGAAAAAGTAAAGCTTGGTGATGATAATGGATATAAAATTGCTGTAAAAGTAATGGATAAATCGTGTCCCATGCATATAGTTAATTACTTCCTCTAACTTGTGTAGTCAGAATCCGTTGTTTTGTGTGTCCTTGATACCGAAAAAATGTCTGGCTGTTCGTCAGTCAACAACGCTAGTTGCTGAACCGAAAGCGGGTTTTCTCCAAAATTGAGATTCCCCAATCGATCTGGCTGATGTCGCTACCCCTTGAATTTGAAACCGATAGTTTATTTTTAGGGGTACTTTACATGAACCCCCTGGGATATTTTCAAAAAAATGGCTCCAATTTTTTTGATTAAATTTCGTTGTTGAATAGTACCAAAGACGTTTAAGAGAATGGTGCAGGTCTCATTTTCGTTGACATCCCGTATTTTTCGAAAATTGGAAGAAAAAAAATTAAAACTTCAAAATTGGAAATCGGGATTTTTGTCTCAATCTGTTGTACAAATTTTGCTCTTCAAAAAAGGTCAGTACAAATGTTTGAAAAGAAATGAGTAGTTTTGCGTATTTTGCGAGTGAAATTAACAACATACAAAAAAATCTCAAAAACCACTCAAAATTTTTTTTCTTCTAATTTTCTTCACTTATGTAGTAAGATTCCATAAAAATATGGTGGTAATCATATTTTCGGGTATTTCTAGTTTTTTTTAATTAAAAAAATAAAACTACAAAATTGAAGATAAGAGATTTTTGCTTCAGTCCAAGTCTGTTGTACAAAATCAGCTTTTCAAAAAGGTCTTGTACAATTTTTTGGGGGGAAAAGAAGAAGAAGAAAAGAGTAGTTTTGTGAAATTTCTACTTGAAATTACTGAAATATAAACCGGTTTCACACGAGCTACGGACCACCTATAGGAAGGAAAATGGCGCTTTTAGGACGAATATGTGCCCATTGTTGGCAGGTCCCATCGCTACTTGCGCGCTTTGTTGTCAGCGCTCATCGACTGAGATGTGTCGATATAGACAGAAATGCGGTATAATATTACATAACAGCCGAGAGAGTATATGCTGTTTTAGCACCACTAATTTTATATAGATTTACCATTTAGTCCTCTGTGCGAAGAGGAAAGAAGCATTTTCCTTGTACATTTACAATTTTCAAAAACCCTATTTTGAGTTACATATCAAACTGGAAAATTATACTGCAGTTTGAAATAGGGATATTATTTTATTAACATTTTATCTGCTCCACCCTACAGATATTGCTGTAGAAAATCTGAAGATGGCACGCTACTATTAATTGATATTGTATTTAAACTATACTCTTATGTGTAAAATCGCTGAAAAATTAGGCCGCTTCTCTACTCCTTCTTTAAATGATGGTACTACAATGGCGCATACTGTCACGCATTTCTAAATTTGCCATTTTTGACAATTCGGAGAGTTCAACAAAAATGAGACGAGTTTCATTCTTTTAAGCTTTATTCTTATTCTAAGTTTAATTCTTCTTTTGTGAAAAATATTTGTAGAAAAAATTTGGATTACTTTTTGAGAAAATGTTTCTTTTTATTCAAAGTGGATAAATTCCAAGCACAAATTTCACAAAACTTATTGTAATAATAATAATAATATTTATTGAGTCACATATACAATTACAATCGTGTATGACGAGTCAATATGATGCCTTGGGTGGAGAGAGCGAAGTTATGTTACTGTTCAGGAGCAAACAAGGGACCATCTCAGCATTTGCTCAAAGGACCAGGGAAACTGAACAAAACCTGATCGAGATGATTGATTTTCCGGTATCAAAACTTATTGTTTTTTGTTTTTCAAAAAATTATACCTATACAATTAAACACCTTTTTTAAAGAGCTGATTTTTATTTTCTCACGCTTACGAATGTATGAAGAGAAAGAATTGTATTCGTGAGCCAAAAAACAGCGAATTTTGACAGAAAAACTTAATTGTCGGGCCCGGATAACGAAAAAATGGATAAATCATGTCGATTTTTATGTACAGAAAATTACTTCATCTAATACGTGGTGTTTCCTGAATCCATGTTTAGTAGGTCTTTGATACCGGAAAATCAATTGATGGTAAAACGTTGTCAATGCTAAACCGTTCAGTCGACTTTCTCCAAAATTGATATTCTCAGATCGATTTAAATGAACTCATCTCTCTCTAAGTTTGGAATATATATTTGGAAGGGATACTGTATATGAAGCCTCAACAACGTCAAAATGTATGGCTCCAAATTGTTTGATTAAACTTTGTCCTCAAATAGCATAAAGGACGATTAAAAGAATGGTGCAGACCTCATTTTCGTGAAAATCTCTAATTTTTCGAAACTTGCAAACGTTCAAATTTATTTCGGCGTTCTACAAGTACAATATTGAAGATGGAGTTTTTTTTCTTAATGAAATTTGGTCTTTAAAGACAGATTTTGAAATTAGGTCATGCACAATATTTCGAAAATATGATTTGTTTTCGCCTAATTTTGCCTGAAATGTATGAAATTTTTAATATTTTGTACAATTTTTTCCTCAAAAACGGCACCGTTTTTTTCTTTATAATTTCTCGTATGGATCAAAAAACTGTAACAAGTGGTGCTAGTCCGATTTCCGTTTTGTATGCAAAATTCGAGTTTTCTGGCACACGATTACTATATTTCTCTTCTTACGAAGTAAGTGGGAGATAATAAAAATTACACTCGGAAATCGGTATTTGTTCATTTGCTTTAGTTTCGGTTGCAAATATTCCCGAATATATTATGCAGATAAATATCACTTTCAATTATGAGCCAGTGTGTACTGGAACCATTGCATTTTAGTTTCTAAATCTACAATAATCTATCGCTTAGTAATTCACCAAACTGAAAATGTTTACAAACTCGAAAAATGGTGCGCGGCTAACACAAAAATGGTCGCCACTTGTGAACCACGTACAATACATTTTTTGTTTGTATACCAGCATTATAAACGACCTTTTCTGTTGCAAGAAATCGTTCATAATGTGGCATTTTACGGCACAAATGATGACCTATTAGATATTATGGCACGAATAATTGCGTGGTGACACGATCAGCCCATCGCAGCGAGAGAATCGAGGGGAGGAAAAGGTGAACGGAACAGCAACCACCGTTGTCTCGCAAATACCCGACACGCCACAAGAAAGTTGTTTAATTCTGGATCACTTAAAATTGAATGAACATAAAGTTTGTTCTCAGACAGTTTTGTTAAGCTCTGACTTACGGCACTTCGTTGGAGAGCACAGAAATCGAGAACCTTGTGCCGCCAAAATGTTGGCTTCAACTGCAGACACGTAATCGTCTGTGGTGACAGCGGCCTGTTGCCTGAGCCTGACCTCGGGGCCGATTTCTGCGCTTGTCCTTCGCTCATCACTCACAACCTCACGTGAATGGCCGCAGCTGACCGCATCTCGCACGCGGCGCGCAATTTAAGAATCGTACGTTTTTCTCACAGAAAAGCACACGTTGGCTAGGAGCTGTAACTGGCACGAAAATATTCATATGGAATTCTGGAGAGCGTTGCGGCGGCGTCCAGGCGAACAACAGTTTACGAATGAACGACTCGTATTATGGAAGACAAATTTAACAAATAAAAAAACAATATTTTAAAATTTAAAGGTTAAGATAACAATTCCACTGGTACAAAACTTACATTTTTATCCAGGTGTGGGGGAAAAATCCAAAAAGGAACTGTTTGCTGTAAAAAAAAAAATCAAAATTCGTGGGTTTGGAGGTATAACGGTTGGCGTATATTGCTGTTGTACAAGTTTGCGGGTTCAACTCCTATCGAAGCCGTGGATTTTAAAGGGCAAAAAAATTCTTAGAACACCTTCCTTCGCAGGGGAAGTAAAGCCGGCTGTCCCATGTAGATTTATTACTTGTAAAAGAACCTCAAACCTAAAAGAAGCCTCTGGGATAAATCAAAATTGTCTGTTTCGTCGCCCGAGTATTACCTTCTCCGCTAGATGGTGAAAGAGCGTAGCTAAATTTGCGTGGTCAGACGGAAGAGCGGGCCTGAGCTGCCCCGAGTTTCGCCACGTAAAATAAGACATTTACTACAAATTGTTTCCAGCAAGAAAGTTGCATTTTCTTATTCCACGTTTAGGATCAGTGAGTGACTAATGAATTATTGAAAGCTAATGGAATCCAGTTGCAGATGGAACTTGCATTTATTCATATTGGACACACTCTGGGCGTTGAAGGCTTACAAAACGAGCGGCGAACTGCCCAGGTGCCACGAAATTCTGCATTTTCGTTGCTGCTGGAGAGCAGCCGAGCATTCCTCCAGCATTTAGCAGGACCGCTGGCGCTCAGCCCGCCCAAGACAAGCGCGCGTGTCTCTGGTGTAACTTGAGATCTGTTCAGTTTGTGTTTAAACCTACATTGACATTAAACCGTTTATATAAATTGCAATAAATGTATCTTTAAGAGTTGCGGAACATTGGAAGATTTGACAATAAATAGGGCACACAGGGCACCATTCAGTAGCGCTTCCGACTGGCGCGATTGCTGCCAAAACATTGGTTTAAATAGAGCTATTCACTCGAGAAAGAAATGAAATTAAAAGTATACAATTATTATAATACGTTATTTACCATTTCCTCATTAAGTTATGTAATGCTGAGGGGAAAATGACGAAAAATTAACAGCTGCCCTGGTAACGACAAAGTGGACAATTCTAATTGCTCAGTTAAGAAAAAAAATTTTCTGACACGTGGTGTATCCAGAATCTATGTTTTGTGGATCCTTGATATCGAAATATCGATAGACGGAAAATGTGTCAGTCTGTGAACAACGCTAGCGACTAAACCGTTCAACCGATTTTCTCCAAAATTGACATTCCCCTGTCGCGGCCCTTTGCATTTGAAACAGAAATTTTAATTTTGACGGGTACTTTATATGAAGCCCCGGGAACATTTTCAAGAAAATGGCTCCATTGTTAGTGTGAAAGACGTTTAAGAGAATGGTGTAGGTCTCATGTTCTTTGCCCCCCCTCCCATCACCATCCCCGCCCCCATCGCCATCCCCGCCACGTTCCAATTCCCATCCCTGCCCCCATCCCCGTCCCTATGCCCACCCGTCCCCATTACTGGCTTACTGTTCACAAGACCAAGGAAGGTCTATAGGTGCTAGAAGCAAGCATGCAAATCTGCATATGTGCATGTACAGATGCACATACACATGTGCATATTAGGTCGTGCTTTTCAATGTTTTTCTTCATTCATAGAACGTTCACATGCTCATACATCTATTTATAAACCAGTGTAGTGGTTTTCTGAAAGAAATATAGTATAAAATCCTTTTTCTGCACTTACGATAAGAAACTAGTACTTATGTTCACTGTTTATGAACATAAAGTTGAAAGTGTTATTTTGTAGTACTCATAACGCAAAGAAGTCATGGCCATTTAAACCAATGAGTACTACAAAGTAAATAAAATATTGGAGGTGACATGAAACAACATGGATGCTCTCACGGATTGATCGCACGGAGGGATCCCATGATTATTTTCTTGTAAGTTTCCAAGAATTAAAGAATTAATGCTAAAAATTCAACTATGTGCCTTGTGACTTTTGCTTACTCATTTCAAAATGTCAGAATCTGCTCCTATCAACGACTCATCTGTCAACATTTCGTTCACATGCTAAAGACTTATTTTCTGTACTAGTTATGAAGATGTGCTAGGTACATAGTGTCACAGTCCGTGAAAAAGTCGTTCTGTGTAAATTCGCGTTCATGTACCATTGTGTATTGAAGAGCCACATTTCTGAAAATCTGTCCCATTATAATATTGTGAGTGAGTGAAATTTTAATTTTGAAAATACAGAAAACTTATGATAATGTTATGCGGAATACTTCAAATTAATCTGATATGCAGATTTTAAGAGGGGTTTTTGTTTGGCACAATTTTTTAAATTGGCAAAAATGATATGATCTTTTTTTTTCCCTTGTGCAATATTTCTCTTTGTTGTTCTTTGCTGTTTTTAGTTGTTGTTTTACTTGTAAAATTAAGTATTTAAAATGGTGATTCTTGAGATTGCCTTTTCTTTTTAGCAGCACCACCAGTTTTATTCAATCCAGTTGCTGGTCTGCCACAAGATTCCGGAGGTTCACAGGATAGTATGCAAGGTAAGAAATTTTGTCCTTCTTAACATGGCATGGCATTTTGAATAAGGTACATGCAGAAAGGAGTATATAAACTTAAAGAAAAATTATAATAATAATAATAATAATAATTGTAGAGAGATGACATGTGTAATTTTTTTTTTCTTTCTTGTTTGGAATATGTGTTTAGTCTGTTAAAGCTCTTCAATCTGTATGTTCCTTGGTTGAAATGCCAGACACAATGACATACTTGTGTACTGTTGTGAAGAGATAATTTCTTTCACTCTGGCAACGGGAGCTCTAACAAAAAGTTACATCAAGTGGGCTGCACTCCTTCCTACATATGTCTGCTCTTGATTATTTTCCAGAATAAAAGTTGTCCCATGAATAAAAACTCAGAAATTGATTTGTGGATTTATCTTCATCTTTCATAGTTATTCGTGTGGGTCAAATTTATCTTTTATCAATTCATTACCTGTAATTTTCATACCTGAAGAGAAGAAAAGTCATCATCTTCAACGAACTGTGCAACTTTTTATTTCTTAGCTCAAAAAGCAAATTTTTGCCATTAAAGAACATAAATGACAATAAATAATTGAGGAACTAGAAGAAAGAATAGGTTCATTATTTCAATCATTTTCAAAAGAAAATTCAAAGCGATTAATTGAAAATTAACATTTAACCATTTCTTTTTATGATCTATCATTTTTACCAAAGATGGGGAGAAGGTAACTGAAGTTCATTGTTGCAGGATTGTTGGCCCTAAACATTCAGATAGACAGTATGCTGATTGGTAGGCACACGTTGGTTCCAACAGAGGTGCGAAGCAGGTCACAACACAGAGTACAGAAGAGATGTGTGATATGCTACGCAAACTATAGGAAGTACATGTCCAGTAATGAGGCAGCGAAGAGAGCGAAAAGGATTTCCACTTATTGTTCTGCTTGTCCGTCTAATCCTTTTATGTGCTCCGGTTGTTTTAAGGAAGCCCATAATTCTACTTAGATTCAAGCTGAATTTGTTACCTAATTTTCAGAATTGAAAATTCATTATTGATTCCAGTTATGATGCTTCTCGAAAATAACTAAATTTTATGAAGTTCATTAAGATAAAATGTATACATGATTTAACTATTACATGTGAAAACAGAAGAATTTAGTAACTGTGATATAATGTTCGCCAGATCATGTGTACACTTCAGTATGCTTTGATAAAATATTGAATTTATCGTCAGCATTCAGTTTCGAACTGGTGACAAAGTTTTTATTGGAAAGACTCATCATTACAATGGTACGTTTGAAATATTTTTTTCTTTATAACAGTCCAGTAAATGTAAAATCATTTAGCTTGTAAAAATTCAAAATAGAAAATCCTCTTAGTTGCCATAACTACTAATTTGTCACAAAGGATGTGAAAATAAAGATTATATTTAGAGAAATTGCTCTGTGATTTGTTTGTTAAGGAAAATCCTGGTCCTTACAAATTTACGTTAATGCAGCACTTGTGAATTATCCGAGTTGTCATTTGGATATTAAAGAATACAGCTTTCATATTATTTCATTCGAGTGAGCCTTGTAATTTTGATTAGTACAGATGAAATTTTTAGAACATTTGCGAAAACTGACAGAAGTCTCTCTTGAAGTTAAATCATCTGGTATATATTTATTTTGTAGGAACATACTTGCCAAGTAGGTTTTATCCTTTCTTTTCTCTCCCTGTCCTGAAGTGCAGTTTCACATAAGTACTAAGCAAATTGATAAAATTGGGAAAATATAATGATGTCAAATAACTAAATTATAGATAGTATGGGAATTTACTTGTTTGAAGCAAAATATACCAGTGGCCTACATTCTAGATTAAATATGTCCCCTGTATTATTTGTGCAGAATATTTTATAACAAGTAATTGGAAAATATTTACTAACCATTACGGCTTTGTGATTTCTTGATACCATTGCATCCCTTATTCTTACAACTCTGCTTACAATATTTCTTGTGTTCTGTTTTTCTTTTATTTTTACCACCTAAGAAAGTTGGATGTATGTTTACGTTCTTATGGATTTTAAACTAGTCTCTTTCATCAAAGAAGCTTGGCAGTTGTGAAAATATTTTCAGAGATGTGTTGCTGTTGTTTCTTTAATTTTCATTTTTGTAAGCAGAATATAAAAATAATATTAGGTATTTTGCATTCTGCTTTAATGTTCTCTGATTTGAGTCATTATCAAGTTCATAGAATATTTTTTTGGTTTTCAAGGTTTTTACCCAAGCTGGGTTTCCTATTCATTATTGAAATTGACAAAATACTGTATATTTCAAATCTAAATCTATTTAGTCTGGAACGTTGATATTTCCTGAACTGTCAAGATTAAATTTTGTAGAGAGAGACTTGTGAAGTTGAAGATGGGCTGTAGTATTATTGCCTATCTTGGTGGTCTTGCTGTGAAGGACTCCTGTCAGTTACTCGGGACGCTTGTTGCAGGGCTGTCCTTGTCTGAGCGTAAGATCATGCGGGTCGGTCACCACGAGTTGCATCTCACAGCTTTGCGTGGCCGCAACAATTCCAGATTGCGCAGACGATGTGTTCCTTGCTATGACATGAATCGTAGATTTTTGGGGAATCATGGAGCGAACTTGAGAACTGCAAAAGTGTCAACGTTTTGTGCAACATGTCACCAAGCTCCTTTCATGTGTGTGACTTGTTTCAAAATTCACGTTACTGGCACTCATCTAAGTGTACTGCCATAGAATACGTAGCTTTTTGTTAGTGTGCTCTCTTGAGGTTATCAAGGCAATTGTGCTCTTTTGGGAAAAGAAAAATACTGGTCAACTTTTATAGCTCTATGCAACTTTTATTGCTAATTATTTTTAAGAGACAGTTTTAAGTATGTCATTGTGTGTGCATGTCTGTCTATAAGTTATAGAAAACTTTTATATATAACTAATGTTCTATCTGTGAAGGATGAGGGAAATCATAAATAAATTATGAATATATTTACTTTTACTTAATGAAAGAAAATTAATTTAAGGACCAAATAAATTTTGTGTGACAATTTTTATTTTATACCTAACATGTAAATACTGTGAAGTGCATTGTGAAAATGCGTTTTGAGGGAGGATATGGTTGTGCAATCTTCATAATTAGACTGTAAATTAAATGTATATGTGAAATTTTATGTTGATTTTTTTTGAAGTCCTGTCCTCAGTGTTGGATATATGTAACTTGTGAAGTTTTTACTTCTTAAAATAAGTTGTTTGTTGTTGTTTTTTTTTTGTTGTTAATTTTTATGCATATATACGTCGCATGTCTTTACATAACTTTAACTGACATGAATGGAAGCAGAAGACTGCATCATATGATTCCATTTAGATCAAGGTAAGTTGATCATACAGATTTTTAGTTTCGTCTGAAAAGTGAATCTCTTCATTATCAGTCTTGATATTCAACTTATCTTCATTCTGTACTTACATGCTTGTCTCTGAGTAACAAACCTTACTTTTTCAGTCAAGTATCCCACCTGTGATAAGCGACTACAGACTTAGAATGTTCTGGTAAAATGTCTGCTTGCAGGTAGCTACAATGGCAACAGTGATGACGCTGTGTGCCCGCTGTGTGGGAAAATTCTTCGCAAAACAAGTTTGAAAAGACACATTACAGATAGACATAACCCTGGCCAGTATGTTCCTTGTAAAATCTGTGGTAAATTTTTCAAAACGCCCAACAGCCTTGGGACCCACATGAACGTCTTTCACAAAGAAATGAAACATATTGAAAAGAGCTCCCAGTTGTGTTAAATGTAGATAAAGTAACAGATTCATGATACTTTATGCATATTTTTATTAAAACTTTTTCACAGTTACAGTTATACATTGGAATGAGTGAGAATTGGGCAGTACTAGAGTAGTATGTGTGAATTTTTTGTGTGAACTAAAATCCTGCAGAGTACAGGCTATAGAGAAGCAACTTATACTGCTAGCTATGTGTCCTTAAATTTTTCTAGTCTTTATTTTCAGACTTTTTATAGTGCGTTGAGAAATACTGCCCTAAAACAATAGTCTGCAGTTTGTGGAACCAGATTTTGAACAGTTTTAACTATTGAATGAATTACTATAGATGACGTTTTAAATTTATTTTTGAAGAAAAGGATTGACCTCACATTCCGTACTTCTAGAAAATTAGGTGTGTGTATTGTGCAAGTACATAACTGGTTACTATATTCTAATATTTGGTATCAGGTGGTAGAATTTCACATTCTACACAATTAACTTTGCAGAACATGATTTCATGGGAGGTTTGAAACCTAGCATGGAATTTTTTATGGTGGTACGTGGCTTATAAGTCTCAGTATTAATGTGTGATATTGACTTGGTCTAATGAATTAAGATAAAAGTTCTTGAAGATACGTATTTAAAAATTTTAGAGATATTCATAAAAAAATCACTGCATTCTTTTAGTCTTTCTCTTCCTTTTTTTAACAAGTTGTATTTGTGGTGATTATGGAGACAATCACTTAGATAATTGAATTAAAATTTTGTTAATAGTGTTTGATCATAATGTATTATTAATACATGCAGTATTATCAGGCCTTAGAATAGTTGATTGTGTGTGTGTGTGTGTGTGTGTGTGTGTGTTTTTTGGCAAAATAATAAATTTGTTTTGGATAGTGGAAATATATCCCATTGGTATGTGCTTATTGCTTTCTGAGGCAACTGCGACTTTCTGTGACTCTGGAAAGTAAATTATGCCTAACTTATTCTAGCAAAGCAAAAATTATTTTGTAGCCTGTTGTTGAATTTGGAATTGGGATGTAGATGTTAATAGTATATTAAAATTAATCTTCCAATTAAAAGGTTTTTGTTTTCGTTAATACATTTGCAAGCATTTATTGTGTAAATTAGTGATTTGTTTAAAAATTAAATTGAATACATACATACAAGATAGTTGAAAGAAGTTAAAAAAAATTGTTTAACTCTTCAATGCTCCACTTTTTATTTCTAAAAGAATGCACCTCATTTTGTTCTCTTAGTCTTGAATGGACAAGTTATGAAGATTTCAAAATGAAATTATGATATTTAATTACCTTTACTTAATTTTATATTAAGTTTTTCTGATAGATAATATATTTCAAGAAAAGTTTATGCAATACATCATTGTATGAAATTAAATTTAATATAAGATGTGGTGGAAAATTCTTGAAATATTTTAGTTTGTGATATTTTAATGTTGTCAGAAAACATGAAATCACTTTATTGAGAGTGTTGGATACCTAATACAAAACATTCACGGTTCTGTATGAAATATACAACATTATTATGCTCATTGTTGTTTTGGGGGAGGGGGGGGACATGCAGCTCCAAGTTGAAGATTTTTGATTTCATGAAGTGATACAGATACAGCATCTTTTCACTTTCTTGCACTTCGTAAGAAGAGATGTATACGGGAAAACAGGTTTTTGAAATAAATGGACTCTGTTCTAAACTAGAGGTGCTATAACAGGATATACTTTCGGACATTATTGGAAACAGTTACGTAATATTGCTATTTCTTTCTATTAACACCTCAGTTATAATTTTAAAAAGCCCAATTCAAACGAAGCCTCTAGCTGCATATTTGCATATATTTCGAGTCGGGAACAGTAGCAGCTATTTCTTATTTCTACAAATAAACATTAATAAGCCGATCCGGGTGGCCGAGATCGTTAAGGCAGTAGTGCCGTAGCGATCTCGGACCGAAGGATCGCGGTTTCGAGTCCTCCCACAATCAAAATATCCGTTTCAAATTCTTGGGGCCGCTTCCTCGGTCAGGTCGAACGGCGAATATCAATTGGTGGGAGCCCCTCGTCCGTTCCGGGACAGCGGGGCGGGCACACCGGAACTGCTAAGAGGCAACCCAAAGTGCGAGCTGAAAAAGGTGCTAGCCTAGTAAGCCAATCTAGATAAGGCACACTCACATGTTCAGACCCGCTAGCGTTGTTCACCGACAGACGTTTTGCCCACCGTCGGTTTTTCGGTATCAAGGTCACTCGAAACGTGGATTCTGGCTACATACTATCATTATATCGTGTATACCGTTAGATGAATATTTCTGTCTACTTGACAGATAGCGGCTGATACGGGAGAGGGGGTTCCTGTTTTTTAAGGAATTAGTATTTTTTGTGCAATTTATGCCAGAAATTATTGAAAATTAAAAAAAAAATTAAAAATGTTTCCCTCGGGTAAAACAATAGGTGCGTAAAAAATAATGGTGCAGGTCTCATTTTCATTGAACTCAGAATTTTCGAAAATTTCCAGAGTTAGAAATGATGCGAGAAAGAAAGGATTTGCGAGTCAAATTGCTGTCCAGATGAATAAGAGGTTCCTAATAAAATAGAAAATTAATGGAATTAAAGGTGCTATTGCCATGGTATATGTCACTTGTGGGTGAAAAACAGTAAATACATTCACATTTTATCCTAATGAACTTTTGGAATACCAGAATTGAATAGATTTCTTAATTACTATAGTATTAATTAAATAATCAAACAGGTTTGTCATGTCTTGATTATGTGATCTAAATTGTAATTTTATGAAAAAAGTTGTTTTGAGATGAGATTAGAAATTGAGAGCATGTCGTACAAGCAGTGAGAGTGGAGAGAAATACACTCCAGACACCTTTAATTACACAGGTGCACACAAAAAACGTCAGACTCAAAGATTTGTACATGTTTCTCTATGTATTTTGACTCACTAATGCCAAAATTGCACAATCACCCACAAGTTTTTTTTAAAATTGCAAACAACTGGAGGGTGGAGGCACAATTCTGACTTGAAATTCGAATTCAGTGCATCACATATGTATAGACATGTCAAGTCGTTAGGTCTCGCAACAATCTCCGAAAACAAAAAGTACTATGTAACGATTTCTTTTTTGTGATGAAAAAAATTGGAAGGTGATGGCACAATTCTGGCTATAGAGAAACATGTGTTGAATCTGACAATTAATTTTGTGTGTGTGTGTCTGTGTCATCTACAAAAAATTGCTATTCTCTCTAGTACTCATTGAAGAGTGAGGGCCTGCTTGTGTGACCTGTCTGGGCATGTTATGGGTGAA
Source organism: Gryllus longicercus (assembly GCA_038098605.1). Taxonomy (NCBI): domain Eukaryota; kingdom Metazoa; phylum Arthropoda; class Insecta; order Orthoptera; family Gryllidae; genus Gryllus; species Gryllus longicercus. The sequence goes on from JAZDUA010000367.1 coordinate 1,078,181, forward strand.
GATTCTTGCCCTGGGTCTGTGTGATATCCCTTGATTTGTAAATCTTTTTAAATTTTACACTGGAGCTAAAAAAATTCGGGGGGTAAGTGTGGCAGCAGGAATGTTTCAAGTCTTTGGTATTATCTACATGTTTGTAAAAATTGATGATATTTAAATTCATAAAAGTGTATTAGTGTAAAATATAAGTCTGAATGAATTTTTTAAGTAAGGAAGAAAGGATAAATACAGACAATAAATACATTTCAATGGGTATTTATTCAGTTATTATTTCTTTAATGAATGTGGAACTTATTATGCTTTATTAGTGGTTTCTTCTGTTAATGTCCAGTAATTTGTAATTTCATTTATTTGTTAGTTTCCGTTTGCTGTAGTTAAACAAAGAGACTTACATATTAGTGTGTTGCCACTTAACTTCGATGTACATGTTACAAATGTTTTAATTTTTGTTAGACCAGAACATATCTCACTGTTTTTCATAAATCTATATGGTTTTGAAATAGTTCTGATATAAGAATGTGAAATTCTATCTTTTTAAAAGTAATCATTAATGTGTGGTTAATTCTGATGTGAGGTCTGTAAGAGTATTATCTTGAAATACAAGAAGTATTATGATTCATTGTAGACAATTATTGTAGACTTTTTTATGATAATGGCTTTTTGTACTGAATTGTATTTGAAGTTTCAGAATAAATGTTCTGAAACTCCTACATAAGGATTCATTTTTTCTCCTTTATTTCTGTTGGATGTTGAATGTGATAATTTTTAGAAATCAGTTTAATTACTTGAGTCTGTTGTCACAGAAAACTCAAATTTGCCAAAAACTTTGGATTATGAATGCACATTTGTTTTCAAATGGGTTTTGTATGCTTTGAATGTAAGATATACAACAATTCACTCATGAACAGAAGTTCATTTCTTGTGAATTATTTGAGCATTTGTATAACAATATATAATGAAGTGAACTTGGAATGCCAAGGTGAATTATGTTAAGTTTTTTCGTAATGGAAGGAAACATGTTAGTGAAATTTGGTTGTGATGAAATGAGAAAAGTAATCATAAAATTTGAGAGTAAATAAATAAAGAATGGTTCTGCACTAGCATAAATTTGAAAAGGATATTAGTTATTGGCAAGGGAGATGTGCAAACATTGAAATTCAAGAGCTGCTGATGACATTTGTTCAGATAAGAATCCTAAAACAAGATCATGAAGTTTTAAAAACTTCAGACGATGCTGAAGTTTGTGTGTTGTAAACATAAAAAAAAAATTCCATTGCATTGGCAGTCTTAAAGTGCTGTAAATAGACTTTTCTGATTTTAGCATGATAGGGGAAAAAATGTGTAGAATTAACAAATGTGTTACAACAGCGGCAGATATTTGAAAAGAACAACTACTAAACTACTACATTGAAAATATGAATTGAATACAGTTAAATGACATTGATTGTTAATCAAATCTGAAGTGATAAATTACATTTATTTTGTACTCTACATATTTATTTTATTTAATTTCTAATGAATAGATTGTTACGTACATTGATCATACAGTAATTGGTTGTACGTAGGTAATTGTAATGAATTCAATAAATATTAATTTATTAATCAATAGTATTTTATTAGTAATTATATTTTTGTTAATATAAATTTATTAGAAAGTAATATTAACATTAATTGTTAATTCAAAAGAGTGTGTACTTCGTGGCAAGTTATGCATGTCTCAAAGAACAATCAAACAATAAAACTAATGGACTGATGACACAACGAAACTGATTTGAATTATGTTTAATTATTGTGACACATGAATTTACATTTTGTGTGAAAGTAATAGAAAAAATAGAAACTGTAAGTCAGAATATAATGAAGTAATTATTTAAATACAATTGTAATTATGACAGAGTTATACACTTAAATTGAAGGTGTGTTGTCAGAAATTCCAAAAAATTAGTATTAACTAAAATTGTTACATCTTGTCTTATTTAATTTTTTTTTTTTTTTTGAACACTTCAATAGAATTTTTTTGACATCTTTAAGGCTGGGAATACATGACAAATTTGTAAGTACAGTGGATAGTTGAAATTAATTAAGGTCAATTTTAATGCAATTCATTTTCTTTACACTACTGGAGGCATCAAGTGACAAAACTTCATTTCATAAGATCATATTTACTTATTAAAAATATACGTTCCCTCTATAAATACTACCCTAAGGAAAGATGACAGTTATGTGAGAGTTATAAGCAACATGGAACTTTGTAATTCCCTTTTTTGAGATAACCTTCCTCCGCCAGCTCTATATTAAACACATTTAAGGCAATAAATCAGAGGTGCTAAATGCAGCATGTACTTTCTCAGACTTAACAACGGTTATGTAATATTATAACACTGCAATTTCTGTCTATTTAACACATTTTAGTCATTGCTTGTAAAACCTAGTACTAGGGAATGGAGTTAATTGCAATAAAAAACGCAAAATACATGCATTTGTTTTCATTTTATATTTTATTCAAAATATGTATTCATTTTTTCCAAGATATGTAAGATAAAATAGAAAATACGTAAAATAAAAATTCATTATAGGTTTTTCTAATTACTGTACATAAGCATTTTCTGAGTATAGAATGTCATCGATCAAATCTTAACTTGGATTCTGAATAGCTGGAAGATAGTTGTACCTCTACAGAAGTAATTGTACACTTGTTTTCGTCAATCACAATATAAAATACATTTGTTGTTTACAAGAAGTGTTTAATAAATATATTAAAATGTAACAAAATATGTATTCTTGATTCAGTTATGTAAAAAATGTGTCAAAGTATTCAGTTTTGAGTAATTTATGTAAAAAAAAAATGGGTCAAAATATGAATGATTCTAACTCGTTTATTGTGTCTTATAGACTCTAAAAAATATTGTTGAATTCAGGTATCTTGTTTCTAGAAAAATATGTGTAAGTGCAAAACTTTTAAAATTAATGTTAGCAACACAAATTCAACAATTAAAATTGCATTTCATACAGCTATAAATATCTCCCAGCAATGAGAAGGAATTCTCAGAATTTTAATCTGCCAAATTGCAGCACAGCGTGGCCCCTATGTATTACAATCTAATATCTCGAGAAAGACTAGCAAATAAAGTAAGGAACCAATTTTAGTGACTCCCAAATATTAGTCTGGAATCTTTGGGTGCTTATGCAAGATACCTTTAATGATCCTATATTTGTCGATCATTTGTTTCTACTCATACCTTCAAATTGTAATTTTTAAAATAAATAAACATGAAAAAAATAATTATTGAAGTACTATTTTAATGTAGTAAATGGTAATTATTTTGTAAAAATGAGAAATCCATCTTCTAAGGAAGTCGTTTTAATGAATTAGATTTTATCAAAGAAGTCTGTGAACCATTTTCAATGGGGATAGAATGATCATCAGCAATAATGGTTAGGGTTTTGTATGACTTATTAATAATGTGTAGAGGTTTTCTTTTTCATGGTGTGTGGATTGGTGGTGACTTGGAGAGTGGAACCCTATTAGGTGATGAGGAAATTATTTGAATTGGAAGTGTTTTGAGAGAAAGAGCTTTGAGATGGACCAAACTCCTCTGAAGCTAGGCACCTACTGTTCCATTGTATTTACAGGTCTTCAAATAATCATTTCTTTAGTACTGGAAAAACAAATTGAAACAATAATAGTATATTTTGTTTTAATACTATTAACAAGAAATTTTACAATTTAGTTTTAAAACAGCAAAGTTCAAATCGAACAAACTTCCTTTGCTAATGAGACTGTTGTATAATAATTTTGTTCCAGTAAAGTTGGAATTGCTCGTTTGGAATAGTATTTAAAAGAATGTAAAGAAAATTTGGCAGCTCAGTTTTGATGTTTGTACAGATTCCTTGTTAAATAATGCTCTTTATTACGTATTGATTTTGTGGTGTCAATTTTAGACATTGAACATTTTAGACATTCTTTTCCCTTTTTTGTCCATTAGATTTTTTCTAAGATTTATGAAAGGTGAAAAATTTTAAGTTGAGTGTATCTTCAAACTTTTGAAACATGTTCATTTAAAGTAAATGCTTTCATTACTTGGTAATGAAATGATTCACTTATTAGAATGTATATTTTCATTCACTTTCTTATTCAATTATTGTTCTCTTTAGTGATATTTCATCTTCTGGTGAGAATTCTATAAGTTATTTCTGAAACAAGTGGTAAAAATGGTACTTTTACCACGTGTGTCATACTATTTTTTAGACTGCCTTACTGACTTCATTTAATTTTATTCATTTATACAAATCGCTTAATGATGACATTAAGATCAGTAGTAGCTGATGTGGACAGGCACATTTTGTTGTATTCAAAGATTCATCTGAACACTTCAGTATCATCTCACTTGTAGCAGTAGTAAAATTAAACCTTTAGAATGCTACCCTGTCTAAAAAAGAACCTCTTTTACTTTTGGCTGTCTAAAAAATATATTTTAAAAGAATAACAAACACTACAAATGTTTATTTTCCATTGCATCATTAGGGAGACGTGTTTGGTAAATCAGATTCAATTAGTAATGGAAGCATTTTCAATTGGCAGGGATTGACTTGTGAACATGTTTTGTTATTTTGGTAAGTGTTCGTATGTTGGAATGTAAATATGTATTTGATATCAATTTGGATATTCAGATAGCAATTTTGATTGTGATTATTTTAATTAATAGTAGTAATAATAATAACAATAATAATAATAATGATACTCATCCATACCTTTGCAGAATGTCAAAGCACTTGCACTTGGGTGATTGTGTGGACTGTTGTGTAATGTCTGATATAAAATAACAAAGGGCGTGTAATTATATTAATGCTAATGTGAAATTGATATTGAATACTGAAAGTGCTGACAGATGAAAAAATAATTGCATGTCTGCCAGTGTTGTGGGGGGGAAAAGTTAAATGAGTTAAGCTAGAGAATATTTCACAGAATAATTAATTATTTAGAGATATTTCATCAGCAAAGGTATGTGACTTTTGATGCAGAGATTCATTGACTGATAATATTTTCAAACTGTGCTTATTACTCCTGAGTAGAGGAAACACATATAGAACTGTTAATTCAAACTTCAAAATAGTACTGGGCATTATCTTTCCATTTTTGATAGTCATACTATAAGAATTGGTTGATGCATTGAATTTTTACATACAAAATTTGTAATACCTTGAAGTGCATATGTAATTTTAACACAGTTTTGGATTATGAACTAGATCTCAGTGTGGGTAAAGTAGGATAATAATATAGTATATGTATATTATGTTTAATGAACCATAAAGACAGATTTTGTAATAACAGAAGCATTTTGGAAGCTTCATTACAAAGATAACATTTATTTTCCTTTTTCCATTCCTTTCAACCCATTCATGTTGTCATTAAAAGTAGCCTGGTTGTAAGTAGCTGCTGTGTTTGTTTGTTTTTGAAAAAGGGCTGAATTCTTGTTGAAGTGATGTTTTGTGTGATGTAAATATTGTGTGTTTGCTTGTTCTCACAGATTCTTCTAGGGGTGGAAACAGGGATTAATGTCACATGGTTTGCAGAAAAGTATTAGTCACTATAGCTTACAGTATAGCTTACTATTTAAAAAAAAAGAAAGAAATAATGATTATAACTGCACTATTCTGAAAAACAATTAAATCATTTGACAAAAAAATAAGTTTTCATATTTTGATGAGTATCTATTTAATACTCATTTTGTTTACAGGATATCATCCTCCTAATGAAGATATATTCAAATATCTGAGATATCAATGTGAAATATGTCAGAAGTTCTTTACTCGACGTGATCACTTAACGACTCACTTCAAGAACCTGCATGGGGAGGACGCTGGTCCTTTTTCATGCATAGTGTGTTCTCAGTTATACAAAAATGCTGATAGTTTGCGCAAACATATCGCAAAATATCATATTGCTCGGGCAGACAAGTCTTGATGTTTTTTGTTTGTTTTATTAGTTTTGCAGTTTAAGATTGTTTTATCAAGATGTAGATAATTTTTCTAATTGTTTTGATTTAGAGTTTAAGCATCAGTAACCAAAAGAGAGGCAAACTTTGTTGATTTTTATGAAAAGAACAAAAATGTGTTGTGATCTGATGAGATAAAAGGTCATGTTTGTACCTGATAATGTAGATTTCTGAAGTTTTAGGAGATGCACCCCTTTTTTATGAAATTATTTTACCTGCAATGTCCATATAAATAAGTTCTAGTCAAATTGTTGGATTGCAAATTGTTGAATAGTTGAGAGAGAAAGAATTGAATTGCAGCATGGGGTAGATTGGCAAATGAGAGAGTTGTTAGTTACCTAAAAAATACACATTTTACCACTGTTTATATTACGTTCTTACTATTGTGAACTATCTTGCATTGTCTTTTTTGTGGTGTCAAATCTATCATAACATTTTTGTAATTTTAATTCTTTGCAAAGAAAAAAATATTGCATTCATTAGTACATTTTGAACGAAGATAGATAACCTATCATAAATTTACCATTATCAATAAATTCCAGTATTCAGTATTGTTACATCACTTAAGAAAATGAAGTATTACATTTTGTTTATGATTTTTGAAACACTCTTTCCAATTGTGCCTTGCTCATTAGCATTATCATTGAGGGATAAAACAACTAAACAATTTTTTTTATTTTAGAATGAGAGATGAAACTTGTGAAGTGAACATACCAATAAATGTGACAAACCATTTATAGAATTTTATTTGTGGCAAAAATAAATATTGTTTTTTTTATTTGTTTATTAAACATGATTGAGTTTTTATCTTTTCTATACCTTTTGTTTTAGAACATTTTCAATACACTTCACATTAAACTACACATTAAACAAATATTTGCTAAAAGCTTCTGAAAGTACTGTTTAAAAAAATATTATTGTTGTTACTATTATTATTTATTATTGTTGTTACTATTATTAGTTAATGTAGAAAATATAAGTGTCTAGGCAAATAGTCTTTGAGTAAACGCAGATACTTAACGTCCTTAACCTTTAAAAGAAGACGTAACGTTGGCTGTGATGGAAATATAATCGCATTGATTACTTGGCTCTCCCTTTTGTGATTGCAGGTGGTGGTTATTTAACCTTGCACCATTTCACACCAAGTTCAATATCCCAGCAGGAATTTGCATGCAATTTATGTAACAAGACATTCACTTGGAAGAAATCCTTACAAGAACATTTTCAGAACATTCACGGCTATCTTCAGGGCCCGTTTCCTTGTCCTCAATGTGGCAAGTTGTCAAAGAATCGGAAGAGCTTGGCTTCCCATTTATATCTCCATAGGAAAGAAAGAACTGCATCGTCACGTCACGATGCCTCCTGAATGAGTTGCTTTTCTCCCTTTTTTTAATGAAGAATGTGATTATGAAGAATCATCCCATTGTGTGGCTGCATAGAAATTGTTGTATGGCTTGTTAAATTTTCTTCTTTAATTTATTTTCGTACATGTTATATACATGTGGGTAGTAATAGTATCCATATCAATGAAGGTTCATTTCCTTCAGAAAAAAAGCAGGTCGATTTAATTTGAATTCTATATGTGAATCTAGAAATTTACTTCTTAGGAACATCTTCTTCGAATAGTATTTTTGTTTCATTGCCACAGTTCTTCAGGATTTTGCTGATTATAGGAGATTTTTTAATGAAGCTTCTTACATAGCGTGTATATCAGAATAGTAAGAAATAAACTTTTGTCCCTTTCTTCATAATGTTGAGATCAGATTCATTCTTAATCATATCATATGATATTGAACTTCTTTATTATATGATTTTCGTTATATGATGTAGATACCAAGTATTGCAATATACATTGAAGTAAAGAAACTGCAAACATTAAACCAAAGTAAATTTTGAAAATTAACAACAAATATTTTCTTATGTATTTTTATATCAAATAAAAATTTTTAATAAACAATATTCTTGAGTTTTGAAATTCTTCAACATTTCCTGTGTTCTTGAAAGCGAAGAAACAACACTCCTTTCTTCATATTTCTAAGATGAAGTGTAACTGTTAAATCAGATACTTTGTGATTACAGGTGGTGGAAAACAAACTGTGGAGCAAGTAGGGCCTTTAGCATCCAATGCACAGCCTCCCAAGGAGTTTGTGTGTAGTGTCTGTGGCAAGAATTTCATTCGAAAGGGGAGTTTGCATGCTCATTTTCAGAACATTCACGGAATTCTTCAGGGCCCATTTCCTTGTGGACTCTGTGGCAGCTTGTTGAAAAACAAGAAGAGTCTGGACACTCACATGTTGAGTCACAAGAAGAACTTGTTCAAACATTGAAGTGGTTCATGAAAAACAGACAGATACTTTGTGTGAACTACATTGAACTAGGGGAAATAATTATTATAGAAGTGTAATATGTTTGCTGTAAATTATTTCTTCATTTTAATTTGAATATCATTTATGCTCGGAAGAAGGAATGACTGGAACTCTTCTTTCCACTGAATGTTTTGCTAGCCTGAGGGGGAGCAGTGCCTCCATTTGAATGCAGTCGCAACTATGTAATAAGAATATTGACTGGTCTGTTTGCAGTGATGTGCACTGTTAGCTCTCGTGGCCGCTGCAAGCTGATGGCTGACGGCTACTTGTACACTTGCCACCGCATCTATCGCTCGAGTGTTGAATGGAGATGCGAGCGCCGTAACTGTTGTGCTCGTCGCAAGTTTGATGCATCAGGTGCTTTAGTGAAGCTGACAAGGCATACTCATCCTCCAGATGAAAATCGTTGGGCACGCGCCATGCAAATGCGTCACTTTGTTAGCATCCATTCAATCCTATCCCAGACACGTGTGCCGGAAGCCCCTGGAGGTTCATAGGTTCAGAAGACTTTCTGCATCTTCGAACTTGGGAACTGAAGTTGTAGAAAATAACTTTCAAATAAATTTGTTCCAAGTGCTTGTTTTATAGTTTTCTTATTTTTAGAATATATGTTCTTAAGAACATGATAATGGTCAATAAATAATTAAATATAGCCATTGAGAATAAAAATTGCTTAACTTAATTGCTTATCTTAAAAATCTGGATTGCATTAAAAATATGGTCATTTAAGCAGATTATGGAGACTCAAAATGGGAATTCATTTGCTACTTATCATGTTCATAAGATTTTGAGCTGCAGTATTTAAGTTTATTGGTAAATTTTGTACATTTGAAACAAAGTAATTACCTTGAAGTAAGTGTTTTTTAACACATTTGCTATTATTAATGTGTTCTAATGTATTAAAGTTAGATTCTACTAAAGGTAGAACATTAATTTTAGCAATGGAAGAGTATGTGTGTATATCTATATCTATATATAATATATATTCTTCCATTGCTAAAATTAATGTTCTACCTTTAGTAGAATCCAACTTTCCTTCCTTTTCATATTCATAATAAACAGTATTGATTACACCGTGTTCTAGAAGTTTGTTTTCAAGTCTGCTGTTCAGCAGTTTAATGACATTTAAGATTTATTTTATTTTACAATGGAACTTGGTGTTTATGCTTTCTAGTCTGAGATATTTTTTTCTTCAGAATCACTTCACCAAGTTTGAGTAATCAATGTTGTTCATTGTGTCCATTGTCAACTGTAACACTGAACAATTAGGTAGATTTAATTATATTCCAAAGGACCAATGACTATGCAAACGTCATTGCAAACGACCTTGCTTTGAATTACAGAAAAAATTGAGAAATAATTTGTATATAGTAATTGAGAGGTTATGTCATGGTAGTGTTTGAATGGTGCATCGGAAAGAAATTATTAATTATGTGAAAGTGTTTCTGCTGTGGGTATTACTGCTTGTTTAGGATACTAATGTGCTTAAAATCAATGAAGTTTTATTATTCTTCAATTCATTTTGTAATGTATGAAGAGAAATTTAATTTTCCTTGAAATGTTTTTGGAGAAAGTTCTGGTCTGTAAGTATGTATGAATCATATCATACTTCTTATTTAATTTGCATTTCATATTTTCTTTGCTAAAATTACTTGAAAAATACGCTAGGTGCTTGCCTCAAGTGAGAGAACATATTTATTTGGAATTCAAAACAAATAATGCAAGAATTTTGTAGTAAGGTTGGTAAATAGTCAAAGCAGATGCATATTGGAGATGAAAATGATATATGTTAGAAGTGTACAACTCTACATTCAAGAAAGATTAATAATCCATAAAATTAAAAGAATATAGGCCACAGAAATACAAATGTCTTAAAATAATGAATGGAAATAAAGCCTATTACATAAATATAATTACTTGCAGATACCATCCTACACAATTGTTGATAGAAGTGATGAGTGTAATCTTACGCTGAATGCAGAATTAGCGTTTATTTTCACATTGAGTGAACATTTTTCTCAAGTCTTACTAATGAGGTGTAAATAATATTTACAATATGTATTTTGGTTTTTGTGCAGGAGTAAAAATTGATATTATTTTGAATTTTTTGACCTTTTATTTTCCGTTAGAAAAAAATTATAGAATTAGTGAAGAAAAATTCTTTTTTCAAGATTCTCTCTGTTATTACAAAGTTAGAGTATGGATCAATGATTTAATTTTGGGTTTTGGTAAATTGAATGTATATCAAATTGACAAAACTTTGTTGTTACAATGTAGCCTGAGTTGTTGTACATAATTCTTTAAATTACATTAACCCAAAGTATTGTGGAGGTTTGTGTATTGTACCACCATATATTTAATGCTCTGCTTCCTTAATTTATTTATTTATTTATTTATTATTAATGAATTGTAAATCTGAAGTGTCTTTTATATGCCATGATGTGAAATTGGGAGTAGAATGTAAGAGATTGAGCTGAAATAAAGTTTTGATAAGATTATATATTTTCTTGTGGTCTAGCTTTCACCATTTCCAAATTAGAACCTCTGTGTAAGTTTAAATGTGAATATGACTTGCAGGTATGGGCCCTGCTTTGTGAGAGAGAGTGATAACTTATCAAGTACTTAATCACTTTAACCTGTTGGTGTGAAAAGATGTTGAATTCAAGTTTTGTTGTGTTTCAGCTGGTGAGCATCCATTTACTTGCCCGCATTGTGAGAAACCCTTCCAGTTTCCGGACAGCCTTAAAAAACATATTGCTAACATTCATGGTGAAAATCAAGGCCCCTTCGTTTGCCACTTGTGCCACAGAATAATGAAGAACAAGAATAGCATGAACACACATCTGTACAACTATCACAGTGGGAAGTATGTCTTTATGCAGGCCTAACACAAGCTGCATTGCTGTGTGGATCTCACCATTTCTTAACTGTTGTTAGTGTTTATGGTTTTCTGTTCTCTTTGCAGGGGGCGAAGACGCATGAATCTTGTACAAAACACAAGCACAGCGCATGTAAGGATGATAGTATTCAAAGTAGCTACATACAATTTCATTTGTGTTTCTTTATCATTGATGCTGTACAGTAGCTTTGGATTTTTACAACTACAAGAAGTTGTAATTTATTTACTGGGATTTTAAATTTTGTGAAAAATATGTAATTCCTTCCTTTGTTAATGGAGTAAAATGAGTATGGAGGATTAAAAATGTTTTGTTTTAAATTTTGTGTCAATTTTTCGCAGTTTATAACAGAGTATTTCTTACATTAACTTAATCATTGCTCTTTTTGAAATGTATATTTTTGTAGAATTTACACATATAATTGTTTGGTAAAAAATAAAATCTGTCCTTTTTCCAATGCTTCTGCATCCTTAGTCCACTTGGAAGAATTTTACAGGTTTGCTCTGTGTTGTGTGTGTGCGCAGGCTCCATCAGCTGGAGTGCTTCTGACCGCAATGTCAGATGTCCCCAATGCCCTCGGGTGTTCTCGTACTACTCCAATCTGAAGGTGCACATTCGAGATGCGCACACAGGACCCCAACACTTCGTCTGCCACGTTTGTGGGCGCCACGTCAAGAACTACAGCTGCTTGCGTGTACATCTTTATCGCAGACATCAGTTTCGCAATGCCAAAGTTGCCGATCCAAAGGAACAAACAGACTCCACTGGGTTTCTTCACAAATAGAGTTGTGTGTACATTTAAAAGACATGAAAATGTGTAAAGAAGAAATAAGACTTTGAGGGATACAAGGGCCAAAGACTGTTTTGTCAAAATAAATGGAAAATTTAAAGAATCTTTTCAAATTATATACTTTGAATTTTTTAAATATATTTCTTTTTCACTGGCTGTTATTTTGCAAAGGTGAGATAAGTTAATTAAATTATTCAAAAATGAAGCGAATGAAAACTTTTATGTAGGCAGAATCATTTATTTTGTGTCTTGGTACAAGTGTTATATGTTTGTCATTTAAAGTGCTGCAGAAAGAGAATGGTCATACATTGAGCATACCTAGCTAGCTACAAACGTAATAAATAATAGTATCTAATGAAATGAAGTATATTTGTATTAGTCTTATATCAGGCTATGCATGAATTAGGTGCTTGTGACCTGTGCAATAAAAGATTTTTAACAGCCTCTTATGCCAATATAAATTATCATTAGATGTTTCAGAGTTTTTTCTTTCTTTCTTTTTTTCTTCTTTTTTTTCTTTCTTTCTGAAAAGGTCATTATTGAATATCTACATCTATATTAAACTGTTTTATTTGTATCATCTGTTTTTACAAAAAATGAAATGTCAATTTCCAATCTGCATTTTTTAATTATATAATTTAGTAATGGTTGTAGAGATTGCTGAACAATGAATAGAGAGAAAAATTATAAAATGTGACAATATTTTGTTATCTGATAAAATAGTATTTTACATTTCTTTTGTAATTTATTAACGACTTTGACTAAAATTTGTTTACAAATGTCTCCAAAATAAATATTGTATGGTCTTTTTTTTTAATTTTTTTTTTAACAATTATGTGAATAAAAGTCTTTTAAAGAGTCTGTACTTACTGTAATTGTACTTAGCTGATAAGGAAAAAACCACATTTTCTCCTTGTGTTTATATTATATACCCAAGAGAAACATCAGCTCTTTAGCACGAATTGTATGATGAACATTACCAATTTTACACTAATTGTGGTCTATTTGTTATTAGTTCATTACGAACTAGAAAAACCCCCTGTTGGATGGATGTTTTCCTTTACTCTATGGCGTTTTCTGTATGTGCAGTGGAGATCCGAGCTGTAGCAGCCCAGGACATTTGGTGTCCCCTGTGTGAGCGGTTCTTTGTCAACAAATTTAACTTGAAAGTGCACATGCGGGACGTGCACAGTTCTGCCCAGAGCCCCCTTCTTTGTCCCTTATGCTCTCGTCAGGTGAAGAATCGAAGTTCTCTGCGCGTCCATCTGTACCAGCAGCATCGAAAGAAGTCTGTGATGGGTGCTTCATTTGTAGCTCAGTGAGCTTGCCTCAATTGGTGGACTAAAGCAGTGCAAGTTCGCTGTTTGTTTTCTTATGCAAATGTGAAGTTGTCCTAATTTATTATTTTTTTTATGCAAATTTATTCAGCATTGTTTATTGTATTTTCATGCAGTGTATCACTGTACAGTAATGTAAAATTTAATTTAATAGTTTGCTTAGCAAATTTGCTCTAATATCATACATTATCATGGTATGTTACGAATGATTGTCCAAATGATTTTTTTTTTTCGTAACATTGTTTTCCAAACAATTTTTTTAAGGTAATTCTTTGTATATTAAAACGATAGTTGTATTCTTTATTTATAAAGAATTTTTTTAATGTAAATTATATCAGTTAGATAAAATGTGATTTATATTTGGTATTATAAGTGTAACAAAGTAAAAAGTAAAGGAGTTTTATAAGCTATGTGATCACTAACAATTTTAAAAAGTAAGCTTCAGTGCATTATTTGATTTAAACACAATTGGATATAAAAAGTTGTGAACATGTAAAGACTTTTACGTTGGAATGAAAACTTCTACAGATTGTTTTAAGATAGATTTCTTCCAATATTTATTCCACATAGTGCCAGAGAAAGTGGGTAGTAAAGCTCATATATTGAGTAGGATATCGGTTTTGCAAATTTTTTAAACACAACAAAATAACATGTAAAACGAAAATGCATATTCACGTCATTGTGCTGACCTCGTAGTAGAAGATGCTGTAGGTTGAAATGCTGACCACTCAGCTTTATCGAAAAGATGCAGATTATTACTGTGTAGGTACTAATATAACTTAAACTTTGCTAATGAAGAAAGCACTGTAAGACCATCGTAGTGTTAAGGTAACATAAAAGAGGATCAGAATATAGTATTAAGACCTTTTAAAATTATTTTGCTTTGAAGTAATTTAACATTAATTATTGTTCATTTTGTTGCTTGACATTTAACCTCAATTTTTTTTTCTGTTCATTTCTATCTTTTTGTCTTATTCTTTCACTACCCCATTTATGTTTATTATGATAATTTTGATTCTTGTAATGATTACTGAGTGCATAATAACATTTACTGTAACAAAACTGAGCAAATCAATTTAGATACTCCCAATTTTTTATTATTTGTAATATGTGACTTGTAAAGTGAAGAATAGTGTTATGATTATTGCTAGTTAATTTATAAAATCATTATTTACATTTTCTGAATAAAAGTCGGGCGATCTGAAAGAGTGCTAAATTCGTTTTTTTTTACATACATGCCCTCATGACCTAATTGATATGTGGGAGTGTTACTTTTATGATCAATATCTACATTTCAGAATTATTAAACACAATTAAATTAAGCATGATAAAATTAATTTACTTATATGTTCATGAAACATGTTTGGTGTTGAACATTGTAAGAAAGAACATTTATTTTGCAGTACAGCAGTGTATAATGTGCAGCAGGAGTTGAATCTTCTCCGAGAAAATATGTTGAAGAGGAAATGTACAGTGTAGTATTTGTTTGTTGTTACCTTTGTTTACATGTTTGTGGAGCAAACCAGTTCCTAAACTGAATTTATATTTTGTTGCCGTTTGTGTTTCATAAGAGTTCGTTACGTTACTACAAATGCCCCAACTAAATCCATTTTCTTTAATACCTTAGCATTAGGATATATTCTACATTGAGACATCCATAATTCTTCCAATAGGTCCCCTTCTACATCAGGATTGTCTGCCCCAATTCGCATTGCAATTTCTGCGCAATTTGAATGAAAATACACTTTCTTCATTGTGACTGGCGATGACCTGTCAGGACAGCATCACCGGAAGTCACTGCAATGCCTTTGGCTGAGAGTCCGAGGTTTCCACTTCGACGGTGGCAAGACTTTCAACACTACATTTCTAGGTCGATTTTAGCTGCTGTGTGTAGGAGAAATCTAGCGGCCGGCTGCTATGATGGGCAGTTTTTCGTGATTTCTCCGATCAACACCAGAGAATGCCGGAGCACAACCGTTAAAAAACCGTGTACCACCGCGGACCACGTACCGCACGCGATCTTTCCTTACTAAAAAAAAAGTTGCGTTTTCAGTTGACACCAAGCGTCCAAGCCCCGGAGGGCGTTGAGCGCTTTGCGCTTTCGGAGTAATCCTCCATTAATTCATGTCATGTCATACCTGTCACGTCTCGTCGCAGCCCTATTCCTTGTCCTATCGCCGCACCTTACACACACTAACATGCACTACACTTCCACATCGGTGGGTGGTCCCACCAGCTGGTGGGAGATACCTGGTTGGGGAAAACCCCTTTACCCGTTGGTCGGACGGCGCAGGATCTCGCCAGACACAGGGAGATCGCCGCCACCTGCGATAAAAAAAAAAAAAAAAAAAAGTATCCTACACGTTCAGGACTAATGACCTGGGCTGTTCACGCGCCCGAAATTACCAATCAAAAAACTCAATCTTTATTGTGCCGATTCTGTCTACGCCATCCTAGGTGCTTGTGCTTGTGGTCTGAGAGCTGTGTGGTGTTCGAGCCATCGCGAACCAAGCTCTTCTCCGCTGTGATAATCTGCCCCATCACAGTGAAAACTGACAGGCATTAATGTCAACCTGTGCATGTTTCTTAGGAGGAGAAATAACTCGATGACGTAAACTGCTCCAAATAAACCCATCTTCAGCGTATTAAATTACGAGTCTCGATTTGAAATGGGATTAGAAAGTGACATCGGTTCGGATTACCTGTTCATCTGGACTTCCACCCGCGTTGAAACATCTCACAAGGCCTCTGCTTTGAATCATGTCATCTCATGGTCATTTGACCCGTGCCACACGAGCATTGCGTTAACGCGCGTCGTAGATTAACACATGCGGAACGGCCAAAGCGCTCGTGTGCCGATAAGCATAAAATACAGTGTTAAATTTACGATGCGCGTCAATGCAACGCTTGTGTGCAGGGCCCTGATCTAGATAAAAAATACATTGCTAGAGGCTAATTGCAAACGAAGAAAATGTTGAAAATATTTGTGCTCTTGCCTAATCTAATCTAATATATATATATATATATATATATATATATATATATATATATATATATATATATATATATTGTGGCGAAATGGGATTATACAACCCCATAACACCACAGTTTCGCCGGCATAAACGCTTACAGGCAGCGAGAAGAGCGGCCGGAAACCAGAGTAGCAAAACGCGCAGCCTGGTATCCGTTGCTCGTACTAGTCGCCGCGAACTATCAAGCCACGTTTTTGCTGGTGGAAGGCACAAGTAGGAGAAATAATCCCCACCACGCCGAATTTCCCCAGCCTGCGCCAATAAATACGCAAACGCGGAAGCGAGAAGTCTTTGTCGCCATCTCGCCTGGAGTCAACATCTCTTCTGCTAGCACGCGTCGGGTCAGCAGTTCTTCATGTAAGGCACCGCTTGGCAAGTGTGCAGATTTTATCAGAGCGTTAGATTAGTTAGAAATTGCCGCAACGACTGTTTAGAATAGGAGTGTACGGCGTTGAGAAACGTCTAGCTAGTCGTCCGCGCAGTAGTCAGGAATTATCGAAATATTCTTCTATTAACTAATGCGGGAAGTAAAAGTGTGCCCGTTGTCAGGAAAGCTCTGAAAGTTCTTGATTAACAGAATAAAAGTTAGGAACGAGCGAAGTACTTGCACTGGCAGTTAGGGAAGTGCAAGGGACATTTTCTGCAAATTGGGCGTAATCGGAGGCGGTAGCAGCCGTGGGAGGAGAAGAAACCGGTTAGTGGAAACGGAAGAATACGCGGGTCGACCGAGAGAAGACGACGACCGAGAAAAAGGACGCAAGAGGACGGCGAGAGCAACGCAGAACTTCGGAATCGAGCAACGCGGTCTGGAACGCAGCACGCTGTTTCAAGGTTGAAAGACGGACAGTTTCGAGGTAACCTGTAAAACTACGAAATTAGGTCAAGTTCACGTCGGCAGGGAAAGAACAGTTTCAGAAGTGTTAAAAATTGAGGACACGGATGCTAATAATTTGTAGCTTGGGAGTGGGAGATTTAATGCGTAATTGCTTGCCTTTAACCATTCTATTGTAGCAGCCATTATTCTGTTACCAGCACTTATAATTTAAAGATAAATTGAGAGTAGTGCGCTTGCCCACATGTTAATTATTGTATGTAAGATTTTGAAAAGGCAAGAGATTGTCAATTAGGTTTAGTTTTACGTGCAATTGTAATTAGAATAATTTAAATTTAGACGTAGTGAATTTTCAAAGGGAATTCCCAGTACTGGTCAAAGAAATTGCTTCAGAAAATTAGTTCTGAACAAAATTAAGTGTTCATTTGTTGAATAGGCTGTCAAAGTTGCTTATTTGTGTTTATTTAATAATTTTTGGAAGTGTAATTCTATGTGTGATTTGTTTTTCGTTGTTATCAATTCATGCCACAGAATTTTGAGTGAATTATATGCTCGTTTATGTGTGATTTGTGTGACTTTTATTGTGTCAAGGGTTCAGACCTTTCTCGTACCCCAAAGATCCTGCTTCCTGAGATTATAAGCTCGCTTCACGAGCATAATATCTTAACGACTTGCTTACAGTGCATGCTGAGTGTGCTGAAGAAGGTACAGGTGTGTACGATAGGTAAGGCGGTTAGATATTTTGGCGCCCATTACGTGGGGCAGCGATCGATTGAAATCGAGCAAGCGAAGGTGAACCCTAGACACAATAAACGAGCATTTTGTGGTATTTATTAGGCTGTGTACTGTGTTTTCTTTTCAGCAAGTGTTTTCTGTGTACAGTGAAGTGTTATATAGTGTATTGTATTGTGATTTTGGAAGGGAAGTGCATTTTGTATTGTTAGAAAGGTAAAAGGCAAACGCAAAGCATTAGAATGGCAGGCAGTCAGGAATATAGGGAACAGAGGCAGATTAGGAGTGACGAGGACAGTGAGGGTGACGCGGGGGACGAGATACTTCGTAGGATGGAAACTTTAGGGTTGCACGAGGCAGAAGTACGTGAGCCGACCGCGGATCGCACCGAATCAGCAGAGACTACGCCAGAACAACCGTCGCAACGCACGGAAGAACATACGATGCAAACATTAATGCAGGCATTGTTAGGGAATTTTGCGCGACACATCGGAATACAAGTAGAAAATCAAGGGCGAAAAACTGACGAGCAAATGAAAAAAATATCCGAAGACATTAAAGAACAGTCGCAGAAATTAGCTGAAATTAAGGACGAGTCGCAAAAATTAGCGGTAGAACTTAAAGAACAGTCGCGAAAATCAGAGGAGCAAGTGCAAAAATTAGCAGCAGAAACTAAAGAACAGTCTGAAAAATTAGCAGCAGAAATTAAAGATCAGTCGCAAAAATTAGCCGGAAGAATTGACGACCAGACAAAAGTTTTTAACGAAAAATTCGAGCATTTTCAACAGTCCATAATGTCTGAAGTAGTTGTAAAATGTGACGAACTTAGGGGAGAAATCGCCGCGCAAGTAGCGACGTGTACTCAGTTGATTGAGGAAAGGCATACTGAAGTAGGAGTAAGGATTGATTCGTTATCTAAGGAAATCGAGAAAAAAGATGAAGAGAATAGAACACGTTTCGGGCAAATACAAAACGAAGTGCAGTAAGTTCGCGGCCGGGTTACCGAAATTAGTGCAGATACGAAGCGTCAAGTCGAAGAACAAGTAACACAGAAGTTAGAAGAACAAGAACGTAAGATTCAGGAACTGCGAGAAATAGCGGAAAGTAAAGTAGAAGGAGGGGGAGCATGCCGAGGAAGCAATATTAATGTACCAGCATCGCTTAGATTCTCAGGTCATCCAAACGAGAATCCGAACGCTTTTATTAAATCGTTGCAGAGCTTTTTCGTGCTTTCGAATGTTCGCGAAGCACACAAAACTTTATTATTGCATCAAGCGTTAGAAGGCAATGCAAAAGCGTGGCTAGAAACGTTATGCCCAATGCCAAATTCATTTGACGAATTTGTAGCTAGGTTCCTAGACCGTTACTGGGGAAAGGAACAGCAGATGAATTTCAAAATTTCGTTAATGAGTGACTATTACCGTACTTCTAGCGGAACCATGCGAGACTACGCGGCACGAAAAATAGCAGCATTGAAAATGGGCTCTCCTCCCGTAGCGGACGAAGAAATAATTTGCATTCTCACAAGACATTTTCCGCTAAGCATCCAGAATTTGTTACGCAGCGTTGATGTAAAGGATGTGGAAAAATTTCAAATTTTGTTAGGCAACTATGATTTGACGTTTGAAAACATGAACCAAACACCGAAGGCGACAAAATCAAATATCAATGCTATGCAAGTAATTCAAGATACGGTAGTTTCATCGTCGAAGAAAGGAGGGAGCAAAAATCAAGGTGGATCTCGACAGCATAGGCCGGACGGAGCGCAAAGAAATGGCGAGACAGCAGGTGTGGAAGTGCGGGGCCAAGGTTACGACGACGAGCGAGCAGGTACGAGCAGGAACGTGAACGGCTTGCAGCAGGCGAGGTCACGGAGTCCGCGAAATGAAATCGCTAGAAATCGAACGGGACCGGGAAACACGCCAAGTTCGAGTTGAAAAGGGGTCCCAAATCGAACAAAATTTACGACAAACACGCGATCCCTATAACTGCAAACCGAATTACGAATAATGGAGAAAATTTATGGGAAAACTGGAAGCCGAGAAAAGGGGAGAAATGTCCCGTGATTGAAATTAGTTGCGCTGGTGTGCATAGTAAAGCATTGGTAGACACCGGATCAATTAAATCTGTGATATCGGAAGAGTTATATGAAGAGCTAGTAAGCAGGAAAATAAACGTCTTGGAATTACCAACCAATAACACTCGTATGGTAGATGCATGGGGGCGGAAATCTCATCCAGTGAGGAAACAAGTAATGGTAGAAGTAACAATTAGAGGGAAAATGTTTGATATAATTTGTTTGGTGGTGAAGAAATTAATTTACCCATTAATTATCGGTGTGGATTTTTTGGCGGAACATGGCGCTATTATCGACATAGGAGAAAAGCAAGTTCTGATCAACGGAGAAAATGTTTGGGAGGAAGATGAAAGTCAAGAGGCGCGAAATGAACATGTAGATGAGGGAGACGAATCAGAAGAATACGCAGAAATCGAAATGTGTAGCGTACAAATGGAGGAGAATGAAATAAAGGAAGAAATAAATAAGAAAATAGTGGAGCAAGAAAAGTTGAGGGTTGATCAGAAAAATACCTTGTACGAAATGTTGATAAGCGTCAAGCATGTCTTCAAAAATCACAACGAACCGATAAAGGGGTATCAATTTCGAATCGAGCTAACGGAATCGCGACCAGTTAAAGCGAAGAATTATCCTATCCCCATAGCCTACCATGACGAAGTGAGAGAAGTAATGAACGAGATGATCCAAGAGGGAGTTAGTAGGAAAACGATTACGGTGCACATCAACCCAATTCTTGTAGAAGAAGTAAGGAGAGCGGAAGAAGTAAGGAAAGCGGCAACAGGAGTAGGGAAAGCGGTAGAAGCAAGGAAAGCAAAGGAAGCAAGGAAAACGGCAGAAGAAGTAAGAAAAGCGGAAGTAGTAACGAAAGCGGAAGAAGTAGGGAAAGCAGCAGAAGTAAGGAAAGCGGCAGAAGCAACTTAAGATTTTATTTCGCCGCCGAAAAAAATCTTAAGAAGAGAAGGAGGGGGCAATGTGGCGAAATGGGATTATACAACCCCATAACACCACAGTTTCGCCGGCATAAACGCTTACAGGCAGCGAGAAGAGCGGCCGGAAACCAGAGTAGCAAAACGCGCAGCCTGGTATCCGTTGCTCGTACTAGTCGCCGCGAACTATCAAGCCACGTTTTTGCTGGTGGAAGGCACAAGTAGGAGAAATAATCCCCACCACGCCGAATTTCCCCAGCCTGCGCCAATAAATACGCAAACGCGGAAGCGAGAAGTCTTTGTCGCCATCTCGCCTGGAGTCAACATCTCTTCTGCTAGCACGCGTCGGGTCAGCAGTTCTTCATGTAAGGCACCGCTTGGCAAGTGTGCAGATTTTATCAGAGCGTTAGATTAGTTAGAAATTGCCGCAACGACTGTTTAGAATAGGAGTGTACGGCGTTGAGAAACGTCTAGCTAGTCGTCCGCGCAGTAGTCAGGAATTATCGAAATATTCTTCTATTAACTAATGCGGGAAGTAAAAGTGTGCCCGTTGTCAGGAAAGCTCTGAAAGTTCTTGATTAACAGAATAAAAGTTAGGAACGAGCGAAGTACTTGCACTGGCAGTTAGGGAAGTGCAAGGGACATTTTCTGCAAATTGGGCGTAATCGGAGGCGGTAGCAGCCGTGGGAGGAGAAGAAACCGGTTAGTGGAAACGGAAGAATACGCGGGTCGACCGGGAGAAGACGACGACCGAGAAAAAGGACGCAAGAGGACGGCGAGAGCAACGCAGAACTTCGGAATCGAGCAACGCGGTCTGGAACGCAGCACGCTGTTTCAAGGTTGAAAGACGGACAGTTTCGAGGTAACCTGTAAAACTACGAAATTAGGTCAAGTTCACGTCGGCAGGGAAAGAACAGTTTCAGAAGTGTTAAAAATTGAGGACACGGATGCTAATAATTTGTAGCTTGGGAGTGGGAGATTTAATGCGTAATTGCTTGCCTTTAACCATTCTATTGTAGCAGCCATTATTCTGTTACCAGCACTTATAATTTAAAGATAAATTGAGAGTAGTGCGCTTGCCCACATGTTAATTATTGTATGTAAGATTTTGAAAAGGCAAGAGATTGTCAATTAGGTTTAGTTTTACGTGCAATTGTAATTAGAATAATTTAAATTTAGACGTAGTGAATTTTCAAAGGGAATTCCCAGTACTGGTCAAAGAAATTGCTTCAGAAAATTAGTTCTGAACAAAATTAAGTGTTCATTTGTTGAATAGGCTGTCAAAGTTGCTTATTTGTGTTTATTTAATAATTTTTGGAAGTGTAATTCTATGTGTGATTTGTTTTTCGTTGTTATCAATTCATGCCACAGAATTTTGAGTGAATTATATGCTCGTTTATGTGTGATTTGTGTGACTTTTATTGTGTCAAGGGTTCAGACCTTTCTCGTACCCCAAAGATCCTGCTTCCTGAGATTATAAGCTCGCTTCACGAGCATAATATCTTAACGACTTGCTTACAGTGCATGCTGAGTGTGCTGAAGAAGGTACAGGTGTGTACGATAGGTAAGGCGGTTAGAATATATATATATATATATATATATATATATATATATATATATATATATATATATATAAACGACACACTGGCAGAAAATGATTGTAATATATTTCGCAGTACGTGTAGCACTAGTTCTTTTTCCTTCCGTGCTTTTGCAGTTTCTTCTGGGGCCCCTATGCAGCTCTGCCGGAACCGGATGGCATTAGAAAACTTTTTTTTTTGGCCGCAGAAACACTTTGAGATGTGAACGATTAACACAGGACAGAAAGGAAACTGGAAATTCCTCCCAAAGATCAGTAATTTTTCAAGAATACGTTCTCTCTTAAATCGATTGAGATTATTACTTCATTGAGAAATTTGATTTGACGGCAACAACCATCACAAACAAAACATACAATATCTCTCGAGATCTTCCACATGATCATCCACGGCCACTTCACTTAGTCACGACCGTTCATTATGCGTCGGTTCCGAATAAAAGAAGAGTGATAGAAAGACGGTTTTCTTTCAGAACGGCCAACTTCACACAAAGGACAAGTCAAATGCACATTCTGATAAAACAAACCTAACTATAGAACTTTTTCTCCCCTAAAACTTTTGGTAGCTTTGACGTTCGACCTATGCTGTTCGACGACGCAATGATAGGAATGAGATCTGCTAAACAGCACAGTAAGAAACAAAAGCCTTGCTGCCTGGAATTGTTTTAATATTAGCACAGTGAAAATATTTAAGAGCTTTTTTGTCACAGGCTAGTCTGATCGAATTTTTTTATTGGAATTGAAAGATTTAAATGGAGGTTTCATCACATGCTTTCTGTGTTAAAAGGAGATTTTCTTATAGGATATTTAGATTTCGTTTTATTGATGTTTCTATGTAAATAAAGTGTCTAAATGATAATTATAACTATTTCACGATGGTTTTTATTAAAAACTAATGTTTGAAATTTTATTGATGGATTAGAAGTTTGCTGATTGACTATATTTCCTTCCCTTAAGTAATGTTTTAATACAAAATAGTATATAAAAGTAATGTTTTCTTGATTTAATTATAATAACACTGTCACATTATTCTCTTATTTTTTTCATTCTAAGTCGCTACTAAGGCTGGATGTCCTAAATTTTCTATAGAATCCTAAAATTAATTATAAATCACCAAAATGATGGTACATTCAAAAATACCGCACAGAATATTGAATGTATCTAATTGGTCGAGATCACGTAATCACCTCCCATCTCCGCTTAATTTAGTAAGAATTCCACTCGTTCGAGCGCGGCACTGAAGCAGGGTTAATGCTATTTGTTTTTTATAACGTGGCGCGTGAGGGCCTGCCTTCACGATTCCATATCTCAGGGAATTTCGAGACTTTCTCAGTGGTGCCGCATGATCGCGAGCTTATGAAGTAGTGCGATATCCATACAAATAGCGTCACGACCGAGAAAAACGCGAAATGCCGTAAGAAAGTCCTACGCATGCCCCTGTTGGGCAATTGCAGCAAATCCACATTTGAAAACACTGCAAGTAATTCAAAAAGAATGCCCCAGGGCCGCCTTCTGCGCCCCTAGGTACATTCCTATTAAGAATTTACTTCGCGATTTATCAATGCCACTGGCGATTGATAATGTCAAATATATTGTGTCTAAATTTTTTGAAAAAGCAGCTGATTCGGAAAACTCCCTCATTTCCGAGATCGCCTCATACCAACCCGATCAACGGGTGAAGTACAAGCAACCGAAGCACTTCCCGGAATAAGAGTAATGTGAAACAGAGAGATGAGACTTGAAACATAAACTTGCATTTCTGCACAAACAATGCGCGCGCCAGTTGGCTCAAGTCAAATTTGACCTTATTTTTCTTCATGTTGCAGGATTGACCATAGATTCCCGGGAAGGGTCGGACGGAACCAGGTCGCACCGCAGTGGTACGTGAACGTGCATTGAACTTTTCGTTCGTTCACAAAACTGCACAAAGAGAGCTTTGCCGGAAGAATCGGAAAGACAGGCACTCACGTCTTACGTTATTAAAACCGAAGTATAGTCGCAAAAATGTGGTTCGCGAGATTTAACATGTAGTTTACCGCCTTCTATAAGCAGGCGAACACGTGCTTATATTTTGTAGTGGCATTTAGAGGATTATTTTTATAAATATCTTGGGGTGAGAATCCTACATTTATTTACAGTGTAAAGTGAATTGGCTTTTTTAAAAGGTTGGGGTTGGTTGAATATTATGTGTGATTAGCAGGGTTTTGAGAAAAAAATTACAATGTGTGTTGATAATGGTGTGGAATTTATTAATGCATGCTTACCCGAATAATGTAGCGTGATAATGCTTATATTTTACATCTTATTTTACGATTCCAGCGATATATAATTAACAATGGTTGCAAAGAAACCTGTCCAACGCAAGGCAAGTATTGCGCCTCTTTATTTTCACATTTGTCTAAGAAATAAGGTGTTAGCTTGAAACCAATGGGGTTTATAAATTATTTTATGAATCTTTTATGAATTATATTATGAGCCTTTGAAACCTATGAACTGTTACCTAAGAAAAAAAGTGTTGTCTCAAAGAAAGCTGAAAGTTTTCAGTGCCAGCTATTTTGTTTGCTGAAGTTATTGTTTTTGTATAGGTGAAGGTGAAGAAGGGAGAATCAAAGATTCAGGAAGAAAACAAGGCTGAAGAATCAGAAAATGAAGTTACTAAAATGGAAGTGGATGAACCAGTAGAGGTTGCTGAAAAGGTGAGAACGATTTGTCTTTCACAGTTGTAATTGTTAACTGTTAGTGTTATAGTGGTCGAAGTTCAGATAAGTGTTTTTGTCATGGAGCAAATTCATGTTAGTGTATAAACTTTTGTTTTATAATGTCAAAATGACATTTACTTGATTGTGAAGCCAAAAAATGCTTGAGAACTACGGATTCTGTTTTATCTGACAACCTATTAGTAATTATATCCTATATGATCTGAAGGAAATCTAAGCTGTGTGCGTAAATAATAAAGTGTAAGAAGAAAATGTGAGTGATATTTTTTGTATAAATACTATTTCTCCTGGTTCTTGATGTTTAAGGCAAGCAGTAGATACCTTGTAAAACATACTCTAAATATTAAATATTATTAATTTAAGTATTCATAGTCTTTCCCATGTACTCCTTTGTATTTTTTAATTGATAGGTTTCATTAGAAAGAATCAAATATAAAATGAGGGTAGTTCAAGTGTACCTACCCTCAATAAATATGACTTGGTGCCCTGTTTTGAATAGAGACCAACAATTATATTCTGTCATGAACAACTATGAACTAGGGTTTGTTAACCACTGGAGTTCATGGATGTGACAGGACTTGAACTGCTCTTGAGAGAGGATGCGATTGCTGTTGATAAAATGCCCGCATTTTATTAACCCTACTTTTCCAGTGAAGTTAGATGCTTACTTAATCACCTTTGTCTTACGAAACTTTAACTCCTAACTTGGCTTTATGCAGTGGCAGCCTGTTCCCCAACAAACGGGAGGTTGCAGCTCCATTGAATGAGAGGGTTGTGATTTCCATATTTTAAAGCATTAGTATGTAATAAAAATGTGTGAAATTCACTTAAATTAATTAAAACAAATTAATAAGTGTGTCTAATTAAACACTACTTACAGAATTTGATGTGTAGTTGTGTGTGTCAGGTACGTTCGTCTTCTGTGTATATGGATATAGCTTTGATTTCCAGTGGGAATTTGATATTGTGTAGTAGTTGTACATTGAGTAAATGTCTTGTAATAGTATTCACTCAAAACAAAACTAGGTTTTGAGAATATGATGATTGCCCTCTAGCATTTTGCATCAAGCACTATTGATTGGACATGTTTTACACTAGTTCATTGCACAATTATCAGGGGGTTCTGCAACATGCAACTCAGGTACTAGCCACAATTGGTTGTATCCACCTAATGTTATCTGATATAACATGAAATTCTCATGTATTGTAGAAGTTGTAGCATCCTAAGGCCCTAAAGTAGGGTTCATATATGCCCATTTGGGTAGTGATCTCTTGATGAGTGATCACGTCATGTATTTTAAGGGCATGGAGCTTTCACAGCAGCTCGTGCAATGTTTCCAATTGAAATGCGCACTTTATCAGTTTCACAAGAATCTGCAGCTTTTACGAATGGTTGTGCGGTGATTCATGATCAGATGTTGAGACTAAATTAAAGCATGAACATGTTTATGTGCCACTGTAGATGTCAATTTCGGTGGTTGTAGCTTTTTTAAATCTGTCTCTTTTATAAACATATATACAGAGTAACATAAGCAATATAGACAAATGTATGTAATGTGTCAGTGAAAATGCTGTTTTTTTGACAGAACGTCACCTTTTTGTCTACCGCCTGTCCATGAACAACACTAGTGCCTAAACGTTTCATTGGATTTTTTCCAAATTTAATATTCCCTGATAGATCAGGACCAACTTGAGCCCCTGCAAATTTGAAAGAATTCTTAAAAGTTTGGGGGGACTTCAGACGAAGCTCTTGCATCATATTGAAATTTATTGTAGGATTACATTGAAATACATTTACAAGATGCCATAGGTCTGATTTTTATTGTTACTCTTTAATTTTTAAAAATTGCATAAGTTCCAAATTTTTGAACCTCCTTGTACAATGTATTGATGAGTAAGATTTGTTTTCTTCAAATAAAATTTTTTCTCCTCAATGTGTTCTTTAATTATTTTTGTTTTACAGAAACTAAAAATAATTCTATGAAAATGACCTCGAAAGTTATTTTTTTGAAAAACTAACAATTTTTAAAAACACAAATTTTTTTCATGGAACTTTGCTGTTGAGACCTGGTGTTTCTGTTCTGAGATATTCTTAGTAATATGTCCATTCTGTTATTATTGCTAGTG
Source organism: Gryllus longicercus (assembly GCA_038098605.1). Lineage (NCBI taxonomy): Eukaryota > Metazoa > Arthropoda > Insecta > Orthoptera > Gryllidae > Gryllus > Gryllus longicercus. The sequence goes on from JAZDUA010000367.1 coordinate 1,105,604, forward strand.
AAAATTGAGAAATTATGAAAAAGGGTGTGTTTTTTTGGCAAAACACTATTTCTTCAATATGAGTATAATGAAAGTAACATTAACCACTGTGTTAAATTATGTATTACTTTCTACAATATTGTTTGTAGAGTTAATTAATTTTGATATAATTGTATGGGCAGTATCGAAAGTTTTTGATGGTATAGTAACTGCATGGTTGCTTTGCATTTAATGCTGGGAAGCATGATACTAGTTATGTATGTTAGTTATATTAATAATTTTATTGAGTTATTATTATTATTATTATTATTATTATTGTTATTATTATGTTACGCAACTGTATCACATTTACAAATCATCCTCTCAAGTGGGTTGGTGTGGAGAGAGGAGGGGAGGGGCTTGGAGGCTAAGTACATGAACTGTATGAGGCATGAATGTTTTATTTTGTGTGGAGGGTGCTCAGAGTTCTTTCTGTATTATGTTTATACTCTATCCTTCCGTAATCCCTTGGCTAGAGAGGCAACTAGTGTAATTGAGGAACTGGATCTCCAGCACAGTGGAGCAAGGACTGAGGCAGGGCACACATGGATAGGTATGAGGCCAAGTTAAGTCTATACCATGTTCAGGGAGCACCAAGGTTCTCTTCACTGGGAATGTCTCCAGAGGAGTGGTAGGTACCAATGTACACTGATGGGGGGAGGGTGGGGCAAAACTGAAGATGCTCAGAAGAATAGGAAACGAATTGGTGCAAGATAGTCTGTGCCATTCCCTAGACTCACTATTTGATTATAATGAAGCACAATGTAAATACTTATTCTTTAATTCATGTACCTGTTAATCTGAATTCTTTATTTTTTTTTGTCCTTAAAGGGCAAGCTGCATAAAGTCATCAAGAAGAAGAGGAAAATTAGGCAGAGGAGAAAAGGAAAGAAGCATAATGGCATGAAATTCCAAATACTAAGTCTCCTGGGAAACAAAGCTGATGGTTTGAAAGCGGAAGTGGAAAAAGGAGTCACCACAGATAGCACTGAGGAAAGTTTTGCTAAACTAGTGCAGAAAAAGAAAAATGTTCCGAAGAAGCTACTAAATGAAACATATCAGTGGGAAATTATGTTAACTGGTATTCCTAATAAGTAAGCAAAAAACTTTTCTCTACTTTAACTGATATTCAAGGTGTTAGAACTATTTTTTTGGAATGATTCATAAATTGTCATGAGTAGGGGAAATAAAGGGGATAAGTTCACTTTTTAAAATATTTCAGGGGAGTGTATTAAAGCTGCATCATCTTTATTCCAATTGAGATCATGAGATTATAATGATGATGAGATTATCATTATTATTATTGTTATTATTATTATTATTATTATTATTATTATTATTATTATTATTATTATTTTTTTCTCTCCTGAAAATGGACTTTTTGTCTTTTGTCCCTTTCGTTTGTATTCAGGGATTTCAAAGAAAATTTTTATATTTTTTGCAACTGGCAAATTGCCTAATAACTTCACAATTTTGTAGTTTTAACACTTTAATTTCCCAAATTACACATACTCTGGTATTAATTGATTACAAGGAACTGTCTTGAGTTTAGATCAAAAGGAAAAAAACTGTTTTAAACTATGTTTCAGCTTTTATAAAGCCTTCATCAGGGCTATAACATAATGTGTCTTTCTCATTAACTAAGCAGAACTAATTTTACAATTGTCTCGTACTAGCCTTTATCACAATCTTGCATACTTCTCTAGACTCTCCATTTTATTTCAGATTTACATCCCTTCTTAGAAAAACTAATAATTACTTGTTTCCTTCCAAATGTGAACTTTTGTGTACTGATTTCATACTAATTTGACGATTAATATTTTCATGTTATACTATTGTGGAAATTAAAAACTAAAATTAAAACAAAACTTGATCTTTGAAAAAACTCATGAATTTCTTGAAAAGAAAACAAAGGTTGTCCTTTTTTACTGGTGATCTCATATGCAATGTAAATACCATTTTCATCTTTGCATCCAACTTATTGGTATTTGCTAGCTCACATAAAATATTAATATACATCAAATTGACATTGTTTGATTTAATTTCTTAACTCAATCTAGTAACAACCTAATTCATGTTAACTTGACTATTCATTAAAACTTTTTTGCAGTGAAATTACTTTTGTCTTAATTTGTTCCAAGTCTATGAGCGACTTCCTCATAGTCCATATACCGACACCTCCAACTCTCAAGTGATTCTCATTTTCAGTTCTTCTAGCACATAAACAAAAATATTCTCACATCCAAACAAAAAAAAAAAACATTGTAATATCCAACAATGTATCTTTCCAACTATTGTATCTTCATTCCAGCTCTTCACCATATTAGTTAAGTTTTTATAAAAACGTGATAGCACAAACTTTCTCGTTGGGTCTGATGAGGTAATGCCACTTCAAAAAAGGCAACCAATCATGAAACTTCCAAAATTTTTAGTTCTTTCCATTAATTTATTGTTTATTCACTAATTTAGATAGTCTTGGTTAGATATTACCTTGGTTGATTATACCTTGGTTAGTGCACACATGTTGTTGCCTGTTGCATGCTTTCCATCAAAGTTACTGTAAGTCTATTGACCTTCTACTTTGGTGGAGTGAACTGCATTCTGGCTGTCCAAAAATGTATTTTTCTTATTTTAATTAGTTGAAATACAACACTGCTTTTCCTCTCAAATTCAGTAATAGCTGAAAATAACAATATATTTTTGCATTTCTTTCAAATTGTTTTTCATCTTAAAAAACAAATGAACAATGATGGACATTTTTCTACATTCAATATAAAAACCTTGTAATCTGTAATATATATTTGTCATTTGGACATTTATGTCTATATTTTTTTAAAGGTGGAATGGCAATATTGAAGACCTAGCTACTGATTACAATCAGTTCAACTTGCAAGCATTTGCACTTAAAAGGGAGAATTGGGACCGCCAAATCTGTCAAGTTCTTCATTTGTATTTTAAAACTGAAGAAGATATGAAGGTTAGTATGACTATTCCATTTTTGAAATTAACACAAATAGCATTAAACTGTACATATGGTGAACACCAACCAAGATGGTATATCCCAAAACAAATATTGCTTTCTCTTGACACTTCGTCCCTGTTGGCCAATCACAATCATAGGAAGCGCTGTTGTGTACACTGGGAGTGTAAATACAATACAATTAACTAGGTAAATTTTCTTGTCTCTAAGATACTCAGAAATTTATCAGACATTTCCATTGCTAATGGTAATACCAATGATAAATTTCGTATCCTAACTTAATTATTATTATTTTTGATTGCCGTGCAGTATCACCTTTATTTCTTTTGGTAGCTTAGTTGGTTGGAGAAACTGGGCATGACCCTAGAGTCTCAGATTTGATCCCCGGTCAAAGTAACTAGCACTTTAAATGAATTTTTATAACATTTTTGTGTTCAGTGTTTGGCTTAGGGGAAATATTCTGCCGAAATAAATACACTACAAGATAATGTAATTTCTTGTTCAATAAAAAGTGATCCGGTGTAAGCAAAACAATGTAGTATTCGTGAGAGCATAAGCTTTCGCAGCCAGAATCAGTGTTTAATTGGCTGTCCGGGTGATGCCGCGTCCATTGCGAAGGTGCCCGTCCATGGCACCTTTGCCATGGAAGCGGCGTCACCCGGACAGTCAATTAAATAACGTAATATTCATCTACACCTCATATTAATGAGGTGACATATGATTTATTAGTCGTTTATTCCGGGCTCCATGTTGAACACAAGTACTGACTGCAATAAGCCAATTGCTGAAATAGCTGTAAGTAAATAGAACTGACTGATTGACTGCCCAGTGAATGCTGTTTTGGAGATTTTGTTGTGAGGCAACTTCTGATCATTTTAAAAAAAGTTATCTCTGAATGAACAGTGCAGGGTTTCTTTGCTGCCATTACTGTATGCCCATGGCCAAGATGTATTTCTATTCACCTTATTACACTCATTTCACTTTCATTAAGCACCGTCTTGTATTTTCAAACTTTCAAATAAAAGGGAAATTTGTAATTATCATTGTTATGTAAATTTGAAGTTTTTCTGGAAGCAAAGGCTAGAAACTGTCTAAGTTGCCAATAAGAGGCCATTTTGAACATTGTATTACATCTGGATCATTGTCAAACAGACCTCACTACTTACAGCAAAACAAACCTTGCAACCATACAACACAACAATTATTTTTCTTGGTATGTTGACAAATTGTTCAATGTCGAACTAGAATCATTAACAGCACTGATTTTGTGGGGAAAACAAATGAATTGTTAAAATTTGTGATTTTACAGATTTTTATTGTGTATTTAAATAAAACAGTTTTAATATAATAATGAGTGTGGGTATTGTTGCCTGTAGCTATGTTGAATAAGAAAAAAATTGGGCATTTATGATTTAAGTCTTTTTGGCCTACTTTGTTTAAATCTTCCTTTCTTACATAGTGTTTTTTTTCTTTCTAGAAAGCTGTATTTTCTGGTCCAAGAGAAGTTCTGGGAATAAAAGTTTCATTGAGGGTTAATCCAGTAAGGATGATATATATGTCTAATATACCTTATGACATTAATGAAGAAACTGCTATTGCAGAATTGAAGGAAGCTCTTGGATCAGGAGTCTACGACATCTACTTCCCGAGAAATAAAGATGGAAAACTGTTGGGACATGCTATTGCATATGTAATAGATGAAGCCACTCATGAGGTAACACAAATATTTAAGTACTCTTTGAAGGCCTAAATATTATTCAGTGAAATCTCAGTATAAAATACATCATAAAATGATGCTATTTTTACCTCATTGTGAAGTACAGTATATTATACCAAAGGAAAAATATAATATTAAGTTATGGCAATAAAAACATAGACGTAGAATAGTAGTTTATGCAAATCGTTTATAATTCAAAGCTTTATTACATGAGTATATGTTTTGAAAACAAGCAATGTTAGGAGGGAGTTTTCAAATTTGTATAAATGCAATTAAGCAACATTAAAAATGAGTTGTATATGCTCCTGTTTTTGTCAATCCTCTGGTGCTGTTAATATTTTTATGATAATTTTATTTCTATAGGAACTCCTGGGTGGTAAAACTTTGAACCTCTGGGAGAAAGAGCAGTTTTGTTGTTCAAAAGAAGACTTCTTTAAGAGATTTGTCTTAAATGTTGTTTCAGGGTGGTAAGTAATTTGTAATTCGTATAATAGAACTGTAGAAAATTATTGTTAATGCACGACTTGGAACAAATTTCAAAATCTTTTGAAATTAGTTTTGACAAAACGAGTTAATCTGCTTCATAGGGGCTAGTCCAACCACTGTGAAGCATTCTAAACACTACCACTGTCCTAATTCTTTTCCAATTCTGGTCACTGGGTAGTAATGCAGGAGTGTGTGTAGTGTGAGAAGCGTGTACACAGAGATGCTATCTGGCGGTCCTCTTGACATCTGACTACTGACGGAATTATTTATAAAGTAATAATGGAAGATTACTCCGAGTGAAGACAAGGAAACCAGGTTTAATGGAGGGTTACTGGGTAGTGTACTGCATGTAAGTGTAAGTGTATGATCCCCAATGCATTTGTCATGTCTTATTCGGGGTTTCCCATGTGATTGTCATGTCTTGCGTGAGCCTTCTCTTGTGTTTGTCATCTCTTGCTTAGGGAATTCCTTCTGCAAGTACATTCGTCACTGTGGCAGACGTGGACTATTCCTGACTGCACACAAAGGTTGCGAGCCTGCTCGTCGATTGAGTCTTCTCATTATCCAGGATTATTCTCATGTTCTTCACAATGCTTTACAGGGATAAACTAGAATTTAATTTAGATGAATATCTTTCTTTGTAAATTTTCACTGTATCATTTGTATTTATCTTGCAATACCCGCCAATGCTTCCTGTACTTCATAATGCATTTTTATACCAGGTTCTGCAATAACAAGCTGGTTAATATTGGTTTCTTGTCATGCAATTGGTCTTTATCAGTGTCATGAGACGAACAACCTGTCTAATGTGTCTAAACTCTTTCCTTTTCGATTAAAGCAAGTTCTCTCTTGAAATGTCCAATAGAGTTGGTTTCACTATTACTTGGGCTGTTACTTGGGTGTTGGATGCATGTTTCCTCATGTTCATTCCACTATGGGCAGTAATATTTGTTATCTCTTGTAGCGACATCATACTTGTTTTTTCTGTGCCAACAGTTCTTCACCATGTGATTTATTTTTCCTCACATAATTTATATTCATGGTTGTCCTTGCTTTATACACTATGTTTCTTTCGACATGCAAATTAACATACCGTATTTACCCGAATATTAGACGAGGATTTTTTCCTGTTTTCATCCTTTAAAAATTGGGAGTTGTCTTATATTTGTGTATGATGAAAAATTCGTATAAGAAGAAAACGCAATATCAACAGTTTTATGTTGTTCCTGGTGTAGTACATGTTATCTTCAGAAAGAAAAGTCATTTGTAATAGAAATTACTGTTTTTTATTATTATTATTGGATATGTTTATAATTGAAGTAATAAGATGTAGAATAATTTCCCCAGCCATTACGCAGAAGTGTTAGATAGGATTCAAGTTTTTCTTCACAGCAGTTAGTAGTGTTGCAACGGCTGTGACACTGACAAAGCCTTCCTCGCGGCCAACGAGAGAGACTCGTAGGCCACGAGCCTTCCTTTCCCATCCGTGTCGTAGAGTACTGCGACTTTACTAGTAGTTTGGTAGTTGTGTTTGTGCTTGGCGGTTGTGTTGTGTAGCTGTGTGCTGATATATTAGTGTGGCAATGGCCGACCATGTGAAGAAAAGAGGAAGTGCAGAAATTTCCAGAAATGTGGAATGACGTAGTAGTTATGACGCAAACTTTAAATTGCGAGTAATTCATCTCGCCAAACTAACAAACAATAGTGAAGATGCACAATGTTATGCAATAAGTGAAGCAAATGTATGGCATTGGAGAGGTATGAAGGAACGCCTGAAATCTTGTAATTCCACAAGGAAATGCTTCCATGGACCACATGTGGGGCGCCATCCCAAAATCGACGATGAAGTTGTCGAATTTGTAATAGAAAATCGTAACAAGGGTTTCGGAGTTTCTATAAACAGCATTCACAAGAAAGCATTAGAAGTAGCAAGAAGGAGAAACATTTTCAGGCAAATTGCACCATCAACACAACCATTTGTTGAGCCAAATGGGGAATGCTGATGAGACCCCCGTATACTTCGACATGCCATCTAACAATACAGTGGCTACAAAAGGGTGTAAATGATAGACATCTGGAAATGAAAAAAATGTGTGTTACAGTCATGCTGGGAGTGTTGGCAGATGGCAGAAAGTTAGCACCATTTGTTATCTTGAAAGGGAAGAATTTACCCAAAGAAAAACTACCAAGTGGAATAATTTTTAAACGCAATGAATCTGGGTGGATGACTGAAAGCTTAATGATTTCTTGGCTTCAAGAAGTTTGAGACAAGCGACTGGGAGCCCTATTACAGCAGAGAGGATTGTTAACCCCTGATGCCCCTGGGGCCACCTTTCAGAAGAAGTGAAAAAGAAAGTTGCTAGTTTAAAAACAGATTTAGTAGTGATACCAGGAGACATGACCTCGCAGTTGCAAGTCCTTGATGTGACTGTGAACAAAACTTTCAAGCACCAACTCAAGACACCAATATGAAGAGTTGCTGTTATCAGGGAACTGCCCATTAACTCCTGGCAACATCAAAAAACCTTCAGTTGCACAGCTTGGTCAGTAGATTCTAACTGCATGGAGTACGATATCAACTCAATGCATAATAAAAGGTTTCAAAAAGTGCTGTGTAAGCAACAGTCTGGATGGCACAGAAGATGATGTGTTATGGAGTGAGAATGATGGACATGAGTTAAGTGACGACGAAACAAGTGAAGATGATTAAATGATGAATGTGGATGTGGTAAAATTGAAGTTTAATAATAATAATAATAATAATAATAATAATAATAATAATAATAATAATAATAATAATAATAATATTTTATTTACAGACAAAAAGTCCAATACAAAGTAATTATAATGTACAGCATATTGCAAGTGGTAACAATTGAAAATAGCTTTTTAATGTAATTTTATCACAATTATTCATTAGTGAGAATTAAACGCTCTATCTCGGAATACATCGTTGTATGAAGATTATATACATCTAAGTCAAATTCGTTAACTAAGCCCGATAATCTATTAATCATATTGTTACTAGTATAATTAGAAGCGTAATTGACAGGTAGTAATGCAATATTAGATCTGGTACAGTGGCTAGGAACTCTAAAGTTGATATACTGCAAAAGCTGCGGACAATCAATTTCATTCCCAAGTAATTTAAATATAAATTTTACATCGTTTGATTTACGCAATGATTGGAGAGATGGAATATTTAAACTTGACGCAATTGCTGAATAATTGTGATCAATAAACGGATCTGGTAGACCTAGTCTAGGTGCAACAATTCTGAAGAATTTATGTTGAACCGTTTCAAGTCTGTTAATATGATTTCTGTAGTAAGGTGACCAAATAGTTGAGGCAAATAATAGAATAGGTCTAACTAAGGCAACATATAGGCTTTTCAGAGCAAAAGGGGATTTAAATTCTGAACATGTTCGTTTAACAAAGCCTAATATTTGGGTAGCTTTAATAATCACTGAATCGATATGGTTACAAAAACTCATTTTACTATCAAAAAGAACCCCCAGATCCCTAATAACACTAACTTTTTCCAGAGCTACATAGCTAGCATAGACATATTCAATGTTATTTTTAAATCTAGAAAAAGTTATGGATTTACATTTTTTAACATTTAAGTTCATGTTGTTATTTTCTGCCCATTGAACAAGTTTACTCAAAGCATTTTGTAATATTCGAGCATCGACATTTGACTTTATAGATTTATAAATTTTCACATCATCTGCAAATAATTCAAACTCCACATCTTCTAAGATTGAACATAGATCATTGATAAAAATAAGGAATAATAAGGGACCAAGATGGGACCCTTGTGGCACTCCTGATAAAACTTTTATAACTTCTGAAATATGGTTTTTATATTTAACGTATTGAACCCTATCCCTCAGATAACTTGTAAACCATTTTTGTAATGAACCTGTTATACCGAATGCTGATAGTTTTTGCAGTAGTAAATTTTGATTTACAGAGTCAAATGCTCTGCTGAAATCTGTATAAATACTATCCACTTGAATCTTCCTCTCCAAGTGATCCAGTATATATTGAGAGTAAACTCCCAGGTTAGTTTCTATACTACGGCTACTGATAAACCCACATTGCTTTGGGGATAAAAATGGAAAAATCAAAACTTTCAGTTTATCAGTTATAATTGATTCGAATAATTTGGGAATTGTACTCATTATTGATATTGGTCTATAATTGTCTACTTTTTGTTTGGAATCAGATTTATGAATCGGGGTTACAAAAGCAGATTTCCATGCATTGGGCACTACACCTTCAGCTAGTGATTTATCAAACAAAATTTTCAATATGGGAGAGAAAATGTATTTACAATTTTTCAATACTAATGGCGGTATTCCATCAGGTCCAGTGCTTTTACATATATCCAGACTGTTGATTTTAGTCAAAATATCAGAAAGAGAGATATCAAAATTGTTTATAGTATACGGTGACTGGTCAGCTAACATAATATTTGCAGTATTTGATGGTCTGTAAAAAGTTCTAAAATATTCAGCAAAGGCATTTACAATTGATAGGCCATCATTAAACTCATGTGAATTATAATGCATAATATTTGGTAGACCATGAACAGTTTTTTTTAGAATTTATATACGACCAGAATTTAGATGGATTAGTTGTAATTGATATTTGTATCCCCGTATTAAATACATCATAATCCCTTTTTGCAAGTACCTTACATGTATGTCTTAGTTCAGAAAACTTTACGTAACTCTCATCAGAATTGTTACACTTGTATTCCCTGTGAATTCTCTGCTTATTTACAATACTGTTCTTTAATTCTGCACTATACCATCTAGGGAATTTTGATTTTCTAACTAGTTTCTTTGGCACAAAGAGATCAATATAATAATATAAATACGTATAAAACAACTCAATAGAATATTCAATAGAGAAATTTTCATTATCTAACATAGACTGTACATATCCTAATGCAAAATTAAACTGAACAAAGTCAGTTGACTCATAATCATGAACCCATTCGTCGTAATCAATAGAATTATCGCATTGAAAGGTAGAGTAATACAAATCTAAAGAGGGATGATAAACGTCGACAGATACCACTGGGTCTTTTGAAGTTTGACAAATAACATTTAGACAATCAGTAAAAATCAAATCTAGCATAGTTGTTTGATTGTATTTTACAATATTAACTTGAAATAGGTTCAAGAGACTAATAGTATCTGACAAAATATTGACTATTGATTTTTCACGTAGAGTTACATAATTATTTTCAACTCCAACAGGATAACTTGAATAATCGCCTTTTTCCCACATAATATTAGGCAAGTTAAAATCACCGAATAAAAAGCAATTGATATTAGGATATTCATTATCTATAAGTTCAATAGTGTTGCAAAAGGATCTGATAACATCATCCGTTGCCGTAGGCGGTAAATACAATGCTCCAATGATTAAATTTATTTGACCGCTTGAGACACGTACAAACAGATGCTCAACATCAGTTGTAGAATTTAATTCAAAGCTTCGAAATTTTTTCTTAACACCTATAAGTACACCCCCTCCTCGACTAAAATAACTATTTTGTGAATTCCTATCTTTTCTATAAATATCGAAGTCAGTCAATTTTAGTTCTGCAGTCAAAATATCAGTACATAACCAAGTCTCAGTTAGTATTATAATATCATAATCATTCAGTACAAAGTTATTTCTCTCTATATCTTTCAACTTTGACCTCAGGCCACAAACGTTCTGATAATAAAAATTTAATTTTTTCGCCTGTTTTTTAACTGATCCTTTTTTACATTTTCATTCTCTTTACCTTTTTCATAATCACGTTTGTTTACAATTTTGGGAGACCCATTAATAAATTTAATAGTTTTAAACTCCTCATCTTTATTCAGAATATCTAATTCTTCGCGAAGTGCTTTAAGTTGATCCCTTTGTTGCAAGGTTAAATCACCATTTATAGCATATGGCTTTTCGCATTTATGTTTATCTTTCAAAATTTTTAGTGCCAATCCATGGTCATTAAAAATAATTTTAATAGGACGAGGCTTGCCATCGCTTTTAATTTTACCCAAACGAAGCACTTTCACAATATCAGTCTCACTAACTGTACAAATTTTACTCAACGATTTCATCACAATTTTCAAATCAAAATTTTTCCTTTCCTCTGGTAACTCAGAGTCAGATTCTTTCGCATTATAGAATATAACATTATTTTTGCGCAAGACTCTATCATTAATCTCATTAACAATTTCCGATTTAAAAAGTGAGGCAGTTGAGTCTTCATTACCAAAAATAAATTTATCAATTTTGTTAACAGTATCAGTAAGATTATTCAATTTACATAGCACCTCAGGTAAACAAGCTAACCCTTTCCCACAATCCAAACAAAAAAGTTTCAAAACTCGCTGTCTGAGGTCCAGTGCCTTGATCTCAGTAGCCGTAAGGCCAATACAGTCGGCATGGAGTGGTCTGCGACAGCTGTCGCAGTTGTATATTCTGCCTCCGACTTCACTTGATTTTTCACATACTGCACATATGCTGGCCATCGTCGAGGACAAGTCGCAGCAAAGATGAAAAATATGATGAGTCAAATATTGATGAGTGGATGGTCCAAATCAGAGGTAGTTTCAAGACTCTCAATCCTCAGCGTAGCAAATTTAAAAAAGTCCACCAAGTGTCAGTCTTCAATTTTGAAGGTTAGGTTGTCAGCCAGTTTTTTGCATATTTCTTTCGTAATGATAAAAACCAGTTCAAGGATGCTTCTTCTTAACATCACTGCCTCGCAGAATGATTTCCTTGTAAAACGTTCATAGCTGCTATTTGCTGCACCGCGAGCCCCGGTACCACTTCATGAATTGTATAAAATATTGATATACATAATATTAATAAACATGTAAGTAATGTAGAGGTGTATTTTTTCAATTTCATTACCTAGTTGGAAATTGATATCAAGTTATAAAAACAAGGGTCGTCTTATATTGGGGTGTATTTTTTCTCCTGAATTTCAAGGTGTAAAAACATGACTCGTCTTATATTCGAGTAAATACGGTAATTCTTTTCTAATCCTAAGAAAGTGTCTTGTATGGTTTTGAAATCTGGCTTCTGGGTTCAGATGCCACTTTGTAGCTTTTGTTGCCACCTGTCGATTATTGGATCAACTGTTCTGTTCCAGTTTCTAATTCCACTGTTTGACAGAATATGATTAGCCCATATTAAAAATCAGCAGTTTCTTTTTCTTGTTTCTCTGTCCTTGCTAATTTAATTTTGAAATTTACAAATTTATTTTTGTGAAGACCTTCATGCTGCCTCTTCAGAGTATTGCACAGTAGTTTTGGACTTGATATTCCCCTAATATGCAGAAGTTGCTCATTTGATAGTCAAAACGATAATTCCAATTTCCTCGCTGTTTTTACATGACCATTCCTGCCATTTTCTTGCACTTTCCTATCATTCTCTATTAATGATAAGTTCTTCCTGACAATTACTTCTTTATACATGTTCTTTGCTCTTAGAAAAGGTGCTTTCCATCATGTTACTCGAAAGATAATTTTTATTAGAACATGCATTTCTCCAAATGAAATTGTTAATTCTTCTGACATAATATCCTTAATTAATAGCTGTTACCAGGCTATGCTATCAAATTGTTATACTTTTACAGAACATAGAGAAATTAAAACTAATGTGGGTATCATTAAAATCATCAACATAAATCACTTCATGCAAGGTCTATATTTTTTAAAAATTGCAAACTACAAAAAAATTAACATGGCAAAACTGCAATTTTGATATTTTTTTGTTAAATGAAATGTGTTCCAAAAACTCAGTTCTTTAAAAAAGATGATGGGCATTTTTAAAAATGAATAGTTCAATATAATTTTGCATTTTCAAATTGGATTATTTGAATTTCTCGTTTCATTTGCTAGTCTCCGGAGATACCAGATTGGAATACAACATTGCATGCTGGGCCATGACATGGCAGTTTGAAATCCTGAGAATATCTTTTCACTGTTGGAAGATGTTATAGCTGTATGAAACAGTTTGAATTGTCGAATTTGTGATGATATTAGATTTAAAAGAATTAGTTGTCATGCCGAATGTTCTATGGTTTGTAATGAGTTTTACAAATAATAACTGGGATATGTTAATACAGGCAGAAATTGTGGTGTAATAAACCTTTCTAAGCATCAAAAAGTATGTACTGTTTAGCACCAGTAGTTGATAACTTTTTTGTAATATTGTGTAATATAATATGAAAAAAACATACTATATTCATAGGTCATTCAATGGGTCTTAATGGTATACCCTGGTTATGTATTTTTGGGAGTGTGAACATTTTGGGTAAAGTGCCATTGTTATATTTCATTTTATTACAAGAGCCAAATACCTGGTAATCCTGCCTAATATCGTGAGCACGCAGAAGTTCTGCAACATAATGGGGCATGGACTCGACTAATGTCTGAAGTAGTGCTGGAGGTAATTGACACCAAGAATCCTGCAGGACAGTCCATAAACTCATAAGAGTACGAAGGTGTGGTGATCTCTTTTGATCAGCACGTTGCAAGACTCCCAGATGTGCTCAATAATCTTCATGTGTGAGGATTTTGGTTGCCAGTGGAAGTGTTTAAATTGAGAAGAGTGTTCCTGGAGCCACTCTGTAGCAATTCTGGATGTGTGGGCTATCGCATTGCCCTGCTTTTGTCCCATTGTCATTGCCCGAGTGGCCTTCAGCTCCGAAACCCAATATTGATAATGTCTCATTGAAAGGTTCGTATGCTGATGATTGTTGATGGCCCAGCAGTGAAATCTGCAGCAATTTTATGGAAGGGTAGCACTTCTGGCACTTGAAATGATTTTTCTCTGTCGTTGTCTGTCCCGTTCTTGAATGATCTTTTTGCGGCCGCAGTGATGCCGGAGATTTTGTTTTACCGAATTCCTGTTATTCACAATACATTTGTGAAATGGTCGTATGGGAAAATCCAAATTTCGCCGTGACCTCGGAGATTCTATTGCCATTGTAGCAGCAGTAACTGATCTTACAACTGTGCCAGAACTTATAACTGTGCGTGGTTGTCTTGTATAGTAGTGTAGGGCCTTTGCCGACTGGAACGCCATATTGTGATTGGTTCTCTTTATTTCAATGCGCAGAGCTGTACCTTTTTTTATCTCTTCAGTGAATTGTGGTAAATCTTATAACTGCACTTAGCCGTTTCATTGAGGTTTCTATTGACCCTATGAATCTTTAACTAACATATATGTTTGAGTTGGTCAACAAATGCAAGTGTTTACTGACCTACTCAGCCTTGTTCTTAGCTGACAAGGGCAACAAATTGTAACTGTTATTATGAACAAGGCTGAGTATATCAGAAAAACCTTGGAAAGATGAAATCGACTCTTAGATGATTGCTACATGACATTTTCATGAGCTAATAAAATCTAAGCAACATATTTCTTTATTACTAATGAATGTTCATAATGATAAAGGGTTACTTATTCATCAAAATACATCTTTTCTAGGCTGGGAAATATTGAAGTTTTAAAAGACCTTGAGCAAACACTGGAAGCTTCAGATATTCAAGTCTCTGTTGATTTGAAGACCAAGAAGTTATATTTTCTTGATGAATCTTCTGTTGAGGTAAGTTCAAACAAAGTATTAATAGTAACTAACAAAAGTACTGATACTAAAGTTTACATAATTGATACAATAAAATCTGTCTAAACCTGTACAGGCCAGAAACCTTCCTCTACTGTAAAATTTCTTCAGCTTGTGAAGTTAAATGTCATTTTACACAGCATAAAACGGAACCTGTCCAACATGGAAATGGAATGTTTTTTCATGTGCTACAGATGGAAAGTACTTTATAAAATGGAATTTCTGTGATTTAGCAAAGATACGCAAGATATTTTTAATGAAATGAATGCATCTGCAAGTGTTTTTAATTCTTTATCCCTGTATCACACAGTTAGTCGTGGTGGCTGCGCAGTGGAGGGTGCTTCAGCTGTCAGCATATAATTCAACCTTGGGGTCGCTTGTCTCTCATGGCGTAGGCCTTACGGGAATTCTCTGCCTCATGACTCATGTTGGAAGGTGAACATGCATGGCTTCTATTCATGCATCTTCTTGCCCACATCGAAAATCATAACCCCTCGGCCAGAGACTGCTTAAGGCCATGCGAGGGTATCAGAAAGTCATAGTACACTGGGCTGGAACATGTTTTGCGCTGAAAGTCAGCGACCTGTCCCACTGTAACCAATAGGACGTGAGGTAGTATGTATTTTTTTGAGTTTCAGAACTGGCATCTCACTACAAGTAAATCTCCAGATTCTTACACTACTCTCATGGCTTCCGAAACACCAGAGAAGAAAAGTGCTGTAGATTTTTCTAGTCACTTGGAGGAAGATTATAATGCTTCTTTCTCAATGGACAAACCAAGACCAGACAATCAAATGAATCGCTAACAATCAAATGCTGAAGCATCTTCTGTAAAAGCACGTTTTTCTCCGCATATTCAATCAGGTTTGGGTCAAGCATCCATTCCTAGGCTTTTGTGCGAAGCCACTGATAACCCGCTTCGGTGGCTCAGGGCATCTATTGATGTCAGTGCTGTGTCTCTGTCTGGGAGGTCCTAGGATTCGATTCCTGTTGGTGGCCAGATTTTTGACATTAGTTGTGTAGCTACATCGAAATCAGTTCCTGTCTGGAGGAGAATTTTAGTGGCAGACTGCTCTGATGGGTAGTTTTCCGTGTTTTCTCCTATCACCACCAGGTGAATGCTGGAGGTGAATCCAGGTGAATGCACCAGACCAAGGACTATTTTTGCTTCCTTGTCTTTCTCCTATCACTACTCCTTACACACATGTACACTTACGTACGCTACTCTACCAAACATGTCAAGAGCATACCGGTGTATTGTACCGGTACCCAGTTGGTGATATACGTGGATGAGGAAAACCCCGCAATCTGACATGTAGGCCAGCTCTGATCTCGTCATGTAGCAGAGAAAGATCACTGCCACCTTGGGATGAAAATATGCATTGCACATTGGGACTAATGACCTTAGTAGTTGTGCCCGGGAACACCAATCAATCAATCACTGCTAGCCTCAGTATAACTATTTAAAGAAAAAATACGATAGCGATTTTGGAGAAAATTTTGAAAATGTCCTAGAGACTTCATGTAAAGTGCCCTAAAAACTGAAAGGACGTTTTTCAAAATCCCAGAGCTTCAAGGCGTACCAGGGTGACCGAGGAATATTCATTTTGGAAATAATGCTACGAGTCGTGCAGACGCTTTCAAGAATGCGGGGAAAAAGGATAAAAAACACTTTTCAGTAAGAGATGTCCCCAAAAGTGTATTTGTGTTGAAATCTCATATTCGATTTTCCGCAGCATTACATATCTATCTGCATACTATGCATATTACTCCATGTATACATATTCACCCGAGACACTAAAAATTAATTTTGCAAAAGGACAATTTTTTTGTTAAGTACTAAATTTTCGAATATCTGACACTCCACTTGCTGGCCTTCAGGAGATATCAGGTTCAAACGTAATGGTTTGAAAATTCTTTGAATTCCTTGTAATTGTAGAGAGATGTTATGGCTATATGAAATGCAGTTTTAGTTGCCGAATTTGTGTTGATGTATTGTGTTCTCCTCCCCTCTCTCTCTCTCTCTCTCTCTCTCTCTCTCTCTCTCTCTCTCTCTCTCTCTCTCTATCTATCTATCTATCTATCTATCTATCTCTCTATCTATCTATCTCTCTCTCTATCTCTCTCTCTATCTATCTCTCTCTCTATCTCTCTCTATCTCTCTCTATCTCTCTCTCTCTCTATCTCTATCTATCTCTCTCTCTACCTATCTCTCTATCTATCTCTCTATCTCTCTCTCTCTCTCTATCTATCTATCTCTCTATCTATCTATCTATCTCCCTCTCCCCCTCTCTCCCCTCTCTCTCCCCCCTCTCTCCCCTCTCTCTCCCCCTCTCTCCCTCTCTCTCCCCCTCTCTCTCTCCCTCCTCCTCTCTCTGCCTCGCACGCGTGTTACTCACTCTCTGTTGCCAGCTCTCTCCTAGATAATGAAATGAGATGACGACAAGAACTTTTTCCTTGAAAGTTTCAAAATTTATATAAACAACATCAAATAAAGAAATACATTTAGTAATGTGAAACAATAGTTGACAATACTGCTAGTTGACAATACTGCTAGTTGACAATACTGCCCATAGCTTTATCGAATTCCAGGAATTCAGTCAATGTTCATTCAGGCTGCCCTTATGAAAAATATTTAATTATACTGAGGTCATAGTTTTCAGAGACTTCATCAATTATTGAAAATAATTAATGCCATTAAACCTCATTGTCTTTCTTTTAGGAAATTCTAAAGAATCCAAAATGTGTGTATCCTCTATGAGTTTTACTGTACCATAACAAAACATGGCATGAATGTTTTAATTTACAACAGCGTATAACAATGCAAAAGTCATGTTAGTACAGTCAGTAAGTCAATAATTTAAATTGTGTTGGAGCAATAGAAAATAAAATCTAAGTTGGAAATGTTGAATATCTTGAGCATAATTTTGAGAGTCTCAATTTGATCTGCGCAGTCTCTTCAGTCTTATTGATGACCGTGTACCCATGAATGCTCTAAAGTAAATCTCATTTCTAGTTATGTTATAATTACAATTTTTTGTTTCCTTTCCAGAAAGTGCTAAAACTGTCCGGATTAGTGGTAAATGGACGGAAAATGCTTTTTAGTCGATCTGGCAGTGTCCGTTTTGTGATGAAGTGCATTACACGACAGTAAGTGTTTTCTCTTATTTTTCTGTTGAAATTTTAATCCATTAATGCGAATATATTTTACCCCTTGGTATTAATAATTTATATATGGGTAATTCCTGGCGAACTCAGCACAACCGCACACCCGATCATCTCAGATTTTTTATAAATGACAATAACATTGTTTGATATGTTACAAAGATTTTTTTGCCAATGTTTCAGCCTTCTACAATAATAATTTTCTGTTTTACACGCAATAGATTTGAATGGATAAAAGGCGATTTTAGACATACTTAATTTTGTTTTACTCGTAATGAGTCAATTTACCTTGCAAAATACACCAAAATACATCAATTCTGAATGAAAATATATCAAAGAATCGATTGGTGGTGTTTTCAATTGTGAATTTTTAGTCTCGACTAGTCAAAATGGCGGCTTTTTGAAAAAAGTCAATTTTTTTATAAAATATTAAAAGTTTCATGTTGCTCATTAAATTATCAAACAACAATATAAGTATTTGTTTTTAGATATACTTTCATAATATTAAACATTTTTTTGGTGGAATTGTATTTGAAACCATTTTCATTGACTTTATTGGGTGCACATGGTTGTCGAGATACCTATTTTATTTTACTCATTTCTTTCGCTAAAATCATGGAAAACTACATATTGAATAGAAATTGAATGAGAAATCATTGTGTGACATTTTCAAACACACAATTTTGTTACATACTGGTTAAATTGGCGAATTTGCAAAAAAAGTATAAAAATGTGTAAATCATTTTAATTGAATTTATTCATAAATTATTTAAACAGTCTCCTGAGTTTAGGATGGAAAGTATATCGAACAAATAATTAAAATAAATTTTCCAGTAAATGGTCGGTCGTAGAAATAAGTGCCCAACATCAGTGATACACTGAAGTAGCATATAATTTTGGTACTAATTAGTACACCATCTCCCCTAGAAAACGCTGTATTTGCAGTATTAGGGCTATTTCTGAATACTTTAAAATTTTCTTATTAAAGTTCAGAATGAAAAATAGTGTGTTTATGAAAAATAACTGAGACAAGCCAGTTTCTGTAAAAAATAGATCATAATCATGTAAACCACAACTAATTTCCTTAATTCTTTAATTTTTGTTCTCTATCCTCTCATGTTTTGATTTAAAAAAATTAATTTTCTATCCTTACATGTGTACAGATTAATCAGTTTATTACTTTCTTGCTACAGAGTGGAGAGAAAGTTATATAATGCTGCACCAAAAATGGCGAATTTTTGGCAGAAAAAGTGGACAAATCCAGTTGCTAAATTTAGGGGGGGGGGGAATCCTCTTAATATGTGGGTCTCCATGGTTTCCGTGTTTTCTGGATCCTTGTTGCTGAAAAATCATATGAGGACAAAAAGTCTGTCTGTCCGTCCATCAGTGAACAACACTAGCTGCTAAACCGTTCTGCATATTTCCTCCAAAATTGATATTCCTCAATTGATATGGCCTATGTTGTGGCCCCTAGAATTTGTATCTGATATTTTAATTTTGGGGGTTCTTTACATGAAGCCCTCGGGATATTTTCCAAATTTTCAAAAAAAGAGCTTTATTGTTTTTGATTAAATATTGTTGTTGGATAGTGTAAAGGGCATTTAAGAGAATAGTGTAGGTCTCATGTGTGTTGAAAATTCTGTTTTTTTTTTCTTCAAAAATTGCGGAAGTTCTATATTTTTGCAGTCTTCCTACAATTAAAACATTGAACATAGAGATTCTTTTCCTTTAACGAAATCTGTCAGTAAAAATAGAATTTGAAATAAGGTCTCATACAATTTTTTGAAAATTTGTGTACTTATAGCATAATTTTGCGTGAAAATACGTTTGAGACAGTATGTGCTGTTTTAGCCCCACTAGGTTTTTTTTAAAAATATTACAGACTGGATAATTTTGTGATATTTTCTTTCATATTCAGACACTATGGAAATCCCATATTGTAATTGAAATGTGAGAAAAGGTAGTTATTTCGTTCTTAGTCATATTTGAAATAAGCAGCCTCACTTGCCAAAATCAAAATTTTTTTCTCTTACTCAATATTTTCTGAATTGAAGGCAGTGCTCTTGTGCTTCCCATAAGATCATCTCAGCTTCCCCCAATTTCTGTTTCCTTTACAAGTGTCCCTCATATCTTCAAAATAAAGAATTTAGCACTGTCTGCTCCATCAGGAGATAGTGATCAGTACAGAACGTAATGTGCATTGATAGTTAATTCCGATGAAAAATTGGAAATAAAAAAACCCATTGAATTTGATGTTTCTTATTGTTATTGGGCATAAAAATAGTCTTCTAATCTGATAATTTTGACAAAACACATAGTTGAAAATATGGTATCTGCAATCACCTTCAAGCTGACTATAGTAACAGGACTGAGATGTCTTACAGACATGTCAACTAATTTCAAAAGGAAAATTTAAAATCAGGGCATTGTCTTAAGGCAGTTCTTAAATTTTTTTAATTTCTGCTACCTATATTGCTCTTTTTTTAAAGGAATATGTTTTTAGTGTGTTCATTACTACTAAATGAACACACTAAATATGTTGAATAATTTTTGTCATAATTAAGTCTTTAATATTTGTAAATTTACAATTTTTAACAATCTCTTGTATGTAAATCATTTGTTGTGTTAATTTACTTCTGCAGTATTTGTATTTATTTTTATTTTCATGTTGATTGTTACTAAAAATTATGTTCCATTTTCAGAACTCCAAAATCTGAACTTTTGAAATTGGTGCAAAAAGTTCATGCATTTAATTTTCACTACAATGAGAACAGATGCAAAGCAACATTTGAGGTTCCAGCAGAAAAAGTAGAGGTATGTTATGAATACTAGTTCAAGAATTTTGCATTTCTAAATCTAATTTAAGTTAAATTACCCCATTCCGTGAGTCTGTCATGCCTCTGTCAGTTTGAAATTTTCAATTTTTACAATTTTTGAGAATTTAGGGATATGAACGAAAATGAGACCTCCATCCCTTAAGCAACCTATACTCTTTTTGAGGTTATAATTTAATTAAATAAGTCAGTGCCATTTTGTGGGAAAAGGTGCTTAAAGAATTAAAAATTGCTTTTATTTCACACAAATTACGTGAAAACTTCTCAAACTTTCAAAAAATTGTACATTTTGCGTCTTTAAAAAAAGTCTCTTGTATGTTTAGAACAAGCAGCTGTAGCAGGGGGCTACTAAGTAGCCATGCATGACCTAGTCATCTTGGGATCTCCCCCCATCCCCCCCTTACTGCTATTTGCTGTGATGTCACAAGGTCCAATGTCATTCTGTTTTCTGGGAACATGTCTCTTCATTCACAAGATTTTATATATTTAGACTCCATCAAACATTGACTCATCACAGTTATATTATTGTATTGCATTTACTATTCTACTAGCAGTTTGGCCATCATTTGAAAAACACAAAATATGTAACTAAAAATTATAGGAAACTATTAATTTTTTTATAAAAAATCTCTTGTATATTTATTTAAAACTTGAAAAAGCAGCTTTAGCAGTAGCTATTAAGTAGGTATGCTGTTGTCGCACCACAACACTTGAAAGATACTTCCTTCCTGACTGAGGCTTGTTTACTATTGTAATTGTTTTGGATGTGAAATGTGCTTGTTTAAATTTTGTGACTACTTTATGTTGTACATTTATTTTAACATTTGGCATATATTGTTCTATTAACACTTTCTAGGTGTGAGGGTGTGGTGCAATACGAAAACATGTTCAGTCACATGAGCGATTTTTTCATATTTTTGTTTTTAGATTCGAATTGTAGTTTGGGTAATCACTTAGAAATATTCATTAAACCACAAACTTGGGCTAGTTTGTTCCGGAATAATTTTAGTTATTATTCTTGTCCCTTGAACTGAGAGTTTCCATTTATTATAAGTGTATTTATATAGCTAGAATACAAGAAAGTACTCTAAAAATTCCATTTAAAAAATATGATTATTTACATTGATAACTATGTTTAACATTTAGTTTGAAAGTTTAATTAAAAGTAATAAATTGTAAAAACTATTGTTAACTTCAATTATACACACTGAATTGGTACTGAGGCCACTGGAGCCCATATAGAAAACAGAGCGATTCAGTCTTTGTCTAACAAAGTTGTAATTGTGTTAAAATACATGCTTGGATTGGTTTCTGTTTTTCTGTCATTACATTCTTAATTTTTGAGAAATCTTTTTAATGCAAAATTAATATATAGACATTGTTAACATGTATCTGATTCTCAATATTATAGTTTAAGAATGGGTCCTGTACTTAATTAAAACTTTTAAATAAGTGTTTATAGAATATGCGATCCATTTTCATTGTTGCAGATGTGCAAAGCACTTCATCTCACGGAATTTCGTGGAAGGAAAGTTGAAGTGTACGAGTGTGGTAGTGAAGAACTGAAGTCTGCTAAAGAAAGGAGCACGAAAAGGTTACTAGAATACGTTGTACAAAATGATATTAAATTCAAGAAAGGACATAGATTACGCAAGGTGGCTAAATTGTGGAGAAAAACAAGTGGTGGAAAAGTAAGCGGTAAAGGGAAGGAAGTGAAACTGAAGAAAAAGTTGCGAATAATGGAAAAGAAGCTTAATAAAGAGAAGAAAATAAAATGAAGACTCGAGAACATCATTGCCAGACAAAATTCAGAGAGATAGTAGTAGTTAATGAAAATGCAAAACATTTTTTGCACTTTGTGAAGAAAGGGTTGTTATTATCAAATAAATTCTAATGTTTCAAAAATAACTGTGTTTTAAATTTTGACCATTATTGAGATAATTGTGAATACAATATTTGTATCAGAATATCCGAAAAGAATTTAAACAGAACTTTTCTTTGCTTATCCAGAAATGTCTATTATGATCAGTGTATAAATATCTAAATATAGATTTATGTTCATTTTGTACAATAAAGCTGTTAGTAAATGTTTATTAACTGTGTGCATTCAGTGCTTCAATGTCTCTCACTTTGGGTCCTTGGAAGATTATTCGTTCTTATAAAAAAAGCATCTTTGTACAATTGATGTCCTGTTTTCATATGCGTGGCCAAAAATGATTCTATAAGCAGTTTCTCTTTAGGGTGATTAACATGTTCTTATTCATTATCAATGATTTTGACTCTCAATACTGGTTTTTATCTGGTGGAGGTCTCCCTACCCGTCTGCCCCATGTTTGATTTTAACTTTTTCACATACTACACACGTAGCATCTAGAGAGAGTCATTTTTTTGGGCAGAAAAATTTGTATTGTAAGTACCTGATACTGAAAAAGTGAATAATTTCTGTTCCTGTATGTTTTCTCTAAATCCCTGTATTACTATTTCCTCTAAACTGTTCTGTAATGAGAACCCTTGTTGGTGGATCCTTGATGCCAAAAAATAGGTTGACACCAAAATGTTTGTCGGTCTATCTGTGTGTGAACGATGCTAGCGGCTAAACTTTTAGAAGGATTTCCACCAAAATAGAAATTCCCCAGTATGTGGCTGATGTCACTAACCCTTGAATATGCCACCCATGCTTTTATTTTGGGGGGACTTTACATGGAGCATGAAGGACCTTTTCCAATTTTTTGAACTTAACTTTGTTCTCCGATAGCATTAAGGATACAAAAATAATGGTGTATATCTGTTTTGTTGAAATTTTGAATATTGCTAAAGTGCAACATGTTTTTGGTCTCCTCCTTCAGCTATAGAATTGAAGATCAAGGGTTTCCCACAAAATACATTTATTCTTCAGTGTGTTCTTATGTTGTTTAAAGGAGAATGTATATATTTTTTTCAAAATATTAAGTTTTTAAGTAATTTTAAAGCCTATTTTGATTTTGATTTATGTATTAAAAAAACTATGTGAAGTATGGGGGAGAAAATCATCTGCGCACATTTTCTTGGAACTCCAGAATCCCTTCCCAATATTTCAACTTCAAATAGTTGAAAAATAAATAAAAGATTAAAAAATGAAACAAATAATAAGAATAACATTTTTAACACTGTGAAATTAGCAGCATTTGAAAAACTAGACCTCTTTGTCTCGAGTTATAGAAAACATTTGCATTAGTAAGTGAACAGCAGATATGTTTTTTCTTCATTGCGGTTTGGTGTAGAGCTTCCAGTGCTACTCCTACCATTAGAAGTAAAAAGACAGCTCATCAATATGTGTGCATAACGAAGCTACAATTATGGCCAGAAGGAAAACAAGGGGGCCATCACAGCATTCGCACAATGGATCTGGGAAATTGGGCAAAAATCTAATTGAGATGGGGGTCATTGACTTTGATGCTGAAGTTCATTACTTGTTACTGGCATAATAACATTATCTTTTAAAAAAAATATAGGTACAGATCTAAAGTAATGTGTTTTATCTCACTGTTTTTCTTAAAATATGATTTTCTTTTGGTAATCAGTATAGTTTCTAATTGTATAGAAACTGTTCTGCAGCAGAAAATATTTTACTTTTAACTTAATTTTTGTTACAGATTTTAATTGTTTAATATCATCTGGCAATGTGTAAAGTAACGTACGTGTATTGTATAGGGATATCTTGTAGTGAGCTGTTAATACTGACACTTCATCGTGAGTTCTACGATGTGTTGTAATTATAAATATCAGTTTTGCGTGAAAATATGTTCCCACCGTTAAGTAAATCAGTTTTTCATGAAAATTACAGATCCGTAAATAAACAGGAAAGCCAATTGTAAAATTTTAAACTCAATGAAGAGACGCTTGCAGGGATCACCGTGGTTGTCATTTTTACTTTATCGTATACGTTCATAGTAATATATGTAAGATAATATAAAGAAAGTTATGAAATGCTGCGAGAAATCAATTTAGAGATTTCAACGGAAGTACACGTCTTGGGGTCCCCTGATACCAAAAAAGCGGTTTTTTTTTCCTTCTTCAAAACGTCCCTCCGTCCGTCAGTGAACGCCACTAACGCGAAAACCACGCGTAGGATTTTTTCTTTCGCGCTACCGCGACAGAAAGTTATGAAATTCTGCGCGAGAAAGCGGCGAAGGGCCCTGGTAACGAAAAAATGGAAAAACCCAGTTTCCAAATTTAGAAAAAATATCCTCATAACCAGGGGCGGATTAATATTTTTGCCGCCTGTAGGCACATCAAATTTGCCGCCCCCTGTTTAAAATTAATGTTACATTTCAAGTTGTAACGTTTCAGTAACAATTCCTCATTAATTTAAACGTTTTAACTTTAAAAGTAACATTATAATTTGCACATTGTTTTCTTAAATTAATAATTTTTTTGAATTAGAAAATTTTGGACTGGATTATAAACTGTACAGCTAATTTTTTTGGATTATAAACTGTATCTTCATAGCAAGTAACGTTCAACATTATTAACGTTTCAACACTGAAACGTTAACATTAAAAGGAAACTAAAACATGACAACTAGAATTGCAACATGTTTTCTTTCGTCAACGGGCCTTAGTTTCAGATTCATGTACTTCTGAAATCATAAGGTATACTCTAATGAAGTAGACAAATAAATAGCTTATATTAAATATTAATATGATATTTTTAAAATAAAAATATGATTTATGCTGTTATAGTTTTTAGAGAACCAAAATTTGTTTTAGAAAATATCAAGAAAATTTTGCGCCATTGAAAATTTGCCGCCGTAGGCACGTGCCTACTGTGCCTATGCGTAAATACACCTCTGCTCATAACGTGGTTTAGCCAGAATCCATGTTTGTGGGTCCTTGATACGAAAAAGTCGATAGGCGCCAAAACGTCTGTCTGTGAACAACGCTAGCGACTATACCGTTCGGCCTTTTCTCTAAAATTGATATTCCCCTGTCGGTCTAGTTAATGTCGCGCCCCCTTGAATTTGAAATCGATATTTTAATTTCGGGCTACTTAACATGAAGCCCCCGGGACATTTTCAAAAAATAGCTCCATCGTTTTTAATTAAATTTTGTTTTTCGATAGACGTTTAAAGAGATTGGGGCAGGTCTCATTTTCGTCGAAAATTGAAAATATTTTTAAAAAATGTCGGCGTCATCCTACAACTAAAATATTAAAGAAAGATTTTTTCCCTTAATAAAATCTGTTCCTTAAAGATAGATTTTAAAATACGTATTAAAACGAGCGTATTTGGAATTTATTACAATACTATTAGTTTAATAGTTACTATTATATATTTTTCGATCTAATTCCATTTGTTTGCCAACGCTATCTGAATCGTATTATTTATTAACTTTTAATTATTTTACTTTCTTGCGTACTGCTTGAGCAGGATAAGGCTAAAAACTCTTCCGCTATGTTCGTAAGTACTCTACATTCCTAATACCAAGATTTCAATGCCAGAAAGATATTTTCTTTTAAAGGTTTGAATAAAAAATCTATTGCTTGAAATGGTTTAATTTTCGCACCAAATGTTCTACGATTTAAAATAAGTTTTACAAAAAATGATGACTGAGATGTGTTAATTTGGAGAAAAATTGTGGTGTAAGTAGTATTACATAACCATTACTAAAGGCGAGAAAGTACGTGCTGTTCTAACACTACTAGATTCTTAATGAAATGTGTTCACCAAAAACATCTTCAAATTACGTCATGTTGAATTTTTTGGAAAATATGTTGTATTTTGAGTAATTTGGCGTCATACTAAGACGTTCCCTCTGAAATGTGATGTGATCCGTCCGTGATCTTTTTGAACGTAATTTTAGATGTAAGATGCTACGTTAGTTGCTATGCAGGTGTATGCTACGTTAGTGTATATTATTTAATATTTCTTTGCTTTTTTCTTACATTCGAACCTTTGTTGTATTTTTACAAATAAATCTTTTAGAAATTATTTAAAAGCTAATTGAAATACATGAAATAAAAATTGCTACCCTTCAGAGAATATCAGATTGGAATGCAACAATAGCTTGGAAGCTAATTTCCGTAAATTACGTCTCATTGTTGTGACATGATTTAGCTTCATGAAAAGCAGTTATAATTTTCAAATTTGTGGTGATATTTGCTTGAAAATATTTAGTTCTTGCACCAAATAATCCACCATTTGTAATGTGTTTTACAAAAAATGACGTCCGAGATGTGTTAATTCGGAGAGAAATTAAGCTATAAATAGTATTACATAACCATTACTAAAGGCGAGAACGTATGTGCTGATTTAGTGTGTCGTGTTGGCTCCACGCGAAGCTTTGCGATTTTGAAAAACATCCTTTAAATTTTGAGGGTATTTTACAAGAAGCCCCAGGAACATTTTCAAAATTTTCTCAAATCTGGCTCCAAATTTTATCTTTAAGCTATTTAATGAATAAAGTAATATACACTCATAAAGGTGACGTAAGTCCGATTTTCGATGAATTCTCAACAATTTCAAAATTTTGATTTTGGTGGCGTCTTCCTACAACAACGAAATTAAGATAGAGATTTTCCACCTCAAATAAAATGTGTTCTTTCATTAACATCATGTTCCTTTTGAGTTTTTGAAAATTTTAGTAGTTTTTGCGCAATATTGCGTACATGTGCAATTTAAAAATAACAAAAAGGAGATTTTCTCAAAAACGACTGCAATTTTTTTCTTTAAACGTTTGGTTCGGATAGTGCTAAATGTTCTCTATACAGGTGCGGATCCACGAGGAGAGAATTTCCCCCCCTCCTACAATTTTTCAGTAACTATTAACTTTAATTTGTCACATTTGAAACTTTCAAGCAAAAGTATTTTCGGATAATCATTCAAACGAATAAAAAAATATCGCAGCATAAACTGAGTGTACGATTTTTTACAAAATTGACACATTTGACCATAACATTCTTAATTTCCCCTCCCAAAATTTGACTTTGGATCTGAATCCGCTCTATAAGATATAAATGCCATTTTGCTCTATTATTTTCTTTATTCAAAAATTACACAAATGTATTTTTTACTTGTCTCTCGTGTGTTAATATTTACATCAGCGATGATTTCTTTGCATTATTGCATTTACAAGTATATGTGCTTCAAATGATGTCTTATAAAGTTTCTCGAAAACTCAAATCTTTTCCGTGAAAACGAGCTCAAATTTCCGCATTTTTAATAACGTCCAAATTTCTTCAAAACGGTTCCAAATTTATTTCTTCAAACGTTTCGTACGGTTAGTGCTAATTGCACTGTTTTAGATGATATAAAATTCATTTTGCTACATTCTTTTGTTTTTTCAAAAATTACACAAATGTAATTTTTTAAAATCTCTCTCACGTCGTTAATATGCACATTTCCAGCGTGTTGTATTGCATTTGTGTGTGGAAGTCGTTCAAATGACTTCCAATAAAGGTTTTCGAAAACTCAAAACATATCTGTAAAAAAGAGCTTCAAATTGCGCATATACTACTGCTTTAATGATATTTTCTTAAAAACGGCTTTAAATTTTTCAACGAAAATTTCCTTAAAGGACGAGCTTTTACTCTTCTATATTAGTCTTAAAGCAATATTTCGGTTCTTTCATTACGACACCGAAAAATTGAAAAAAAAAGGAAAAAAAACATGCACTTTGGGCGACAATAGATGACAGCTGGCAAGAGAGACGTTTTAGCGTGAGAAGTTTTAGCAAGTTTTAGAAAAACTCCTCATTCCTAGACAATTCTAGTAATATCATTCATCGACAGGCCGTGGATTCCGAACTGAAATCTATGGGGTATGTAATCGATGTCTTTCGTTGATACAGAAGGAATACGTATAATATTATTAAATGGCCGTAGAAAAAATGTTTTCCGTTTAAAAAAATATTTCATGACAAAATTTTGTAAACATTTTCCAATCCTAATTTGCATAAATGTTTATTTAAAAAAAACTTTTTCACGTAATCTCTAAGTGATCTATGAAAATTATTATAGTATATAAACTTATTTACATTAAATGTTGATTTTATTTTCTCGTGTACTTAGTATATAGAGACAGTTTTATAATGCTGCGGAAAGTAGATTTATAGATTTCAATGGAAATATGTTTTGTGGTCCCCTGAAGCCAAATAAAGTGTGGTTATTTTTTCACGACACTGTGCCTGTAGAATAAAAACACGAACGCTGAACTATTCGTACGATTTTTCCCAAAATGAATATTCCCTGGTCGACCAAGCCCAACTCGAAGCTCTGCAATTCTGAAAAAAATTCTTTTAATTTTTTGGGTAATGTGCATGAAGCTCCTGGGACGGCTTCGAAATGTTCTTAAGAATGGCTCAATTGTTTTCTCTAAATTTCTTGTAAGAATAGGGTTTTAACAAATTTTAGGTCCGGCGTAGGTCCGATTTTCACTGTTTACTCTGAAATTTCAAAATTTTTGAACTTTGACGAGTTTCTGCGTCTTCCTACATCTACAATAGTATTGAAGATAGAATTAAATTCAAACGAAATTTGTGCTTCGCTGTTAAATATCTTCATTCACATATGTTAACTAACCATTAACTTCATTCACAAATGTTTGCAAATTTTAGTAGTGTAATGGGACGGTCGCACATCGCGGATGACGACACGAGCCATATACTTATTTTATTTAGTTAAG
This sequence comes from Gryllus longicercus, assembly GCA_038098605.1. Lineage (NCBI taxonomy): Eukaryota > Metazoa > Arthropoda > Insecta > Orthoptera > Gryllidae > Gryllus > Gryllus longicercus. The sequence goes on from JAZDUA010000367.1 coordinate 1,135,112, forward strand.
AGCCGCGCCGCCGTAAGTAGCAGCCGGAAATGCCGTTTCCGCTGTACCTGTGTAAGAGCCGCTTAGCGCGCCGGGGGAGAGGACGAAGATGCGCCTCCTTTGTTCAGCCAAGAAAGGCGGACGCACCCCTTATGACGTGTGGGGACACACTCCGCCCACAACCCCTTCACCGAGCAACGGAATTACCCGCGCCTATTTCCGGGAATTTCGGTGACGAATGTTACTGCGGGGGAGGTTGCTGGAGTCTTTTTCTCAAGTAGTTAGGCAAGCATGCATGCCTCCCTCTAGGGAGTCTGCCGACGAAGCAGCCGGGCAAAGGTGGATCGCCGAAGGAAGCAGGTAATCGGGGAGGCGGTGGTTACAGTAGTTTCCGAGCAATTTTGAGTGAAATCTGGGCAACATTATAAAATATCAAAAACAAACATTTCTCAAAACGACTCCAATTTTTTTCTTTAAACTTTTGGTAGGGATAATGTTAAATATACCGTATAAGATGGCACAAACGCCATTTTCCTGTAAACTTTATTTTCCTTGAAAATTAGACAAATGTATTTTTTTTGGCATCTCTGTCACGATTTTGCTGCAAGGGAAATGTACAAATCAAGACCTGGGAAATGAAGGAAACAATTTTATTTTTTTCACAAAACGGCCGATAAATCTTGGGCAGATTTAGCATGTATCTTTAAACTCAATTTAGAAGATTGGATTACCTCAACTCAGAAGATTGGAAGGTTGGATCGGAATTTACTCTTTAGAAAACGAACTTTTCTTTATATAAGGAATTGTTTATTCAAAATAAAGCCAAAGCTCTAGGCTTGAGATACTTCTTTAGTATAAGCAGCAGGTTTACGAATTTTGATTCTATAGGCGAAAACTGACGCGCAAGTTTTCCTGGTCATTGTTCAATGAATCTGCTGCGTTCGCTCTCTTTTGCCTGCGTCGGCGGAGCATTTTCCTTCATCATCCTTCCTCGCGGGGGAAGTCGCGCATCACGGGGTTGTAGAGTCCCTACTTTATTATAGGGCCGATTTTGATGGCCTAGAACATTACCAAAAATGATCAATAAAATGCTCTTAAAATGTTTTAAAAACGCCCTTAAAGCGAAGACAAATGACGTAAGAAATGTGATCAAATCCAGTTCGTATGAACAACTCAAGCTGTTGGATGCGCTACTGATGTAATCGAGGCTTCTTCTATTCGTTCAAATGAATGCAAACTTTTGGTTTGGACTGTTCTTTACCAGGAAATCTGTCTTTAGCTATCTCGAAATTGGCTGAACCGATGCTGATAGGCGTCACAGGAACCATAGGTTACATACAACGGCTAACATACAGTTTCTGAGCGAAGAAATCGAATAGGCTCCTCACGATACTGTGAAAAACATTTGTTGTTTCGTAAATATTATTTAAAGCAAGTTCCATTGAAATTATATTACAATCGCTTAAATCAACGAAAAATGTTTTAAAAATTATGGAATAGAATAAAAAATAAGTCAAAATCGACGAAAAATGCTAAAAATAAACAAACAAAAAAATATCAAAATGGGCCATTTTGTTTTGTCACAACATAGAATTAATTGTCTAAACTAAACGGCATTGCTCTAAAGTGAAAAAAAGACATTTCATTAAAAACCGTCCCCTAGTGATAAGTATTGCGCCGAGTCCCTTCCACTGTCGTCCAGCGGGTTCGCGGGAACCGGTTGCTAAATTCTTTGTAGTTCAAATTCAGTTGTTAATTTTTTGTGACACCCAGAACCAGTTAAAATTTATCACAGTCAAGTTGTTAAAATTATTGTAGTTTTGAATAACTTTTTAGTATTGGGACGATCTCTCTTAATTTGATCCTCTTGCTGATTGGAACGCGAATAATTTTGTGAAGTCGTCATTACGTCTTGGGCACCATACGGTTGCTGACACACGCGTCAAATGAACTAACTTTGTGATCACTTTTGTAAGCTTCAGGCTTAATTGTTAAGTTCTGAAATTACTGTGAACATTAATCTGAAAAAGATGTTGCACTAAAATTTTTATTTTCTATGACTTCTTGGCTCTAGGGGTGATACCTGCAGCGAAGAAGTCATTCGACAAATCTCTAACGGGAGAACGTTTTCTTTACTATATTTATTGAACCATTTATTCTATTGAAATAAAAAATGAGAAATTGGAAATCATTGGAGAACCGGTTGTAAAAAAAAGAAAAGAACCCAGATATTTTAAAAAGAGGTTATCTCATAAGGAACACAATTGTTGAAAGTCTCCTTTTTGCAAAAACACACGATTAATATTATTTATGTAAATAATTTAGAGACAAGTGTTTTGAATTTTTCAGTTGAAAGGTACTTTCTAGTTAACTGAATAGCCCTATTGCTCATGAACCTGCAATAATAGTTTATGCAATTAGTTTATAATGTTAAGCTTTATTGCACGAGTACATGTCTTGAAAACGAGCGACTTTAGGAGAGAGTTTTCAAATTTGTACGAATGTAATCAAGCAACATTATAAACGAGTTTCATACTATATTTTTTTATTTTTATTACAGCATTATACATTTATAAGAGAATCAAACATAATTTTGCGAAACAACTTCCATGTGACGACTCGGGTATTTGACATCGTGCGAGTAAACGGTGGTCGGCTGTTCCGTTTAGCTCTACCTCCTCCCGATTCTCTCGCCGCGATTGGCTGAATGTGTGATGACGCAATCATTCGTGACATAAAATCATCATACGTCATCATTTGTGCCGTAAAATGCCCGATTATGAACGATTTCTTGCAACAGAAAAGATTCTTTTATAATGCTGGAATACAAAAAAAAGTCTTCTTTTCTAAATCTAACTTCGACTAAATTTTACAAGGGAGCTACAAAACTAGATAAGCTCTCAGAGACTTTAGAAGAAATTTAGACTTTAAATTCAAACTTAGTTTATGTCAGTTTCATACTTTATTATAATTATATTTATAAATAAAATATGACATTTTAAAATTAGGTGACCTACAATTTTGCCTGAATATTGCAAATTATTGGTATACAAAAATTTGTTTTTACTTTCCCGTTACTGCTTACGCAGTATAGAGGAACTATTGTAATGCTGTATATTCAACTCTATTAAAATCAGGAAGAATGTATAATACAGAAACGCATAAGGTAATACTATCATCGTTTCGAATGCATTCATAATGCGATATATTTGATGTCCTTTAGTTCTGAATGTCCAATTTATATGTGAAATTATCCTTGATTGTATATATGATGTGCTGTAAATAATGCGAGCAGTTTCAAATAAAGCCAGAAAGTATGTGGTGTTGTAGTTAGCACTAGTTATAAAATTAAGCACGGAAGTATTATTTTTGGAATATGAAATTTTGTAAGGAAGTGTATTCGTAGACAATGAATCACATTTTCATAAATTTTGTGGGTTAGGACATAATGTATGCCATGACATTGCAGTTTCATGAGCGCAATTTCTTTTTTCAAAGCGCCAGCCCGGCTGTTGACTTTCGCAAGGTGGTAACCCTTCGTACAAGGAAACGCGGTGCCCTTCTCGGATTCTGCTGAATTTCGGCCGCGCGGTGGGGTGGAGTGGGGTGGGGTGGGGTGGGGGGCGCGGTGCGGCGCGCGCAGAGCAGAGATGACGAGGCCCACCGCTTCCCTGCTGCTTCTGCTGGCCTGCGGCTGCGACTGCCGCCCATCATGACGGTAAGATCTAGAGATGGCGATTATTAGATTATAATCGATTAATAAGTAATCGATAGTTTTTATTAGATTCATATGCGTTGATTAATCGTTCTGAATTAATCGATTAATCTTATAAAATCGATTAATTTTTCACGTTTTAAATAATGTTCATGTTTTAAATAAATAATCTCTTTACACCATGATAATGCGTATAATCGTTAATTTGTAAATTCATTAATCGTTTAGTAACTTACATTAAGAAAAAAAATTCACGATAATGCGAATTATTCTCAAATTTTCGAATAATCGTATGAAGTAATCGATTGTTGCACTAAACGCAATTAAATCGCCCATCCCTAGCATTAATTTCGTTCTCAACAAGGATGGTCCTCGGGTTAAAGGGACATAGAAGAGGGGGCAGAATCAGCTATGTTCCTAATATCGCCAACAGTAGCCTAGTGGCGGATCCAAACGAAATATTTCAACGGACCGGGAACGTTTTCATTCAAAAAATATTTTTTGAAATATTTAAAAAAAATTATTTTTCTCTCAATTATTTTTCTTGCAATACAAAGGACAAGAAAACGCCGTTCCGGTTGGCTGAAATCGTTAGGGCAGTAGTGTCGAAGCTATCTCGATTCGAAGGATCGCAGGTTTGAGTCCCGCCTCGGGCATGGTTATATTTATGTTTGTCATTTCACCCCCTATCATCACCATATCATGACATCTTCACAGTTACCATACCGTTAAATGCAATAGTGGTCACTAACGACCTAGATGTTGATGCGACCTTAAATACACACTCACAAAAAAAGGACGAGAATATTAATAATGGAAATACCGCTTTAAATGTGATGAGATCTTCATGACAATTAATTTTAATAAATTATGTAAACTTACAAAAACTTCTGGTGCTACTGAGTGACGTAGACTCTTGTTCTATTTAGTTGACCGCTCTTCAGAGTGATCTATCTTTTCAGTTTTATCCCACCTTCTTCTCAGCTACCATTTTATCGGCGCCGTAAATATTTTTTAAACGTTTTCTCTATTTTTAGGATCCCTTGTAGTAAAATTGAAATATGACAAGAAATATTACAGAAGAGCAAAATCTAGTCTTTTTTTTATTGGAAAATTTGGCGCCGATTTTTAAGAAAATGTTTGAGCGTTTCTGAAAATGCTCATTTTGAAGCTCATTTTCACCCAAAAATTGATTTTTCGAGAAACTATAAGAAATTATTTGAAGCAATTGTAATCACAAATGCTATAAATTATAAGAAATGACCGTAATGTAAATATTCACAAGAGAAATATTACAAAAACCTTTTTAATTTTTAAAATCACAAAGAGTACATCAAAGTGGCATTTGTGTCATGTTATTTAGTGTTTTTAGCACTATCCGCACTAGAAGTTTAAAATAAGTATTTTAAGTCATTTATGTGAAAATGGAGTTTGAGCGTTTCTGAAATTGCGGATTTTCTAGTGTAATTTTCGAGAAACATTGTAAGAAATTTGTAGGCACATGTACTCAACAGCGCCATAATGTTAACATTTTGCTGGTAAGGAAAATATTAAATTTGTGAGATAGATATCAAACTAATAATGCTACAACAACAAATATTTTCTATTATTGAATTTTCCAATTTCCGAAAATGAAGAGAGACCAATGAAATGAGACCTGCGCTATTATTTTAATCGTCCCTGTTTATTTGCGAAAGCAAGTTAAGAAAAAAATTGAGGTGTATTTAAGTGTTTTTATTAATTGCCTTAATTTCAAACAAAATTACGCGAAAACTACTCATTTCTTCAAAAAATTGTACAATGTCTTTTTTAAAGATCTGATTTTTTACACTTACTCAGTAGCAAATGCTGAGATGGCCCTTTGTTTTATTTCTGGAATAAATGTAGCTTCACTATGTGCACGTTTTGTTTAGCTCAGCTTTTGGTAGCGGTGGTAGAGCAGGGAGAGTATTATTTTTTTGTTAGCAATACAAAAAAATTAGAATCTGCCGTTTGTTTACCGATCCAAATAAGTTTTCTATAACTCGGGAGCAAAATTGTCTAGTTTTCAAAAGTAGCTAACTTCGCTTTTTTTAACCTTTTATTCATCATTCAACTAGTTATTGTTAAAATGTAAGGAAGAGATTCCTGAGCTCTAGCAAACATGCGAAAATGGTACTTCTCCCACATACGTCTCATACTGTTTTGATGAACATCAGACGAGTTGTGTAAAACATGAAGAAAAAAAATAACAGTTTGAGAAAATCTTATTGGCTATCTTTGGAGTGAAATAGTGGCAATAGTGTTTTTGCTGTTCTTTAACTAAATAAATAAATAATATGGCTTAGGTCCTTTTGCCTTTAGAAATTTGTAATTTTGAAATTTGCAAAGGTTTAAAATTACTTCGGCGTCTACCTAGATATTTTTTTTAACGACGTCTATTCATCAAATTTACATCTTTAAATAATATCATGAAGATTGCTTGGAAAATATGAATAGTCTTCCCGAAAATTGGAGTAAAATAGAGGCATGTTTTAGCAATTGCCACTATTTCACTCCAAAGATAGCCAATAAGATTTTATGAAACTGCTATTTTTTTCTTAATTTTTAGTCGCCTCGTCTAATGTTCATCAAAACCACAAAATTCGAAAACAAAAACAAATAAACAAACAAAAAACGGCTTCCGAATTCATCTTTCTTTTCAACCGTCGTCATGACGGGAGGGTGGTTGTGCTGTAGTGAGTGTGCTTAAGCTCTTGGCGTGTTGCGGCGCAGGGGGGCGTGGCCCGTGGCTGCTGTCGGAGGGCGCTGCACTCGCGGGGGGCTGCTCCCCGCCGCCCAAGGCCGCAGGTGAGACCCACGACGCTTTTTCATATATTACTTATTTACGCACCGAGGGCGTTATAGGGTTCTAATGATCGAACGGCAACAAAAAGGTGGTCGAGTGGCGACTCGATCATTAGATCCAGTTAACGCTCGTGGTACATAACAGAATTTATTTATTTTTATTAAATTCTAATGATTCAGATTCACATTTTTACTAATTAACTAGATGTTAACTTGACCCGGTTTGCCTTTTCATATTTACCTCCCATAATTCCCTCAACAAGAGAACGTGTGGCTTCATTTATCGACTTTTTTCAAATTTCCATCGTAACCACGAACATCTCGATCCAGGTAATTTATGCGGTGAATATCAAGTTCTGCATTGAAGGCAAAAGCAAGCAATTACGTATCAATAAAAAAAGTAATTTATAATTTTGTTGTTAAATATTTTGTGGCTTAAAAATAAGTAGAAAGAATTTTGGGGGATTATTTCATAATCTAGGGGGAAAATGTCATCTTCTTGGTGGAATAAAAACATTACAGTCTGACAGCACTGCCAGAGGCATACACAGGCTCGCCACCCTGACAAATTACCAAACAGGTCCCACAGCCCTAGGTAGTAAAACATTTTAATTCCGTAAATATTATTACTTCCTAATTATTCCTTTTTTAAACTGACACTTTGGGTAGTTAAAACACGTTTGGAAGAAAGAAGCTGCCGGCTTTGTAAATGGATTGGCATAAAATAAATTGTATTTATTACCTTTAAAGTATTAGAGGTAAATCATTAAAGTTATAATTTTATTTTTCTTAAAGTATGTTTTAATTATTTTTATTGGTAAACTATTCAATGGAAAAGAGGGTTGAGAGAGGTCTCAGAAATGTTGTAGCTCTTGTTTTACGCTACGCGCGCCTGTGCACAATGGCCGACGCACCGCACGTTGCCATACTTTTTTAGTTAGTGAAAACGACCCACTCTCTTTGAACGACGAGAGAGGAGGTCCCCCTGGCGCACCGCCACTGGGTCTTCGCTTTGGTCCACGGATCTCGCGCCACCGACCTTGATTTGGTTCACTAAGAGAAGTCCTGGATTAGTTTATACAAAAAAGTTGACTTTAATAAAAAATCTAAAAAATTACAATGTGCGAAGTATATAGAATAATATTTTTAATAATAAATAATAGGACGTTAGTAAGTTTTATAATCACATGTGATTTCTTGAATTTTTCAGTGGAAGCTATCCTTAACGAAACCCGTATTCGATTTTATTATGGGTAAGTACAGAGCAGACTGGGTATTAATAATAAATGTGTTGCGTTTTAATGTCTACAAAACTCCTCTGTATAAACAACGCTATTTTAAACATAATTCTATTTTGTTTCGATTAAATTTGAAGAAATGTCATAATTCGAAGAAATGTTTCAATTTTTCCTAGGAACCGATTTTTAAAACATTTTAAAATATAGTTCTTTTGCTATAAAATATGTGTATAAATATGATGGTGGCATTGCAAGCTTACATAAACAAATTTGTGAATACTGATATTTGTAAACTGTTTTAAATAGGTTTAGGACCCCGTTTCAAAGTTCCCTAGTTTACTCTTACGTTTACCATTGTCTCTGGTAGCTCAATAATTTGATGAAATATAGATGAGACCAAATAAAATGCTAGGGTCAATCAATTATTAATAAAATAAAAATATGGACCTATAAGTTACAATTAACCTAATTAATCAAAAGACAATCTGAGCAGTAGAAGAAGTGATAATCAATTATTAATCCTGTAAATATATGTAAATATATGTCTGTTTTTTATAAGTTTGATTTTTTAGGAAGCTCAAAAATCTTCAGTTTATATTTCTTATAAAAATATTTTGTGTGTGGAGTGTGCTAAATTATATCACAAATGTTAGAAATCGAGTTACTATAGTGTCTTCGGCTGTAGACGTAAGACTGCAAGGTACCTCCTTTGATAATGAAGGGGGTCTTTTTTTGTATCGAAATTTGTAGTTCTTGGATTTAAAACTGTTCAAATACTGAGACTATATCCAGATACCTCTGCAGTCGTCGGATTATTGTTTTGAAACTGAATAAAATTTAAATACATTCTTTTCACCTTGATTACCTCTAGTTTGTTTCTGGTCCAGTCATTTGCGCTTGGTTGGCAATTTGTTGAAAAAATGTCAGGTGAAAATAATGGGGGCACTGCAATTGTTATTTAAAAACGGTACCAAGACCTTGGACCAACAACCTTTGCTAGAGAGCGTCGAGAGAAATAACAATCTTTAACTCCTGAAAGTGTTTATTTTGAATAACTAGAAATAACAAGAAACATTGTATGGAACACGTTCTCTATTAATCTTGAAGGACTCAGCCGGAAGTTTAATTACGCGGCTCCGCTATGGCTTCGCCTCGCATTTAACCTTCCAGCCTCGTCCTTAAAGACTAATTTAGCGGACTTGTTACATAAATAACAATTATTTCACCAATTACATTTAATATTATATTATTAACTATTAATTTATTAACTATTATTGATAACTATTATTTCACCACATGTCTTTCTCATTTTTAGCAACACGACTCATGACTACATCGAACTCCCGCTTGATCAGATGCACAAACTGGCGAACAACTCGAAGTGGCGACGCGATCGCTGCGCTGCTCTCTACATCTTCGACTACTCGGACTCCGCTGACTCGCACCGCACGAGAAACGTCATGCGCGGTGAGTCAGCGCTTGCACGTTCTCCCTTACTACGCAAGAAGAGAAAGTATTGTAATCGTGCGCCGGAAAACGGAGATTTTTGACTGCAAATCTCCCATTGCCGGGCCCTGGTTCCGAAAACTTGGATTAATCTTTTTCATGTTAGTAGTAAATTACTTCCTCTAACCTGACCTGGTAATAAAAAGCCGGGAAGGGGTCCACGTGGCCGATGTGACTGTCCGCCACGAGGATGGGTCTAGCCTTCTGAAAGCAGGGGAATAAAAGGTGGTAAAATACCAACCAGTCATCCCCCTGGCAGCCCAACTTCATGGAGTACCCAACGCCAGAATCCTGCCAGTGGTGGTTGGAACCTCTGGGGCTATGCCAAAATTTACCGTCAGTGCCCTCAAGACCCTGGGGATCACGTCTCGAGGCGATCTACTGACTATCTCGTTAATTGCTCTCAGCAGCTCTATTAAACTTTACTCACAATTTGTAAATTACGATGGAACAATTTTGCATTGCTGGTAGTAAATGCAGGAAAGAAACTTCAATGTCCTGTGGGGGAAGTCTAGGGAACCCATTGGATCCTAAAATGCCTAGGAATTTGTTGGAAATATACATTTATATTGTAAGGTTGAAGTTTGTGAACATATCGACAGTGTCGCCATCTGCGTCTAGTATATTATTGGAAATGTACTCTATATTGAGAGATTGAGGTTTGTGAACGCGCCGACACTGTCGTCATCTGTTTTTGGTATGTAAACGAATGATCATAAGCATTCGTCCTTTTGTCTTACTGTGCAGCAATGTAGTGTTTGAAAAAGACCGTCAAAGACGTTCAATAAGAGTTTATGTATATGTATTTTGTTATAAATAAAAGTGAAATGCAGTGTAGTTCTCAAGAGTTAATTTAACATGGTAGCAGAGCGTGGTTTCCGGATGCAGATGAATTGCTGAAGAGGTTATATTGGAGTTCAGCCCAGTGTCCGTCGATTCGAGGAAGTTTGCGACATGGACGACCTGAACATTCCAGCTTTTGATGGAGAGGACTACGCAAACTGGAAAACGAGGTTAACTATCTATTTGAAATTTAAAAAATGCCATGAGGTGACCACGAGGTCGAAGCGAGAAGAAGACAAGGACGTAGAATGGGAAGAACAGAACCTGAAGGCGATGCATTGCATTTTTAGTGCAATTACTAACAAGCAGCTAGAGTTCGTGAATGATAAAGTAAGTGCTTTCGAGGTTATGAAGAAGTTTGACGAGCTATACTCCAAAGAGTCAACAGCGTTGCAGATTGTCTGCAGGAACAAACTAGATGGACTCAGATTAAAGAATTACAGCGACATAAATGAATTCTTCACTGTGTTTGAGAAATACATAAACGAACTGAAGTCAGCCGGGGCCAAGGTAAGCGAAGAAGAGAAACTAAATTACATGCTCAAAACGCTGCCCGAGTCACTAAGTTATATCGGAGATCTAGTGGATGTTTTGAAGAAGGAAGACCGGACTGCGGAGTACGTGAAGGCAAAAATAAGGATGAAGAGCATCAAGGAGAACCAGGACAGTGAGGGCGTAAAATCAAATGCATTCATCTCGGAGAAGAGACCTAGTGCGAGCGGCCAAAAAGTGTGCTACGGATGTGGTAAACCAGGACACTTCAAGAGGGAATGTCGACAAACTGAGAATCATCGAGGTTCCCGGGGACGTGGCGGAAGAGCACGAGGTAACTATGGAGGTTATGTCAACCAAAGTTATGAAAATGGACATCGCGGAGGCAGAGGAGGACCACGTGGGTCCAGAGGCGGTCGCTATGGTCACGACCGATCTTACCGACAGAACGAGCAAGGAGACCGACATTACCGACAGGACGACCATGGTGGTAGGAACCGTGGAGAACAAGAGTTTTATCAGAATGTAAGTGGAGCAAGCAGTTTCGTGACAGAGGTCTTCGCCAAGGAAGTAAACAGTGTAACACAGGATTCAGGTCAGATTGAAATTAATTGGTTGTTAGATAGCGGTTGTACAGATCATATAATTAATAACGAGGAATATTTTTCTAAATGCGTAACGTTAAAAGAACCGATTAATGTAAAAATCGCGAACGGAAAGATTTTAACGGCAACTAAAGTTGGTAATGTAATTAGCGATTTTTTAGTGTTTGACAGATTAGAACGAGTTGAAATGAAAAATGTATTTTACATTAAAGATCTAGATAGGAATTTAATTAGTTTTTCAAGAGTCACAGAGAAACATGATATTATTGCAAAAGGCATCAGCGCAAAAGTTTTTAGTAAAGATAGGGGTTTAATTGCAGTTGCATGGAAACAAGATAGGTTATATAAAGTGACAAGTGTGATCAACAAAGGGGAATTTAACGTAAACTTCTGCAATAAAGAAAATATGACAATAAAGGAAAAGTGGCATAGGATACTGGGGCACGTAAATTTCAATTATTTAGATAAAATTTGCAAACATCAATTAGTAGATGGAATCCCTCAAAACGTCGAGTCTGAACCTATGAAATGTAAAGTGTGCATAGAAAATAAAATGCATAATGTTCCTTTTAAAAACAACAGAAATACGGCTAAAGAAATCCTAGAAATTGTTCACACAGATCTAAATGGGCCACATTCAACAGTAGGTATGCATGGTGAAAGATACTTTGTTTCTTTTATTGATGATTATAGTAAACTTGCACGCGTTTACACAATTAAAACTAAAGACCAATTATATGATTGTTTAGTTGGGTATGTAAATGAGGTTGAAAGTCTTACTGGGAAAAGGATTAAGAAATTGCGGTGTGATAATGGAAAAGAATACATGAATAATAATATATATCAATACATCAAGGAAAAGGGGATTGTTTTAAATGCGTGCCCGCCATATGTGCATGAGTTGAATGGAACTGCTGAGAGGTTCAATAGGTCAATCATGGACATGTCAAGATGTTTATTAGCCGAAGCAAAAGTTAACAATAGGTTTTGGCCAGAAGTAGTTTGTGCTGCCGCGTATCTGAAAAATAGATGTCTTGCAAATACCGCAGAATTGAAAACTCCTTATGAAATATTTTTTGGAGAAAAGCCTAATGTCACACATTTAAAATTGTATGGAAGTAGAGTCTTTGTAAGGGTGCCAGAACAATTGAGAAAGTCAAAATGGGATAGAAAAGCAGATTTGGGAGTTCTGTTAGGTTACAGTGACGTTGGATATAGGGTACTCATAAATAATAAAATTGTTGTGGCCAGGCATGTAGAGGTTGTTGAAGAAAATATTAGATGTGTAGGTTTAAAGGATAATGGTTCCGTGAGTAAAAGATTAGATGAATCTGGGTGTGAAAATTTGGAAACTGGGTCTGAAGATAACAGCGAGGACGAAGAAAGGTTAGTCGAAATCGAATCTCCAAAAGCAGCACTAAAGGAAAAAACAACAAGGTCGGGTAGAGTGGTTAAAACTCCACAACGCTATAGGGATGATAATACAAGTAACTTTATTTATATTAACGTATGTAGTGCAGATAGCCCGGTTAGTTTTGAGGAGGCGATTAATAGCAATGAATCGAAAAGCTGGAGTCAAGCTATGGATAGGGAAATTGAATGTTTGAAGAAAAATGACACATGGGAGTTAGTTAGTAAGCCAGAGGGCAAAGATCTTATAGATGTTAAATGGGTTTTTACTAAAAAGTTTGATAATAGGTACAAAGCAAGATTAGTTGTTAGGGGATTTCAACAAAAGGAATGTGTAGATGATATATATGCACCAGTAGCTAAAATGCAAACTTTGAAGATTTTACTGTCATACTGTTGTCATTTTGGTTTAATTATTGAACAAATGGATGTAGAAACAGCCTTTTTAAATGGCGAAATCATGTCAGAAGTTTATGTTAAACAACCTGAAGGCTACGAAGACGGCACAAATCGAGTGTGCAAATTGATGAAAGCATTGTACGGTTTACGAGAAAGTCCGAGAGCTTGGTATGAGTGTTTAGATACTTTCTTGAAAAGTTTAGGATTCCAAAGAAGTGAATATGATTATTGCCTTTATGTTTTGCGAAAAAGTAATGTCCTGATTTACTTGATAATTTTTGTTGACGACTTGCTCATTTGTTGTGTAAAGAAAAGTCGAATTAAAGAAATCAAAAATTTGTTGTCAAATAGATTTAGTATGAAAGATTTAGGTGAGGTTAAAAGTTATTTAGGAATTGATATAAATTACGAATACAAGAAAAACAAAATGAGCTTGAGTCAGGAAAATTATATTAATTCATTAGCCGAAAAATACAAGATTAAAGACTCAAAATTATATGCTACACCGATGGAAGTTAACTTGAAATTAGAACCAACTCAGGAATTGCGTAATGATATAAAGTATAGAAATTTGATTGGTGCGTTGTTATATATTAGTTCAGGAACAAGGCCAGATATCAGTTTTTCTGTTAATTATTTGAGCAGGTTTCAGAATTGTTATGACGGCACACACTATAAGTATTGTCTGAGAATCTTAAAATATCTGTATTTGACAAGAAACCTGAAATTGAATTATTGTAGAAACGAAAATGCAAAAGTTCTTGATTGTTATGTAGATTCAGATTGGGCAGGTGACAATATAGATCGTAAATCTACGACAGGTTATGTGATCCGTATGTTTGACAATGTTGTATTTTGGAAGTCTCGCAAACAATCAAGTGTAACAAAAGCTTCGACGTATGCAGAGTATGTTGCGCTATCAGATGCTGTGAGTGAAGTGAAATTTCTAAAAGATGTAATGAAAATTTTTGATTTGAATTTTGATGAACCGATTGTAATGTACGAAGACAACTCAGGAGCATTGAGTATCGCTAAATATGGTAACTTTACAAAAAACTCAAAACATATTGAAGTCCATTATCATTTTGTCAACGAGTTGTATATGAATGGTTTAATTGATATAGTCAAAGTAAATACTGATGATAACATGGCAGATATTTTCACGAAAGCTTTGTGTAAAGACAAGTTTGTGTATTTTAGGAATATGATGAATATTAACTGAATTTAAGATAGTATGTATATAAATGTAAGGAGGCGTGTTGGAAATATACATTTATATTGTAAGGTTGAAGTTTGTGAACATATCGACAGTGTCGCCATCTGCGTCTAGTATATTATTGGAAATGTACTCTATATTGAGAGATTGAGGTTTGTGAACGCGCCGACACTGTCGTCATCTGTTTTTGGTATGTAAACGAATGATCATAAGCATTCGTCCTTTTGTCTTACTGTGCAGCAATGTAGTGTTTGAAAAAGACCGTCAAAGACGTTCAATAAGAGTTTATGTATATGTATTTTGTTATAAATAAAAGTGAAATGCAGTGTAGTTCTCAAGAGTTAATTTAACAGAATTACCCAGTTACCATGACTTTAAGTGGGAAGTGTATGCTATTTAATGTAGCAAATAGAAAATTGTGTTGTCAGAATCCATGTCTGCGCCAGAACCCTTGGTGCAGAAAAGTCGACGGCAAAACGCCTGTCTGCCCGCCCTGCTGCTGGATTGGACGGCGGCGACGGTGAGAGGGGGGCACCAGGGGGGAGGGGTACGGGCAGATTTTGTTATGTGACATGATATTATTTCTGTTTTGTGTTCTGAAATGTTGTGGGTACGAATTGTGTTATAAGATTTGTGACTGCTATGTCGAGTATGTCTGGACTTTTGTTTGAATCATGGGGAAATAAGTGGGTTTGTAATAATGTATGTTGAGATTCAAGTTTATTTTTTATGTTGTATAAATAAAAACAGCGGAAAATCGACCGCCGTGGCGCTGCGCCGCGCTGCGCGCCCTGCCCTCCGCGCCGTGCCACGTGGCGGGCCACGGCCTGGGCGCGCACCTCGCCGGGCACGTGGCGCGCCGCGTGCCCGCGCTGCCGCCGCTCGTCGTCGGTGAGTCTCCCCTGCTGCTCTCCTCGCTCGCTCGCACAGGCGGCGGCAGAAACTCCTACTACGAGGCCCTCATAACGGAAATGCCTGAACCAGCCAAATCACAGCCCCTTCACAGCCGCGCCCGCCTTCCTCGCACACTCCAGCCCCGAAGAAGACCACCATGATGGTTGTAATGTTGCTATCACTGTCCACGACGTGGCGTCACCCAGACAGTCGAGAACCTTCGCCTATGACTAACCACACAAGCCTACAATTGCAGAAAACACGCATTGGGGTGCCCTGTTACCGAAAATGTGGTTAAATATTATTACTATTTGTAGTAAAGTAACACGACGTGTTCTCGGAATCCCCTTTTTCTGGTCCATGATATCGAAAAAAGGTTACGACAAATCGTCTAACCGTCCGTCTGTGGTCAAAGCTAGATCCTTAGGGTGGTGTCTTTTTATGAAGACATTATTTTTATTCATTTTTTTCCAAAAATGGCTGCAATATCTTTTACTAACAGTTTTCCTCGAATACAGGAAACAAGGCTTTACAAATGACGCAAGTTGCACTTTCGTTCATGCCTCTAAACTCTCAAGAATTTATCTCATTTTCAAGTTCAAACCTTTTTCGGCGGCTTCCAACAAGTACAACATTGAAGATAGTGATTTTTTCGAAACAAAAACTGTTCTTCGTAGACAGCTATTTAAATAAGATTATTTGTGATTTTTCGCGTATTTCTCCTGTAATTTTGCGTCAAATATAGGCAATTAAAAAAATAATTTTCTCTAAAAGGGCTCCAAATTTTGTCCTTAATTTTTTCTTGAACAAAGTACTAACACAACAATGGCGATGATCCCGTTTTCGATTAAGTCTGCATTATCTAAAATTGTCAAAAATAACATTTCAAAACTACAATAATAATGATGGAGACATTTTACTTCATTAAATCTCTTTTTCAAAATTAGATCTGAAAATAGCGTGGGCCTAGCCAGAGAGGGTAGGGGGCTGTACGAGTACTTACACGGAATCGATGTTACCCCTCATTGCCCAAACAACATTTTCGGTTGCCCAGGCAGAAATAGATTTACAAGATGTAGCGTGTGTTCATAGGGATGCGGGTGTCGAGAAGGTCGAAAAATGATAATTTCCGCTGCTTTCGTCGCTAGAGTATGTAAAGGAGTTACAACAGTACACATTTTATGTTCTTATTTGTAATTTGTCTATATAGGAGACTTATAGCGACCGGCTGCTCTGATCGGGAGTTCACTGTGGTGTCTCCGATCCACACCAAGCGAATGCGGGAGCAGTGTCCTAACAAAGGGCCACGGACCGCGCGCGATATTTCCTTCCCCTCAGTTGACCTATCCTCACCCCTTACAAACTCTTCCACTGACACACATGGCGGGGAGCGGTCGGGAGCTTAGCACTTGTGGCGGGCGGGTGCGCAGGGCTGGACCCGACGGGCCCACTGTTCCACCCCGCGCGCGTGCAGTGTGTGCGGCCGCTGGGGCGCGGCGACGGCCGCTGCGTGCTGGTGCTGCACTCGCTGGTGGGCGCGCGCGTGGGCGGGCCGGGCCCCGCGGGCGACGTGGACGTCTTCCTCAACGGCGCGCGCCGCCGCCAGCCCGCCTGCGACTGGACGCCCGCGCCTGGTACGCCATGGCTCACTCACTTCTAATATGAAATTCGTGCACAGCAAAACTAAATTGTCTGGGTTCGAGTTAATTATTAGATAATTAAGATGAAACTGAAAACAAACTTAAATAACGTTAAAATAATAACCATAATAATATTAATATAATGATAAATATATTAATAATTAAATATATTATTATTATTATTAAATTATTATTTTTTAAAATAATTATATCCAGATTAATACCTTCAAAATATATATGATATATTGCCTGTTGGCTCAGTTGGGAAAAAATTACTATTATAGATATTCTTGTTGGTGCAAGCGCAGAG
Organism: Gryllus longicercus; assembly: GCA_038098605.1. Lineage (NCBI taxonomy): Eukaryota > Metazoa > Arthropoda > Insecta > Orthoptera > Gryllidae > Gryllus > Gryllus longicercus. The sequence goes on from JAZDUA010000367.1 coordinate 1,152,185, forward strand.
GCTGGTTGACGAGGCTGGTGTGTGTGGCGGTGGTTGCAGAGCCGCAGTGCAGCCACGACGCGGTGCTGGGGGCGTGGGCCGAGGCGCTACAGCGGCCCGATGCGCTGGTGGCGACGCGCTGCGCCTCCTGGGAGAACTTCCAGCGCAACCTCTGCCGCGGCCCGCGCGCCACCCTGCGCCTGGGGGAACCCTGCGAACGGTGAGCGTAGCCTTCGCCCGCGCTCGCGCTCTCTGCGCAACGAGAGAAATCGACGACAGAGAAACACTTATGGCCAGGCCCTGGTAACAGAAAAAGGGAGACAACTTGTTCCCATCGCTAGTAAATTACATCCACTACAAGATGTGTATAAAGCGATTTTTATAAGGAAGAACCGCTTTGACAGCTAGTGCTGGTAACATAACTGAAGGTTCTGTGGTCGTGTCCATCAGCCTATTTGACTCTGCTTCCTTCATTTGTTCGTTCGTTTGCAGTTGGCTACCTTGCAAATGGCTTCCATAGCTTGTGGTGTCCTCGTCCGACGAAAAACTAGTTCGTCACGAACGAGAAATTAAGAAAAAAGGGGCCATTGTGCCTTGCTGCAAAATTTATTTTTTCTCCTTTCTCCTTTTTCCTTTCGCCTATCTCCTTTCTCCTGTCTCCTGTCTCCTGTCTCCTTTCTCCATTCTCCTTTCTCCATTCTCCTTTCTCCTTTCTCCATTCTCCATTCTTTCTCCGTTCTCCGTTCTCCGTTCTCCGTTCTCCTGTCTCCTGTCTCCTGTCTCCTTTCTCCTTTCTACTCGGCATTCGTATGTCGTTCGTTTCTCGTTCATATTTCCACGTTCGTATTAAGTTAAAATTTTTCGATTTCTAATTTTTTTAAATTTATATATATATATATATATATATATATATATATATATATATATATATATATATATATATATAAAGTCTATATATATAATTTATATATATAAATATAAAGTCTATATATATATATATATATATATATATATATATATATATATAGACTTTATATTTTTGAAATTTTATATTTTTGTTTCGCTATATTTTTGAACTTTATGTTCTTTGAATTTTTATATTTTTTTAATTTTTATATTTTTCGAATATTTATATTCTCTCGTTTTTCGATTTTTGAATGACGTTGATCGTTGGCGTTGGCCGCTGGTCATTCGTGTCGTCTTTCGTCTTTTGATTTTCTTCATGCGACGTTCGTCGTTCGCCTTGCTAAGTGCGTTTCTCGTCGGTAGTTTGTCGTCATTTGTCGCTCGTCACTTGTCGTTCGTCGAGCGTAGTGCGTCATTCGTCGCTCGTCAATAGTCGGTCGTCGCTAGTCGCTCTTCGTTCGTTGTTTGTCACTCTTCGCTCGTCATTCGTTGTTCGTTTTTCGACGTTCGTCACTCGAAAATCTTGCCTCGTTCTTATTAAATATAAATTTTTCGATGACATATTTTTTGACTTTTTTATTATTGTTGGACTTTTTATATTTTTTGAATTTTCATATTTTATATTTTTTGAATTTTTTATTCTTTGAATTTTCATATTTTTCAAATTTTTAAATTTTTTGAATTTTTATATTTTTGAATTTTTATATTTTTCGAATTTTTATTTTTTCTAGTTTTTCGTTTTAGTTAGTCGTTTGTACTTCGTGTTCGTCTTTCATCTTTTGATTTTCATAATGCGACGTTCAAAAGTCATCGACGTTTGCGCGCGGCAATGGTGTAACTGTTAGCGTTTCCGTCTGTTGTACCCAAGTTGGCGGGTTCAAACCCGATCGAAGTCGTGGATTTCTAAGGCCAAAAACTCCTTCGTACGCCTTCCTTCGTACGCCTTCCTTCGGAGGGGAAGTACAGCCGGCTTCCCATGTTAGTACAGTTATTTGCAGGTAAAAGATCCTCAGGCCGAAATGACGAATTTTGATATTTTTTGAATTTCATAATTTTATATTTCTAAATTTTTATATTTCATACTTTTTGAATTTTTAAATCCTTTGATTTTTTATATTTTTTGAATTTTTATATTTCTCGAACTATTATTTTTTAAGTTTTATATTTCTTTGTTTGCCGTTTTCATTTGTCGTTGTTCGCAGTTCGTTGGTCATTGGTCCTTCGTGTTCGCATTTCGTCTTTTGATTTTCGTCATGCGACGTTCGTCGTTCGCCGTGCTAAGTGCGTCTGTTGTCGCTCTCCTATCGTAGTTTGTCGCTCGTCGTTCGTAGCCAGTCGCTGGTCGCTTGTCACTCGTCGCCCGTCGTTCGTCGCTAGTCGCACGTCAATAACGGCTTGTTGCTCGTTCGTATGCGTCTTTCGTTGTTCGTCGTTCGTTAATATTTTTCTTTTTCAAAATTTTAGATTTTTGATTTTAATTTTTTTTGAAATTTATATTTTTGAATTTTTATATTTTTCGATTTTTTATATTTTTCGAATTTTCATATTTTTCGAATTTTTTATATTTTCGGTTATTTATATTTTTGAATTTTTATATTTTTCGTTTTTTCAAAATTTTAGAATTTTCTTTTCTTTTGTGTGTTTTATATCTCATCTTCCTTCGTACTTCGCTCGTCGTTCGTAGCCAGTCGCTGGTCGCTTGTCACTCGTCGTTCGTAGCCAGTCGCTGGTCGCTTGTCACTCGTCGCTCGTCGTTCGTCGCTAGTCGCTCGTCAATAATGGCTTGTTGCTCGTTCGTATGCGTCTTTCGTTGTTCGTCGTTCGTTAATATTTTTCTTTTTCAAAATTTTAAATTTTTGATTTTTATTTTTTTTGAAATTTATATTTTTGAATTTTTATATTTTTCGACTTTTTATATTTTTCAAATTTTTATATTTTTATATTTTTTATATTTTTCGATTTTTTATATTTTCCGATTTTTTATATTTTTCGATTTTTAATATTTTTCGATTTTTTATATTTTTTAATTTTTATATTTTTCGTTTTTTCAAAATTTTAGAATTTTCTTTTCTTTTGTGTGTTTTATGTCTCATCTTCCATCGTACTTCGCTCGTCGTTCGTAGCCAGTCGCTGGTCGCTTGTCACTCGTCGCTCGTCGTTCGTCGCTAGTCGCACGTCAATAATGGCTTGTTCGTTCGTATTCGTCTTTCGTTGTTCGTCGTTCGTTAATATTTTTCTTTTTTCAAAATTTTAGATTTTTGATTTTTATTTTTTTTAAATTTATATTTGTGATTTTTATGTTTTTCGATTTTTTATATTTTTCGAATTTTTTTATTTTTCGATTTTTATATTTTTCGATTTTTTATATTTTTCGATTTTTTATATTTTTCGTTTTTTATATTTTTAAATTTTTATATTTTTCGTTTTTTCAAAATTTTAGATTTTTCTTTTCTTTTGTCTAATCATGTCTCATCTTCCTTCGTACTTCGCTCGTCGTTCGTAGCCAGTCGCAGGTCGCTTGTCACTCATCGTTCGTAGCCAGTCGCTGGTCGCTTGTCATTCGTCGTTCGTCGTTCGTCGATAGTCGCACGTCAATAAACGCTTGTTGCTCGTTCGTATGCGTCTTTCGTTGTACGTCGTTCGTTAATATTTTTCTTTTTTCAAAATTTTACATTTTATTTTTTTTGAAATTTATATTTTTGAATTTGTATATTTTCGTTTTTTATATTTTTCGAATTTTTATATTTTTTGATTTTTATATTTTTCGAATTTTTATATTTTTCGATTTTTATATTTTTCGATTTTTTATATTTTTTGATTTTTTATATTTTTCGATTTTTTATATTTTTCCATTTTTTATATTTTTGAATTTTTATATTTTTCGTTTTTTCAAAATTTTAGAATTTTCTTTTCTTTTGTGTTTTGTCTCATCTTCCATCGTACTTCGCTCGTCGTTCGTAGCCAGTCGCTGGTCGCTTGTCACTCGTCGCTCGTCGTTCGTCGCTAGTCGCACGTCAATAATGGCTTGTTGTTTGTTCGTATTCGTCTTTCGTTGTTCGTCGTTCGTTAATATTTTTCTTTTTTCAAAATTTTAGATTTTAGATTTTAATTTTTTTGAAATTTTTATTTTTGTATTTTTTATTTTTCGATTTTTTATATTTTTCGATTTTTTATATTTTTTGATTTTTATATTTTGGAATTTTTATATTTTTTGCTTTTTCAAAATTTTAGAATTTTTTTCTTTTGTGTTTTATGTCTCATCTTCGTACTTCGCTCGTCGTTCGTAGCCAGTCGCAGGTCGCTTGTCACTCGTCGTTCGTAGCGTCGCTGGTCGCTTGTCACTCGTCGCTCGTCACGAGACGAGACGAGACGAGACGAGACGGGACGGGACGGGACGGGACGAGACGAGACAGGACGAGACGAGACGAGGCGAAACGAGACGAGACGCGAAGCGACGAGACGAGACGAAACTTTTTTATTTTTTGATTTTTATATTTTTTTATTTTTTATTTTTCGAAATTTATATTTTTCGAATTTTTATATTTTTTGATTTTTAATATTTTTTGTTTTTTTAAATTTTTATAATTTTTAGACGAGACGAGACGAGACAGGACGAGGCGAAACGAGACGAGACGAGACGCGACGAGACGAGACGAGACGAAACTTTTTATATTTTTTGATTTTTTATATTTTTTGATTTTTTATATTTTTTGATTTTTCATATTTTTTAATTTTTATATTTTTTGATTTTTTATATTTTTTGATTTTTTATATTTTTTTGACTTTTTATATTTTTCGAAATTTATATTTTTCGAATTTTTATATTTTCTGATTTTTAATATTTTTTTGATTTTTTAAATATTTATAATTTTTAGACAAGACGAGACGTGACGATGCGAGGCGAGGCGAGGCTAGGCGACACGAAACGAGACGGGACGGGACCAGACGAGACGAGACGAGATGTGACGTGACGAGACTTCTTATATTTTTTGATTGTTTATATTATTTGATTTTTTATATTTTTCGATTTTATATAGTTTTTTGTTTTTTATATTTTTTGATTTTTTAATTTTTCCAAATTATATTTTTCGAAATTTATATTTTTTGAATTTTTGTATTTTTTGAATTTTTTATTTTTTTATTTTTTAAATTTATATAATTTTTAGACAAGACGAGACGAGACAAGGCGAAGCGAGGCGAGGCCAGGCAAGACGAGACGGGACGGGATGAGACGAGGCGAAACGAGACGCGACGCGACGAGAGGAGACAAGATTTTTTTTGATTTTTTATATTTTTTGATTTTTTATATTTTTTTGATTTTTTATATTTTTTTTATTTTTTATTTTTTGGTTTTTTATATTTTTTGATTTTTTATATTTGTTGATTTTTAATATTTTTTGATTTTTTATATTTTTTGATTTTTTATATTTTTCGAAATTTATATTTTTGAAATTTTTATATTTTTTGATTTTTAATATTTTTTTATTTTATAATTTTTATAATTTTTAGACGAGACGACACGAGACGAGGCGAGGCGAGGCGACGCGAGACGAGACGAGACGGGACGGGACGAGACGAGACGGGACGGGACGGGACGAGACGAGACACGACGAGACGAGGCGAAACGAGACGAGACGCGACTCGAAGAGACGAGACTAGACGAGACTTTTTATATTTTTTGATTTTTTATATTTTTGATTTTTTATATATTTTGATTTTTTTATATTTTTCGAAATTTATATTTTTCGAATTTTTATATTTTTTTATTTTTAATATTTTTTTATTTTTAATATTTTTTTATTTTTAATATTTTTTTATTTTTAATATTTTTCGAAATTTAAATTTTTTGAATTTTTATATTTTTTGATTTTTAATATTTTTTGATTTTTTAAATTTTTATAATTTTTAGAAGAGACGAGGCGAGGCGAGGTGAGGCGAGGAGAGACGAGACAAGACGAGACAAGACGAGACGGGACGGGACGGGACGGGACGAGACGAGACGAGACGAGTCGAGACGAGACGTGACGTGACGAGCCGTGACGTGACGTGACGCGACGAGACGAGACGAGGCGAAACGAGACGAGACTCGACGCGACGAGAGAGGCGAAACTTTTTTATTATTTGATTTTTTATAATTTTTGATTTTTTATATTTTTCGAAATTTATATTTTTCGAATTTTTATATTTTTTGATTTTTAATATTTTTTGATTTTTTAAATTTTTATAATTTTAAGACGAGACGAGACGAGGCGTGGCGAGACGAGACGAGACGGGACGGGACGAGACGAGACGAGACGAGACGGGACGGGACGGGACGAGACGAGACACGACGCGACGAGGCGAAACGAGACGAGACGCGACGCGACGCGACGAGACGAGACGAGACTTTTTATATTTTTTGATTTTTTATATTTTTTGATTTTTTATATATTTTGATTTTTTATATTTTTCGAAATTTATATTTTTTGAATTTTTATATTTTTTTATTTTTAATATTTTTTTATTTTTAATATATTTCGAAATTTATATTTTTTGAATTTTTATATTTTTTGATTTTTAATATTTTTTGATTTTTTAAATTTTTATAATTTTTAGAAGAGACGAGGCGAGGCGAGGTGAGGCGAGGAGACGAGACAAGACGAGACGGGACGGGACGAGACGAGACGAGACGAGACGAAACGAGACGAGACGAGTCGAGAAGGGACAACACGTGAAGTGACGAGCCGTGACGTGACGTGACGTGACGAGACGAGACGAAACGAGGCGAAACGAGACGAGACGAGACGCGACGAGACGAAACTTTTTATATTTTTTGATTTTTTATATTTTTTGATTTTTTATATTTTTTGATTTTTCATATTTTTTAAGTTTTATATTTTTTGATTTTTTATATTTTTTAATTTTTTATATTTTTTGACTTCTTATATTTTTCGAAATTAATATTTTTCGAATTTTTATATTTTTTGATTTTTAATATTTTTTATTTTTTAAATATTTATAATTTTTAGACAAGACGAGACGTGACGAGGCGAGGCGAGGCGAGGCTAGGCGACACGAAACGAGACTGGACGGGACGAGACGAGACGAGACGTGACGTGACGTGACGAGACTTTTTATATTTTTTGATTGTTTATAATATTTGATTTTTTATATTTTTCGATTTTCAATATTTTTTGATTTTTTATATTTTTTGATTTTGTAATTTTTCCAAATTATATTTTTCGAAATTTATATTTTTTGAATTTTTGTATTTTTTGAATTTTTTATTTTTTTATTTTTTAAATTTATATAATTTTTACACGACGAGACGAGACAAGGCGAAGCGAGGCGAGGCCAGGCGAGACGAGACGAGACGGGACGGGACGAGGCAAAACGAGACGCGACGCGAGGAGACGAGACAAGACTTTTTATATTTTTTGATTTTTTATATTTTTTGATTTTTTATATTTTTTGATTTTTTTTATATTTGATTTTTTATATTTTTTGATTTTTATATTTTTTGATTTTTTATTTTTTTGGTTTTTTATGTATGGTTTTTTATATTTGTTGATTTTTAATATTTTTCGATTTTTAATATCTTTTGATTTTTTATATTTTTTATTTTTTTATATTTTTCGAAATGTATATTTTCGGAATTTTTATATTTTTTGATTTTTAATATTTTTTTATTTTATAATTTTTATAATTTTTAGACGAGACGACACGAGACGAGGCGAGGCGAGGCGAGGCGACGCGAGACGAGACGAGACGGGACGGGACGAGACGAAACGAGACGGGACGGGACGGGACGGGACGAGACAAGACGAGACGAGGCGAGACACGACGAGACGAGGCGAAACGAGACGAGACGCGACGCGACGAGACGAGACGAGACTTTTTAAATTTTTTGACTTTTATATTTTTTGATTTTTTATATTTTTGATTTTTTATATTTTTTGCCGTGGCCGAACAGGCTCCCTTAAAGTTGCCGCCGGTCGACGGTACCGATACGGCTCAAGAGAGTGCGCTGGCCGACAGCGCGGCAGTACCGTCACGCCCGAGCAGACAGCGGCGCGCAAGAGCCCACCCTTATCAGCGGGCTGGCCAGCGATCCTTCGCCGCGAGCGAGCTATAAAAAGAGCCGCTCGGGCGGCGAGAGGCAGTTGGAAGCGAACGTCTGCAAGTGATTAGCGAGTGCCATTGTGAACAGTTGATACGCCGAAGTGCTTACGAACTCTGGACTGCCCCTACGGATATTTGGTGATTTAGCGACGTATTTGGACTCTCTCCTGGAATTCTGTTAGAACTTGGCTATTGTAAATTGACTTGCTCTTTTGGACTGTGGAATAAAACACGTTGTGAGAAACCGTGTTTATCTTTGTTGTTTTTCTGGTCATAACAACTTGGCGACGAGGAAAACTAGAATGGAAGCCGGCAGCCCGTTAGTGCAAATGCTAACACTACTGCAGCAGCAGATGCAGCTGCAACAGGAGGCGTTCGCGCAGCAGCTACGGCAGCAAGCTGAGGCGCAGCGGCAGCAAGCGGAGGCGCAGGCGCAGCAGCTGGCGATTCTGTTGGAAGCTATCAACAGACGCCCCCCGCCCCAATTTCACTGCTTCCAGCCCGACTCAGAGGAGTGGTCAGAGTACCTGGAGAGTTTTGAACAACACTTATGTCACCAGGTAGGTGACGCAAAAACAAAAAAAGCGTTCTTTCTAAGTTGTGTTGGGAACAAAGTGACGAGTTTGTTGGGAAAACTACTCCCAGATAGAGACTCATCTGATTGGAGTTGGGAAGAAATTAAAAACAAATTAGACACTTATTTTAACAAAACGCCGCATGTACTGGCAGCTCGGTATAAATTTTTCCAGTGCCGGAAAAGCGAAGGTCAGTCGCACTGCGAGTGGATCACGGAATTAGCTGGTTTGGCGCGGCAGTGTCATTTCAAATGCCCGCCATCAGAAGGGGAAACATCATACGCTGAAACACTCATCAGAGATATGGTGGTCTTGCACACGCCGGAGGACAAAATTCGGTTTTTGGCCTTGCAAAATGGAGACCCGTCATTGGAGGAAATTAAAACCCTGTGCAAGACTTACGAGACTACGCGTGAGACAGCCCGCCAAATCACGGCCGGTTCATGCGTGTGTAGCGTTACCGATAACAATTCAGTGAAAGACAGCAGTTCTGACAGTATTAACAGTTTAAGTAGTAGTGTCAGTACGAGAACGGCGCGAGAGAAAAGAAGTGAAGCGAGGAAAGGTAGACAAAATAATCAGATAGGGGCAAAGTCGGCAAAGTGGGGCGGCGACTCAAGGAAAACGAGAAGTACGAACATTTTTAAGGCAAAGAAATCTTGTAAAGGTTGCGGGAAATATCACAGTAGAGCCGAGTGCAGGTTCAGGGAAGCGCAATGCTTTTACTGCAAGAGAATGGGCCACATCCAAGAAGTCTGTGAACGAAAACGACATGCGGCACAAAGCGCAAGACACGAAGAAGACATGGAGGTAGCCATGGTTAGTGAGGTTATTAGTGGAGAGGGGCAGAGAAAATTAACGGTGCAAATTAAGGTAGGCAGTCAACCAGTAGATTTCCTGTTAGATACGGGAGCACCGGTTACGCTGATCAATCTAAACACGTACCGTCTTTTAGGGTCTCCCGGTTACGCTAAAGTACAAAAAAGATTGACCAGTTTCGGGAAGACGCCTATTAAAGTGTTAGGGAGTGTGCGCGTGCAAGCTTCATACAAGAGCAAGCAGGCAGTCGTAGAACTATTAGTGGTCGACCGGTATGATGTAACGAACATCCTGGGGTTAGACTCCTTTGATAAACTGGGATTTGGAGTCGTAGATGAGGTGAATCAGATATCAGACCAGGATGAGGTGCACGTCATTAAAGACTTAGTTTCAGAATTCGCGGAGGTGTTCTCGCCCGGGTTGGGAGAATGCAAGGGATTTCAGGCTAAGATCCAGCTTAAAGAGGGGCATAAGCCTCGCTTTTACAAAGCGAGACCGGTGCCATGGGCACTTAGAGACAAAGTCAAAGAAGAATTAACACGGCTGCAGAAAGAAGGGGTGATTACGCCAGTAACAGTGAGCCAGTGGGCCACGCCTTTGGTTCTAGTAAAAAAATCGAACGGGAAGATTAGGTTGTGTGGCGACTTCAAAAGCACGGTGAACCAACAAGTAGAAGTGGAGCAATATCCGATTCCCAAGCCGGAAGATCTTTTCTACAAGCTATCAGGCGGACAACATTTTTCTAAAATAGACCTTAGGGATGCTTACCTACAAATACCGTTGGATCCCGCGGCCAAGGAAGTACTGGTAATCAACACTCCGCTCGGTCTATTTAGCTATAACAGATTACCTTTTGGAGTAAACTCAGCGGCAGCAATCTTCCAGCGCTGTCTAGAGCAAATTACCTCGGGCCTGGATGGTTGCTGCAATTATCTAGATGATATCATCGTCACAGGACGCAGCCTAGAAGACCATACACAAAACTTGAGAAAATTGTTTACAGTGTTGCGAGACAGGGGTTTTAAGGTAAATCAGGAGAAATGCGAATTTTTCAAAGAGAAAGTAGTTTTTCTGGGGCACGTGTTGGACAGCACGGGGATAGCCCCTACCCAGCAGCATGTACAAGCCATTATTCAGATGCCTCCGCCAACGGATCTAAAACAGCTGCAAGCCTTTTTGGGCAAAGTTAACTACTACAATAAGTTTATTAGAAACTTTTCGGCAATAGCAGCTCCTTTAAACCACCTGAGAAAGAAAGGGGTCAGATTTGTATGGTCGGAAGATTGCAACAAAGCTTGGAACAGTTTAAAGCAAGAGTTACTACGCACGGTAAGACTTAATCATTTTGTCCCGGGAAGGATCACAACCGTGGCGGCAGATGCCTCAGACTACGGTCTGGGAGCGGTGTTATCACAAAAAGATGGAAAAGGGATCGAGAGGCCAATCGCTTTTATGTCGAAAACTTTAAACAAACATCAGAGAAATTACTCCCAGGTAGAGAAGGAAGCGTTGGCAATCATTTTTGCGGTGAAAAAATTCAATGAGTTCCTTTACGGGACCAAATTTCACATTATTACGGACCATAAACCTCTGGTGCAACTTTTCCACCCAGGGAAGAAGATCCCAGAATCCACAGCCAAGAAGTTACAGAGGTGGGCGTTGTTTCTTGCAGACTATGACTATCAGATCCACTATAGAAGCACGTCGCAACACGCGAACGCGGACGCGTTATCTAGATTACCCGCCGGCCCAGACCCAGTTTTCGACGCGTCTGAAGAGGAGTGCCTCCAGCTAGACCTGGAGGATCTAGGAAACCTAGCAGATTTCCCATTAGAGGCTAGGACTATAGCAAGAGAGACGGACAAGGACCCAGAGCTGAACCAGGTTCGGCGCTTCATCAGAGAAGGGTGGCCAACGCGAAAATTAAGAAGCAACGCCAGATGGTACAGCAAGCAAGACAGATTGTCATGCAAAGCGGGAGTTTTATTGTTGGAGGGCGAAGAGTTCACAAAAGTAATTATACCCAAGAGCCTCAGACAGACAGTGCTTAAGTTGTTACACCAGGGACATTGGGGGATAGTTCGTACGAAGCAGCTGGCGAGGCGGCACTGTATGTGGCCGGGGATGAATAACGACATTGTACAAATGCTGAAGAGATGTGAGGCTTGCCAGCTCAACCAAAGTGCCCCCCCCCAAAGACCTGACACCTTGGCCGGAGCCGACAGAACCATGGGAAAGGGTCCACGTGGATTTCGCCGGCCCCTTTTGGGGGTCTATGTGGTTGGTAGTAGTGGACGCGAAATCAAACTACCCGTATGTAGTTGAAATGGGGAGCACCACATCTACGCAGACCGTAGAGATGCTCGAGAGGATTTTTGTGACAGAGGGTCTACCTGTGGTGTTGATTTCAGACAATGGTCCGCAGTTTTCGTCCCAGGAATTCGCAAAATTCTGTGCGAGCAACGGCATACATCACATCTGTGCACCGCCTTTCCACCCACAGTCTAATGGAGAGGCGGAGAGGTTCGTACGAACCTTCAAAACGGCCATGGGGAAAGCGCGGGCAGCGGGGACGCCAAAGTCCCGAGCTCTATTAAGGGTCCTGGCCACATACCGGGTCCTGCCAGGCTCGACAGGCAAGAGCCCGGCTGAAGTACTCCACGGCAGGCAGCCCCGGACCTTGCTGTCACTGCTCAGCCCTAGCGACCCGCATACAGCTGGAGGTATTAGACCAAAGTACAAGGTAGGTGACAAGGTGTATATTCAGTCACTTAAGAAAGAACCAGCATGGGTGCCCGGGATAATACAGGAAATTCGAGGCAGCAGAGTTTACGCGGTGCGGACCTTAGAAAGGCTGGTCACACGCCACCAGGGGCAGATCAGACCTCGTACTAACGAAGGTCAAGTAGACAGCAGGCCTTGGATATCACCCGAGGAATTCCGCAGAAAAGTGATGAAGGAAATAATTTATGTCCCACAGGAGCGCACGGCCGTTGGGACAACAACAGTTGCAGCTGACACACGGGAGGAAGCAGCCACCAGCAGCAGCAGAGAACCCGCCTGTTCGACCAGGACGGAACTCCGGCCCAGGAGGGTCACTCGTTCAGTGCGTTTTGCGCCATACGCAACGCATTTTGGCGCGGAGGGTGCCGTGGCCGAACAGGCTCCCTTAAAGTTGCCGCCGGTCGACGGTACCGATACGGCTCAAGAGAGTGCGCTGGCCGACAGCGCGGCAGTACCGTCACGCCCGAGCAGACAGCGGCGCGCAAGAGCCCACCCTTATCAGCGGGCTGGCCAGCGATCCTTCGCCGCGAGCGAGCTATAAAAAGAGCCGCTCGGGCGGCGAGAGGCAGTTGGAAGCGAACGTCTGCAAGTGATTAGCGAGTGCCATTGTGAACAGTTGATACGCCGAAGTGCTTACGAACTCTGGACTGCCCCTACGGATATTTGGTGATTTAGCGACGTATTTGGACTCTCTCCTGGAATTCTGTTAGAACTTGGCTATTGTAAATTGACTTGCTCTTTTGGACTGTGGAATAAAACACGTTGTGAGAAACCGTGTTTATCTTTGTTGTTTTTCTGGTCATAACATTTTTTGATTTTTATATTTTTTGATATTTTATATTTTTTGATTTTTTATATTCTTTGATTTCTTATATTTTTGATTTTTTATATTTTTCGAAATTTATATTTTTCGAATTTTTATATTTTTTGATTTTTAATATTTTTTAATTTTATAATTTTTATAATTTTTAGACGAGACGACACGAGACGAGGCGAGGCGAGGCGACGCGAGACGAGACGGGACGGGACGAGACGAAACGAGACGGGACGGGACGGGACGGGACGGGACGAGACAAGACGAGACGAGGCGAGACACGACGAGACGAGGCGAAACGAGACGAGACGCGACGCGACGAGACGAGACGAGACTTTTTAAATTTTTTGACTTTTATATTTTTTGATTTTTTAATTTTTCCAAATTATGTTTTTCGAAATTTATATTTTTTGAATTTTTGTATTTTTTGAATTTTTTATTTTTTTATTTTTTAAATTTATATAATTTTTAGACGAGACGAGACGAGACGAGACAAGGCGAAGCGAGGCGAGGCCAGGCGAGACGAGACGGGACGGGACGAGACGAAGCAAAACGAGACGCGACGCGACGAGACGAGACAAGACTTTTTATATTTTTTGATTTTTTATATTTTTTGATTTTTTATTTTTTTGGTTTTTTATGTTTTGATTTTTTATATTTGTTGATTTTTAATATTTTTCGATTTTTAATATTTTTTGATTTTTTAAATTTTTTAATTTTTTATATTTTTCGAAATGTATATATTTGGAATTTTTATATTTTTTGATTTTTAATATTTTTTTATTTTATAATTTTTATAATTTTTAGACGAGACGACACGAGACGAGGCGAGGGGAGGCGAGGCGACGCGAGACGAGACGAGACGGGACGGGACGAGACGAAACGAGACGGGACGGGACGGGACGGGACGAGACAAGACGAGACGAGGCGAGACACGACGAGACGAGGCGAAACGAGACGAGACGCGACGCGACGAGACGAAACTTTTTAAATTTTTTGACTTTTATATTTTTTGATTTTTTATATTTTTGATTTTTTATATTTTTTGATTTTTATATTTTTTGATATTTTATATTTTTTGATTTTTTATGTTTTTCGAAATTTATATTTTTCGAATTTTTATATTTTTTGATTTTTAATATTTTTTGATTTTTTAAATTTTTATAATTTTCAGTCTAGACGAGACGAGGCGAGGCGAGACGAGGCGAGGCGAGACGAGACGAGAAGAGACGAGACAGGACGAGACGAGACGAGGCGATATGAGACGAGACGCGACGAGAGGAGACTTATATTTTTTTTTTTATTTTTTTATTTTTTTATTTTTTATATTTTTTGATTTTTTATATTTTTTGATTTTTTATATTTTTTGATTTTTTATATTTTTTGATTTTTTATATTTTTTGATTTTTTATATTTTTTGATTTTTTATATTTTTTGGTTTTTTATATTTTTTGGTTTTTCATATTTTTTTAATTTTTATATATTTGATTTTTTATATTTTTCGATTTTTTATATTTTTTTGACTTTTTATATTTTTCGAAATTTATATTTTTCGAATTTTTATATTTTTTGATTTTTAATATTTTTTCATTTTTAAATTTTTATAATTTTTAGACGAGACGAGACGAGACGAGACGGGACGGGACGAGACGAGACGAGACACGACGAGACGAGGCGAAACGAGACTAGACGCGACGCGACGAGACGAGACTTTTTATATTTTTTGATATTATATATTCTTTGATTTCTTATATTTTTGATTTTTTATATTTTTCGAAATTTATATTTTTCGAATTTTTATATTTTTTGATTTTTAATATTTTTTTATTTTATAATTTTTATAATTTTTAGACGAGACGACACGAGACGAGGCGACGCGAGACGAGGCGGACGGGACGGGACGGGACGAGACGAAACGAGACGGGACGGGACGGGACGAGACAAGACGAGACGAGGCGAGACACGACGAGACGTGGCGAAACGAGACGAGACGCGACGCGACGGGACGAGACGAGACTTTTAAAATTTTTTGAGTTTTATATTTTTTGATTTTTTATATTTTTGATTTTTATATTTTTCGAAATTTATATTTTTCGAATTTTTATATTTTTTTGATTTTTAATATTTTTTTGATTTTTTAAATTTTTATAATTTTTAGACTAGACGAGACGAGACGACGAGACGAGACGAGACGAGACGAGACGAGACGAGAAGAGACGAGACGAGACAGGACGAGACGAGACGAGGCGATATGAGACGAGACGCGACGAGAGGAGACTTATATTTTTAGTTTTTATTTTTTGATTTTTTATATTTTTTGATTTTTTAGATTTTTTGATTTTTATATTTTTTGATTTTTTATATTTTTTGATTTTTATATTTTTTGATTTTTATATTTTTCGAATTTTTATATTTTTTGATTTTTTATTTTTTTTGATTTTTTATATTTTTTGATTTTTCATATTTTTTAATTTTTATATTTTTGATTTTTTATATTTTTCGATTTTTTATATTTTTTTGAGTTTTTATATTTTTCGAAATTTATTTTTTTCGAATTTTTATAATTTTTGATTTTTAATATTTTTTCATTTTTAAATTTTTATAATTTTTAGACGAGACGGGACGGGACGAGACGAGACGAGACGGGACGGGTTGGGACGGGACGAGACGAGACACGACGAGACGAGGCGAAACGAGACGAGACGAGACGCGACGCGACGAGACGAGACTTTTTATATTTTTTGACTTTTTATATTTTTTGATTTTTTATATATTTTGATTTTTTATATATTTTGATTTTTTATATTTTTCGAAATTTATATTTTTCGAATTTTTATATTTTTTGATTTTTAATATTTTTTTATTTGTAATATTTTTCGAAATTTATATTTTTCGAATTTTTATACTTTTTGATTTTTAATATTTTTTTATTTGTAATATTTTTGGAAATTTATATTTTTCGAATTTTTATATTTTTTGATTTTTAATATTTTTGATTTTTTAAATTTTTATAATTTTTAGAAGAGTCAAGGCGAGGCGAGGTGAGGCGAGAAGAGACGAGACAAGACGAGACGGGACGGGACGGGACGAGACCAGACGAGACGATACGAGACGAGTCGAAAAGGGACGACACGTGAAGTGACGAGACGTGACGTGACGTGACGGGACGGGACGAGACGAATCGAGGCGAAACGAGACGAGACGCGACGTGAGAAGACGAGACGAGACGAGATTTTATATTTTTTGATTTTTTATATTTTTCATTTTTTATATTTTTTGATTTCTCATATTTTTGATTTTTTATATTTTTCGAAATTTATATTTTTGGAATTTTTATATTTTTTGATTTTTAATATTTTTTTATTTTATAATTTTTATAATTTTTAGACTAGACGACACGAGACGAGGCGAGGCGAGGCGACGCGAGACGAGACGAGACGGGACGAGACGAGACGAGATGGGACGGGACGAGACGAGACGAGACACGACGAAACGAGGCGAAACGAGACGCGACGCGAAGAGACGAGAAGAGACTTTTTAAATTTTTTGACTTTTTTTATTTTTTTTATTTTTTATTTTTTTGATTTTTATATTTTTCGAAATTTATATTTTTCGAATTTTTATATTTCTTGATTTTTAATATTTTTTTGATTTTTTAAATTTTTATAATTTTTAGACGAGACGAGGCGAGGCGAGACGAACGGGACGGGACGAGACGAGACGAGACGAGACGGGACGAGACGAGACGTGACGTGACGTGACGTGACGTGACGCGACGTGACGTGACGAGACGAGGCCAGTCGAGACAAGACGAGGCCAGTCGAGACTAGACGTGACGCGACGTGACGTGACGACGCGTGACGAGACAAGACGAGGCGAGACGAGACGGGACGGGACGAAACGAGACGCGACAGGACGAGACGAGGCGAAACGAGACGAGACGCGACGTGAGAAGACGAGACGAGACGATATTTTTTTTTTTGATTTTTTATATTTTTTCATTTTTATATTTTTTGATTTTTTATATTTTTTAATTTGTATATTTTTTATTTTTTATTTTTTTTGAAATTTATATTTTTTTAATTTTTGTATTTTTTAAATTTAATAGTTTTTGATTTTTTAAATTTTTATATTTTTTAGACGAGACGAGGCGAGACGAGGCGAGACGAGACGAGACGACACGAGACGAGACAGGACGAGACGAGGCGAAACGAGACGAGACGCGACGCGACGAGACGCGACGAGACGAGACGTTTTATATTTTTTTATTTTTTAAATTTTTTGATTTTTTATATATTTCGATTTTTATATTTTCGAATTTTTATATTTTTTTATTTTTAAGTTTTTTTGATTTTTGATTTTTTATTTTTAGACGAGACGAGAAAAGACGGGACGGGACGGGACGGAACGGGACGACACGACACGAGACGTGACGCGACGAGACGAGACGAGAAGAGAGGAAACGAGACGTCACGTGACGTGACGTGACAAGACGAAACGAGAAGAGACGAGACGAGAAGAGACGTGACGTGACGTGACGAGACCAGACGACACGGGACGAGACGAGACGAGGCGAAACGAGGCGAAACGAGACGCGACGCGACGAGACAAGACTTTTTATATTTTTTTAATTTTTATATTTTTTGATTTTTTATATTTTTTGATTTTTAAAAGTTTTTGATTTTTTATATTTTTTGATTTTTTATATTATTTTAATATTTTTATTTTTTATTTTTTATATTTTTCGAAATTTATATTTTTCGAATATTTATTTTTTTCGATTTTTAATAATTTTTGATTTTTTAAATTTTTATAATTCTTAGACGAGACGAGGCGAGGCGAGGCGAGGCGAGACGTGACCGGACGGGACGGGACGAGACGAGACAGGACGAGACGAGGCAAACCGAGACGAGACGGACGTGAGGAGACGAGACGAGACGAGACTTTTTATATTTTTTGATTTTTTATATTTTTTGATTTTTAATATTTTTTGATTTTTAAAATTTTTATAATTCATAGACGAGGCGAGGCGAGGCGAGACGGGACGGGACGGGACGGGACGAGACGAGACGAAACGAGACGAGACAAAACGAGACGAGACGAGACATGACGTAACGTGACGAAACGAGACGAGACGGGACGAGACGAGATGAGCCCTGACGTGACGTGACTTGACGAGACGAGACGTGACGAGACAAGACGTGACAAGACGAGACGAGACGTGACGTGACGAGACGAGAAGAAACGAGACGTGACGTGACGTGATGTGACGAGACGAGACGGGACGGGACGAGACGAGACAAGGCGAAACGACGCGAAACGGGACGCGACGAGACGAGACGAGACTTTTTATATTTTTTTAATTTTTATATTTTTTGATTTTTTATATATTTTTGATTTTTTATAGTTTTTGATTTTTTATATTTTTTGAATTTTATATTATTTTAATATTTTCATTTTTTGATTTTTTATATTTTTCGAATTTTTATATTTTTCGATTTTTAAAATTTTTTGATTTTTTAAATTTTTATAATTCTTAAACGAGACGAGACGAGGCGAGGCGAGACAAGACGAGACGGGACGGGACGGCACGAGACGAGGCGAGACGAGACGAGGAGAGACGGGACAAGACGAGACGAGACGAGGCGAAACGAGACGAGACGCGACGCGACGAGAAGGGACGACACGTGAAGTGACGAGCCGTGACGTGTCGTGACGTGACGAGACGAGACGAAACGAGGCGAAACGAGACGAGACGCGACGTGAGAAGAAGAGACGAGATTTTATATTTTTTCTTATGTTTTATATTTTTTGATTTTTTATATTTTTCGATTTTTTATATTTTTTTGACTTTATATTTTTCGAAATTTATATTTTTCGAATTTTTATATTCTTTGATTTTTTATATGTTTTGATTTTTTATATTTTTTGATTTTTATATTTTTTGATTTTTTATATTTTTTCATTTTTTATTTTTTGGTTTTTTATGTTTTGATTTTTTTATTTGTTGATTTTTAATATTTTTTGATTTTTAATATTTTTTGATTTTTTATATTTTTTGATTTTTTATATTTTTCGAAATTTATATTTTTGGAATTTTTATATTTTTTGATTTTTAATATTTTTTTATTTTATAATTTTTATAATTTATAGACTAGACGACACGAGACGAGGCGAGACGAGGCGACACGAGACGAGACGGGACGAGACGGGACGAGACGAGACGGGACGGGACGAGACGAAACGAGACGAGACGAGACACGACGAAACGACGCGAAATTTATATTTTTCGAATTTTTATATTTCTTGATTTTTAATATTTTTTGATTTTTTAAATTTTTATAATTTTTAAACGAGACGAGACGAGGCGAGGCGAGACGAACGGGCCGGGACGAGACGAGACGAGACGGGACGAGACGAGACGAGACGTGACGTGACGTGACGTGACACGACGTGACGTGACGTGACGTGACGAGACGAGGCCAGTCGAGACGAGACATGACGCGACGTGACGTGACGACGCGTGACGAGACGAGACGAGGCGAGACGAGACGGGACGGAACGGGACGAAACGAGACGAGACAGGACGAGACGAGGCGAAACGAGACGAGACGCGACGTGAGAAGACGAGACGAGACGAGATTTTATATTTTTTGTTTTTTTATATTTTTTCAATTTTTATATTTTTTGATTTTTTATATTTTTTAATTTGTATATTTTTGATTTTTTATTTTTTTCGAAATTTATATTTTTTTAATTTTTATATTTTTTAAAATTAATAATTTTTGATTTTTTAAATTTTTATATTTTTTAGACGAGACGAGACGAGGCGAGACGAGGCGAGACGAGACGAGACGACACGAGACGAGGCGAGTCAGGACGAGACGAGGCGAAACGAGACGAGACGCGACGCGACGAGACGCGACGAGACGAGACTTTTTATATTTTTTTATTTTTTATATTTTTTGATTTTTTATATATTTCGATTTTTATATTTTTCGATTTTTTATATTTTTTTATTTTTAAAATTTTTTTATTTTTTATTTTTTTTATTTTTAGACGAGACGAGAAGAGACGGGACGGGACGGAACGGGACGACACGAGACGAGACGTGACGCGACGTGACGAGACGAGAAGAGATGAAACGAGACGTCACGTGACGTGACGTGACAAGACGAGACGAGAAGAGACGTGACCTGACTTGACGTGACGTGACGAGACGAGACGAGAAGAGACGTGACGTGACGTTACGTCACGAAACGAAACGAGACGAGACGTGACGTGACGAGACCAGTCGACACGGGACGAGACGAGGCGAAACGAGGCGAAACGAGACGCGACGCGACGAGACAAGACTTTTTATATTTTTTTAATTTTTATATTTTTTGATTTTTAAAAGTTTTTGATTTTTTATACTTTTTGATTTTTTATATTATTTTAATATTTTTATTTTTTATTTTTTATATTTTTCGAAATTTATATTTTTCGAATATTTATTTTTTTCGATTTTTAATATTTTTTGATTTTTTAAATTTTTATAATTCTTAGACGAGACGAGACGAGGCGAGGCGAGGCGAGGCGAGGCGAGGCGAGGCGAGGCGAGACGTGACGGGACGGGACGGGACGAGACGAGACAGGACGAGACGAGGCGAAACGAGACGAGACGAGACGAGACGGACGTGAGGAGACGAGACGAGACGAGACTTTTTATATTTTTTGATTTTTTATATTTTTTGATTTTTAAAAGTTTTTGATTTTTTATATTTTTTGATTTTTTATATTATTCTAATATTTTTATTTTTTATTTTTTATATTTTTCGAAATTTATATTTTTCGAATATTTATTTTTTTCGATTTTTAATAATTTTTGATTTTTTAAATTTTTATAATTCGTAGACGAGACGAGACGAGACGAGGCGAGGCGAGGCGAGACGTGACCGGACGGGACGGGACGAGACGAGACAGGACGAGACGAGGCAAACCGAGACGAGACGGACGTGAGGAGACGAGACGAGGCGAGACTTTTTATATTTTTTGATTTTTTATATTTTTTGATTTTTAATATTTTTTGATTTTTAAAATTTTTATAATTCATAGACGAGGCGAGGCGAGGCGAGACGGGACGGGACGGGACGGGACGAGACGAGACGAAACGAGACGAGACAAAACGAGACGAGACGAGACATGACGTAACGTGACGAAACGAGACGAGACGGGACGAGACGAGATGAGCCCTGACGTGACGTGACTTGACGAGACGAGACGAGACGTGACGAGACAAGACGTGACAAGACGAGACGAGACGTGACGTGACGAGACGAGAAGAAACGAGACGTGACGTGACGTGATGTGACGAGACGAGACGGGACGGGACGAGACGAGACAAGGCGAAACGACGCGAAACGGGACGCGACGAGACGAGACGAGACTTTTTATATTTTTTTAATTTTTATATTTTTTGATTTTTTATATATTTTTGATTTTTTATAGTTTTTGATTTTTTATATTTTTTGATTTTTTATATTATTTTAATATTTTTATTTTTTGATTTTTTATATTTTTCGAATTTTTATATTTTTCGATTTTTAAAATTTTTTGATTTTTTAAATTTTTATAATTCTTAAACGAGACGAGACGAGGCGAGGCGAGGCGAGACAAGACGAGACGGGACGGGACGGCACGAGACGAGGCGAGACGAGACGAGGAGAGACGGGACAAGACGAGACGAGACGAGGCGAAACGAGACGAGACGCGACGCGACGAGAAGGGACGACACGTGAAGTGACGAGCCGTGACGTGACGTGACGTGACGTGACGAGACGAGACGAAACGAGGCGAAACGAGACGAGACGCGACGTGAGAAGAAGAGACGAGATTTTATATTTTTTCTTATGTTTTATATTTTTTGATTTTTTATATTTTTCGATTTTTTATATTTTTTTGAGTTTATATTTTTCGAAATTTATATTTTTCGAATTTTTATATTCTTTGATTTTAATTTTTTTATTTTTTATATTTTTTGATTTTTATATTTTTTGATTTTTTATATTTTTTCATTTTTTATTTTTTTGGTTTTTTATGTTTTGATTTTTTTATTTGTTGATTTTTAATATTTTTTGATTTTTAATATATTTTGATTTTTTATATTTTTTGATTTTTTATATTTTTCGAAATTTATATTTTTGGAATTTTTATATTTTTTGATTTTTAATATTTTTTTATTTTATAATTTTTATAATTTTTAGACTAGACGACACGAGACGAGGCGAGACGAGGCGACACGAGACGAGACGGGACGAGACGGGACGAGACGAGACGGGACGGGACGAGACGAAACGAGACGAGACGAGACACGACGAAACGACGCGAAATTTATATTTTTCGAATTTTTATATTTCTTGATTTTTAATATTTTTTGATTTTTTAAATTTTTATAATTTTTAAACGAGACGAGACGAGGCGAGGCGAGACGAACGGGACGGGACGAGACGAGACGAGACGGGACGAGACGAGACGGGACGAGACGCGACGAGACGTGACGTGACGTGACGTGACACGACGTGACGTGACGTGACGAGACGAGGCCAGTCGAGACGAGACGTGGCGCGACGTGACGTGACGACGCGTGACGAGACGAGACGAGGCGAGACGAGACGGGACGGAACGGGACGAAACGAGACGAGACAGGACGAGACGAGGCGAAACGAGACGAGACGCGACGTGAGAAGACGAGACGAGATTTTATATTTTTTGTTTTTTTATATTTTTTCAATTTTTATATTTTTTGATTTTTTATATTTTTTAATTTGTATATTTTTGATTTTTTATTTTTTCGAAATTTATATTTTTTTAATTTTTATATTTTTTAAAATTAATAGTTTTTGATTTTTTAAATTTTTATATTTTTTAGACGAGACGAGACGAGGCGAGACGAGGCGAGGCGAGACGAGACGATACGAGATGAGGCGAGTCAGGACGAGACGAGGCGAAACGAGACGAGACGCGACGCGACGAGACGCGACGAGACGAGACTTTTTATATTTTTTTATTTTTTATATTTTTTGATTTTTTATATATTTCGATTTATATATTTTTCGATTTTTTATATTTTTTTATTTTTAAAATTTTTTTATTTTTTTATTTTTTTTATTTTTAGACGAGACGAGAAGAGACGGGACGGGACGGAACGGGACGACACGAGACGAGACGTGACGCGACGTGACGAGACGAGAAGAGATGAAACGAGACGTCACGTGACGTGACGTGACAAGACGAGACGAGAAGAGACGTGACCTGACTTGACGTGACGTGACGAGACGAGACGAGAAGAGACGTGACGTGACGTTACGTCACGAAACGAAACGAAACGAGACGAGACGTGACGTGACGTGACGAGACCAGACGACACGGGACGAGACGAGGCGAAACGAGGCGAAACGAGACGCGACGCGACGAGACAAGACTTTTTTTTTAATTTTTATATTTTTTGATTTTTAAAAGTTTTTGATTTTTTATATTTTTTGATTTTTTATATTATTTTAATATTTTTATTTTTTATTTTTTATATTTTTCGAAATTTATATTTTTCGAATATTTATTTTTTTCGATTTTTAATATTTTTTGATTTTTTAAATTTTTATAATTCTTAGACGAGACGAGACGAGGCGAGGCGAGGCGAGGCGAGACGTGACGGGACGGGACGAGACGAGACGAGACAGGACGAGACGAGGCGAAACGAGACGAGACGAGACGGACGTGAGGAGACGAGACGAGACGAGACTTTTTATATTTTTTGATTTTTTATATTTTTTGATTTTTAATATTTTTTGATTTTTAAAATTTTTATAATTCATAGACGAGGCGAGGCGAGACGGGACGGGACGGGACGGGACGAGACGAGACGAAACGAGACGAGACAAAACGAGACGAGACGAGACATGACGTGACGTGACGAGACGAGACGGGACGAAACGAGATGAGCCCTGACGTGACGTGACTTGACGAGACGAGACGTGACGAGACAAGACGTGACAAGACGAGACGAGACAAGACGTGACGTGACGAGACGAGAAGAAACGAGACGTGACGTGACGTGATGTGACGAGACGAGACGGGACGGGACGAGACGAGACAAGGCGAAACGACGCGAAACGGGACGCGACGAGACGAGACGAGACGAGACTTTTTATATTTTTTTAATTTTTATATTTTTTGATTTTTTATATTTTTTTGATTTTTTATAGTTTTTGATTTTTTATATTTTTTGATTTTTTATATTATTTTAATATTTTTATTTTTTGATTTTTTATATTTTTCGAATTTTTATATTTTTCGATTTTTAATATTTTTTGATTTTTTAAATTTTTATAATTCTTAAACGAGACGAGACGAGGCGAGGCGAAACAAGACGAGACGGGACGGGACGGGACGGGACGAGACGAGGCGAGACGAGACGAGGAGAGACGGGACAAGACGAGACGAGACGTGGCGAAACGAGACGAGACGCGACGCGACGAGAAGGGACGACACGTGAAGTGACGAGCCGTGACGTGACGTGACGTGACGAGACGAGACGAAACGAGGCGAAACGAGACGAGACGCGACGTGAGAAGACGAGACGAGATTTTATATTTTTTCTTATGTTTTATATTTTTTGATTTTTTATATTTTTCGATTTTTTATATTTTTTTGACTTTATATTTTTCGAAATTTATATTTTTCGAATTTTTATATTCTTTGATTTTTTATATGTTTTGATTTTTATATTTTTTGATTTTTATATTTTTTTTAATTTTTATTATTTTCATTTTTTATTTTTTGGTTTTTTATGTTTTGATTTTTTATATTTGTTGATTTTTAATATTTTTTGATTTTTAATATTTTTTGATTTTTATATTTTTTGATTTTTTATATTTTTCGAAATTTATATTTTTGCAATTTTTATATTTTTTGATTTTTAATATTTTTTATTTTATAATTTTTATAATTTTTAGACTAGACGACACGAAACGAGGCGAGGCGAGGCGACACGAGACGAGACGGGACGAGACGGGACGAGACGAGACGAGACGGGACGGGACGGGACGAGACGAAACGAGACGAGACGAGACACGACGAGACGACGCGAAATTTATATTTTTCGAATTTTTATATTTCTTGATTTTTAATATTTTTTGATTTTTTAAATTTTTATAATTTTTAGACGAGACGAGACGAGGCGAGGCGAGGCGAGACGAACGGGACGGGACGAGACGAGACGAGACGAGACGAGACGGGACGAGACGAGACGTGACGTGACGTGACGTGACGCGTCGTGACGTGACGTGACGAGACGAGGCCAGTCGAGACGAGACGTGACGCGACGTGACGTGACGACGCGTGACGAGACGAGACGAGGCGAGACGAGACGGGACGGGACGGGACGAAACGAGACGAGACAGGACGAGACGAGGCGAAACGAGACGAGACGCGACGTGAGAAGACGAGACGAGACGAGATTTATATTTTTTGTTTTTTTATATTTTTTAATTTGTATATTTTTGATTTTTTATTTCTTTCGAAATTTATATTATTTTAATTTTTATATTTTTTAAAATTAATAGTTTATGATTTTTTAAATTTTTATATTTTTTAGACGAGACGAGACGAGGCGAGACGAGGCGAGGCGAGACGAGACGACACGAGACGAGACGAGTCAGGACGCGACGAGACGCGACGAGACGAGACTTTTTATATTTTTTTATTTTTTATTTTATTTGATTTTTTATATATTTCGATTTTTATATTTTTCGATTTTTTATATTTTTTTATTTTTAAAATTTTTTTATTTTTTAATTTTTTTATTTTTAGACGAGACGAGAAGAGACGGGACGGGACGGAACGGGACGACACGAGACGAGACGTGACGCGACGTGACGAGACGAGACGAGAAGAGATGAAACGAGACGTCACGTGACGTGACGTGACAAGACGAGACGAGAAGAGACGTGACGTGACGTTACGTCACGAAACGAAACGAAACGAGACGAGACGTGACGTGACGTGACGAGACGAGACGACACGGGACGAGACGAGACGAGGCGAAACGAGGCGAAACGAGACGCGACGCGACGAGACAAGACTTTTTATATTTTTTAATTTTTATATTTTTTGATTTTTTATATTTTTTGATTTTTAAAAGTTTCTGATTTTTTATATTTTTTGATTTTTTATATTATTTTAATTTTTTTATTTTTTATTTTTTATATTTTTTGAAATTTATATTTTTCGAATATTTATTTTTTTCGATTTTTAATATTTTTTGATTTTTTAAATTTTTATAATTCTTAGACGAGACGAGACGAGACGAGGCGAGGCGAGGCGAGGCGAGACGTGACGGGACGGGACGAGACAGGACGAGACGAGGCGAAACGAGACGAGACGGACGTGAGGAGACGAGACGAGACGAGACTTTTTATATTTTTTGATTTTTTATATTTTTTGATTATTAATATTTTTTGATTTTTAAAATTTTTATAATTCATAGACGAGGCGAGGCGAGGCGGGACGGGACGGGACGAGACGAGACGAAACGAGACGAGACAAAACGAGACGAGACGAGATATGACGTGACGTGACGAGACGAGACGGGACGAGACGAGATGAGCCCTGACGTGACGTGACTTGACGAGACGAGACGTGACGAGACAAGACGTGACAAGACGAGACGTGACGTGACGTGACGAGACGAGACGAGACGAGACGGGACGGGACGGGACGAGACGAGACGAGGCGAAACGACGCGAAACGGGACGCGACGAGACGAGACGAGACTTTTTATATTTTTTAATTTTTATATTTTTTGATTTTTTATATATTTTTGATTTTTTATAGTTTTTGATTTTTTATATTTTTTGATTTTTTATATTATTTTAATATTTTTATTTTTTGATTTTTATATTTTTCGAATTTTTATATTTTTCGATTTTTAATATTTTTTGATTTTTTAAATTTTTATAATTCTTAAACGAGACGAGACGAGGCGAGGCGAGACAAGACGAGACGGGACGGGACGGCACGAGACGAGGCGAGACGAGACGAGCAGAGACGGGACAAGACGAGACGAGACGAGGCGAAACGAGACGAGACGCGACGCGACTAGAAGGGACGACACGTGAAGTGACGAGCCGTGACGTGACGTGACGTGACGAGACGAGACGAAACGATGCGAAACGAGACGAGACGCGACGTGAGAAGACGAGACGAGACGAGATTTTATATTTTTTCTTATGTTTTATATTTTTTGATTTTTTATATTTTTCGATTTTTTATATTTTTTTGACTTTAAACTTTTCGAAATTTATATTTTTCGAATTTTTATATTCTTTGATTTTATATATTTTTTGATTTTTTATATTTTTTGATTTTTATATTTTTTGATTTTTTGTATTTTTTCATTTTTTATTGTTTTGGTTTTTTATGTTTTGATTTTTTATATTTGTTGATTTTTAATATTTTTTGATTTTTAATATTTTTTGATTTTTAATATTTTTTGATTTTTTATACTTTTTGACTTTTATATTTTTCGAAATTTATATTTTTGGAATTTTTATATTTTTTGATTTTTAATATTTTTTGATTTTTTAAATTTTTATAATTATTAGACGAGACGAGACGAGGCGAGACGAGACGAACGGGACGAGACGAGACGAGACGGGACGAGACGAGACGTGACGTGACGTGACGCGACGTGACGTGACGAGACGAGGCCAGTCGAGACGAGACGTGACGCGACGTGACGTGACGACGCGTGACGAGACGAGACGAGGCGAGACGAGACGGGACGGGACGAAACGAGACGAGACAGGACGAGACGAGGCGAAACGAGACGAGACGCGACGTGAGAAGAGTAGACGAGACGAGATTTTATATTTTTTGATTTTTTATATTTTTTCATTTTTTATATTTTTTAATTTGTATATTTTTTATTTTTTATTTTTTTTCGAAATTTATATTTTTTTAATTTTTATATTTTTTAAATATAATAGTTTTTGATTTTTTAAATTTTTGTATTTTTTTGACGAGACGAGGCGAGACGAGGCGAGGCGAGACGAGGCGAGGCGAGACGAGACGACACGAGACGAGACAGGACGAGACGAGGCGAAACGAGACGAGACGCGACGCGACGAGACGCGACGAGACGAGACTTTTTATTTTTTTTATTTTTTATATTTTTTGATTTTTTATATATTTCGATTTTTATATTTTTCAAATTTTTATATTTTTTATTTTTAAAATTTTTTGATTTTTTATTTTTTTTATTTTTAGACGAGACGAGAAGAGACGGGACGGGACGGAACGGGACGACACGAAACGAGACGTGACGCGACGTGACGAGACGAGAATAGACGAGACGAGACGAGAAGAGATGAAACGAGACGTCACGTGACGTGACGTGACGTGACAAGACGAGACGAGAAGGACGTGACCTGACTTGACGTGACGAGACGAGACGAGAAGAGACGTGACGTGACGTTACGTCACGAAACGAAACGAGACGAGACGAGACGTGACGTGACGTGACGAGACCAGACGACACGGGACGAGACGAGACGAGGCGAAACGAGGCGAAACGAGACGCGACGCGACGAGACAAGACTTCTTATTTTTTTTAATTTTTATATTTTTTGATTTTTTATATTTTTTGATTTTTTATATTATTTCAATATTTTTATTTTTTTATTTTTTATATTTTTCGAAATTTATATTTTTCGAATATTTATTTTTTTCGATTTTTAATATTTTTTGATTTTTTAAATTTTTATAATTCTTAGACGAGACGAGAGGAGGCGAGGCGAGGCGAGACGTGACGGGACGGGACGGGACGAGACGAGACAGGACGAGACGAGGCGAAACGAGACGAGACGCGACGTGAGGAGACGAGACGAGACTTTCTATATTTTTTCATTTTTATATTTTTTGATTTTTAATATTTTTTGATTTTTAAAATTTTTATAATTCATAGGCGAGGCGAGGCGAGACGGGAAGGGACGGGACGGGACGAGACGAGACGAGACGAAACGAGACGAGACAAAACGAGACGAGACGAGACGTGACGTGACGTGACGTGACGAGACGAGACGGGACGAGACGAGATGAGCCCTGACGTGACGTGACTTGACGAGACGAGACGAGACGTGACGAGACGAGACGTGACAAGACGAGACGAGACGAGACGAGACGTGACGTGAAGTGACGAGACGAGACGAGAAGAAACGAGACGAGACGTGACGTGACGTGACGTGACGAGACGAGACGAGACGAGACGGGACGGGACGAGACGAGACGAGGCGAAACGACGCGAAACGGGACGCGACGAGACGAGACGAGACTTTTTATATTTTTTAATTTTTATATTTTTTTGATTTTTTATATTTTTTTGATTTTTTATATATTTTTGATTTTTTATATTTTTTGATATTTTATATTATTTTAATATTTTTATTTTTTGATTTTTTATATTTTTCGAATTTTTATATTTTTCTATTTTTAATATTTTTTGATTTTTTAAATTTTTATAATTCTTAAACCAGACGAGACGAGGCGAGGCGAGGCGAGACAAGACGAGACGGGACAGGACGGGACGAGGAGAGACGGGACAAGACGAGACGAGACGAGGCGAAACGAGACGAGACGCGACGCGACGAGAAGGGACGACACGTGAAGTGACGAGCCGTGACGTGACGTGACGTGACGAGACGAGACGAACGAGGCGAAACGAGACGAGACGCGACGAGAGAAGACGAGACGAGACGAGATTTTATATTTTTCTTATGTTTTATATTTTTTGATTTTATATATTTTTCGATTTTTTATACTTTTTTGATGTTTATATTTTTGATTTTTTATATTTTTTGAAATTTATATTTTTCGAATTTTCATATTTTTGATTTCTAATATTTTTGATTTCTAATATTTTTGATTCTTTAAATTTTTATAATTTTTAGACGAGACGAGACGAGGCGAGGCGAGGGGAGGCCAGACGAGACGAGACGACTCGTCTCGTCTTGTCTCGTCTCGTCCCGTCCCGTCCCGTCCCGTCCCGTCCCGTCTCGTCTTTTCTCGTTTCGCCTTTCCTCGCCTCGCCTCGTCTCTTCTAAAAATTATAAAAATTTAAAAAATCAAAAAATATAAAAAATCAAAAAAATAAAAAATAAAAAAATATAAAAAATCAAAAAATATTAAGTTTCGTCTCGTCTCGTCGCGTCGCGTCTCGTTTCGCCTCGTCTCGTCTCGTCTCTTCTCGTCTCGTTTCGTCTCGACCCGTCCCGTCCCGTCCCGTCTCGTCTCGTATCGCCTTGCATCGCCTCGCCTCGTCTCGTCTCGTTTCGTCTCGCCTGGCCTCGCTTCGTCTCGTCTCGTCTTGTCTAAAAATTATAAAAATTTAATAAATCAAAAAATATTATAATTAAAAAAATATAAAAATAAAAAATATAAATTTTGAAAAATATAAATTTCGAAAAATATAAATTTCGAAAAGTATAAAAAATCAAAAAATATTTAAAAATCCAAAAATATAAAAATCAAAAAATATAAAAAATCAAAAAATATAAAAAATCAAATAATATAAACAATCAAAAAATATAAAAAGTCTCGTCTGGTCACGTCTCGTCTCTTCTCGTCTCGTCTGGTCTCGTCTTGTCTCGTCTCGTCTTGTCTCGTCTCGTCTCGTCTCGTCTCGTCTCGTCTCTATGGTCTCGTCTCGTCTCGTCACGTCTCATCTCGCCTCGCCTCGTCTCGTCTAAAAATTATAAAAATTTAAAAAATCAAAAAATATTAAAAATCAAAAAATATAAAAATTCGAAAAATATTAATTTCGAAAAATATAAAAAATCAAAAGATAAAAAAATCAAAAAATATAAAAAATAAAAACTGTAAAAAATCAAAAAATATAAAAAATCAAAAAATATAAAAAGTCTTGTATCGTCTCGTCTCGTCGCGTTGCGTTGCGTCTCGTTTCGCCTCGTATCGTCTCGTCCCGTCCCGTCCCGTTTCGTCGCGTCTCGCCTGGCCTCGCCTCGCCTCGTCTCGTCTCGTCTTGTCTAAAAATTATAAAAAATCAAAAAATACTAAAATTCAAAAAATATAAAAATTCAAAAAATATGTAAAATCAAAGAATATAAATAATCAAAAAATAAAACATTAAAAATATAAAAATCAAATAAAATTAAAAATTAAAAAAATATAAAAAATAAAAAAATGTAAAAAATCAAAAAAATATAAAAAATCAAAAATTAAAAAAGATCAAAAATTTAAAAATTCGATAAATATAAAAATTAAAAAATATAAAAGATCAAAAATATAAGAATTTGAAAAATATAAATTTCGAAAATTAGTCTCAAGATTTTAAAAATTTTGACGAACGAAGAACGACGAGCGACAAATGAACGTCGAACAGATCGACGAAGCACGGAAAATGAAGGACGAAAAGAAGACAACACGAAAGACGACACGAAGGTGAAAGACGAATGACGAGACACGAGCGTTTACATACGAAGACGTATGAAAGACAAGCGAGGAGAGTCGAATGACAAAAGACGAGAGTCAACAGGAAAAAAGAATACTGAATTCAAAAACTATAAAAATTATAAAAATATAAAAAATCAAAAGATATTAAAAACCAAAAATATAAAAATTCAAAAAATATAAAAATTAAAAAAATATAAAAATTCAAAAAATTAAAAATCAAAAAATATAAAAATTAAAAAAATATAAATTTCGAAAAATATAAAAAATCAAAAAATATAAAAATTTGAAAAATATAATTTTCGAAAAATAGAGTTTCAAAATTTTACAAATTTTGACCAACGAAGAACGACGAGCGACAAATGAACGTCGAACAGATCGACGAAGCACGGAAAATGAAGGACGAAAAGAAGACAACACACGAAAGACGACACGAAAGTGAAAGACGAATGACGAGACACGAGCGTTTAAACACGAAGACGTACGAAAGAAGAGCGACGAGAGTCGAATGACAAAAGACGAGTCAACAGGAAAAAAGAATACTAAATTCAAAAACTATAAAAATTATAAAAATAGAAAAAAATAAAAAAATATTACAAATCAAAAATATAAAAATTAAAAAAAATATAAAAATTCAAAAAATATAAAAATTCAAAAAATATAAATTTAAAAAATATAAAAAATCAAAAAATATAAAAATTTGAAAAATATAAATTTCGAAAATAGAGTTTCAAAATTTTACAAATTTTAACGAACGAAGAACGACGAGCGACAAATGAACGTCGAACATAGATCGACGAAGCACGGAAAATGAAGGACGAAAAGAAGACAACACAAGAAAGACGACACGAAAGTGAAAGACGAATGACGAGACACGAGCGTTTAAACACGAAGTGGTACGAAAGACGAGTATTGACACATTGCCGGCCAAATGACTTGGAATTTGGCGCCTTGTCTTCTTTAACAGGGCGTTTGATGTTCTTTGAAAATTAAGAATATAAAAATTTGAAAAATGTTAAACTCGAAAAATTCTAAAAATCGAAAAATATAAAAATTAACAATTATTAAAATTAAGAATTATAAAAATTCGTAAAATAAAAAATTTAAAACTATAAGAAAACAAAAATATTAAAGTTCAAAAATATTGTCAAATAATTTGTAAAAAGTCAAAAAATATAAGAAATCGAAAAATTTTAACTTAATACGAACGATGAAATATGAACGTGAAACGAAAGACAAACGTGGAACAACGAACGACGAGTGACGAGCGAAGAACGACGAGCGACAAATAACGACAGACTAGCGCCACGAGTCTCACGACGCACGGCGAACGCCGCTCTTCGCAAGAGAAAAATCGAAAGACGAACACGATAGACCAACGACAAACGAAGAATATAAACATTTATAATATTAAATATTGGAAAAATATAAAAATTCGAAAAATAGAATTATTCGAAAAATATAAATATTAAAAAACATAAAAATTCGAAAAATAATGAAGTTCAAATGTACTAATATTCAAAATTACAAAATTTTGAAAAATATGAAAATATAAAAATTCAAAAAATATAAAAAGTCAAAAAATATAAGAAATCCAAAATTTAAACTGAATACGAACAAGGAAATATGAACGAGAAATGAAAGACAAACGACAAAAACGAATGACGAGTGTCGAGCAAAGATCGACGAGCGACAAACAAACCGACTAGCGACGAGACGCACGACGAACGGCGAACGACGCACGCCGTACGACGAATATCGAAAGACAAACACAAAAGACCAACGACGAACGTCCAACGCCAAACAAGAAGATATAAAAATTCGAAAATTATAAAATTTCAAAAACATAAAAATTAAAAAATTAATAATTTAAAAAATATTAAATTAAAAATTATTAAAATTCAAACTATATTAAAATTCAAAAAAAATATAATGATTAAAATAATATTCAAAATTTATTAAAATTAAAAAAATAAATAGAAAGTAAAAAAATAAAAAAAATATTAAAATTCAAAAAATAAATAGAAAGTAAAAAAATAAAAAAAATATTAAAATTCAAAAAATAATTTTAATTTTAAATAATAAATTTAATTGGAAAGAGGAAATATTAACGAGCAACGAACGTCGAACCACGAACAACGAACGACGAACGACGACCGACAAACGACTAACGAAGAGCGACTAGTGGAGACCGACTAGCGTGGAGCGACGAATGACGCACGACGAACGACGAACGATGAGCGACAAACGACGACCAACAAGCGACGAGAGACGCACTAAGCACGGTGAACGACGAACGTTGCACGACGAAATTCAAAAGACGAAAGACGAACACGAAGGATTAACGACCAACGACAAAGACAAACAAGAAACGACAAACGACAAAATATAAGAATTCGAAAAATATAAAAATTCGAAAAATATAAAAATTCAAAAAGTATAAAAATTCAAGAAATATAAAAATTCAAAAAGTATAAAAATTCGAAAATATAAAACTTCAAAAATTCCCAAATTATAATCTCAAAAAATATAAAATTCAAAAATAAAAATTCAGAAAATATTTTTAAAAAATTCAAAAATATAAAAATTAAAAACAAATATTAAATATATTAAAATTAAAAAAATATAAAAAATAAAAAAATTAATAATTAAAAATATAAAAAGTCAAATAATGTATAAAAAGTCAGAAAAATTTACATTGAAAAATTTATGTTTAATACGAACGAGGAAAGATAAACGAGCGACGATAGTCAAACAACGAACGACGAGCGACGAGCGATGAATGACGCACGACGAATGACGAGCGACCATCGACGAACGAAAAGCGACAAACGACGACCGTCTTGCGACGAGAGGCGCACTACGCACGTCGAACGACCAACGTCGCACGACGAAAACCAAAAAACGAAAGACGAACGCGAAGGACCAACGATAAACGACAACAGATAAAATGTATAAGTTCGAAATGTATAAAAATTCAAAATATGTAAAAATTAAAAAATTTCAAGATTAAAATATTATTAAAAATCAAGATATTTAAAATCAAAAATATTAAAATTGGAAAAATATAAAAATTCGAAAAATTAAAAAATTAAAAAATTTAAATTTAAAAAATATTGAAATTCAAAAAAGAAAAAAATTAAAAAATATTAAAATTCAAAAATTAAAAATCCAAAAATATAAAAATTCAAAAATTTAAAATTCAAAAATTATAAAATTTCAAAGAATATAAAATTCAATAAATATAAAAATTAAAAAATATAAAATTCAAATATATAAAAAGTAAAAAATGTAGAAATCGAAAAAGAATACGAACGAGGATCGATGAACGAGCGACAAAAGACGAACCGCGAACAACGAACGACGAGTAACGCGTGACGAACGACGAGCGACAAACGACGATCAACTAGCGACGAGAGATGCTACGACGAAAATCGAAAGACGAAACACGAATGACCAATGACCAACGATCATCGACCAACGACAAACGTCAAACGACGAACGACGAAACACAAATGATGAACGGTGAAAGTCCAGTAACAGTAAAAGTGAAAAAAGAAAAACATAAATATTCGAATCACAAAAAATATAAAAATTAAGTAAAAGATAAAAATTTAAAAAAACATGAAAATTCGAAAAATATATAAATTCATACATAAAAATTGGAAAAAACCAAGAAGTCCAAAATTATAAACGATCGACGAATGGCAAAGGACGAAAAACAAAAGACGAAAGAGAAAAGGCGAAAGACAAAAGACGAAAGACAAATGACGAAAGACAAAAGACGAAGTGTGCTTGCACGTTTCCTTTACTCATTATACACAGCCGACATTCCAACATCTGAAAACGCATTGACAGTAACTTACGCGGACGACACAGCCATCTTAACTCGACACAAAGATCCAGCAGAAGCATCACGTCTCGTAGAAGAACATCTGCAATCCATTCACAAGTGGCAGAAACGCTGGCGCTTCAAGACAAATGACAAGAAGTCTGCCCACGTTACCTTCTCTCTGAAGCACGAAACATGCCCTCCTCTAAAAATCGGATCACAACGTATTCCTCAAAAGGACTCAGCAAAATATCTTGGAATTATTAATCATATAGGACTGGACATCATAAGGTCTGGACAGAAGACTTACATGGAAAACACATGTAAAGAATAAAAGAAAAGAATTAGACCTCAAATATATCAGATTAAAGTGGCTATTAGGAAAAAACTCATCCTTAAGCATCGCAAACATTATTCTTCTGTATAAAGCATTACTGAAACCAGTCTGGACATATGAAATACAACTTTGGGGAGCAGCTCAAAATTCAAATATTGAAATATTAGAACGTTTCCAATCTAAAAGCTTTAAAAAATTTGTAAATGTTCCCCGGTAGGTAACGAACGCCACAAACATCGACACGTACAAATGACAACATTAAAAGAAGAAATTAACAAGACCAGCGCAAAATACTTACAACGACTACATAACCGTCAAAATATTCTTGCCATTAACTTACTAGACAATAATGACAGCACCAGACGACTTAAACGATATCATACTTTAGACTTGACATATCGACTATAAAGAGTTATATTATTTTCTGTTTTATTATTGTATATGCTTATCATCGTATATTTTTAGTATGTTAGTTTAGTTTAGTTATCAAATATGTTCAGTGTGTGTTAATCTGAAAAAATGTAATATTAGGAGTACAATCAATGGACCTTACTCCTCTCCTGTTATTAAAATTGTATGTAAATTTGACTAATGTTTATACCGAAACAAATTGCAAAATTAAATATTATTATGAAAAAAGACAAAAGACGTAACACGATAGACAAAAGACGAACGACGTGCGACCATCGATCAACGACGAGCGTCGCTCGCTGAGCGACAAACGACGAGCGACGCGCTCTGAGCGACAAACGACGAACGACAAACGACGAGCGATGCGCGCTGAGCGACAAACGAGAAACGAGAGACGAGAGACGAACGAAGTGAAAGAGAAATGGAAGGAGAAGTGAAAGGAAATTACGCAGAATTCGACAGTCGTGCAGGAGTTATTTGAACTGGCTGCAGTTATGGGAAATTTTGGATGGAAATAATAGTAGGCAAGGGAATGGGCAAGGGAATTCACGAGGCGTCATAAGACTTTTATTTTAGCAACACAAGCCTTCGCCGTACGCCGTACAAGTACGCCGTAATTACTCCGTGAGTAACACGCGTCAGGACTGAATACCACGCGTCGGCGTGCTACTAGTAAGTGTAGCGACGAGCCGAAGAAGACGAGGGCGTGATGAGCCGGAGGCCAAGCAAGAGGAATGTGGGCGCCGATTCCGAGGGAAGGAAGACCTGAACGACAGCGTTGGTGCACCGTCGATGACATCTGGACGGGAGAGTGGAGCTGGGTTAAGGTCGGACGCAGCGGCGAAGAAGCGAGGTTTGCTAGCCGTGGACTGTGTGTGTTACTGCAGGTAATACATTTTGAAAGGGGGGTTGAGAGCAGGCAGAGATACAAGTGCTAGAGCAGCAGCGGAATGGCTACAGTTCTAAATTTGCATAATCACGTAGATTGTTGTATGAAGTAGATCACGGTAAAATAACGGGAAGTGAACCTTGTAAGCCAGTAATACAGTTATTCACGTGTTATGTTTACGGGAAGATTATTGTAAATAGCAGTGTAAAACATTTGTTTATCATTTCTGTGTAGTCTTGTCGAGGAAATTACCTGTGTACAGTTGTAGTTGGATAAGTCATTTGATAATTTATTGCGATCATTAGAATCAAAAATTTGTGAAGAAGTAAGGTATTTACTGTATTGTAGTAAACAAAGCGTTAAATACATTTATTTGCTAACTTTAAACGGTGCTGGCCAAGTGGTAGATATCGTGCAAGAACATTTGTAAAGATATTTGATTAGAAAGAGATATTCGAGTCAAGGTTGACAAACGATGTAAATTTTCAAAGTGTTTAAAGAGTAATTTGATTTTGTGATATATTTGTGTATTATTTGCTATCTGGTCTCTGTATTTCGTTCAGTGATGTTATATGTGGTCATATTCTGGAGAAAATATACGTACTGTTTTACCCGATTCTGTGTCCTTGCGTAAATCTTTCTCATACCCAAAAAGATCCTGACCCTGAGATTTCAAATCTCGATTAGAGCATTCAATCTTACGCTTTTTACGACCGAGTAGGCTAGCGAGTGTGTGTGTGTAAACAAGATTACACCTTTTCGTTACCAGCGCCAGGCAATAAGAGTTTGTCTATCAAAAATTCTCTGTTTTCCGAGAACGGAGTATTATATTTTTATTATTATTATTATTATTATTATTATTATTATAAATTATAATAATAATAATAATAATAATAATAATAATAATAATAATAAATACACATAAAATAATTTACCTTTATTTTCAACGAATTCCATTTCTCTCAAAGTTTGAACTGTTGAGTTGATATGTTCTTGCTTGTATGATGACACTCCCTTTCTAGTTTTTGTTAAGGGTAATTCAAAGCTACGTTCGCATTATTTTAATTTCTTTTAAACCTTTTAATTATTTACTATCTCTTAATAGCATTCTGCTGAGTTAAATGAAGTCACATTTACATATATATTTACATGCACTGTTCTTCCAAACATGTAGGCACACTAGGCGGGTTCGTCTCGCTGGCGGAAATACTTGTCGAGGGAAATCCCCCCAAGCCAGCGTCTAGGTTGGCAAGGGGCTGTTCCAGCGGCAACCGCTAGATAGATTACTCTAAGAAGGGCCCGGTTTGTCTGCTACCACTTTGCTCCACTGCTCCACTTTGCTCCACTGTTGATAACATAACAATAACATCATGTTGACGCTCTCATTTTGTTAGTGCATTGGCTTACAGTTAGCTCATTTGTAAATGTCTTCATCGGCATCTTTTGCAATGTCACCACCCTGCGTGACTTTAATTTGTTTTCCGACCTGTGAAAGTGGTACCTTCTTAAGGTGGCTCCACACATTCGGCATTCACTGAGCAGCGAGTTCGTCCAATCCCGAACAATCCCGTAAATGTATCTTCACTAGGCGCACGTTTTGGTGAACTCTCCTTTTGATTGTAGCGGTAGGAGTAGAAGTACGGGCAATTTTCTATTTTGTTAGGAATGCTGAAAATAAAATCTGCAGTTCGTTTACCGTTGCAAATAAATTGCTATATAACTCGGGAACGAAAATGTCTAGGATTTTCAAAAGTCGCTAATCACCTGCTTTTTAAAAAAAATATTTATATTTATTTATTTATCTTTAACTTTTACTTATCTTTCAACTATTTATAGTGACTATAATGGGAAGGGATTCTGGAACTCAAGAAAATCGTGCGCAGATTATCTTCTCCCCCATACGTCACTTACACACAGACAGGTTTTACTGTTTTTTTGACTAAATAAATATAAACTTATCGAATCTAATCTAAACAGCTGTGTTCGGTGATAATTCGCTCCCTTTGATGTGTCCTAAGGACTGACTCGCGGTGGATAGGGCGAATACCGAATGTCCGGCGCTCGGCGAATCGCAAGCACCCCGTCCACACTACTCGGAATTCACCGAATGCCGCATGTGTGGAGCGACCTTTGGAGCGACTTTTCTATACCTCCTGGGCTACACTCGGGCATGGCATGCCGAATAAGTTTGTGTGTGTGTGTGTGTGTGTGTCGTATCCCAGGGGTGCGAGAGGTCTTACGCAAGCGGTGGGGCTCTGCATGCGATGTGCGTGTGTGTGTGTGGCAGCGTGGCGGGCAACTTCTACCTGTGGACGCGCGGGCGCGCGCCGTTCGGGCTGGGGCAGCGAGGCGCGCAGCCGGGGCCGCGGCCCCCCGTGCTTCCGCTCCCCCGCCGGCAGAGGACCCCCCTCTTCGGCCCCCAAGACCAGCATCAAGCCTTTCAGCACGGGAGTGGAGCTTTCCTGGTAAATTACACTCAATCGAACAATTGAATTGATTCTTCTCTAAAGGTGAAAGAAAAACAGCTTATTCGTGGCGGTAACATGGAGATGGAAAATGATAGACCAACCATTTAATAATTACTATTATTATTATGATATTGTTAAATTAAATATACATGAGTTACACAAAAGATAAGTGAGTTAAGATTGCTGTCACCTTTTCACGGTTTTGTCAGTTGATAGGCCCTGAATAAACTTTCATTACACAGGCTATAATAGTAATAATAATAATAATAATAATAATAATAATAATAATAATAATAATGATTAAATTGTTTGACATTTTCCATCTTTATGATCTCATCAAGAATTATGAATAAACTACTTCCCCTTTAAATCAAAAACATCCATCTGAAGAAGTACTTGCATTGATACCACGAAATGTGCTAGGTTTTTTAATTATTAAATTCCACATTTACTAAGACACTTCACTTCACCTGATTGATTGTCTAAACTTTGTCAGGAAACGACTATTCCCATAATAATACTGCAACAGTAGATCATTACGATTACAACTGCAATAAAATATTTCACTTCTCCGAATTCGGTGAAACATTTACAATTTTTTCTTGTCAAAACAAATGTTTGTGCCCTGTCAAGCAGGCTGAAGCTCTTCAAGCAGTGAGGGCGCGACCGCCTTGGAATGGCGGCCCTGATTCTGCACGCGGAAACGACATGTATTTTATGTTATATTACAAACACTGACAGAGGGCAAAATGTAAGAATTGGAGAGTGGAGTCAATTTACTGTTTTTGTAAGAGATAAAGTTAATTTTCTAACAAAAATTCAATTTGTTGAACAAACAATTTATACAAAATAGAAAATATATTTTTACCAATATTTCACTCAAATATAATTTTGAAAGTTGTCGCTGAGTGCCAAAGTTAATAAACCTGCTTCCTCAAGAGGATATCTCTCTCTCTATATTGACACATCGCCTTTTCCAGCCTTCCCAAATGTTGGAGAAGATATATGAGTGTAATGATATAAATATTGTTTTTTTTATCATTTAGTGTCCCAGACTTTTATGAATATTTTACCTTCTTCCTGGTGAGAATAAACGCATGGTTATCTGTGATCTGCATGCTATATCGGAGAGTCATGAAGTTACCCTATTTATACAGTAACGTTAGAGTAAAATCATTCGTCGACAGACATTGACAATTCAGTGAATCGTGGCATATGGAAATTGATTACGGCAAAAAATGGCACTTGATTATGAATTACTTTGCACACAATTTAAATCAATAAAACGTCTCCTATATTACTTCAGTAGTATACATACCTTTTGCGGCTGTCACAGGCAAACAGATCTTTATAAATGAGGTCTCTAAAGAAAGAGAATTTCACGGAGGCGTAACGAATTGCACTTTGACTTTAAAAATATCATGGATTTGTTTGAAAAAAACGCATCCAAATATTTATGTCAAAAGCAACCCGCAGCACTCAGTCAGCTATACCGTTAAATAACCCGTAAACAAAGCGTCTTAGGGCCTTAAAAATTAAAATTTTGATGCCAAAGGCCTCAAAGAAACGTTTTCACACCGTAATTCATAGGATGAGATATTATTTGACATTCTATTAAATTTTTGCTGGTTCGGCACTTATCGATACTATCAATGCCATTTATATTTCAACTCTTGGTGATGGTGGCCATCTTTGTGACGTCACCCTTAAAAGGCTTAGATTCCTCTATCTTATACTATTTACGCTTTCTGTGTACATCGTAGTTTGCGCAGACTGACGAGGTTTATTTACATAATTATTAATTCAAGATTCGCTCTCGTAGCAACAACTAGAAGTACTATTAATAGTTGCTTGATACCGATGAAGATTGTTTCTTATGCATGTAGTGAAAACATTCAGTTAACGTCTTTTCGAGGTCTACAAATGTTGTGTACCTAATTGTGGAGGGGTGTGGGTGTACAGTGAAGAGTGAAGACGTGTCTTGTTAGGTGTGGTTAGTGTTTTACCTTATCAGTATTTTCATTATTCGTAGTGATTTGGTGAAAGTTTCATGTCAGCGTTTTCAGTTTTCACAAGAGTAAACGTTTTTTTAATATTTTTGTGACTATCACGAAAAACGAAAAGCTAACTTAAAGAATATTGAATAATTATTTCAAACATTTTCAAGACAATGTTGTGAATAGTTCCAAAAAATCTATCGATAATACTTAATAAATCTTTATTGAAAAGTTATTTCCAACATTAATTGCATTTATTTATATTTTTAATATTGTGTTTGTATATTGAAAGTTACTTTTATACAATTTTAAACAAATAAATACGTTTCTATAACAACTTTCCCTCTGAAAATAGGATAGGTAGAGTGTGCGGTTGAACATGCCAGAGTTCTCGCACGGGTACGCGGAGGTATTAGTAGGGGAAAACTTGTGATAAGGCACAACACAAAGAATGAAGTTTTAAAATTAACTGCAGTAAAAGAACTTGAAAGAAATGAACAACAAAAATCAAAACGGGCTAGCCTACAATACTACGTGAATGAATTGAAAAAACAACCAAATTTAAAATTATAAAAAGGAAAGCATAAGTCACTCAGCTACTGCCAACGATCACAGTGCAAACGCACGATATAAATATTGGTGCTATATGGAAGTCTGTACCTCAATGCCCAGCTGTAAACTCATATTGTAAATAATACATCGTTTGTTATTAAAATTAAGGTGTCGGTTCGCTAAGATATTCAATACGTAAACATCGTTTGAGCAACATTTCCGAGTACCCAAGTGATGTGATGGGATGTTGAGTGAAGCGTAAGTCCACTGAATGGTTTCTAATGGTAACAAATGGTATTTCTTACTCGAAGGTGAAACTACTAGTTTTATTATTTTTGGCTCGTAATTGCTTTTCTTGAGCTTCTTTCTTTCTAAGAACGCAGAAAAAAATCCAATTATTTTTAGTATACAAATAATTTTTCTATTTTCGCGCCCCATTAAGCTGGCGCCCTGACCTCCCAAAACCCCGTCTGTTCCTCATAAAAAATCCAGGAAAGTTAAATAATATTGCAAAGAGTAGGGTTGTACTTACCCGATCCTGTATTCTCTCATGGAAAATTTTATTGGACTTAAAGAGTAGAAAGCTGTCAAGGAAGACTGAATAATTACTTCAAATGTTTTTAAGATTCTTAAATTCTTCTTCTTCTTCTATCTTCGAAGAACAATACACGCATCTTAAAAACAACAT
This sequence comes from Gryllus longicercus, assembly GCA_038098605.1. Lineage (NCBI taxonomy): Eukaryota > Metazoa > Arthropoda > Insecta > Orthoptera > Gryllidae > Gryllus > Gryllus longicercus. The sequence goes on from JAZDUA010000367.1 coordinate 1,194,841, forward strand.
TTGAAGTATTAGTTGAAGGTATTCTTTATTCAGTATTATATATAAAACAATTTTATTTTTGTTTGATTTTGTTTGATTGTTTGATTACATTTTATTTTTGTTTGATATTATGTATGTATGTATGTTATATATACGTAGGTACATTTATACATTTTTAACAAATAAACACGTTTCATAACAACTTTCCTTCTTAATGGAAAGGACAGGGAAAGGGCGGGGATTAACATGCGAAAATTCTCGCACCGGTACGCTAGTGAATATAAATTGCACCGTTGAATTATGTATTTCATCAATTGGAATAAATAAATAACAAACACTCAATATTTTGCAAATAATTTTAGTATTTTGATCACAGCAAAAAGAAATGAATAATACTTATATTGAATGCCAATGTTAAATGACGCTACCCTTTATGTTTAATGATATGCCCTCCTCGCCCCCTACCCCCACTCCTTTTCGCCAGTGAGTGCTACATTATTTTGCTGCCATTATATGTGGGTGGAATGCTGCTCTTATTCATCAAGAACAAAGAGATTTGGTGCAAAATAATTCCAAAATGCATTCAATCTAATTTTTAGGGACTTTCTTAATCTCCCGGGGGGGGGGATGGCGCTGGTTAAGGGAGGAGGTAGAGGATGACAAAATTAAGAGAATTGCATTGCACATACTATTTATTAATACTAAATTTCTATTCTACGTTGGTGGGATGACATATGTCAAATGAAATATATTAATTGTACAGAAATTAGATTCAATGAATGACACAAAATGGTTGTTCGTTACTTCTATGTTAACTCATCACCGTGAAGGTGACATCGTCAACGTTGGTCGCACTACACGTCCATGGGCACACGGCGTTGCCGAATACCTGATTATGGGAGGCTGCGGCATGCGTGAACCTCAGAGCTGCTCCTCTCCCGGGCGAAGCGGGAATGCAGGCGTCCCGCACAGTTCGCTGGTTACGGAGAGTCTGTCCCGCAGCTGGCCACGGACCTGGCCCTAGGTGGGCCCTGACAGCAGCGGTGTGCGTGCGGCACAGCCTCTCGCCAGCAGGTGACTGACGGTGTGTGAGTAGGGTCTGCCCGTACCGCATTGTAGTGCCCGCCGATGGCAGGTTCACGATTACATGCGGCGACAACCCGTTTCGTGGCTGCTCGTGGATGACAGTGTGGCGCACTCAACTCACTTTATACACGTGCCGGGGGCAGCAGTTTTACGTGCGCGAAGCGCAAAACATAAAAATGTGCTCGTGAGCGCGGAGATTGCTCAACGAAAAGGCGCTGGGCACGTGGTGTGGCCTGTGACTCTCGCGGTGGTTCTCGCAAGTCTGACCCGGGGACAAGTGTGCGTGCCATTTCGAGGCTGCAGCCCCCTTCGGGGAAAGTGTGGGTGGCCGGCGGTCCGGGTGGGCAGATGTGGGTGCGCCGGGAGCACTCGGCGGGAGCGACCACCCGCCTTCGCGAGGGCTTTGTGTTGTGGACGGCACACATAGTTTGATGTTCATTTTGATTTCCCTAGATTATTGTAATTGAACATGTTTCAATGACCGTCTAGGATCTATGTATTGAGCATTTATGTGCAGAATAATAGAATTTCTGGGTATTGATGACAGATTGCATACTGGACACGTTATGAAAAGAGAGAAAATATAATAAAGAAATGGTAAAATTATTTTCTGCAAGTAGCCGTGATTTTTTTTATTTTGTCATTCCTTTACGTCATTTTCTTTGAATATAAGAATAATTATAAAAATTAGTGGTTGAAGGGCAGTTGTTCCCGGAGGAAGTTCTACATCACGCGGCCAAATATGGAAAAAATGCATCTAATTGCATCTAATTCGAAATTCATTGGCTTTCACTAGATTTAAATTTTGCACTGATGAATGTTTCGATCCCATATGCTCTGGAATTACGTGGGGATAACTGAAAAGTGCGAAGGATGGATTTATCGTAAATCAATGCAAATCGCATGTCGAAAATGTTTGCTAGTTGACCAGTTTCTAAAACTATCACATGAAGTTCAAATCCAGGTCATAAGAACGTAACATCGAGGGCGAAAGGAGCAGAGCGCTAGGGTAGGGTCAAACCAATTATTTTTCTCATATTTCTGCAGACCTTTCTATTAGATATAAGAAGCGGCCTATTAAATACATTTCACGGTGGCCAGCCTAAAAAGGCAATAGTTAAATGACCGTGGTGGACATCTACTGGCAAAGCTCGAAGTAACACAAAACCTCTCAGCAGTTGGCACGAGGGCCTATCCGAAGAATAAATATCTGAAAATCAGAAAGCAGGAATCGGGTCAAGGGCACACGTGGTACACAGGTAAGTTTCTATGGTAGAAAAAAATAGTATATCAAACTTTCAAAACAGTTTACCTTTATTGAATGGCAATACATTTCCAAAGGAAGAATATTAAATAGTACACTTAAATTTCCAAAGTACGGGTACATTGGGCCTATAAAAAATACATCAAGAGTGCACTTACATCACAAGTGACATGCAAACATTGCCCCTTTGTCCTGTAAAGAAATGGATAAATAAATTAATAAATTCTCCTTTAACCCAAACCCGAATTAGGAGTGAGCGGAGTGAAACGACAACTTAGCCGTTTTACAGAAAAAACAATAATTTATACAGTTACTTGTACGGAGTGCGTACAATTACACAATTATTAGTGTTTCCAAATTGCGGAATAACTCTCTTTAAACCTCAAACGACAATTTGGTCGTTTACAAAAAAATATCAATAATTAACGCTGAATTACGCGCAAGAAATGCGCACAATAGCAAACTTGACAAAGTTTCCTTTCATCCGATAAACTTTCTATAAACAACAAACATAAGAAAAGCCACTGTCAGAGAAATTACAATTTGAGCTTCAAATGCCCATTCCAACATTTAGAACTTGACTCGCTATAGGAAACACCTTATATAGACAATGATAGTAGCCATTAGCGTCAATACCTGTTGTCTGCTTGGATTACGTTCTTTACCAAAATTTACAATTATTAATTTTGCGTTCACCTGTACCAAATGTCGCAATGGGCGCGCCAATCAGGGCCACGCTCCAACAATTTAGAAAGTCGCAAGCGCTCTCTTAGGTTGCAACACCAGCTGGGTGGCGCTCTGCTCCGGATATGAGAGAGTGACGACAGCAAGCCTTTTTGGGCGCCACCCTCTGAAGCAGGATGAGCGCTGCGAGCTTTCAGAAGGCGAAACACTCGAGTTCCAGCTTACAGGGCTCCAGTGGGCGGAAACGCGGAGCAATGCTAGCTCGCGCCGTCGCAAACTCCTGGCAAAAACCCTTACAAAATGTACACTGCTCCGTATCATACATCAAAATTTCATTAAATGCAGGGCACAAATACTCAAGAGACAGAGCCGCCTCACGCGAGGTGCATTACAATAATGCTGGAGCACACACAAACAATATTAATTACAATAGACAGGTTGAACGTATTACACAATATCAGAGCGAATCCAATTTTAAGCAGACTTCAATAATTATTAGACTATTTACAATTAAAATATTTTACCATCTATTTCAGTAAGCTTTCATTAAAAGATGTTCCTATAAAAAAAGTATGTATATACACAACCCTTGGGCCGCGTTCAGCAAAGCGACGAAGGAAATTTAAAAGGCGCTCGGAGTGAGCGACATCCAAGAAAATTAAAAGTAACGCAAGGGACAAACTCATTGAGTCAGATCAACAGTTAAAAACGTGACAATAAGTATACAAATTAACGTGACTGAGGGTCACGGATAAAGAGAAAAAATGCCAACAGAAAAGTGAAAAATCTCGCATCAAGAGCTCAAAGCAGCGAGCGGACAGGAACACAGGAAAACTTGGCTACAAGTATCATTCCGCGGGCCTTAATCGCGCAGCGGAATTCTAAAAATACCCGCGCAATTTATGTGTGAGATTGGTGATTTACAATTGACAATTGACAGTAGAAAATTATCGATAATGAGTGCGACATGCCCGCACTCTAGCAGTGGGTTGCTAAAGTACAGAATCATACAGAAATATTTTCAGTTTTGACAGAAAATAAACACATAGAGGGTTTTATGACCTGAATTTGGAGTATAAATCAACTTAGAAATGAATACTTCTGGCTATGTAGAAGACACATAAAGCTTTTAACTTTAGTACAAAAAATAAATTCCACTTGGTAATTGAATATTCAGAAATCACCCCCAAAACATAAAATAAAATACAAAAAAAGTTTTATAAATTAATCTTGCAGTATACGTTGACTTAGAATCAATTACTGAATACTTCCAACTTGGTAGAAGACATATAAATCTCTTAACTTAACCAGAAAAAGTAAATTACCAGTTGGAAATTTAATATTCAGCAATTAGTCCTAAAACATGAATTAAAAATACAATTATGTAAATACCCTGAAGTGTGGCTACACTTTACAACGTAGAATAGGTTTACAAACTTTTTAAAAGGCTCTGAGAAGAATTACCAAAGCAGACAAAAAATATTACCTTATATCAGAATAAAAATAAAATAATATATATAAACACCACATAGCCGATCAGATGGCCGAGATCGCTAAGGCAGTAGTGCCGGAGTGGTCTCGGACCAGAAGATCGCGGGTTCGATTCCCGCCTCGGGCATGGGTGTATTTGTGTGTTTGTGTATGTCTATATGTGTTGTCCTTTCACCCCCATTATCATCATATCATAATTTCATCTCCCATACCCCCAGGGCTAACAACCTTGGGGTTAAAAACCGGATCCAGCTTAAATGCTGGTCCCCCCAAAGAATTGTCGCAAGCACCTGCCTCCGTGAGAATGAATAAAAACTGGGCCACGGTAAAGGCAGAGTGCTTGCCTGCGTGGTCCTAGTTGGCCGATCAACGAAAAAAAAAAAAAAAAAAAAAAACACCACATATTTCAGGCAATTTCACTGCTTTAATCAATCCGATTGAAAAATATTGAAATTATTACAAAGGTACAAGGCTGGTAATGATTTATATAATAAAAGATAAATAAATCTTAGCCTGAAAAATGACAGTTTCTACAGTTCAAACATATTTAGAAAGTGATTTAAAATGTCTCTGGGCCATTGCTTTATTAGTTGATGATGCTGCACTCTCTTCTTCGTATACGTTCTTTTCTTTGATTTGATTAGTTTCTTAAAATTTATTTTCATCAAAAACCAGTAAAAACTATTGACGTTTGGGGGAGAAGTATAAATCTATGCATGTTTTCTTAAGCTACAGAATCATTTCCCGATCCTTTTACTATACGTACATATTTGCACGATGAACAAAAGTATCATCAAAGCAAGGTTAGCAACATTTGGAAACTAGACATTTTTACTCCTGAGTTATTGGAAACATATTTGAATATTGGTATTTTGGTGAGTTTTTGTTGGCATTTCCAATGAAATGCTTGGTCATTGCCAACAATATTATTTATTAACATATTTGAATTTGATCTCCATCTCAGTTCTGTAAGCCGTCCGTTAATGATAAAACTTATCTTAGCTAAACGCGAAGGTTGCATTTGAACTTTTAATGTCAAATGTAAACAATGTAATGAAGTCAAGTACGCACATTGAGGTCGGGGACGTAAAGTTACCACTTGTTGAATGTCGGATTTATTACATAGAGATAAATTTCACGTTTATCAGTATGGGCTGAGAGTCGTCAGGCTGAGATTTCTCTATTCTCATTTCATATTTGGGGCTGATTCGATGAACGACCAGCAGAACTTTTGCTGTTGGCCACACGTAAAAGAATCCCCTGTGAAAAAATAGAAATTATGATAGTATTTTTTTGTATCATTAGATGATCCCGATTATTGGGAAAAGTTCATGTCATCCTGTAATTGTTAAATCTTGACCTCTTTCTAACTATGATGTTAAGAATAAATGGCCCGTCGGAAAATTTAATTGAGAAGGGATGATCGATTGTTTTTCTCCTTACTAAATGACTTCGACACAAATACCTCGCGAATCTCTATTTTTGGTTCTATTTTTTTATTTATATATTCGAGCGCTCTTGGCTATGGACGTCGTGATGCTCATCATAGCCTTGGACGTGGCGTCTCGCAGACAGCGTAGAGCAGGCATGCCAAACCGCGCCCGCACAAACCTGCGTCAAGCTGGAACCCCCACTTGTTCGAAATGCAAAATCAACTACCCTATAATTTTGTACTAATTATATACTAATTTCGTACCACAATACAAAATGTTGTACTCAACAACAAACAATAAAAAAACACATCCAAAAGTGGGGGTGCTAGCTTGGCGTCAAGCTAGCACCCCCACTTCTCATAAATTCAAAATCAACTAGCCTAACATTATCTACTAATTATGTACTAAATTTGTACCAAAATATTTAAAAAATTGTACTCAACTATGAACATTAAAAACCGGGTGCAAAGGAAGCACTTTTCACGTATATTTTCCGATTTTTTTAAAAACATTTTGAGTAAAATTTCAAGGTTGAATTTAATAATCCAGTTTAACAACACATTGAACTATTTCATGTAATAATTTCAAAATTTTATCTGGTACCTCAACAGAGATATTACAGCCTACAAACACGAAAATATGCGAGCGGTTGAAAACAAAAGTGTCAGCCATGGCGCCCCCCTTCGCAGAAATTCAAAACCAGCTCGCCTATATTCTTCTGCTAGATACGAACTAATTATCTAACAAAATAAATAATGTTGTACTCGACTATAAACAATTAGATAACGGGTGCCGCTTTCCGTGTATATTTACCAATTATTAATATCAAATGAAAAACGTTTACGTGGGAAATTGTCGCTATTATTGTTGCTAATTAGTTGTGCAAAAACAACTTTCATGCTTTAAAACCATTACTGAAAATGACAAATTTGGCGAAAATTGAGAAAGTCATTTATAATGATTCTTTGCTGATAAATTTTTTTTCAAGGAAATTGGAGAATGTTGATAGTATTTTTTTAGGTCGGTAATCATAAGGGTATGGGGATTTTGGTCATGTTAGAAGTAGTCGTAGCACAAAAGCAAGTTTCTACATTTGGGGGAAATATTTAGTGGTTAAAGAAAAAGTTATTTATTCACCAAGGGCGTTATGAGGGTTCTAATTACCGAGCGGCGACAAAAAGCCTGAGGATCGAACGCTTTGCATTAACTATTTTTCGACTTCTTCGCAATGTTCATTGTGGAAACAGACCATCATCGGAGAGAGGTGCTTATGTTTCCAGCATCTGCAGTGACTTTCCTATTTCATGGACAGCGGATGCAAAAAAGTCATTAAGGTCATCTAAGGGAGTATCGAATGAATTGTTATTTGACCTAGCTCTCAAATTCCAATATTTTTTAACGTGTTCCATGCTCCATACAATTTGCTTGAAAAAGATCGTGATAAGAAAGAATATTAGAGTTTCTGGCTTGTTGTTATTCAAAATTTCCAAGTCTTTTCTAATTCTTTTCATTATCATAAGTTTTAATAGATTTAAAATGGTTGTGCGTAGAGGTTCTTTCATAAGAACTTTTAACTCATTTGTAACTCATGGAGCATGGAACAAGCTTGTTAGGCCCACTAAATACTATACTTTCAATTCTAACTAGTATTGTCGATAAACCTCTGCGCAAAAAAATTAAATAAAAGGCTCGTTACTATCTATGGTATTTTAATAATAGAACAAAATTGTTTTACAAAAGGACGTCCTTGGAGAGATATTTTTACCACACAACTAATAGGAAAACGTATGGGATTTAATCGAAAGACTCATTTAGCTTTCATCAAATATGAAAGGAGGCGACAGCACGACCTGGGGACGCCAGGACATATTTTGCCAAATTTCGCTTTACAACGCATATTATTCATCACATTTGCGCGGTTGAAACTGCGCTCGATTCAGAAAGCGTGTCACCATCTATACGCTATACATTTACATTTTTTAAATTTCTTGACGATAAAACAAAAACTTGAAAAATAGGTTTCGGCAACTTTTGAAGAAAAAAAAATGCTTCACAGTGTAAAGTATGTATTAGATCCCCTGTTCACGAAAGTTGCGTTGACGCGCGTTAAGTAACTTGCGTCGCAGAAAGAAAAAAAACATAGGAAACTGCTTATGAACTCTTGCCGTTCCACAAAATATACCTTGTTAATCTACGACGTGCGGTGCCGGTAATATAAATTCCTCTTCGATAGTGCTGTGATCTATTTAATTTTCGTTTCCTGAGCGTTTCTCAACTTATCAAATTACATTTGCGATGTTATGTTTTATTTACGTTTAATTTATACCTCAAGATATATTAAATTCGCCATACTACCACGTGTACTTTAAAATATTAACCTTCATGGTTTCCATTCCTGTTTGATTTGTTCAGATTTTTGGGTTTTGTGTAGAAGTGAATATTAAACATTTAAATTTAGAACTTAATTCTAAATTTATGTTAGTAAATTGCAAATTTACACAATTTTGCAATTTCAATTAACGTTTCAAGAAACTTTAAAGTATATTGTATTCTCCATAGTCACAAAACAATATAAATTTTACTCAAGTGTAGGATGTCAGGAACATTGTTATACCTTTAGGGAGATGGTAGTTGGGAATTCTTTACAAAGAAAAAGATTTCCATACGGTCAGTGACGCTCTTATATTTTCCCATCATATCTTAATACAAAATTACATCGTAATGTCTTAATTAAACCATTTTACAATTCCTTTGCACAACTTTCGTACAATTCAATCACAAAATTAATTACAAATGATCAGAAAATAATGAAATTTGCCACAAAAATCGAATCATACAATTTTTTACATTTTGAAACTTCTCTCAAACAATTTTAAAAACCAAACTGGTGCACCAGGTACATAAATATTAGTTTAGAGTAGTTGCAGATTTCTTAACGCTTCTACTTTTTTCCAGTTACTTTACGTTCATAGGAACGTTAAGACTTAGCGCGACTTTCTTAAAATAACAAATATTCTAAACGAAATCTATTTACTCAGAACTATCGCATCGAAATTAACAAGAGTTTGGCATTTCGAAACCTGCAACGTACTTTTTATACAATGTTAAAATACATGCTTAAAACAAATTCTACATTTTCAGTTGCGTTCCTTTCGTACATCTTCACCGCATGATTCAAAGCTGCTCCTGCGGACTTTCTGAAACAAAAAAGATCAAAGATAACTAAACATATATTTGAAACAGAATTACGTTAAAGTTCTGAATCGCTATTACATACTCATTAACACGTTTTTATTCAATCAATAATGGCGAAACACTACAAACGTTTGTCTCTAATTTATCCAATCTTTAACTAAGCGAAATAAAAAAAATCTCCTTAATTTAATTTCTATTTATTTCTGGAAATCCAATTCAATATATTTGAACAACAATTTATAATTACGGATGTGTTACATTGAAAAGTATAATACTTTTGAATCTTAAGATAACGAATATTTATTGACCTTTGCTGGTAAGTCGATTTTGGAAACTTATTCCTATACGAAGCACTACGAGACCATTAAAATTAAATTCATTTATATTGATCCTAACGTCTAGAACATACAGGGGTGACATTACTTTTTCGAGTGAATTTGTGTTGTGAAAAGGCTCTACCTACATCGTAGCTCTAGGTCGAAAGCAAGGCTCACTTTAAAATTGTAAGTGCGTTATTATTTCGTACTTTTTTTTCGCAAGCGTTGCTAGTGTAACAGCGTTCAGAAATCAAGGCCAGGAACTAGGCACAACGTTCATACGTTTTAATAGCCATTTATGGCAGAACTGAGAAATTGTTTAATAAGATTAATGGGCTCTTCAATATTTAAGGCCATTGGCGACCTTGTCAAATTGTCTGTTGAAACTCTTGTAAGTCCACTAAAATCTCATTTTCCAAATTGGAAGTAAAGGATGCTTGCTTTGTCATTTTTGAACGCACCGAAGCCCCGAACACTGTGCTTACGACCCTTCGTTTACGTGCACAGAATATTGGCAAGAGCAAGAACAGCGACGTTCACTCTGAGAAGAGTAATGGAAAGAAACTGACAGCTCACCCATCTGACCAACAGCACAGCACAATCTCTTCTATTCTCGTACGATTGTTACTATGCTATGCACGTAATGTATGATAGAAATAAATAATTCTAGGTTGATGGACAAAAGACGAAGTAAGTCTGAAAAGTTGAACGTTACATTTCACGTATCCCAAGCAATTCGATCATTTTGTTTTACGTTGTACTTAACTTCAATGCAAATATCTTGTCATAAAAAACCTAAGGTATGATTAAACTAGTTGGCATTTACATAAGAATTTTTATTAATGTTTTTATATTACCATCATTCATCAGTAATCCCTTTTCAAACCCTTCAAAAAGTTTACGTATACATGTTTACAAGGCCCGACCCGAACCTTTAATCTCCTTCAGCACTATTTCAGTACTCTTCTGCTGTGAAACTCCGGAACACTTCCACTTTTGCCGACTCCATCCCACGCGTTTGCAAGATGCTGCTCGCACCACACCTCGTCCATGAGATGCCGAATACTTTATTTTCGTTTTTTGGGTTGCCGTTGAGGCCTCTTAAGATCAACACCTTCACTGAAGCTGTGGTATGGTAGTATGTAGCAGACCACGGGCCCTCTTATCTGAAACATTTCATCAATCATCTGAAACAACGAAATCCCGGATATCAAAACTGTCTTAGCCACAAGATTCTTAAAATGCTTTCAGCACTAGTTAATGATTTTTAACAGCAAAGATGTATTTGACAAATTCCCTTACAAAATTTCACAAATTTCATTTCTTTGGTTTTTAAACTTTTTACAGAAAAACAAACATTTTTTTGAAGACGAAACTTTCAGAAAATATCGGTGTGAATGTATGATAACTAGCATAAATCATTGTTTTAAGAGCTTTCGATACAATACTAATATTAACTTTATTAACATCAATAATAATAATATTAATAATGTTAATGAGTCGAGGTCTATCAGCGTTGTATCCTGTGTAGAAAAAAGTTCAGATAATTTTCCGAAGCAATATTAGAGTGCAAATTTTCCGAATTTAAATATTACACACCAAATCATTAACTTCCATGTTTGGAAAAAGCATGTTAATAGTTTTGTGAACTGTCGTATAACTAAAATTAAAGAAATTTTTATCATAAGATTAAGTGCCAACCCACATTCGCATTTTCCGGAATATTCGTTAATTCTACCGTATGTATTCACTTTTATACATAGCAAAATTTTTAATGTACCACGTATTCATGCGCTGTGTCTACAATGCTAATTCAATTCTATTAATTTTTAATGAGAGTCTAGAAAGAAATTTAACATTATAACATTCAATGTTAATGTTTTGAATGACCGTAAGGCGAATGTCATTTCAAATCATTTCGGAAATAAATGTTTTGATAATCGTTTTTAAAAAGTACTTGACAAAATGCGAAAGCAACTTATCAAGAAATATTTCACATTTTCAAAAAGCTATTGAACCAATTTTAGGAAATTCAAGTTTTTAATTACTTCCTTGACTAATGAAATTTCCCGCGTCAGTAGTACATGAAGACTAACTTTCAGAGCTGAAGAACAATGTTTTGAACCCTTTCTTATTTTACATCGTAAGAAAGGATGTAGACAGCATTAATACTTATGTTGAAAAATATTGTTTATGGTAAATTATTTCTGCAAAACCCAATATATTAGGACAAGAAACTTTACAAAATATATACAAATTTCCCCACTGTGTAATTTTTTGTGTCTTTTTATTGGAATGATTAATATGAAATTTCCATTGAAGCCTTCGAAGCACGTTTCCTGAATTTACAAAAATGTGTTTTATAAAAACTTTTCTATATTTTTGGTTGAAAGTAACACTGCCTAATATATTTTTTAATGAATATAAACAATTTTACTCCGATATTAAGTACGAAGAAATTTCTCCAAGAGCCAGAATAAATTTTTAACCATTCTCTTAGTAGGCTATTACATTCATAAATACACAGACTTCTAGGACGCTATCTGGGTCACGCAAAATCCTTCGATGAAATAAGCAATAGCAACGATTCCTGAATTAATATTGTTTTGTAACCAATTTGAAGAGTTTTACTTTGAAAGATAATGTAAATCACTTTTAAAAAATTTTAAACTCTTGAAACAGAACTTTCCCAATTCACAAGGTTTCCAACCTATCTGCCCAAACCAAGTTTCCTTGAAAAATCTGAATGTTGTAAAGTTTTCAACATTTTCATCCTTTTGAATTAATTTTACGTCCAAATCAGTTAAATAGTTATAGATTTCAGTTTTCTCAGTTATACTAGTTTCCTCCGAGTACAGAAATTTATTGCTTGAATGTATGAGTATCCAAACTTTTATTCACCCTTTAGCGTTTTCTCTTCCAGTAAGACAGTCACAAAGGAATCCCTTCTACCCCTCCCCGTCTCCATCCCTTGCCCCAAACAACCCCCTTAACCACTTCTTGCCACCCGTCTCTACTAACTTAAATCTTCACAAGCTGTAACTGCCGTGGCTCCAGGGGTCGCGGGGACGAATCCCGCCTCGGCATGGATGTTTGTGTGTGTTCGTGTTGTCCTTATGTGTTCTTCCTACAGTTAAAACAATCACGGTGGTCGCTATATGTCCAAGTTTTGTAAAGCGACCTAAAACTTTTTAATTTTTTTTTTGAAAATACGCGTGGTAAGTTAGACTATTTAAATTTGAATAATAGATTTTGAAGTCAATCAAATCCCATTCCCAAGAATTTTGTTTGCGTGATTTAGAAGTATATTCAGAATTGCTGGTTGTTACTTCCCCTACACTGTATTATGGGAATGAGAACTTTAATGAACACGGCTATGACTAATGTATTGTGGCGTCACCAATCATATTGGAATATTCTATTGTGGCGTCGCCAATAATATCGTAATAATTCCATCTAGAGATAGCTTCCATCGCGGCAAAGTAGGTCACGGGACGATGCCTTTGTCGCGAAGACCCCTCTAACGGCCGCCAGGCCACGCCCCTTACTTGAAAGAGCCTGCACCGACCGCGCTCAGGCCCCATTAGGGGCGGACACGTTTATGACCCCTCGTAAAAGCCGGCCGAGCCATCGGCCAACCCCCCCATCGAACAATACGCACCCCCGCACCCGTTTTGCCGCGCGCCCGGGTAAGGCGCCCAAATCCCCAAAGGGGTTATTTAGAAATTAACCGTCGCAGGCTGCCGATTAGCCTCCGCCGACCATTTATGGCCCATGAGAATACGCTACCGCTTGAACACGTGTCCGGACAGCTGCAAGAAGCTTCTGGAATCACTTACAAAGGAAGAGAGAGAGGAGGGGGGCCAGAGATAGAAAGAGAGAGAGATCTCTGGAAAATTCCACGAAAACTGCAACTTGATTGGTGAACTATAATGTTAAAACGCAGTTACTCTCAGCCAATGGGAAGTTTCACTATGAGGGAAGGGGTAAATTTACAGATTTGGAAACATTTTGGGAGGGGGGAAGAGAGCCTTCTTGAACGCTAGATGGGCAGAAGATTTTTATTCTTATTAGGACGTGACCAGGGGAAAGACATTCCCAGAGAGGAAGATGATTACGATTAGAACGTGACTAAGGGAAAGACAGTATCAGAGAGAAGTTTATTCTGATTAGGCCGGTACTAGTGGAAAGACATTCTTAAAACTGCACCGTAGATTTGCCGCGGAGGAAACTCGGGCGGGAGATAGCAAAATCTCGCGCAACTTCCGTGTAGGCCCGTCTGCCTCTGCCGCCTTTCGCCACATCGGGCCCATTCATGCCCGCACTGCACTACGGCCAGCGCTCGTGGGCCCTCGACCGACTGAGTCCGCACGATCTGGCGACTCCGTCGCCGCGCCACGCCGCCAGCTGAGGAGGAACGCACCGTGGGAGGTCGGCGACCTGAGACCGCCGGCCGCCTCCGCATCCGAGGGTCGCCACCCGGCCGGCCCGCGGAGCCAACACAGCCAGCGGTGAAAGTTATGACGCGAGGCTCCCTCGCAGGACATTTTGGGCGAGAGATTAAAAGTGGCCGCGCTCAGGCCCTGCAGATTGTAGATGGTAGATAGAATGTTGCATGCATTATTAGAAATTAAGCCTTTTATGTTAGCTTTAAGAGAATTAGTTTATTAATGGTCAAAGTAACGAGCTCGCAAAATAGATATAAGAAGAAACCTGTGTCGCCCTTAGCGACCTGTAACTTCCCTGGCAGCTCATGGTGCCAGGAATAAACCTCAGTTTGTTACAAAATGATTCAGTATATTAATTCATGACCTCCCAACACTTCCATCCAACCACGTTGCAGGAACTGAACCTGGCGCCCTCCCCCCCGCGGTGTGTGTGTGTTTACAGTATATTAACGCTGATTCAAGTACAGTTAAGATATTATCAGGTGATTAGAATTCACGCAATTTGACATGTTCGTCCGTGTCAGGCCTGTCAGATTAGAAGCCTATGAATGTAAATAAACAAGTCATTGGCCGTTCCGGGGATCATTAAGGTATTTTAATTTTTCGATTATTAGCGATTCCGGGGTGCGCCAACTGCTGACGTCATTAGCCCCGTAACTTTGGTGTGTTTTAGCTCGGGAAGGGTCGGTGATCTTACACTGCTGGAGGGCGACATCCGCAGCAGACTTTCCGTCTTTCCGGCTAACGGGGAACCGCCCCCAGCCGCCCCAACAAGGGTCTGCCCCTACGAGAACAGCCCAACGAAGTATCTCCCACCAGCGGGCAACCGCCCCAGGCGGGAGCTCTACGTTCCCCACAGGTCTCCCGGCATTTGTGGTAGTGTAGTGCAAGTAAGTGTGTATACGTGAGGGGTAGGATAGGACAAGGAATGGGAAGGAAAGATTGCGTGCGGTCCGTGGCCTGTTTATTAGGGTACTACTGCAGTCTATCAATACCTGACATTTGCCTAGTATTGATCGACTAAATCACGGAAAATTACCCATCAGACCAGCCGGCCGCTAGAATTCTACAGACCGCGACAGAACTCGACCTAGCTACCTAGCTAGTGTCGAAAATCCTGACTCGGTTGGGACTAGAACCTAGGACCTCTCGGCACCGCTACTAGAACCTAGGTACTGCGGTGGCATCCGTGGGGTGCCATGGTACACTTCTGGTTTAATTTTGGAGGCAATGGGCATGAAGCCTATGTAACCTTTTAAACATTTTATTAAAATGGTCGCAATTTTTCTCTAAACGTTTTCCTTGTATAAAGGAAAGTACATTTATAAATAATAAATATTTATAGTTTCGATTTTAATTACATAGTATAATTTGAACAATTTGAACGCCTCCACACATGTTCAATACAATTTGTACATCTACTTTAGATTTTTAAATGACTTCATTAACCTTACAAGAATCGTTACGAGTTTGAATAATAATGCAAGTAGGAATATTACGTATGCCTGTCTTTCACCTAAGTTTACGAAACTATCGAAAATGTCTAATCCTGACAAAAGTGAGATATTCAGGATTTTAAAATAGAACTTCTTGCATTCTGTCATTCACAATGAAATGAAACTGAAAATTTAATGAATATTAAGACAAGTTTTATTTGTTGCATTGAATGTTGCATAGCTATCTTAGTTTTTGAAAAAATAAAAAATAACATTTGTGGCATGTTGCGCGGTTGCAATTTGCTCAATTACTTGTATTTCAAATTTTGATGTAATTAGACTAATGCTTCAAAAAAATACGTGGCAAAGTTTCATATTTTCATGAAATTTTAACACTAGCGTGAAACGTATCGTGTGAAAAGTATATAGGCAATATCAGATTTAAAATCCAACATTCATTCTGAATATAAGTATCTACATCGGCAAAGAAATAGACGTTAGTAGCACAACTATATCACGAAATGAAGTGAGAGCTCAGATTCAAAACCCGGGACAATGATTACAATCACCAATGAAATTATGTAATTCCTTCAAAAAACTTGGATGAAAGGGAGAACCAAAATTAATTTTAAATTAAATGTCCGACAGAAGGGGAGGAAGAGTAAGACCATTTTGATCTGAAGACTCAAATATTAGAAGTAATGGGCGAGAGAGAAATTCAAGAATGTCAACGGGAGGGGGCGGGATGTCTCGAGATCTTTGAGAAGATCGAGAAAGCGAAGTTAGACCAGTCAGAACTTACTATATTTGTTCTGTACATCATAGTTCGCGACTACTCAGGACCTGCAACAAAAAAGAAAATATTTCATACATTTTATTTTTTTCACTCTTACTTGCTAAAAATAAACCTTTCATTTATGATTTAATTTTCTTTGTTATATAATTTCAATTTACTTTTTGCAAAAGTATGTTTACTTTAATTTCAGTATGAATAATGCATTTACTTTCAAAGGCAGGTTTTAGTTAATACAAATTGGTCAAGTTTTCTGTAGCTCCAGAACCCGTACTACACCTGTTTACCTGAACACGGTTCAATTATTAATGAAAGTACCAATAAAGTGTGCTTAGCAACATTTTAAAACTAGAATATCTTGCTCCTGAATAAAAAAATACATCTGTTTACTATAGATTTGCCGATAATCTGACGGATGTGAGATTTAAAACAAATCTAAGTAGTCACTAACCCATGTCACCATACAAGCCACTGTCTTTACACCTTTTATTTTTCGTATTTCACACAGATGAAACACGAGATAGCTCACTTCTTTTCCATCTTTGTCTTATCTGAATACAGATTCATATTCGGTAAGCCCACGTTTTTTACTAGTCTTGTAAGATTGTTACGTCTGTCGATCACATTGAAGAGTACCTGAAACAGTAAAGTTACTGGCACAGACATCTGTTTTTCTCAAAATCAATACAAACTTCTACAGAGTTCAAACCTAACTCTGTAAATCTTGTATTGATTAATTATACGCCAGCGCACGTATAAGGAAATAATTTAGGCGTAAATTTTATCTCTTTTCCTTTATTGCAATTTTTCCACATTTCTTACAGTTATTTTAAACATGTTGAAATGTACCATGATGCTGAAAAATAAGCAGAATTAGAGCTGAAAAATAAGCAGAATTAGAGCTGAAAAATAAGCAGAATTAGAGCTGAAAAATAAGCAGAATTAGAGCTGAAAAATAAGCAGAATTAGAGCTGAAAAATAAGCAGAATTAGAGCTGAAAAATAAGCAGAATTAGAGCTGAAAAATAAGCAGAATTAGAGCTGAAAAATAAGCAGAATTAGAGCTGAAAAATAAGCAGAATTAGAGCTGAAAAATAAGCAGAATTAGAGCTGAAAAATAAGCAGAATTAGAGCTGAAAAATAAGCAGAATTAGAGCTGAAAAATAAGCAGAATTAGAACAAAGTAAGAACTATTAGAACTGTTATATATCGACAATTTATTGGGTTGGTTTATTTAGTCTATATTAGATTGTTTAAGAAACTTTTCTTGAAAAATAGCCCTATTCACATTAATATAAATGTATGTATTCTTGCCATGTATACACATGGACTTTACAATTTTTATTTTGCCACATCTCACGCGGACTTACAATCCTGTAAGGAAAAAATTAATTTGTGTTTATTTCATTAATATGTACACATAGAACGTAATAGCAGTTTCGAAAAAATGCCACCCTGTTTTAAGTGTGCTGTCCGCCAACTAACGTTTCCCACTCAAGGATGACTGAACGATGGGCAGCCCTTCAGTTTTCCTTAAGGTAGGAAGGCGTATTCCAATTCATTATGTATTTTGATTTACCTTTACATTGCAAGAATTATGTACAGGAACGTCGTAAACATTTTAAAGCAAGTTGAATACAAAATCGAATTGGAACACATCCCTAGCACTTAACCTACCCACCCTGCCCTGTAGGCCTTGTAGGCGTGTCCCTCCTAAACCAACAGTTGGGCACGTGGCCTTCCCTGCTGAACACAACCTACGAACTCTATAGTCCAGAGGGAGGTCACCTGCCATTCACACCAATGCAATTGCGAGGTGTAATGCCATCTCGCAGCTCAATAAGTTTCCCGCCCAGACAATGTCCCCAATTTCTCTATGACTGAATGCATGCCAAGTGCAATCGGTAATCCAGCACAGGAGTGGATCCCATAATATGGCTAAGCAAACAGTCTTATTACAGACTATCCGGGCTCTGCAGCCTCTTTCCTACATTTGCCCATGCTAATATTGAACTAGGAAATCATTTCATATTCCAAGCAACATTTGTAGTACAATCATCTTTAAATGTAAATAAAATGCAAGCAAAAGTGACCTTAAATATTGTTGATCTTTTATTTAAAATAAAAATTAATATTAATTAACATTGAAATTAAAGTTTAACAACATTACATTAACTATAACCTTCAATAACGACTCTACATTTAAATTTACTCATATGTTTTGATAATATAAGTGCATTTCAGTAAACGAGACTGCAGTAACCCAGCAATATATTAAACTAAAGGCGGACAAATACCCCATCTAACATTATCTGAGCGGAGCCAAAGACTGCACGAGGAAGAATTATCCCTCCCCAACTACAAATGTGTGCATGTAAGGAAGCTAGTTTATACTCAGCATATATACTATGCTGTTTATTTTCATGTTTATATTTACTCTTCCTATTTCTCTTCATCATAGTAAGTTTGTTTTGTGTGTGTGGTTAGACCTGCGTCATCCGTCGTGCAGTCGGGAGAAGGAACGCAAGCGGCCTCGCCTTTAGGCTGCCGCGGGCGCTGCGAAGGGCACAGGGCATAGGACGGGGCACGGGACAGGCTCCACCCAGAACACTCACCGATTCCAGTCTCCACCGGCGTCAGGCCAAAGCGTTGCTCCTCTTCTGCCAGGGGTGCTATGCTACCCTGCCCTGTGATTTGGAACCTACTCTACTCTAACAGAACTGTAGACCGTTATTCCTGCTCATCATTCTGAACGATTGAAAACAATACGCAAATGTTATAATTAAACCTAGTAATTTATTGATTTTCTAAAATCTTAACCTGTTGAATCAATTCTATTTAATACATTCCTAGTTCGTATTTGACATGCTTGTCTCTGATCAATGATTTTCAGCGAAAAAATTCTTTCAAACTAAACTGCCAAATATTTTCTAATTTAAAATAACGATAAACTAGGATAATATATAATATGAATGTTTTAAACGATTGATAATTTTACTGTTTTAACATGCACAATGTTTTCCTATTGATTTGCGTACATATTTTACCCATTACAGTTTTCATTAAGGTTTGCATATACGACTATGAAAAGAAACTTCTCTTTACGTTTGCTTAATGACTATTCGACCTTAAAACTAGTGCAGCTACGCTTTCCAGATTTTAAACGTTTTTTTAACCACCTGGCGGGAACAAGGGAAATTTAGGAACGACGAGTAGAGATGGCGTCGTGAAGACCAAGGCCACGGTGATGAGAAGTCCAGCTACGAAGCACAAAAGTACGTCACCACACTCTTCTGATGTTTCACAAGCACTTTTCCTACACACGCATTTCTTAGCAACGCAACGGCTCTTTTGAGCCCAAACACTTGCGCACCAAGCACGATTTCCACAATTCTTGGGAACTCGCCCATCACTTCACAACACTGTATACCTGTGATACGTAAAATCACGTATCAAAGATCTGCATCAATGCTACTCAACTTTTCACGCGACACTTCACAGAAATATTTGAAGATATGAATTTCCTATTTAAATCTTCTTTCACACCCACTTTGCACAAATATTAATCGGCTTTGAATTGCTCTGGATATCCTATTTACACATCACACGTATTTGTTCCAGAAACTACGAACACTAAAAATCTAACCACAGTCACTTCGAGAACAATAACCTCTCCACAACCAGACACGAAATGAGCGAGCGTTGGGCGGGTTCGAGCGCTGGGCAGAGCAGGAGGCGGTGCAGCGATTGGCTACCGCTTTTCCAGGGAGTGAACAGCAGGGCTGTTACCAAGATAACCGCAAGAATGCTCATTTTATCTTATTATTTATAGTTTGGATGATTGAAAAGAAATATAATATTTAATATTACTAAACAGGTGTATCAGCCTATTTATCATAATATATTTCTGATCTATTCGTTTTAAAAACGTTTGTGGGAAGTGTATCTCTTACTTCTAGTGCAAAAAACGTAACTATTAGGACTAGCTGTAACGAGATAGTAATTTATTTCTACAAAAGAAAATTAAGGGTGTTAAAAAAGAAACAGACTTACTCGTACTATTTACTTCCTTATTATTTTGAGTCGAAACTACCGTGTCGATTTTGCATGTAGAGTGTAATACACTGTTGAGGAACAAGATTAAATTTGACATTATTACATGTAAAAGTTCACTATAATGTTAAACTGCGTAATAAATTTTAACTTCGAAATTTGATTAAAATTTGTTTTAAAATTCACAAATATTTACGAAAAGTGCTTTATTGTCACCACTTGTTTTAATGTAGAGTAAAAATTATTCATTCTTTAAAATAATTAGTTTATATTTAGTAGAATATTATAAGCTATTTGAATTTAAGGGTCAGGAAAGAAGGGTGCTACGGCGGACACTTTTGTATGGAGCAGCTAGCCATTTTTCGGGTGTGTAGAGTGTAATAACACTGTTGAGGGACCAGATAAAATTTTGAAATTATTACATGTTAAAATTCACTATGGTGAAACTGCATTATAAATTTCAACTTCAAAATTTGGTTCAAAATTGGTATTAATGATAGGTAAATTTACGCGGAAAGCGCTTCATTGGCACCCGTTTTCTAATTGTTTATAGTCGAGTACAAAATTATTTATTTTGTTACAAAATTAGTACATATTTATTAGAACATTATAAGCTAGTTAAATTGGAATTTCTGGGTAGGGGGATGCGGTGGCGGACAGTTTTGTTTGGAGCCGCTCCCAATTTTTTGGATCTGTAGAGTGTAATAACACTGCTGAGGGACAAGATAAAATATTGAAATTGTTACATATAAAAGTTAATTATAATGTTGCACTGCATTATAAATTTTAACTCCAAAATTTGATCCAAAAAAGGCCAAAAAATTCGTGAATTTAGACGGAATGTACTTCATAGGCCCCCGCTTTTCAAATGTTTATAGTCTAGTACAATATTATTTATTTTGTTACAAAATAAGTATAATATTAGAGGCTAATTGAATTGGAATTTCTGAGAATGGGGATGCGGTGGAGGACACGTTTGTTTAGAGCAGCTTCCAATATTTCGGATTTGTAGAGATTAATAACCCTGATTAGGGAGCAGATAAAATTTGAAATTATTTCATGTAAAATTTCACTTTCGTGTTAACCTGCCTTATTAATTTCAACTTTAAAATTTGACTCAAAATGTGTTTAAAAAATCGTGAATTTACCTAAAAAGAGCTTAATTGGCACCCGTTTTTAATTGTTTATAGTCGAGTACAATTTTTTTAATATTTTGGTACGAAATTATCACATAATTAGTAGATAATATTAGTCTAGTTGATTTTGAATGTATGAGAAGTGGGGGTGCTAGCTTGACATCCAGCTAGCATCCCCACTTTTGGATGTGGTTTTTTATTGTTTATAGTTGAGTACATTTTTTTTTTATTTTGGTACAAAACTAGTACATAATTAGTGCAAAATGATAGGGTAGTTGATTTTGAATTTCGAACAAGTGGGGGTTCCAGCTTGACGGAGGTTTCGCCCAAGCTACTTGCCCGTTTGGGAAGCCCGGCACTCCTATGAGCACGGGCAACTTCCCCTGACTTCGCTCTCACTTCCCCTCCAGATCCAGAAACGGGTTAACACGCTCTAGATGAAGCGGCGCGAAGTGTGGAACAGTGGCTACGTTTCAAAATGTTGCTAGATCAAAAAATTGAATTATGATTTTATTTTTTACTGCTTAATACTACTTAATGTCTGGTTTCTTTTTAAATTCTTGCAAGGTGTAGAAATATCTTAGAATGCCGAATTCTGTACTTGTTTTAGTTTTGTGTTTCATTAAATCATTATTTGTTGTATACATTAATAAAGTGAAGTAATTTTAATAATGTAATAAAAGCAAATAATGAGAATGTATTTTTCACGCTTCGTGTTTTTAAGAATTGTTCAAATCAGAGTTGAAGTGTAAGACTGAAATTTTATTATAATAATACTTAGCCATTAACAATGTCGCGAGAAAGTGAAGCTGTGTTAGAACCACTAGTTTTCTATTGAAAGATATTCACAATTTATATATACGCTGGGAAAAGAAATTAGCTGCCGTCGCGCACTGGAAGTTACTGAAAAAAAAAATCCGTGAGTTTTAGACGCTAAAGCTTTATTCGCTAAAGCTACGGGCAAGCCTTGCTTCAGCGAACGACTCACGTAGTGCTGCCATTGCATCACATCGGGATTCTGTTTCTCGGTGTCCAAGGACAGGACTGGCGCCCGGAAGAATGGGCGCTGCGCCGCGAGGCATTGCGGCCTCGTGTCAATGTTGTGGGGAATGCCATTAGACAAGCGTTTCGCTGCCTTGGATTGGAAATAGTGCCCTCGGAGGACAGTCTCTCAGAACAGGCAGGGCTGCACAAATCCCGCAGGAACGACTTTTAGCAACGTGAAAATTGTGGAATTTTAGAACTTTTTTCAGTCACTTCCAGTGCGCGACGGCAGGTATTGTTTTTCACATCACATAGAAATAACAAATATCTATCTATAGAAAAAATGAGGTACTATATATGCTACGCTTTCAGAATTGTTTCAAATTGTCAGCCTAGACACTGCTCGTTGTGTATATTTCGCGAATGTTCATTTCTGCCTGAGATATAGCATAATATTCTGAGGAAATACAACTTATAGCTCCCAGACTTTTAGATTACAAAAAAGAATTGTACGAATAATAAGCAAATCCCACCCACGTGTTTCTTGTAAGCCTCTCTTCATTGATCTAGGTATTTTACCATTACCTTGTCTCTTCATATATGAATCAGTGGTTTTTGTCAAAAATGACTTACTTAAGGGCGAGAATATATTTTCAGCAAACGCCGTTGTCTATAACTACAACAACCGACGTAGTCGTCATATTCATCAGGTGACAGTATCAACAACAAAATATTAACATATAATACATGTACATTATTTTACAACACTTTATCAAATGGCATTAAACGATTAAATTCGATTCAAAAGTTTAAGTCGCAAGGAAAATCTTTTCTGCTTCACAATTGTTTCTATACAATTAGAGACTATACCGAGCATCCAAAAGGTAAGTAATATTAATTTTTACTATTATTATTATTATTATTATTATTATTATTATTATTATTATTATTATTATTATTGGCCAAAATTGACCACGCCACACGATTAACGTGTGTAATTTTTCCAGGAACAGCTTTTAAGCTGTATCCCTCATTACGACAGGTTGTTTCGCCTTGAAGTGTGAATTATGAGATGATAGGATGATGAAGGGTGAAGGGACAATCACAAATACGACCATGTCTACGCAGGACTCGAACCATTTCAAACATTGCAGGTACCTATTTCTTATTCTGTTTTTTACACCTAAAGTTGACCGGTACCTAGCATGTTAGAACAATCTACAAAATATTGTTTGCTTATATTGAACTGCTTTGTATAAACATATCATTGTTATATTTCTTATTCTAATTAAATAACTGATCATGTATATGCCAAAAAACTGAATAACAAGTTTCATATAATTGAATTGTATTACATATCACAATTTGGGTATTATAAAAGAGTTGTTCTACACCACTCATATAGTCAATGTTAAAACTTATTTATATCTAGGCACTTTTACAATGCTACCGATTCTAATTTAAACATATGGAACACACCAACTGTTATGCAGAATATTGATATAAAATCTACTTAAATTGTCTGCATAAGTTCTTTTGTGGTATGTTTTATTTTTACAATTGTAAATCATTTGTTTTGTTAACTTCAACTTTGTGTTGATTTCTGTATCAAAAATTCTGGTGCTGTGAAAATTGAATTGAAGATTGGTGTCTTTGGTGTGTTTTGCTAGTGCACACATGGGTATGTTCTTTTTAATTGTCTGTCAACTTTTGTTTGTATGACAACTGTGTGGTAGGTCAATGTTATTTTTAAATACCGAGTGATTTGACCTTTATATTGAGGGTCACAATCACCGAATGGAACTGATTGTATTACATTGCTTCTGTTCTTATTGTTACTCTTGTCTTTAGTTTTGCTAAAATTAGTATTTCCAATAGTTCTATTGTCAGAGAAGTCTCTATTACATTGGTCATTTTTAAGCATTCAACCCAGTGGTTCCAGGGGTTTGTGATACCTGCTCAGTATTGTCTGCGGATTTGTTGTTATACAAAAGTGAAGTTATTAATTTATTATGGAGACCATTCTTATTTAAAATTAAAAACATTTTTTGCAGGTTATTCTTATGGAAGCATGGATCACTCAGCCTAATGGCTCTGAGTTTGAGCGATAGAGCAACATTAATTTTGAATGCAAGCTTTTGTCTACACTTGAAGTTCAAATATCACTCAGTTTTGTGAGGTTTCCCATACCAGTATAATGACAATGATCCATCATATGATAAGGGAGTCTGGAGAGCAGTTGCCGGAGGAAACAATTTTCGGCCCTGGGCAAAGCTGCCCCCACTCCCCAAAAATAGTTAAAAAATTATTATTAAATTATTAGTATTAAATTTATTAATTCATTAAAACCATTGGATTTACTGGTGACAAATCGTTCCATCTGTAAGGCTATGGCCAATGGCTTATCACATTAGGAAACTAACACATGGTACAGGAAGCTGAGCATGGACCACAGCACGATTTCTAATTTCTAATTTCTTCAGTCTAATGTTGCCCAGACTTTCGAAAGAATAATAAGCAGTGGCCTCTAGCAAATTATTTTCGACCCCTCTCCCCTGAGGAAGCTCCTGCGACGGGGGCTAGCGCAATCGCTGGACGGGGAAGGGAGCCGAGCGGACTTGGGTGATCTGTCGCAGGGCTGGAAGCCCCGCGGGGGTGAACCGGGAGCGCCGGGCAGGGGCCCCTGCTGCGCGACCGCGCTGCAACCCGCGGCGCTCTGGTGCAGGGAGGGTGGCCGATGTGAAGGCGGTCTGCCCGCCCGCCCGCCCGCCCCGATCGCGGTCGCAGGTAGAGGGCGCGGTGGAGCGGATGGCCCCCTAATAGCTAAACTGTTTTTCTTAACCCTCATATGTATCATGCATGCTACACCGGTAGAAGAATAGGTGGGGTAATCTGTGACCCCAAAGTATACAATCAAATAACAGAATGTAAGGCTACTGAATATTTATTTAAAGTAAATATAAATATTGTTTCACCTATAAAGAGTTGATATTGCATGAAAAATAAATGCTTAATCTATGTTCTTGGAAGATAGTTTTGTTGCATTTGAAGCATGCTTTTTGCATGAACTTCTGATCTTGGTCACCCATTTCGTTTGTCATTCAATTAACCTTGCTTTGTTCGAAGGCTAACTTATACTTTTATCAGAGTGCACAGTAGATAGTACCAAGACAGTTTTCATGGTTGATGTAAAATAAGATATTTCTAGTTTTTTTGTAGGGGGGGACGTACTTACCTACTACATACAGGGGTATTTCGTTACCTCAAATTCCTTCTAATTTCCTTTACGAGAGTGCCAGACGAACCACACATGCAACAGACGAACCCTAACTTCAAAGAAGAATACACAAAATTTCACGATCGTGAACTTTCTTTTGTGAAAACTCCAAACGAAAGATGTGATGGTAATATATTACTCCTGTATCCATTTGAAGGTTAACAGTTGAGAGTTACAAACTCTTACAAGGTAAAATAACTTATTTCGTTTCCTCTGTTAATTATAAGTATAAACTCATAGAACTACAACCTGTTGGGCAAAAGTCAAATTACAAGCTTTCGCGGCAACCATTTTGTACGATAACAGTTTCACTGTAACTAATCAGTCGTAATTAGCAAGTGTTCAATTTATAGATTTATTAATACAAAATTCATTATATACCATGTATCACAATATTTTTATATAGTATATACACTGCAATAAAACGTTTGTCCTTCAAATTAAATCTGTTCAATACGTTTGCTCTTCTTTCTGTCCCATTGCTACTCATGTGAGATCCACTAATATTTCCCTAACTGCTGTAAAATAAAATGAGTTTCGGTCAAATAAATCGCATTATTTTTAAACACTCAACAGTCATTACCACTTAAGCTGTTCGCAAGCAAAATCTGTTTTTTTCTGGCATTATTTTTGTCACTTTTCAGTTCCCTATGCACAAGTTGCCTACTCAAAAGTGTATTTATAAACTGAACCCGAATCACGAATAACTCTCATTTAAGTATTATTCGTCCAGCCGGCGAAAGATTTTTCACTGGGTGAGGGCAGGTAAGAGATGTACATGCTTGCCGAGTTTGACAAAATGTGGAAAGAATTATCTTCTAAATGCACATATTAACTTAAATGTTTCGACATTTGTTTTAAGCTCTAGGACGCGCTGAACAACGGCGACTTTTGATCCGTCTGGCAAATACAGGAAAAAAAGCCGTTCCCTGACGAATTATCTCGCGCTGGCACTCTAGTTTCAAAATATCGTGTTTAAAAACGACTATGGTGAATGAATTATTTACATTAAATTGATTCTCGTTTACTCGCGTATCTGGAGGGATGCGTTTAATGGCGCACGGTATTTAAATACCCTGCCTTAGATAATCAAAATATGAAGAAAACTTGAAAAAAGGCAGTACGTTCTATACAATGCAATATGTTCATATAATATTTTTCCTGCAATATATTCTGCCACGTACCAAATTCTGGTGTAAAAGAAACAATAAAATAAAATTGTAAATTTAATGTCTGAAACAAAAATCAGAAACTCAAATATTTCGTAACGTTTTTTTTAACAAAGCGCAAAGTTGTCGAGATATAAGCGAAGAACTGAAAAAAAGTGCGAACCTTTTAGTTCTTTTTTGTTGCAATTTTTTGCATGAATACATTTCTCGAAATGGCAAATATCAAATCCGAATACAGCACCCCTCAACAAAAAAACCGTTGCGAAAAAAACCTCTGGAAAGTTTTCCTGGACCGGATACCTCCTGGCTGGTTATCACATGCACTAGACGACTTTACTCCGTGGTGTTTTGAATCGACGAATGTCAGCCATACCGCGAACTCCCGCTCATGCTTCATCATATTTAAAAGTCAGTAGCGTTTGTAATTATTCATCAAATGTAACATATTTGATGAATTTGTCTTCTGAAGACCTGGCTCTTTCTTCATCTCTCTACAGGGCTTTGGCTCTCTAAGAGATCGCCAGCTTCCCAGGTCCATTGATTGGTGATGAATGGGTATGGCACCAGCCACCACTAGCGTTGTTAGTTCTGAAGGAGCAAGCAACTCTCAGGGCTCCTTGCCTCTGCACCGCGCTCAGGCGCCAGCTGAGATATTCCGTTGCGAGGGTATCGATCCACATCTCTGATACGTACAACATGACAGAGTGAGCTACCGAGATGTCGCATGATCACCAAATCTCGATGCTCCAAAGTTTGCCCTGGGCCAACCCGGTTTACAACATTACCCAGTGATCCACTCATTTATGACTAAATTATTTCTATCACTATATAGTAATGATAATGATGGTGATAATGATGATGTTAATAATGATGATGAGGAGGATGAGCAGGAAGAGGAGGAGAAAAAGAACAAGAACATCATTAACATCTTGATTTTGATTTATCTCATTAAAAAAATAATTCATAATGTAGATATGTTCCCATTAGTGGAGTTCCCATTGCTGGTAAAAAAAGTTTCTTTTAATTTAAAGGCAAAAATTATTATCAACAATTTTTATTACAAGAACGCTTTCCTGGTTTATGTCAAATACAGATAGAGGCATGGCAAGAGCCAATTAAACTATTTACATCGCATCTACACAACACTTAAGCCCTGTAAACAAATTCAAACAGAATATTGAAAAAAAGACTTTGTGAAATATTTTATTGCTTTGTATATGATTTGTTGAACAAATTAATTAAGCTACTTGCAGAAAAACCTGACTGTTTTCTTAAAAAGTATCTCCACATAAGTAAATACTCATTTCTAAATGATTCAGAATTAGTTTGGAATTTCTCTTTCATTGAATTACATTCTGTTTGCACTTTTCCAAATTGTTTTAAAAAAATTATTGTCATAAAAACAAGAATATGTCAATTTTTAAAGAATGAAACAGTATTTCAATATTTTTTATGTTAAATATGGCACCAACATTAAATGTTCAATTGTTAAAAAGCTTAAACTCTAAGTATTTTTCCTCCTTCAATATTAAATCTTCATCTTCAGTACTGGTTTCCAATTTTGTTAGCACCACTGAATACGGAACACATGTAATGGCAGTGAACAACGTTAAGTTGAACTTTTAAGCTTATAAGTATATTTAACATTTGTAATGTTTATATCACATTGTGGAAATATTCACAAGACACAAACTGCAACAGATGGATACATACAGATGTCTTGATAAAATTGTTATTTCCTTATTCACCCTGGTGATTCACTTATTAAAGATGACACTTTTTGCCTGAAATAAAAATAGTAGTAAAGAAAGTGATAATATCTGTTTTCAATAGGGTAGTTAATTTTAGCATTTACACATTGTACATTTGTTTGTTTTTTATTTATTTATTTCAATTATATTTTTTTTATTTCTTACTTTACTTTGGTTATTGTTATGTTGCCCCTTTAATTAATATACTGTGCGCTACATTTTAAAAACAAAACAACAACAATTAATAGAATTATTTATTATTGAAAAAAATGTTTTGAGAAGATAGGCATAAAGCAAAATCTGATGAATTATTTTTAGTGTCCAATACAAATGTATTAGCATTAGTAAAGACAAGAATCTTAATATTGGCTTTCATCAAAAAGAGAAAACTAGAGCAAACTCAAAACATACACGAAATATAACGCTTAAAAGCATCTGACGCAAGAAACAAGTACAAAGCAATTAAGAAGCGATCAGCCACTCACAGAGGAATCAGCCACGTCGCCCGGTGGAGCCACCAGGGCGAGGTCTCCTCGGCCTTGGATAGTCTGGCTGCCGATAATCAGGAGGGCGATAATCAGGCTGTCGATAATCAGGAGGTCTGTAGACTGGTTCAGGTCGATACACGGGTGGCGAAGGCGGGAAAACACTGTTTTCATCAGGACTACTTGGTATTCCAATCGAAAGCTTTTTGCGACGCATGCAGACAGCACAACGACTAATGCGAGTTGTTAATTCTCCTGCTTTCAGTGTACGTTGTCGAGGCTTGCGGAACATTTCAAATTCTTCAACTGTTGCCAACCAGTAAGAATATGCTGTAGAGAACAAATGGCATGTTCCATATCCTTGACATTGCAAGAACGGACTAGCTCGGAATTCCTCGAGACAGGAGCCAGGAGAGACAAGGGCCTGGCCACTTCCTTCAGCGCCTGAGTCAATGTGCTGAAAAACACAATTGTTAAGATTATTATTATGACATATGCTCCATAACATTAAAGTTAATATATTATATTATAACAGTGTCCCCAATACACAACCATGCTAAAATGGCACACAGGTACATACATATTACACTCAAGCATTATAAACTATCATTAGAATGCCTTCCACGAGGTAGTAGAAATTAACTAGAGAGGCTCACGAGCAATTTCAAAGTCCACTTTCATTGAGATACAAAGGCAATATCCCACATTTCTTATGAGCATAAATGCAAAACGATTCAGTACATTCCAAATTATAGTGATGATTGGCTGAATGGATGGAATGGTACTTTCCATGAAAATGCAACTACTAAACAGAGATAAAATCTGTTATTTTAATGAAAAGAAATGTTTATTAATTGAAAGTTATATGAATAATGAAGTGTATAATTTTTATGAAGAAAAGGAAATTAAATATATATAAGGAAAGCCTGTTTAACTGAAGATGTTTGCATTACAAGAAAGGCTTTCATAGCTTTGTTTACTCCATATTGCCATGATCATGGTGGTCTTCCCAATATTCTACGTTCTGGAGGGTTTCATTCCCAAACAAAAATGAGGCTTTTGTACATTGCTCATTTGGGTTTCTTTGTAATTTTGTCGTTCCCTAGCACCCAATTTAAATGCCGTATTGCTCTCTTTCCTAGGCTAATTTTATTTACTATGCAATCTTTGCTTTTACCAGTCTCAGAAAGTGTCACTCTCAGATATTTATTCATAAAAATATATTACAATGTGATAAAAAAAATAATTTGAGAAATGAGAGACGACATTAATTAACTGCAATTTTTAATAACTCTGTAAAAGAAAATAAAAAATAAAACAAAAAGACTTAAAAAAGCTTAAAGAAAATACAAATGATACAAAAGACTACTTAAAGAAAATACAAACCATTAGGAAGCTGTACCCAGTCCAAATAACATCCCAGTCATTGGGACAATTGGGAACCTGAGTAGTCTGACTATGAACTGCCATCACTCTGGTTGTAGTTTCACACACAGTGCACCTATTTGAATATCAAAATTCAATGAAATTACATTCATAAAAACATTTAATTAAATTACACAGTATGAATGTGAAAATACAGTAAAATTTTTCTACAAAAATAACAAATGATTTGTTTACTGTGAATGCCACCTTGTATGGGAACTTATCAATGGAAATTGTTTAACAATAATATAATAATAAAATAATTTATCTCAGTTAATTTTTTCACCTTTTAATGTGAAAAACTGCAAATTTGCAAATTTAATTTTACACACCTGGAGATGTATTTTTGTACGTCGTGAGATGGAATAGGTGTCATCATCATCGGCAGGGCTTCCGCAGTGCTTAACCAATAGCTGGAGTCCCCACGACTCGAGTAGTCGCACACGTTGTTCAGATTGCAGAACATGAAAGGCATAGTGGAGAAGCGTCGCAAGCAGCTTCCAGGTGCGCCTAACAACAGAAATAATCTATTTGAGTTTGAGATTCATTTTTAATTAATACATTTCCTCCAGAAGCAAATTGAACAAAATTGTTCAAAGTGGTGTGGATGACAATGGAGAGTGAGTTAAATTGGTAGCGTATTGGTATCTTACAATATTTAAAATTTAAACAATGTAAAGATTTCTCCAAAGTGCTCTTTCGTTGTTATTTCAGTGAGAAGGTATCTAATAATAATTCTCTGAATGATTAAATTGCTTACTGTTTTCAAAATGTTTCTCATAGGAATTTACAGTAATAAATACGTAAATAAGTACAAACATTGATAACTGAAACCCCTGTTGCTTTCATTACATTCATGTTTTTACAAAGAACTTCCCTAAATAATATTAAGTATTTTTTGTTTTTCGGCACTTTAAAAAAACTGTTTTGGTTGTGTGAAGTTAATATGAATCTTCCATTAGGTAATATACAGTCTTTGAGTAATTTATCTTCATAATCACTGCTTGGGACAATATTTTCATGGAAATCTCATCCAAAGAGATTTATAGCGATTAAGCACTTAATTGTTAGGCTTACCTAAGTCCTGGCCGTGAGCCTTTGCATTACCCACGAAGTGCAAGAGAGAGTAGCCGTCCCACATGCGAGTGGTGCCCCGTGGGCAGGCAGGAGACTGTCTGGTTTGGGAGTGTCGAGTGAAGAAAAATCCTCGGCTCTTCGGTTCAGGACCTGGAGGTGCAGGCTCTCCAGGCATTCCAGGAATACCTGTTGGCAACCAAGAGGGGAAACATCTGATTCCACAAAAACCTTTCACAATTTATAATTTTAATAGTTATCATGTCTTAGGCTGCAATTTGTTCGGAATATTTGATTCGCTAATGTTCCATTAATGCATAAAAACTAATTTTCATTCTTTTATAATTCAAAACTATGTTATTTGCAAGTATACTAATAATATGTCTCTATTAACAACATTTTCCAGTTTTGGTGGTCTTTATAAAATAAGGAAATTCAAGAACAATTTTTGTTATTATGATAATATTGTTTCTTGGTATCCAAAATTTGTTTATTCCAAATCTGTCTCAATCAAAATTTGTAGTGCTGTTGCCATAACACAGTTTTTAAATACTAATTTTGGTAGTAAACTATTTTAAAATATTTTATCAATAGCAGACATTTGAACAGGAATAATGCTTCTCATAACTTGTAAACAACGCTCTTATAAAAAAATCATATTTAACAGAGACTAATAGTTGCATTTGTTAATACCTCAGTTAATTATGTTAAATAACAAAGAAAGTCTTACAGACCTAAAATTCCTTTGGGCCCCACTCCGCCATCGCGGCCGGGGAATCCCGCCTGGCCCTTCGGCCCGGGGGCTCCCGGCAGGCCTCGTCGCCCTGCCGCTCCCGGGAAGCCCTCCATGCCTCGCAGCCCATCTCGGCCCGGCTTGCCCATCAGGCCGGGCTGTCCCGGGAATCCTGAATTCAACATTTTGGCACATTTAGTTCATCAAAACATTAGTTTCATGGCTCATTTCATAAATCAATAAAGTATATCAACATTTGGGATCAGAGAACTCTTTGATGCATTGTCCAGTGCTTGATAATTTGATAATTTGATTGATAATTTGGTGTGTTCAGTTTTGTTAACGGCTATGGTCGTTAGTCACGTGTGTGTAGTGTAACTAGGGAGCTGTTGCTCCCTTGCTAGAACTTGAGATCTACTGCCAACCAACAAGTCATCTTGCAGAAGTTTCCTGCAATACCTCAAGGTATTTGCACCAACGGGGCATCACCCTAACTGAAATAAACAATGGTCCCCATATCAAGTATGAAGAAGAAAATATGGGGCACAGTCCGTGGCCTGTTTGTTAAGATACTACTCTGACATTGTTTGGATAAAATATGGAAAGTCATTGGTCAACACATATTTTCAATAAAAGTCAATTTTAAAGGTTTAAGATATAACTGATTAAAATATGCGGATGCTTATTTGCATTTTCTTCATTACACACAAATTATTACATCAGGTTTTAAAGTAATAAATTTTCCTAATCTCAAAAGAACTCAAATTCATCAACTTTTCTTTTTATGAATAAATATGAACAATAAAACTCACAAACAATCGTGTCAGTAATACTCACCAATAGGCCCTTCAAATCCTACGTCTCCTTGTAGTCCTTTGGGAGCAAGTTGCGGCGGGAAGTCATCGCCACGATCACCTCGCATTCCCTGCACATTTCAAGAAAAATACTATGCAAGTCAAATCAATAGATTTGTTTTATTTTTAAATGTTTTTTAACATTGAAATAATTGCTGTAATTGCTCATGCACCAATCATTTTTGGAGTTACCTCTAATATTTTGAGCTTAGGCTGGCAAAAATGCATTTATTCTGGCTAAAGCAAGGGTATAAAAAGACTTTGAAACAGTGAAAAACCACCAATTAAAAGGAATTATTGTAACCGGCGTACGGGTGGTGGGGAACTCACCTCTATATTAATTCATACGCAGTTCCAAAAGGTCTTTTTGGAATTCGTTATAAGAATAGAATAGAAATTTGTTTTAATATAGTATTTTTAAGATAGGCTCTAGTCATTCTGCGAAAGCCAAACGGCTGCAGATATGTACACCCAGATGAATGACTAAACTCCCGCCTCTCCAGAGCTACTGGAGTGGGGTACTGGGTGGTTAAAAAATCTCCGCGCGTTCATTTCACCCTGAGGAAGGCCGCAAAATGGCGGCAGCATTGGTCCCTGCGCCGAGGACGCGGTGTCTCCCGGACAGCCAAGTAGCTACTAATATACCAGTTGAATGATGCTACATGTTCTCTTACCAAAGGGATTATGAAAAGACAAACCGAGTCAAATTAACATCTAGTTCACTAGTCAATGCAAATAAAAAGGTCGTTGACTGGTTGTAACTCACCTGCCCGCCGACGCGGCCCAGCTGGCCGGGCAGCCCGTCCAGGCCCACCATGCCCGGCAGCCCCTTGGGGCCCGGCGCGCCCGCCTGCCCGGGGAAGCCGCGCTCGCCCTGCGCGCCGCGGAGGCCCGGCCGCCCGGCCAGCCCCGGCAGCCCGCGGTCGCCCGTGATGCCCTTGTAGCTGCAAGAGGCGTTTCAAACATCCACATCCACAAACAAGCACATTTTCGAGCAGACACATCGATATAGAGATATAGAGAAAATACGAAATGGAATTATGGAAGGGGAAATATGAAAAGTCAAACTGAGTCAAGTTCACATCCGGTTCAAATAAGAGCATCTGAATAATTAAAATTTGGTACAAATTGGTAAAAAACAAAATCGTGTATGTACACGGGCGTTAATGATCTTGGGCTTGTTGCCGCTCGACCATTAGGCCCTTGGTGCTCACCTGATGCTGGGCCGTCCGGGCTCGCCGCGCAGGCCCTTGTTGCCCGGGCGGCCGCGCGTGCCCTCGAGCCCCGGCAGCCCGGTGAGGCCCGCCAGCCCGGCCGCGCCGCGCCGCCCGGCCTCGCCCGGGAAGCCCTTGGGGCCGCGCACCGAGGGGCCCTGCGCGCCGGCGATGCCCTTGGGGCCGTCGGGGCCGTACTCGCCCGGCGCGCCCTTCTGGCCCGGCCGCCCCGGCCGCCCGTGCCGCCCGTCCAGCCCCGCGCGGCCCGGCTCCCCGCGCTCCGCGCCCGCGCCCGCCGCGCCTGCGCACAACGCACCAGGGTTACACCCGCCACTCGGCAGATAACGAGCAACTCATCCCCACTACTCGGGATTCGGCTCGCCGAATAACAAGGGAAGAGGGTACCATGTAATTCGCCCCGGTTGAATTTGCTTTTATCGATGTACCTTTTGGAGAAAATGGTCAAAGAGAAAATGTTGAAATTTAACACACCTTAGAATGATTTCTTATTATTTTCATATATTTTGAGTTGATGAAAAAATATTTGGTATTT
The DNA here is from genome assembly GCA_038098605.1 of Gryllus longicercus. Lineage (NCBI taxonomy): Eukaryota > Metazoa > Arthropoda > Insecta > Orthoptera > Gryllidae > Gryllus > Gryllus longicercus. The sequence continues at coordinate 1,229,674 of JAZDUA010000367.1, forward strand.
TTTTCAAATTTTAACTTTTGCCCTGATTCCCCCCAGTATTTTTAGACAAACATTACTTTTAAATATTTTTTATTACCGAAGACTGTTTATACTGAAGAAAGTGGTCTCTCTGAAATTTTTAATTGAGGTTTAAAGTCAAAATATCATCAGGGCAATTAAAGAAATCTTGGATTATCTGGTTCCATAATTCAAAAATAAAATAGGCTTCTCACTTGGTCGTTAATATCTGAAAACTATTAAAGAATTTTGTTAAAATGAACTTTCTTCATTAAAAAATATCGACCACGTAAAAACATCCATGTTACAAAAACATCAACTTCAAAAAATTGATGTTAAATATATCGATGCTATTATAAAATCATCTATGAATTTAAGATGCTGATTTGGGAGGACGGTTGCAGAATGGCGGCCAATATGTTGACATCTGTCCAAACGACGCGATGTCTCCCGGTCGGACTAAATCATTTTTCATAAACAGTTCAATGAAGGGAATTATGAGAGGGAATTATGGGAGGGAAATATGAGAAGACAAACTACTATGTTAATATCTAGTTAATTAGTAAATAAGTAAATTTTAATGAATAAAATTAGGTTAAAATCTTGTATGTACCACGGGCGTTAACTGGTTCCAATGACCTCGGACTGTTTGTCGCCGCTCGATCATTTCAACCATTATAAAGCCCCTGGGGCATCCAGGAAGGGGGTGGGTTGCTTACCCGCTGGTCCGCGCTGTCCGCGCTCGCCGACCTGCCCGGGCAGCCCCTGCTCGCCTCGCAGCCCCGGCGCCCCCTCCAGGCCCTGGTTGCCTCGCGCGCCCTGCCGAACACACACGCCTCGCTCAGCGCTGCCATCCACGCTTCAGGATTAAAACAGGGGCTCAAAACCGTCCATTGAAGTACACATGGCAGGGAGGGATTTCATATGAAAGTGATGTCGTTTATTCATTTTAATTGAGATTTAACTGGCAAAGCAAAGTCAAATAATCATGAGGGCAAATACCAAATCGTGAATTATGTGATTCATTATTTCAAAAATTATAGAGGATTCTTAATTGATGAAAACCAAGTTTATTTATTTATCATCCTTAGCTTAAAGTCCATCCATCCTTTACTTAAAGTCTGAAATGTATATTTAATTTATATAACTGAAAATTATTATGAACTTTTTACGAGGGACTTTTTCTTTAATTTAAAAAATATCGACTGTGTAAAAACATCCGAAAATGTTAAAAAAATATCGGCTTCAAAAGTCGACGTTCATATGCATCAGAGATGTCAAGGGCGATGCCACCAGCAGGAGTCCGTGGCACGGGTAACTCAACGAAATCATCCCTTCACTCAGTTCACCATCTCGCCTTAAGAGAGCAGTATGTAGTTAAAGTCACCCTGGACGCGTTTACGCATTAAACATGATATACCGTTAGGCGGGGTTTAAATAAATAAATTGAAGAACCTTGTTATTTTTTTCATTTATATTTTTACTTACATTGAACATTGTTGCCTCAAACGCTGTTGAAAATTTGATGTTTCTTCGCCAACCACGATTCCATATTCAATATTATGTTTCATTCCTTAGGGTTTTTGTAAGTTTTCCTTCTTTATTTGAAGTATTTGAGTACACACTAAACAATTTGCATGGGCATCAATATTTTTACCACAAACTCTCCCTCCCAATCTTATCAATATATTTCAAATCCCTGGAATACCCTATTGCAGGTTTAGACAAAGCCATCACAATCGGAAAACGGTTAAGTTTTGATTTATTTTATTTTTATGTCAAAAACAGTTAAAAATGGTGTGTGACATGCTACGGAGAGAAGTGAACTCTGTACGCGTTTTCATAATTCTGTGATCCCTACCCTAAGCTATATACTAGTTGAATTTGAATAGAGAAAGAAATGAGCGTTTTTGCAAGGATTGTTGACAAAATATTCGTTCCGATGAAATAAAATCTATTTTCAAGGGTAAAACAGCTATAAATTTGGGTTCTTTTCCCTCATGTCCTTCGTGAAGGAATAATTCCTCCTGCCGCGACAACATGGAGAACTATAATTTGAATAACTACATTTCCCACTAAAGACTGGAAGACGTGCACAGATAATGAAGTTACATTTATGCCCAGAAGCAAAACAAGGGGCCATATCAACATTTGCCCAAAGGATCAGGGAAACTGGACATAAAACATCGTGATGAGGGTCATTGACGCAGAAGCTGCGGAACAATACTTGTTACAGGTTCTTTAGAATTATACAGTCCAAATGGTAAAATATACATTAAATATCACTGTTAAAATAATGTTACTTTCCTTTTGATGCTCCTTTTGATGATTTCTATTTGTATAGAAACAGTTATGCAGTAGAAAATACTTTACTTGGAACTTAAACTATTCTATCGAATTAAATCCTGTAATGTCATCTGACAAAGTGTTGTAAAATGAGGTACATGTATTGTATGTGGATTTTTTTGTTTAGTGAGCTGGGGGTTTCTGCTGATAAGTCTCCTTTCCCCACGCTAGTTGCGCTGAGAAGTTCGTGGCATGCCTCAACGCGATGTACCACCAGTAGGAGACCTTGACATCGCTGATATACAAGCTCAGTCATGGACGTGGCACTCACCTGCCGCCCCGGCAGCCCGCGCAGGCCGGCGTCGCCCGGCAGCCCGGGCAGGCCAGGGATGCCCGGCCGCCCCGGCACGCCCGCGTCGCCCTTCACCGCCACGCCGAACTCGCTGCTGCCCGGCTCGCCCGCCATGCCCTTGACGCCCGGCGCGCCCGCCACGCCGCGCACGCCCTGCAGGCCCCGGTCGCCCGGGAAGCCTGCGAAACACTCCGCTCAGGCGCTCCGCAGGGGCCAGCGCACTCACTCGGCGATTAGCAGCTCTCTCCGAATACATTCTTTTCATAGAAACGACCAATTTTCAATTTGTGCTATTTTTTTGTTAATTTATTGCCTTACTTTGATTTTGGGGTCTCTTGAAAATTGCAAAAATGTTGATAGTGATCAATAAATCAATGTTCATCTACAATAAAATATTTAATAATCAATATCAAATTGGTCAATCAATATTCTATCTGCTGAGCTTGTTTGAGGCACACTAAGTAAAAAATTAGCAGATCATGTAACGTTATTTCAAGGCCAATATGAACTTTATGTTTTCAAGTCATTTCTAAAAATAAATCAAATTCATTCTATTCGTTGCTTCTAGAAGACACAAGCTGCAATTGTTTTGGAATGCTCACCTGGGCGTCCCATGATGCCCGGCGACCCGTCCACGCCCGGCAGCCCCGCGAGCCCCGGCGCGCCCGCCTGGCCCGGCCGCCCGTGCTCGCCCTTGAAGCCCGGCAGGCCGGCGCGCCCCTTGAAGCCCGGCGGCCCCGCGGGGCCCTGGTCGCCCGGCGGGCCCTGCAGCCCCGGCGCGCCCGGCAGGCCGAAGCTGCCGCGCTGGCCCGCGCGCCCGGGCAGCCCGCCCACGCCCCGGGCGCCCGCCTCGCCCTTCTCGCCCGCCACGCCGTCGATGCCCACGCCCGGCAGCCCCGGCAGCCCCTTGGAGCCCGCCGCGCCGTTGCGGCCCGGCAGCCCGTCCGGCCCGCGCGACCCTAAGCCCAACACACACGCACGCGCTCAACACCTCGCTCGACCCATCGCCCAACCACGTGCTCGCACCTCACTCAACCACTCGCTCGACACTTCACTCGACCATGTGCTCAACACATCGCCCAACCACTTGCTCAAACGATCCATTTAAACCACCCTTGTCACCTCGCCCAAACACTCGCTCAAACATTCTCCCAACATCTCGCTCGACTCTTTACTCAACACCTTCCCCAGCACCTCACTCAATCACTTGCTCAACCTTTCAACCACTTGTTTGTACTGAATGAAAGAACAGTGCCGCGAAATTGGTTTGGAGAAATCAGTTGTGTTGCAGCTGACAAAATGTATTTTTAAGAGTAAAGTTGATAAATCTATATTGATAGCTTTTTTTAATTCACTTAACCTACAACAACATTTAGCGAAACAAAACATAAAAGCTTTTGGAACAGTTTATGTCAACACAAAAATGTTCCAAAAACTTACCTTTGGACAAAAATATGAAAAGGGTAATATTTACCAAACGTTTTCAGGGTTCCGGGGCATTTATGAAATGGATGAACAAATCTGTACATTTACTGAGAAATTTCTAGTCTACTGTTCCTACCGCTACCGTAAACCAGAAAAAGACATTATCTGATGAAAACATTAATGTTATTTGCCCTGAAGTAGTTTTGAAACATAATAAAAATATGGGCGAAGATGATCTGATGGATCAACGACAAGTGTGCTATGTAGTGGACAGAAAATAGAATATTAAATTTTATGTTCGTAGACTGCTGCAAATAATGCACAGATCGTCTACATAAAATGGCTTGAACAGGAGTCACAAACGTAGTGCTCACGGTACCATCAGCTTGAAACTCGCCCACTAATTGGTGATTTCCGTCATGGAAGAATACCATACTCTCTACTGTCATGACTGCGAAGAAAGGGAGGGAGAGAGAGAATGATGTCATGAAAACGATAGCATAAAGTTTTTCATATTATGATTAAAGGTAACATTCGAAAGAGGTGTGTTAATTATACTTGTTCAAAGTCACACAACTGCACGATTTACATACAACCCACACATACAACATACAACGCAGACATACAACTGGCAAAATAGCACAAATAATACAATTATATTTACAATGTTAACTTATGTTTCACGAATGAAATAAATTGCTTTGAGAAATACCACATTTAAAAATATATTCATTACTGGAAAGAAAACGTTAAAAAACTATACATATAAATTTGTTAATTTAATTCAATTGGTCAGATCCGATTCGTTTCCAGAAAAAAGACAAAAGACTCACCTTGATGCACAAATGTACAATTTGCTCAAAGATATGGCCGTTTTTGTCAAAAAATAATTATGTGATAATTTAAAGCAAAATAAAAAAGTTTTAAAGTAATTTTGCTTTTCTTATATTTTTGTGTGCGGAAGAGTGAAATCAAATAAACAGTGCTGACGTACCAACGTTTTATCAACCGGTTCTCTACAATAATTTCCAATAACCTTTTTATTCTTGTATTTTAATAGAATAAATGGTTCATTAAATGAGGTAATATGCCTCTAGAGAAAAGGTATAATGCCACCTGCGTTTACAGATTTATGGATATGGTAATTTAAGAACTTTACAATGTGCTTGAATATTATAAAGTGATAACAAAGCTAGTTGATTCTGACGTGTGTATCAGCAGCCTTGTGGTCTCCAAGACGTAATCAGCATTTCACAAAATTAGTCGCGTCCCAATCAGCAGAAGATTAGGTCAAGAGAGATCGTCCCAATCGAAAATATGGTATTCAAAATATGATATTCAATTGGTGAAAATGATATTCAGAGCTACAATAATTTGAAGTACTTATTTTTCCTAGGACTTTTGTCGCTCCTCTGCGGGCTCCTCTGATCTGGGGACAGCAGAACACGAGGCCCTCCGCGACAACACATACATGAGAGACAAACAGCCATGCCTAAGGCGGGACTCGCACCCGCGACCCTTCTGACCGCAGCGCTGAGTCGGCGCACGCTCTTAGCTACCTCGGCCTTGCGGGTCGGCATATTTTAGCAACCCCATTCTGATCAATTTCAACTGCGGTGGGATATGACAAACATTTTAACAACCGGTTCGCGCGAAGGACATCACTGCAAATGGAGCCTGAACAAGAGAATGGAGTGTGAAGAGGCTGACCGTTTTGGCCGGGCTCGCCGCGCTGTCCGATGACGCCGATGTCGCCGGGCAGTCCTGGCAGGCCGGGCACGCCCACGTCGCCGGGGAATCCGGGGCGGCCGTCGGGGCCCGCGGGCCCCTGGGGGCCCGGGAAGCCGCCGTCGCCGCGCGCGCCCTTGCTGCCGGGCAGCCCGGCGAGGCCGGGGCGGCCGCCCACGCCCGCCGCCCCGTCGTCGCCCAGCGGCCCGCGGTCGCCCTCCTCGCCCGGCGTGCCCGGCCGCCCCATCACGCCCGGCCGCCCCTCCAGGCCGCGCTGGCCCGGCTCGCCGTCCAGCCCGCGCCGCCCCGGGAAGCCCGCCTCGCCGCGCAGCCCCGGCAGCCCGGGCCCGGCCGGCTCGCCCTCGCGGCCCGGCCGCCCCTTGTCGCCGAAGAGGCCGTGCAGGCCCGGCTGCCCCACGGCGCCCGGCGCGCCCGGCGGCCCCGCCAGCGCCACGCCGCGCTCGCCCTTCGCGCCCTGCAACCACCACAAACAATTAGCACCACTGCAAAGGAGGGGAAAGGGGGACAAAAGAAGGCAAGGGGCAAACGGAAAAGATGGACAAGTGGGATTTGTGGGCAACATGGATGAAATGGGATAAAAAGGACAAGGGGTTAAGGACAAAAGCGACATTTAGCCATACGATTATGAGCGCTGGTAAAATGTAAACCTCAGAGTCCACTAAAATATTTTTAATGGACTATCGAGGATTTTAACGGCCATTACAATGGACGCGGCCTTAAAGCGTTGTTTTGATGGTTGATTGCTAAAGTGGATGGAGAGTTCGGGTTAGATGGTTGGAGCGAAGTGTTTACCGACGTAAATAACAAAAAAAATACTTACTTCTGGAAATACAGGGTCATTACAAACGATTCATCGGATTAAAAAATGTATTTCAGAAACTATTAAGGCCTCCGTACACGAGCGGGATTTTCTCAAGGCTTGGTCCGAACAGCTCAAGCCGTGAAGAATTTCGCAACGCGTGTGGCGGTTCCTTTGAGGCTGCGGAGGTGGCCGGAAGAGGCCGAAAAATCCCGAACCGAAGTCGATCCTTTTTTGACTTGAGGCCGGATTTCTCCGACCTCTTGATGGTGAACCACCACCAACGCACTCCAGGACACACAAGCCAGGAACGCTCTCTTCGCTCACCAGGTACAAACATTATTTCTTCTTCACTTGCTAAAATGCGTCCGTCCATTGTGCTTCATCACTACACTTCGATTACAACAGAGGTCCCTTCGAGGTCACAAGAGCTGAAAAGCGAGGGGCACACTGCCATCCAATCGGGAGCTCCAATACCAAAAATTTAAATCGTAAAGAAGCTCGCGATTGGATGACAGTGTTCTCCGTTCCTCCCACCTCGTGACATTGAAAGGACACTATTTTAATCGGAGTATAATCTTCATGGATATCGAAGTCATTTTCATTACAGAAATTACTTATTTTTTACGGTGACGTAACGTCGCCGGAAAAAAGGTTTTTGACGTCATAACGAAGAACACTTTTTTCGCTGTGACAACAGTGTTTTTCGACACTAAATAAAACTGACTTTTTTCACACTGACGTGGCGAACAACGATAGAGCTTATTTTCGATAACCATGTACAAAAAATCGTTTAATAATATTTATATTTCGTGAGCGAAGTGATAGATTTGATAGATTCCCGACTGTTTGCGTTTGCAAAAAGATCTCAATATTGATGGTGCTAAAACCAACCATTCTTTGGAGAAAGTTAACAATTAAGTTTACTATATTAATAATATATCAGAAAAAGAGAAACCGTGCTGTAGGGTTTACTTCATTCCCCTACTTTTTTAACCAACATCTGATTAATAAATGAGTAAATAATCGCTGTTGCCTATTCCTAATGCAACTTCGTGTTTCCACCTGTTAATTTTATACATACATTGTAAAGAAATATGTTAAATCTTTATTTTATTGTTTTACAGTATTGTACCTGATGTTGCAAAAACAGATTTCGCGACGCGTACATTTGGTTTACTAAATTATTTTACTTTCATTTTAATGCTAAATGTTTTAAACAATGTTAACCAATAATGAAAAGTGGGCTAAACAATTGGATTCTTTCTCTACTGGACTATAATGAAATGGACTATAATATAGATGGTAATACAATTAGGTTCTTTCTCCAAAGAATTAGAAAACAGATGGTCAAAGTATACATTCTATTAAAAAACGATGCATGCACATCACATAAAAATAACTATTAAAAATCCAAACACTGTTCAACGTTCTCTTTTTTTTTTAATTTGGGTTCATGAAGTGAAAAATATTCTAGCCACGGCTAAAACAGAATAGCCCTGGATTATTTCTCCTCTACGCTTCATCGAAAAAGACACGCACATGAGAGCGATAACAGTGAGACTATTGCACAAGTACATTACAAGAAAATATCCGAAGGCTTTGCTCCGCCCATCATGAACATTCAATAAATTCAAAAACAACATTTATAAATACGTAATACAGAATTCAATACTGAACAATACAAAAAATTGTGTAAGTCAATATCGATCTTTACATCTCATGGATGAAGGTCACTAACCCGATGGCTGCGGGATCGTCCCAAAGGGTTAAAAAGTTGTATTCGCAGCTCCCTGTGAAACAGAAGGTCGTTGAAGGGTGACTCACCGGTCGTCCAGGCAGTCCGCTGTAGCCCGGGGCGCCCTTGTCACCCTTGAGGCCCTTGGAGCCGTCTTCGCCGCGCCGCCCTTGGTAGCCCAGCGGCCCCTCGTCGCCCGGCTCGCCCTTCGGGCCGGCCACGCCCGGGGGCCCGTACTCGCCCGCCAGGATGCTCTGGCCCGGCTCCCCGCGGTCGCCCTTCTGCCCGGGCAGCGCCTGCGCAGCACAGCCCCGCCCCGCCCCGCTCAGCCACGTGATGGGGCCAAGGGACTAGCGCCCAGGGGCGGATACAGACGAATATGGGGGGGGGGAATTTATATGAAAGGAAAGTGATGGAATTATGGCCAGTGTAGGTAATATGGCCAAGTAGCGGCTATGTTCTTAGCTGAAAATGTTTACCACAGATCGTACTGGCGTGATGTCTGGAAGAGCGTAAGACGTGCGTTAGCCCCCTATCAGGGTTGTCGACTCGCGTATTCGCCCTCAGGAGCCTCTATTGTCAACAAAGTGCCGAAGGCACCCTGCCCTTATAACTTCGTTCCAGGTAATTTCATCATTAGTGGCACTTGAAGGAAGATTTAGTATTTTGACAGGGCACATCAACGTTTAGCGCATTTAATGAGCAATCTAATCAGAATAAGGCAGTTAAATTTGCTCAATATTTTACCAACGTGGGAGAAACTTTGTAACATGTTTTTACTGTCAATATGGTCAAGAGTGTAGAGTGTGTATTAAAGACAAAGAAACTTTAATTCGGCCTCAATGTCAAACTGATTAAAATACTTTTTGTAAGTTTTGAAGCAATTACTAACGATTTCAACTTTGTATACTAGTCTCATTGTAGAAAATGCTGAATTTGTTATGACTAATCCAGCAGTCCTTGCGTTACTGAAATCATGTCAGGCCGTAATTTTGTAAAATTAGACTGTTCGAGGGTAATCATATAGCTAACCTTAATTCCATGGTTATGGAACGAGAAACCAGTTAATCTGGCATTGGCCATAAACACTGCATGTGGACATACTACTTTCACAACACAATGTATTTGTAAAAGAACAACAAAATATTCCTGAATCACTTTTTTGTGATATAGCTATTTCAACCATCACGATGCTGTTAATTTGGCCAAAGGTTGAAATATATAACCAGGAAAATGTGGGCCGCTTAACGTGGCCATATTATCTTCACATACCTTATATATTCATTAAAATGAATAAAATCTTAAAGCAGCATGAGCTCTGCGTCATTCTACCTAATATAACGATTTGTGACAAGTTAAAAATTAATAGTTACTGATTTTTTTGCGAGGGGAGAGGTTATTTTACTCCTTTCCCTTCCCACGGATCCGCGACTGCTAGAACCAATGCGGTAATCAACAAAATGACGCAATTCATTCAATCAACGAATGATTCAATTCAATCTCAAGAGAAAACCAATTTTAATCGAACCTTATCTCGAAATGAATATTCCAGTCTAAAATCTGGAAAATTGGGGAGTAATGTTTTACAAATAATGGCAATGAAAATGTTCTTCGAAAATAAAGTGTCGCCTTTCACTTTTACCCGGAAGGGAATGAGGAAGTCTGTCGACAATTTACAGATGCCCAGAAAGTACCCGTTCCACATTTTAGTTCAAAAGGGTTTAACTCATCTTCTCTCTGGTGCCCACTTTACATAAGCCACTTTGCAAAGGGCAGAGGAGTTATGGTGGAATCGTGGCTTGGTGTGCGTGCGCGCATTGGCCGCCTGGGGCGCTACTCACGTTGGCGCCCGGCTCGCCGCGCAAGCCCGGCTCGCCGCGCGGGCCGCGTGGCCCCAGCGGGCCGGGCTCGCCTGGGTAGCCCTTCTGCCCCTGCGGGCCCTGCGGGGAGGAGCCGCGCCGGCCCTGCGCGCCCGGGTGGCCCGGCCGCCCCGGCGTCCCCGCCTCGCCCGGCTCGCCCTTGAGCCCGTGGCGGCCCGGCGCGCCCTCTTCGCCCTTCGGCCCCACCTCGCCCTTCACGTTCGGCAGGCTGGTGTAGTCCATGGCGTCGCCCTCGAAGCCCTTCTGGCCCTGGTTGCCCTTGCGCCCCTTCAGCCCCCTGCCAACACAACAAAAGAAAATCACTTTTGCCACAACGTACAGCCATACTCACTTTTATTTAATTTTTTTAAAATGCACAAATCACTTAATAATAAAGTAAGATCAGTAGTTGCTGATGCTGTCTTTTTCATTCAAGGAAATTTCTGAACACTTGAGCATCGTCTCAACACTAATTTTAAAACTTTAACTTTTAGCACGGCACACGTGCTGTGAAAGAACCGCTTTTACTAGTGGCTGACTAAAAAGGTGATTTTCACAACTGCAGAGTAGTGTATTATGCAACTCATTTATACCGCTAAGCTCTATTCCATAAATAAATGAATAAATGAATAAATGAATAAATAAATAAATAAATAAAATAGATAAAGTAGATCAAACAGATAAAACATAAAATAGATGAAGTAAAGGCTGACCGTCGTCCGGGCTGTCCGGGGAAGCCCTTGAGGAAGTGCTTGGGCGTGAGGTCGTCGGCGCCGCGCGCGCCCGGCAGCCCGTCCAGCCCCGGCTGGCCGTTGAGCCCCGGCCGGCCCGGCAGGCCCTGGTCGCCCTTGGCGCCCTTGAAGCCCTGCACGCCCGTGGCGCCGTCGGGCCCCGCCGGCCCGCGCCGCCCGGGCAGGCCCTGCAGCCCCGGGAAGCCCTTGAGGCCCGGCTCGCCCTTGTCGGGCACGGTGGCGCCGTCGGGCACGCGCACCACGCCGTCGCGGCCCGCCTCGCCCGGGAAGCCCTGCTCGCCCGGCGGGCCCTGCGGCCCCGGGTTGCCCTCGAAGCCCTTGACGCCGCGCCGGCCCTGCAGGCCCTTGGGCCCGCGCGGGCCCGGCAGCCCCGGGAAGCCCGGCTGGCCAGGGGCGCCGTTGCGCGCCGCGTCGCCGCGCTCGCCCTTGGCGCCGGCCAGCCCTGCAACATACCAAACATGCATTCCGGCTGCACCCGTATTAGAGTTTCTAACTGGATATCCACTTTTTCCTCCCCAGGGCCCCCAAATAAACGTTTTTGTGTCGAAAAGTTGCCTTTCCCGGCTCATGATAACAATACTTTCTTTTTTTAGGAAGCAAGGGCGAGAAAATTATAGCTAGTTCGAGAAACTATGTGCCATTTGTTGCAGCATTAGTTTTTATTCCTAATTATGGACACTCAATTTTTTTTAAATCTGAATTATTGATACTACAGTATACTTCAAAGAATGTTTTTATTTTTCATGCGTATTGTACATTAAAGCGATACACCATTTCGTCACAAGTGAGTCTTTACGTGAAATAATTTATTTTTTCAATTGAATTTTTTTAATTTTTCTTTTTACTTTTCATGCGCATTGCACATTGTAGCGATACCCTATTTCGTTACGAGTGAGTCCTTGTGTGAGAGGAAGATCCCTATATCCCTGCGAGGAGTTGTAATGCCTACTTTTATTCTCAGAATTGTGTGAATTCGTTTTCGAAAACCTTTCACAGTGCTCGTTTGATTGATTGATTGTTAGTGATTCCGGTCGTGTCAATTACTGACCATTTGTCCCGTAAGTGTAATACATGTTTTGCTCGGGAGGTGGCGGTGGTCTTTCCCCTGCTGTACGGCGAGACCCGGCGCCGACCTACTGTAGGCTACCAGGGTTTTCCTCAACCACGTATCTCCCAGCAGCAGGGCAACGCCTCAGACGGGACAAGCTCTATCCTCCCGACCTGTCTTTCGGCATGTGTGGTAGTGTAGGGCATGTAAGTGTAAATGCGTGTAAGTAAGGGGTGGAAATAGGACAGGGAAGAACTAGGAAAGATCGCGCGCGGTCCGTGGTCCGTTTGTTAAGGTACTGCTCTGACATTCGCCTGGTGTTGATCAGAGAAACCAGGAAAAACTAGCCGGCCGCTAGAATTCTCCTCCCTACAGCAGCTGACAAGCTAGTATCGAACATCTTGCCACTGTCGGGGGTGAAAGCCTAGGACCTCCCGGTCAGAAGTACTGCAGCGGCGTGAGTTGCCACCTCCCCCGCTCCAGCGCTCGCATCGGCGAAGACGAGCAGAGGCGAATCGCCGGAGAGTGAGGCCAGCGCCCGAGAATACCCTCGTGTGCATCGCATGCACGCGCGCGCGCGCCCGAGTGGAAAGGGCTGTAAATTGCTGTTTCAGTGGCGTCGCGTCGGCGGTGCAATTGAGGTTAAGTGGCGCGCGGCGCGGCGCGGCGCGGCGCCCCCCCCCCCCGCTCGCTGTGCCCTCGGCCCACGGCCGCCACCACACCGCACTTTCATGGGTATTGACGACACACGTCTCGTAAGACAATGTACGGATTGCAGAATTACCAAACGAGGCCGTTGGACCGAGTTTGATGTAGAGGAGTTACTCTCAGAAGCGGCCGCTTGGATAAGTCGGGAAACAAATGAACGTCGTGCAGGGCGATGACATTGAGAGAGATGGAGAGGAAATCATTTACAAATGAGCTATCTGGAAATGAACGAACTGACAAAATGAGTGCATGGACATGTGTTATGCAGTTCAGTTGCCAGCAGTGTATGGACTGCAGTTATGTTGCTAGTAATGGCGAAGCTGTACTTGTCAAAGCGGTCCCTTGTCATAATGATCTCTCTATATACAATCGAGTATTATTATTACATGTTACCATGCAAATGTTGTACAACTTTCTTTTCTACTTTGCAAAAATTCCGGGGTTCTATAATTTACATTTAAATTTGACTGTTCGATCAGCGGTAAGTGATTGCTGCAATTTATGAAAACATTTACATTCTAATAATTTTTAGTTGCATTGCAAAACCTTGTTTTCAATAGTGAACTATGAATTCTTAGGATAAATGTGTTCAAATGATGTATTACGACAATGATCTCAGTTTCATAATAGTAGTTTATGCAATTACTTTATAATGTTAAGTTTATTGCACGAGTATATGTTTTGAAAACGAGCGACGTTAGGAGCGAGTTTTCAAATATTTGCGAATGCAATAAAGCAACATTACAAACGAGTTGCATACGCCACTTTTTGTATAACAGCATTATAAATTTACAAGGGAATCAAACTTAATTTTGCGAAACAACTTTCTTGAGCCGTCTTGGTATTTGACATCTGTGCAAGATAACTGTGGTCGGCTGTTCCCTTTACTTCTACCTCCCTACGATTCTTTCACTGCGATTGGCTAAATGTGTGATGACGCAATCATTCGTGCCATAAGATCTGATATGTCATCATTTATACTGTAAAATGCCCGATTATGAACGATTTCTCGTAACAGAAAAGGTCGTTTATAACGCTAGTACACAAAAAAATTGTATTTTAGACTATTAAAGAGGATAAAGTGTTTTTATTTTACTGTTTTCAATTAAACAGAAAGCTGTTGCCGTTGGGGGTCCTACGCAGGGGCTGCTCGCGCATGCGCAGGAACCGAATTTTCGAAGACGTTCCGCTCTCATCCACGCGCCCGCATCCATTACCTTGAGCGTTGCAGAACGTGTAAGGAAGCGTGTACACTATATGCTAGCAAATGCACACAGGTGTTTCATAAACAGAACCACATATGCTTTCGATAGCGAGTTCCCTTCCCCACCTCCTCAGACCACTTTTCACTGATCTCCCTATCTACACACATTAAGTATATTTTTAATTGAAAAAGCTGTCCCTTATAGTATAATTATTTTTAATGCAAAATATGTAATAATTTGGTATTTTTCACCAAACGTAAACAGGAGTTTAACCAACACTGATATTCACCAGTCGATTTGTCTGATGTTGTGACCCTTCGAATTTGAAATAGATGTAAATGAAATGTGTTCTCCAAAGTCGAATCTTTAAATAAGTTCAGTGCAAGTTTTTAAACAAATTGAGTACTTCTCGCACAATTGTGCATGGAATATAGGCAATTTTTAAGAAAAGGTTTTCTCAAAAACGGCTCCAAATTAAGAAAACTCTGAAATAAAGTAAAGTATTTTAAAATTGGCGCAGGGCCTATTTTTGATGAACTCCCTGTGTTTTCAAAATTTCAAATTCTATACCTGCACTTCATTTGTTATATTTCCGTACGAAATATAAGAAAGCAATATGAAATATCAAGGCCGCGATACAATTGAAGTTTGTAACAACGGTTTACAGTTGTCAGTTGTCTCCTTCTAGCAACGGGGTATTATGATAGATGACACTAAATAAACAAGCAGAATGCTTTGCGAGGTCTTGGAGACAAGTTCGAAAGCTTCTCAGTTTCACGGGAATGAGGGTTTATGCAAATGTAGGCTAGACACATTAGCAGTAATAAATCCTAAAAGTTTAAGAAGTTGTTGTAAGTTGTGAATTGAAAACAAAAGTGTTGAAATTACATTGTTATTTATTTGTTGTTGAGAAAATCTATTATTTCTCAAAGAAGAAGCTATTGTAGGAAAGTCGATGAAAAAGTAACTGTGACGCTCTAAACATTGAGTCATTACAAAAATCTGAGAATTCCTTCTCATTATTGAGCGATGTTTATGACTGTATGTAACGCAGTTTTCGATTATCGAATTTGTGTTTATGAATTAGCTTTAGAATAATCAAATTTATCACTAAAGCTCTACGATTTGCAATGCGATTTACAAGTATGGATTCAGATGCGTTAACAGAGACAGAAATTGCGGCATTGTAATATAAATTGCGGTATTGTAATCGTTATTAATGCGAGCAAGTGCGTGCAGCGTAGCGTCTTTAGAGTTTTAATTTTTTTGACAATTTAAAAAGTATTAAAGAGCAAAAAATGTGCAAACCCAAATTGTGGACAACTCGTAATATTTTCTGTATTCTCCCTTGATACGATTATTGAACAAAGAAATTCATCGGCTCCTTACGTAATATACGTATCGCCAAGTTACACAGAACTCCCAACCAACCTTTCTTGAACACGAAGTTTATTTGAAGCATGCTACCTCCCTGAAAAACATCACTAACACAAATTTGACATACTATAAAACGAGAATATTGTAATTGAGTCTTGTGTGCCCGGAGCAAACCGCGTCTGTGTGCTGGCTGATGACGTTCCGCCAAAAGTCTTATTATCGTCATTAGAGCAGTGCGACTCTGAAGAGAGGTGGCAAGCGTTTGCTCGAAACGTTGGCCACGGCTCGTTCCGGAGCCAAGATTCATTGAACGCCTGAAAACGATAGTAGAATACTCTGGAAATAAATAGGGATGCGACACCGACAAAACATTGATGTTTTGACACATCGATGTTCAAATTTTAAAAATCGATGTTCAGAATACATTTACCCCAAACCATGGATGTTTCTAAAACAATTTTAGTAACCTTTAACATCAGTGTTCACACGGGTGTCCTATTTATTAATTTATGATTTGTTGTAGCTGACAAAATAAAGTGAAATCATTCTCAAAACAATTATTAAAGTGTTTATTATCTTAATACAAATTTGTTAATAATTTTATTATATATAATACAAAAATAACACTACATTTATTGGCAAGCAATCGACTAAATTATTTTTCACTATTGTTGAATTTGGTCTAAAGAATGTTCAAATTATAGATATTTGAAAATTACTGTATTTTTTCATTTGAAATTAAATAAGAAGCAAGTAAAAACATCAATGTTAAATAACGTCTGCATCAATAAATAGATGATAGGCACATCGATTTCGCATCCCTAGTAACAAACGCATGCGGAGAAGAGGGCACTGACCTGGGGGGCAGTAGCCGCAGTCGTCGCCTCGGAAGCCCTTGGGCCCCGGGAAGCCGGGCTGGCCTGGCAGGCCTGGAAGGCCCTCCTCGCCCGGGTAGCCAGGCCGCCCGCGGCCGCCCGGCGGGCCCATGAGGCTCACGGCCTGCCCGGGCAGCCCCTTCAGCCCCTGCAGGCCCGGCTCGCCGCGGTCGCCCGCCTGCCCGGGGATGCCAGGCCGGCCAGGGAAGCCGTCAGCGCCGGGCGGCCCGTAGATGGTGAGGCCGGGCACGCCCTTCTCGCCCACGCCGCCCTGCAGCCCGGGCAGGCCCTGCGCGCCTCGCCGCCCGGGCGGGCCGCCCAGCCCTGCGAACCACCGCCGCAACACAGCTCGCACCACCCGCGCAGCACGCACGCGCAGCCAATGGCCCCGCACTACTCCCCTAGGCCGCGCCCCGACCGCCCAACCCAGACACCACCCCTGCCACGCAATTCTCTCCCAAGCCACGCGCAACCCGCCTAGCCCCGCTCCCACTCACCACACGCCCAGCCCACTCCCCACGCCCACTACAACACGCCCAGTACACGTGGGACCCCGCCCATCCCACGCATCCAACTCCCCGGCAAAGCACCACCCTCATATACCATGCACCATCCACAACCACCGTACCAGACACGTCTAGCCCTCGCACCCAACCCCATGCCCATGGCCCAACATGCCAATACCACGAACCGTATGTCCACCCACGCACCAATGAACCTCAAGCAAGACCCGCCCACCCAGGCAGGTACCGTCCAGATCTCACGTCCCGCCCTCGCGCCTAACCTCAGGCGTTACGGTGCCATCGTACGTTCACAACTTATTCCTCTATTGTTGTAGCTGCAGTATTGATCCAAATTGGGCAGGTATTACTTAAAGATGGAAAATTTAAAATTTGGATAATAACTGTAATTCAATTTTTAACGAAGGTTTTCTATTAGTAAAGGGGTATTGTACGGGGCACTCACCGTCGTCTCCGCGCTCGCCCTTGATGCTGAGGCCGGTGGGGCCGCGGGGGCCCGGGTACCCTGGCTCGCCAGGCGGCCCGGGGGGGCCGATGTAGCCCGACACGCCCTGCAGCCCGGGCAGGCCCGATTCGCCGGGGGGGCCCTGGGGCCCCAGGGGGCCCTGCGGCCCCTGAGCACCCTCCACGATCTCGCCCAGGTTCGGGTCGTACAGGCCGGGCGCCCCCTCCACGCCCTGCGGCACACGCGCCGGCATGCCAACTCTCCCACGCGATGGCGAGACAATTCACATTCACTTCATATAGAGTTTATCTTTCACATTTGCTCATTTTACTCTCGATCTAATCTCTTTACGTTCGAAACTGCCACTACAGCAAGTGATGTGCTATAAATTCTTTGATATGTGACCAAGAAAATATGCATTAGAATATGTTATATCTCTAATACTGAACCGCACATTTATTTTTGTATTACTTAAATTATTTTAATATAATTGATAATTAACTGATGTGGAGTAAAAGCGCCGGAACTGGCCTTACCAAAACATTGTCGTAGTTTCAAGCTACAGAATTCGATTCGTTTTGTGAAAATCAATGTCCAATTAGTACTCTTCTTCTTCCTTTCCAAAGATGCCCAACTTTTAACTTTTTTAGATTTATTTATGAACTCCAATTTTTATCCAGTACTGGCCATAAAATTGCAAAATGTTAGTAAATGTCAAATTATTTTGAATATATTTGCAACCAAAACGTCCCAAAAATTCCAGTTCAGATTATATTACTGCTATGCCAATATTCATAGGATGTTTCAAGGTATTCTTTATATATAACTGTTTATAGGTGTGTGAAATGGAAAGTAGCTGCAGCTAAATGCACTCACCTGCAGGCCCGGGTTGCCCGGGAGGCCTGGCTCGCCGCGCCCGCCCGCGGAGCCGTCGTCGCCCGGCGAGCCCTCGAAGCCCGGCGCGCCCTTCTGGCCCTTGCTGCCCGACGGGCCCTCGGGCCCCAGGCGGCCCTGCTTGCCGCGCTGCCCGTCGTCCCCGCGCTCGCCCTTCGTGCCCTTGATGCCCGCTTGCCCGGGCACGCCCTGCCAACAGCGCCACCTTGCTTCGTCCAAGCCACCACAGGCGTTCCGCAGGGAGGAAAACGTCGAAACTTCGAAAATAATCTCTCAAAACAATTTTAAGCTTAATTTGTCTGACAAACTCCTTGAATATTCCGAATGGATGAGCCTCAATAAGCACTCAAAAGTTGGTTTGTAAAAAGGCTTTCTATGCAACAATTTGAATTTCAGAAACATGTAAACTGCTTCTTAATTACAAAATAAATGAATATATTTGTTCAGAAAGAAAAATTAACACAGAAATAAAAAAGCACCCAATTTACTCAATTCGACTGCTTGTTTACTTTTGTGTTATTTTTTCTTTCTTAACAAATATATTAATTTATTTTGTAAATAATAAACAATTTACATTCTACAGTGTTACTATGCATTAGTATTACATTCTTGTTACTACAGTATTACATTCTGAAGTGTTTCTATGCTTCTTTAATGCAAATTTTTGTCAAAAAATCATCTTTTCAAACCAACTTTTGAGTCCATATTGCGTCCATATTGCCATCCATTCGGAATAACTAGTTTATTAGACAAAATGTGCTTAAAATTGTCTTATTTTCAGAGTTTCCACGTTTCTTCCCCGGACACACTGTATTCAGTTTCTTATTGATGTTATAGCTTTTGATATGGAGCTCGCTGTACACCGCATAACTTACCTCGGTCGAGAGGATCGTGATTACCAGGGAAATATGAATACAGTTGAATGAAGCTACATGTTCTCTTATGGAGAAAATTATGAGATGGAAATATGAAAAAACAAACCGCGTCAAGTTAGCATCTAGTTAATTAGTAAATAAGTACATCTGAATCAATAAAACTAGAAAAAACCAAATCATGAATGTACCACGGACGTTAACTAGTTCTAATGATCTCTGGCTTTTTGTCGCCACTCGATCATTAGAACTCTTACAACGCCCAAGGTGCGCAATTAACTATTCGCTGCGTTTGAACGCGAGTAGCCGAATACCAGTGTTCATTGATGTCTACCAAGCACAAAAAAAGGACGTAATTTCTTGAAATGAAATTTTACATCTCATGTTCATTATAAAAAGTAATGATTTTCGATTCCTGCCCATACTACACACGTTTTTAAGGTTTATCAGAAACATCTAGACTTCATTCAAGTGTAGATGGTCTACAATGTAGCAAAACAATTCACAAGTTAAGACTATGAAGGAAAGACTATGAAAGAATTCTAAAACTTATTTTAGAGAGGTTGTCGTTGAGTGTGAAGAAAAGGAAGAGGCCAAAACAAAGCAAATTAAAGAAAATCAATAAAATTTGAAAGAGAATAATTTCACGGAAGATGAATGCAAAGAAAATGATGGGATGGAAGAAGAAAATGGAAATTATATATTGAATAATTTTGAAAACAGGAAGATGTTTTTATCAATGTCCACCTAGAAAATGAAAAAGTTGATTTTGTATCGGGACATTATTTTTCAGGATAAGTCATTTCAAATACAAGAAAATAAATTTACGTGTTATAAGCAAGAAAATTAACCAATGTTGATAACGTAATTCTGCTGAAAAAGGGCTCGTTACAGCTACAGTTTGTCAAAATCTGAATTTTCATAACATCCAGAAGTTTTTGTTAATGTTGAGGCGAATCGAACTGCTACGTCTTACCAGAGATAAATTCTACTTTTCCCCTGATCAGCTTAAAAAAGCTATTATGTTAATTTGTTAAATTCCTTGGTGGTAGCAGAAATATTGTGGTAATCCGTAGTGATTATTAAGGATTGTGGAGGTATCAACCACAAAGTATATTAAAGTACAAATTTAATATAAAGAATAAATAGACATATTATACGTGTTTTGGGACTAATTTATCTCGTGTGTAGCCACTGAATATGGGATAAATTAATCCCGAAATACGTGTATGGCTATTTATTCTTTATATTAAATTTATATTGTAATATACTTTTTGGTTGATACCTCCTCGATCCTTAATTAATTATCATTATGAATTTATTAAAGCGCAGTGCGAAAACAATAGGCAATTGTGTGACGTCAGACACACAACATCAAAATTCGAAAATGGCCAAAAACTCATCTAGGGTTATCCCTGCTCGAGGGGTTCAAATATAAAAAAAATATTGTAGATAAAATTAAGGTAAATACAATGGTTTGGGTGATTCTATGTATCTGAAATGACTCTCCTGTCTCAGTACATTATGGAAGAAGGGATGTGTATAATCTACATATCACTAATTTAAATTGCAGAACTTTGAATTGTTTAATCTTTGAAGTTACTGAAGAAAATATTTCAGAGTGATATACCTGTGCGTAATACAAATAATGGTGCATAAGTGATTCCCGTGTATTTCAAATGTATTGTTTTATCTTTTGTGTAATTAGCAGGGCTCGAATTCTGATGGCATGACATCTTGTAGTTGGTGCATTCTAAACGAAGACGAAGCTAACTTGTAAACTAATGTTTATAACAACATAGATGATAGAAATGGGTCATTGGGTAATTTTTTTTATCTGTGAATCATTTTTTGACATTTTTTGGCATTTGTTTTCCTCTTCGTGTTCTTTTGTTAGTGAATGTTTCACGACTTCACAATGACACACTAAAACGTTTGTATTATACCATCAGATACTGACGAAATTCAGTGCAGTGGTGTTTTTCGAACTCTCAAAATTACACGGACCTTCCGGAACTTCCTCGGCCGTTCAAAACCGAAGGTTGGAAGATCGCAACTAAGGTTTATATATGCTTCTAAAATAAAGACTTTATATTAAATATAATTTATATAAATAAATGGTATTTAAAATGGTAAAATTGATTGAATCGGTGCCAACCTACAGGTCGGCTTGCTGGAGATTTCCAACCGCCAGGTATCTTTCTCAGCCGGGAAACATCTCCAGATGGAACAAGCTCTAAGCTCCCGACCTAGTAGGTCTCCCGGCTAGTGTAGTGCATGCAAGTGTAAGTGTATGTGTGTTTGTGTGTGTGTGTAAGGGGTGACAATATGACAAGGAAGGGGAAGGAAAGATCGCGCGCGGGCCGTGACCAGTTTATTATGGTAATGCTCCGCCATCCCTCTAGTATCGACCCGAGCAATCACGGGGAAGTACCGATCAGAACAGCCGGCTGATAAAATTCTCATCCAGAGAGTGGTTGAATACGACATAGTGTATAGCTGGGTTCCAAAATCCGCCACTGTCGGGACTCGAATCTTAGATTTTCACTGCCAAAAATATAGCGAAATCAACAATCTAGCCGCTGAGGCATTTCAGCCGGTCTCAAGATAAAGAAACTCAGCAATGAATAATATAAAATTTGAGAGGAGTAAACAGTGTTCTTATTCTGGGTGTACTCTGGGACACCGCAGTTTTAATGCAAGATCGCAAATGTCTAGATAGAATGCAAGATCGCAATTGAAATGAATTGCACGTGTATTGAGGTTTTAAATAACGATTTGCTTTAAACTCGTTTCAAGTATTTAATTAAGAATATAACAACATTAAAATATATGATTTTATTGCCATTTAATTCATTTATTGTAATATATAATCGTAATCTACGCTTCATT
This sequence comes from Gryllus longicercus, assembly GCA_038098605.1. Classification (NCBI taxonomy): domain Eukaryota; kingdom Metazoa; phylum Arthropoda; class Insecta; order Orthoptera; family Gryllidae; genus Gryllus; species Gryllus longicercus. The sequence goes on from JAZDUA010000367.1 coordinate 1,251,468, forward strand.
TAAGGTATATATGTCAGTCGTTTTAGAGAAATATGTTTCATATTAATTCCTTATTTGTATTACCATTCATATAATTGTTAACTAATGAAGATAAACGCTTTTCCAGACGGACGAAGTTTCTGGTAATTGCTAAAAACATTTGTGTTCCATTACGGAGGCCCATGAAATGACGAAATGGTGAATGAGGTATCTGGGGCAGTAGTTGCAACATATATCCAGCAGCTACAACAGCTGTAATTGGTCATCGGACAACAAGTGATGATCTACGACTTCGTGTTCATAACGGGATTGTGTCGGGGTATGATTAGTTCTCAGAAGGAAGAAATGGAAGTTACATCACGAATCGATTAAATAAGCAACTGCTTTTTTAAACTAACTCAGTTAATTTGAAAACAATACCTACCATCAGCTATGTAATAAACAAGAAGTTAAAATAGCTCGTCCCTCTGTAAAATTACTTTGTAACTATAGTGCTATTTGTGTGCTTATTAATGTTGTGTGCGTATTAAAATTTATATTAATTAAAAATGCTAAAAGAGCTCCAGCACATTTAATAACTTTATAACCTATAACCCATTTACCAGAAAATTAACTACCTTAAAAATACTCTAAATAAAATTCAAATTAAAACTTGGAAACTCGCTTGTAAACATATAAAAGTTGCATATAAAAACACAACTTCAAATTGCCAAATAAATATTAACGAACCAGTGCGATTGCCATTTTTTTACTGTCTAGACAGATATGACATTTTCTTGTATGACGTATCTGTGTACTGGATTAGCTTCCTAGAAGTGTTTGCTGGGTGCAAGGTTTGCGTCTTTCTTTTGTCCTACGCGGTATGGAATAAGGTGGCAGGATGAGGAATGAAGTTGGTCCTTGTCACGTGAAACCAATCCTCAATCGTTCATTGGACTTGATTGTGGTCCTAATTGAATGCAATTTAAAACGGCAGTGAGCCGTTAGTGAAGTGAAGTGTGGTGAAGTGAAATGAAGTGAAGTGAGGTGAGTTGAAGTGTGGTGAAGTGGTGTGAAGTAGAGTGAGGTGAAGAGTGTGATGAAGTGAAGAGTAAGTGAAGTGAGGTGAAGTGGAGTGAGGTGAAGTGATGTGAAGGTGAAGTGGAATGAGGTGAAGTAGAGTGAAGAGAGGTGAAGTGTGGTGAAGTGAAGTGAGGTGAAGTGGAGTGAGGTGAAGTGGAGTGAGGTGAAGTGGAGTGAGGTGAAGTGGAGTGAGGTGAAGTGGAGTGAGGTGAAGTGATGTGAAGGTGATGTGAAGTAGAGTGAAGTGAGGTGCAGCGAGGTGCAGTGGAGGCACTGACCGAGGGCCCGCGGGGGCCGCGCTCGCCCTTGGGGCCCACGTCGCCCTGGTCGCCCGCGTAGCCGGGCTCGCCGCGCGGGCCCTTGAACTCGATGGTGACGTTGGGCTCCAGCACCCACTTGGACGCGTAGCCCTTCTGGCCCGTCTCGCCCGGCTCGCCCTTCTCGCCCTTGTTGCCGTGCTGCGTGTCGCCTTGGTCGCCCTTCGGGCCCCACAGGCCCGTCGCGCCGGGTTCGCCCTGCCAACAAACACAAAGCTCCATTGGACGGATGGCAAATAAGTATTCAATATTTTCTATTGTTTTCAGTATCTTATGTTTTAAGTCAATCAGTAGAATTATTTTATACGCAATCAGTCAATTGTATTTCATGCAGTTTTAATTATAAAAATAACTTGTTTTATATTCCAAGTACAACGTTGCTCGAACTAATTGTTCGCATCTTCAAGTACAAGGCTTCTGTATAAATGACCAAATTATTTTAATAACAGTAAAAATCTATTAATGATAAAATTACAAGAAACAAATACAAATTCGAAAGACAATTATGGAGAGAGACTCACCTTATCAAATCTATTAATGTTAAAATTACAAGCAAATTAGAAATACAATTATGGAGAGAGACTCGCCTTATCAAATTTTAAAACTTATAATGATTTTTTTATTATATTCAAAATATCACATGAACTTGTAAAAATTTCTTGATTTGTATTTACTGAGTTATTAATTTTGATCAATAAGGTCTGAAATTCACGGATTTTGAAAATCAAAATTTTATGTAAAAGCTGTATTCTGAGTTTTGAAATTGTGTTTAACTTTTCATGAATTTCTCTTATGCAAACAACAGAATTTATTACCAGACAATCAACATAATTAGTAAACAATAAATTCAATATTTTCATTTTAAATCGAGAAATCAGTGGGTATTTCGCAATAGAGATATGTATTTCTCTCTTCCATTCAAAGGTTTTGAAGAATTCTGAACCATTTTGATCGTTGAAAATGGAAATGATCACCACGAAGGAAATGGTATTTCTTAACCCTTCGGAAGTGACGTGCTGTTTCGTGCCATTTTGTAGTCGCATGGGGATGATAGGCAACCCCACTATTTTCTTTCTAAAATGACTAACAATTGAAGGCTTGAAATAAAAAAGGATGTAAGTGCCAGGTTCATACTTTTGAGAAAAGTGAGTTCATATATATATATATATATATATATATATATATATATATATATATATATATACCCGTTAAACATATTGACCCTTAAAACTCCTGCAATTATAATCACTCCGTAACACTATTATGAAATGCGTGTGGACTTTGGTTCTTATTTAGGTTATAGGGCACAACACGCTTCTGTGGAAGTTCACCACCAAGCGCCTCCGCCGATCGTGTGAAGACCTCCATTTAAGCCAACGCTTTGCCAGCAGACGCGCCTCTCGGCAGCGCTGCCGACTGAAGGGGCCCTGAATACCCCCGTTTAAACCAGCGCTTTGCCGTCCCTTGTGAAGGGGCCGAAGTGCTCACCGCGTCGCCGGCGTCGCCGCGGCCGCCAGCGAAGCCGCGCGGCCCCTCCAGGCCAGGCAGCCCGCGCCCGCCCGCCAGCCCCGCCTCGCCGCGCTCGCCCTTGTTGCCGCGCGTGTTGGCGCCGCCCTCGCCCGGGTCGCCCCGCGGGCCCTGGTCGCCCTGCGCGCCCAGGGGGCCCCGCGGGCCCGGCCGCCCGCGCACGCCCTCCTCGCCGTCGCAGCCGTCCGTGCCGTTGCAGCCGTCCAGCCCGTGCGCGCCCGGCGCGCCCGCCGGGCCCACCAGGCCCTGCAACACAACAGCACATCAGCCACGCACTGGCGACCAGGCGCTGCAACACAACACATGGGCGAAACACAGGCCACCAGGCCCAGCAACAACTCAGGAAGACTCTGCCTAATGGACCCACCAGGCCCTGCAACACAACAGCACATCAGCCACCCACTGGCCACCAGGCGCTGCAACACAACACATGGGCGAAACACAGGCCACCAGGCCCAGCAACAACTCAGGAAGACTCTGCCTAATGGACCCACCAGGCCCTGCAACACAACAGCACATCAGCCACCCACTGGCCACCAGGCGCTGCAACACAACACATGGGCGAAACACAGGCCACCAGGCCCAGCAACAACTCAGGAAAACTCTGCCTAATGGACCCACCAGGCCCTGCAACACAACAGCACATCAGCCACCCATTGGCCACCAGGCGCTGCAACACAACACATGGGCGAAACACTGGCCACCAGGCCCAGCAACAACTCAGGAAGACTCTGCCTAATGGACCCACCAGGCCCTGCAACACAACAGCACATCAGCCACCCACTGGCCACCAGGCGCTGCAACACAACACATGGGCGAAACACAGGCCACCAGGCCCAGCAACAACGCAGGAAAACTCTGCCTAATGGACCCACCAGGCCCTGCAACACAACAGCACATCAGCCACCCACTGGCCACCAGGCGCTGCAACACAACACATGGGCGAAACACAGGCCACCAGGCCCAGCAACAACTCAGGAAGACTCTGCCTAATGGACCCACCAGGCCCTGCAACACAACAGCACATCAGCCACCCACTGGCCACCAGGCGCTGAACACAACACATGGGCGAAACACAGGCCACCAGGCCCAGTAAAACTCAGGAAGACTCTGCCTAATGGACCCACCAGGCCCTGCAACACAACAGCACATCAGCCACCCACTGGCCACCAGGCGCTGCAACACAACACATGGGCGAAACACAGGCCACCAGGCCCAGCAACATACAAGTAAAACACTAGGCGATGGACCTACCAGAATGTACAACATATTAAGGGACATTGGTTGATGTACCCACCAGGCCCTGCAACACAACACATGAGCAAAGCACTGACCGAGAGTGTTTCTCAAATAAACGCATACATACCCACGGGCAGTGTCGCGCCAATCCTGGTATAGGCAGTGCAACGTACAGAACTAGGTATTTTTTACACCAGCATTATTTTTACTTTTTTATTTTAGACGAATGAAGATTACTGTATTACGAGAAGATGAGACGTCTATCCTTTGGCAATGCTTCGCACTATTTGTCTCTTGCGCAATAATGATCGTCATCGGCGCTATTGTGTAATGTAGGCAATTTAATATGATTCAAACGAACAGACGTCGATTCTGTACTATTCCATGTTTGGTAATATGTATATAATGTATATAATTTAATATTCGCTATGTAATGTTATGCATGCTATTATAACGTGTAAATAATGTTACGCAATGAACTATCATGTAAAAAGTGTACTTAATGTTCCTCTGCAACGGATTGTAAATATGCAATTAAATAAAAAATCTTAATAGTTCGAAAAGGTGGAAATTAATTGAACATAAAAGTGTACATACTATTTTTCTTACTCAGAATTATAACGGAATATTTATGACTTTTGTACTTCTTCTAATTTCGCAAAAACTAAGTTTTATTTCCTAATCATTTTAACTGTTAAATTCTTATTTCTCGACTAAAACATAAACAATTACAAAACTTTCAGATTTATTCTTTATATACATACTTTTGTATGCTTCCTTTTAAAACAATTTGAATACTACATTTTGCACTGTAAATATATAAAACTACGTATTTTATAAGAAGAAATAATGTTCCTAGGTATGATGCAAACATTGATAATTAAGTTAATGACATTTTAATATTTTTCTTTCTTCGCATTTTAAAACATACAATTTTCATTCCTTAGCGTTCATTATTTAATTGCCCACATTGCATTGTTTCATGTGTTGCATTTTCTTATTTGGAAGCCCAAATAAATCGACTTACGAAGTTCTGTTCTTTTGGCCTCTCGGGTCAATTTCGACAATTACATCGCTGATTACAAACGCACTGCATTCGTGTATTTCCGGGCACACTCATCGAAGAGGCCCGCAATTGAGTATAATTCTCAATCGAGATATTTCCGAGAGGAGGTCATCAGCGTCTCTGGGTGACTTTGTCGTAAACAAAAGGTTCAAAGATCAACGTCCTACAATTTGGTTGAGACAAAAGAGATGAGTATAATAGACTCTAAAGCTATTCCCATTCTTTGAATTGCGTTGTTTAAATCTAGTCTACTAACATTGACTTACAACACGTTCATTTGGCATTTTGGGGAAATGCAATAGATATCTTGGATTAAGTGAATCTCCTGTTATGTAAAAGTATCTCATTTTGGAATGACGCCAGACGCATGAATCTATCTACCTCTGAAGTTATCTTTCACCAAGAGACTTAACCAAGACTGAAATTACTTAATTCACATATTCTTTGATCATTCAATGAATTTTAAAAAAATCTTGTAAAAAATTTGTTTAGAGTTATCTTCTCAGATATTATTGCAAAGATATTCCATTCTTCTGATTGAGATCGTGAATATAATTTATGATTAACACGCGTTCGTTATTAATTACGCACTTTTATATTAATTTCGAGATTTTTTTCTGAAATTTAGATGTAAGATATTGTATCCGTAATGAAAGAACGTTCTCAAATTTCTTAAAACATTATCATCGACTATTAATAATGAGTACACATGGTGGATTGCATTTAAACACGCAATGGTAATGACGTGGAGTAACTTGACAAAGATTACTGCTGGAAATGAAGTCAGAGGCGGGATTGAAACTGAAACAGAATTACTACATCATACGACCTAGCTCCTAAATATTTCACGAGAAATGAAAGATTCAGAAAACTTTTGGCAGTTTACCGAAAAGGTTTCGCGAGTTCAGGAATCTATGCAAGAGTGGGAGTGGAGAAAATGTGACTAACTTCGGATACTGTAATATTCTCATAGTTAGTTTTGGATAGGTTTTACATTCTTGAGAAAAGCACTATTTTTTTCTCTCCGGAAATTAATCTGTTGATCCTGGACAAAAATCTTCAAATATTGGTCAAAAGAAGTACTTCATTCAAGTCGTGTCTTTAGTTCGAATATTTTTTCATTCTGTGCGTTTGCGCTATGCATCTTTGGGCTGCCGCTGGAAGTCACTTACCGGCACTCCGGGCGCTCCGGCCAAACCAGCGATCCCCCCTTCTCCCTGCAAAAACAAGGGCTCATCAGCAACATGGACGCTTGGGCTAGAAAGAAGGACGGGAAAGTATTTGACAGGCTACTGGATGAAAGGAGTTTTAAAGATGAATTATTCCATGCTGGCAACTATTTCCTCTCGCGTAGGCTGTAGCCCGATTTGGTTTGGGTACTGAATACTGTCGGAATTCAAATCAAGAGTAACAATATAAAACAATTAATTATCAATCCTCAAATTTGGTTTTTTATATATAATAGCTTTCGCTGAATCTTGGAATATTTTGAAGAATATTGTTTTCAGAATGTAATGTACTCGTTACCTCCCGTTGCGAAGTTCGGAAGAGGAGTTGAAAAGTACGCAGGCTTTGCGGAAATGTATGAGGCAGCTTAACTCCTTAATGATTCTTGTTAAGGATAATGTAGGTCAATTCTGAATTAAGCAATAAACTAGATAAGCGCATTCATGAAACCCGCGAGCGAGTTGAATGACTCGGTGAAGACCTCTGGCCCGAGCAGATACTGAAACGAAGCCAGGGGGCCGTGGTTGCCAGCTCCAGTCCGACAGTCAGCCCCAATTCTAAATCGGGCCACACTCTTTGTACGAGTGTGCCAATGACATCACCCACTCTTTCTACTGGAAAGTTATTTCACACATTAATAATGCATGCTGCAGGCAATAGTTTATAGTATTAAGCGTGAATGCATACATAAAAAAATAAAGTCTCACAAGTAATACTGAAGCACCTGTGAAATCAAAAGCAGGCATGCGGAAACAAAACCTGATTAAATAGTAGTGCCAAAGCATGCTTTTCTTGGATTACAAACCATCCAGATTCTTCCGTTGGAGTCGAGACGTGGAGTTGCACTTCAGCCCCGAAGAAGGCCATGGGAGGATGGCAGGGCAGCACGGCTTCCTCCTCCTACGCCATCATCGTCTTCTTACTCATCATTTTCTTACGTTGTCAGTCTGTTTCACGGTTTCGATCGCATCCCAAACTTGGGTGTAACTACTCGATACGCCAACTGTCGCGGCCTTTCACTGCCTTCCACTCGCAGACACGCTCATTGCGCGTCGTTTCAGCTCTTACACCCCCACATCTTCCCCCCTCCCCTCCCCTCCCCTCCGCCCGCTCGCGTTGGGACTATTAGAGTCCGCGACCACTCTGCTCGGGTTATTTTTTGAAACCATTCGTCAATCCATACACCGCGTTCACGGCCGGATTCAGAGGTAAATTTTGGGAGAGGAAATTAAAAATGTTGTGATTAAAGATGTATTACAGATTTTGTAAAATGTCGCGGGCTACACTCAGTTCTTGCTGCGATACGATTTTATTCGTTTTAATAATTATCCGAAAATATTTTTGGTTGAAAGTTTCGTGACATGTTAAAAATTAATAGTTACATAAAAATTAAAGGTGTGGAAATTTCCATGCATCCGTGCCTGCCTGAATCCTATTTTCCAATCCTTCATATACATCTGACTCAGAATAAGTGCTAACCAACTTTTAGTGCATGTAGAGCGAAAAATGATCACATTTTGCCAATGAACATGTGAGAAATTTCATACAACGAACATTTTTACCCCCGAATGTTTGGCAACTCCTCGTGCACTGGTCTTCGCCAGGTTATGTTCTGTCACCACCAACGAGTACCTATAATTGTACAATCCGTACATCATTACATAAATAGATGCCTGTCACCCAGGGGCCCATGTCATGTGTGCAATTTCGTTATATACAATTTCCAATTGCATGTTCAGAGGCAAAAAATTATCATTTCACACCTCTCTGGTGCCATAGAAGTTGGTGACATTTATTTTGAGACACCTGCACTTGTCTCGTTCCAATTCTTTCATTCATTTTCATAACTCGCCTCCATTCTCAGATTTTCTCCAAACCCTCTCACTTCAAATCCGATCGAAGCCGAAGGATTTTTAATGGCAAATAAATCCTTCGTACGCCTTCCTTTAAAGCCAGCTGTCTCATGTAGTAGATTTACTACATATAAAACATCCTCAAGCCTAAAAGAACACTGAGCTAAATTGAAAATCGTCTGTTTCGTCGTCCGAGTAAAACCTTTTTTCTCCGCTAGATGGTGAAAAAAGTGCAAAGCAATTTACGTGGTTAGACGGAAGAGCGGGACTGATGGCCCCTAAAATAATGCATTAGTCGTAACATTGCCACCAAATTCAAACCTGCGTTTAAAAACTGTGGTTTCCATTTTAACTGTCCAAATGAGGGTTCTCAATCCATCCGGCGGGCATGGGGGGTTCTTTGAAGCACCAGTGTATTTTACCTCTATTTTGGTTTCCTTCGTGGGCTGCGAGTTTTTCGACATTCTATTGCAATGTTACAATTAATGGGGACCACCTTGTAAAATGTAACATCTTGTCAGTGTTCACCCTATTGATGTTTTCCTTATGTACCCACTCTTACGTTAAAAGTCGCTCTTTTGATTCTTTGATTATCAACACATAATGTCAAGTAATTGGATTAGTTGAAAAGACTACTGAATTATGAGACCCATGGGACTGTATTGCCACGATGAGTTTAAATGTGATGAGGGCTAGTAGAAACGCCACAAAGTCCACAGGGATAGACTCGACCTTGCCCCCTTGGTGGAGGAGATAAAAATATTTGCACTGAGCACGTTATATGAAAATATTTAATTTTGGTGTGTATGTTTTTACAAAGAAAGCCGTTTACATGGCACATTGTAAATTTTACGCCATCGGTCTTCCGCATTCTTTTCAGGTCTCCCCATCGCATCGAATCGCGAAAGAGACATCTCGGTCAGGTAAGCCTTCCCGGAAGTGGATAAGTTATCTTAAACATAAACTTACTCCCAACTAATTAATAAAGAGAGGGGTGGATGTTGAGTGCTCTCTCTCCCACAACTTCGCGCAACGCTCAGCACTTCTCGCTAAGATGTACTGACGCAGCATTCACAGACACACATACTGCATGCCTTCTGAGAATTATATAGTCAGGTTCTGTTAGTCTGATGCGCTTATAAACAACTATCATATTTTATCTTCCCCTTCTAATGCTTCTCCTCATCATAGTATCTACCCTAATTCAGATACAAATACTATTGCAACAGAATGCATAGACAGTCATTTCGATGTCGATGTGATTCTTTCTTCTCATCGGCACCTTCATGGCGGTGGCTGAGCAATGGCCAAGGTTGTGGAAAGGCGACTCCACACATTCGATATTCGGCGAGTAGCGGGCGACCGCTCGCCCACCCTCGAGTAGTGGATGAGTTGCTAGCTATTTGCCGAGTGACGACCATTCGGTGCTCCTCCTGCCCACCGCGTGTCGGTCATTAGAACACCTGAAAAGGAGCGAACTCTTCAGCTGGTCGGGATTGGCTAAGGAGTAGTTCGCTGCTCAGCGAAATCCGAATTTGTGGAGGCGCCTTAATATTCTTCATCTCCGCAAAGCTCTCAATTTTTATTACCATTCTATGTAGGTGACTCAGAATAACTGCTACAAATTTATAGGGCCTGCAGGGCTGTCGAACATCAGTTATTGCCCATGATCATACAATGGGAAATTTCATAAGTAGGGGGCTGATTTTAAAGAAATATCTTTTTTTTTCTCTTTAGGATAATGCCTTTTTAAATATATATTAATTTTATGTTATGACAAAAGGAAATAACCGATTTTTATAAACTTGTTTTTGTATTTTTCATCGATTTCGAAGAAAAAGTCATTTTTTCTTCATTTGTAAAGAATTTTTCTCTGATTTCATCGATTTTAACATCATTTTAATGCTGCTTGCCTCAAATAATATTTACGAGATGTACCAAATGTTTTCCACAGAGGTCCTGAGAAACTTACTCTATTTCATTGCTCAGAAATTGTAATGACAGTCGTTGCGAGTATATAATATCAAATTCCTATGACGCCTACCAGCGCCATTGTCGGTTCGGCCGATTTCGTAAAAACCAACGATAGCAATTTCCTAATAAAGAACAATCCAAAACAAACGTTTGCAAGCTGACTTCACTTAAACGAAAGGAAGAAGCCTCGGTTTACACCCAAAAGCGTGAGTTGTTCATCTGAACTGATTTTGATAAAATTTTGTACATTTTTATTTGATTTTAGGCCATTTTAAAAACATTTTAAAAAAGCATTTTGTGATGAATGTATTGCGGGATGAATAAGAATGTAATATACATCGAATATAGAATTCAGAAGTGAAACATAATTGTGAGTCGGAAAAATATCAATAAGTACATCGTGGAATAATAAAGACTATTTTTCATTAGAGATTTGGGTAAGTTTGATTGTGTTTATAAAAAAAGGAAGAACAACTACAATACCTTCCATCTGTCGAGCTAAGTGATCTCGGTTGTAAAGAACGCCAACAAACTGTAAACTAGATTGGTACTAGATGAAATACTGTTTCAAAGTCATTGCTTTGATAATATTTGTTTAGATTTCCTAAACTATTCTAACGACATTATTAGCCCATTACACAAAAGCTTAAAACAGTCTAATAAATGAAAGTGTGGATTTTGATAAAGTATTGTAGATAGACGTACGATATAGTAGTATAGCCGCTCACCTTCTTCGCGGACCGTGCCGACTTCTCAGCACAGAGTGTTGTCACCAGTTCACACTAGAGCTCACCGATCGACATATTCCTTCAAGTGGCACGGATCGTCCACGGAAACAGATGCAACGCGGCGGGCAGTGGCCGCGCAGCATCCGCCGGCGAGCACCGAGGAGCGCCCCGCCCGGTCGTCGACCCTCGATTTCTCAACCTTCCTGTTGACAGTCGCCGGTCGGATGGCTGTCTAATCGCGCGTGCTCCTCCGGCGGCGCTGCGAGCACGCGGGCGTGGGCGTGGGCGCTCGCAGCGGCGGCAGTAAAACCAGCGAGGGCGGCCGCCCGCAGCGAACAATGCGGCTGATCGCGTTATCTGCGCCACTCGCCGCCGCAATTGAACAAATGAGCCCCGACGGGCGCGCGCGGGCACTCGGCAAGCAGCGACGGGACGCGACTTCGATGGCGATGTTTTTGTAGAAACATCAACGTATTAAAACCGACGCTATACGATCGATGTCCCCCCCCCCCCGACGTTTTGTTTCCGAATGAAAAATTCCCATGATCACAATTCTGTAAAAGTTAAAATATGAAATACTAACTGATAGTAACACCGTTATTCATGTGTTGGACTAGAGGAACGCTATTTGCACTATTTGACCGTACTCTCTCGCTCAAGATGACCTCCATGCCATTGCATTTCCTCTTCTGCACATTGATTTCGCACATTCAGATACGGTCAAGAAATGCCCACAGTGTCTCGTACCCTTACCCGGTGCATTAGGCCTACCGTCTAGCGAACTCTACCGTCTAGCGGAAAAAGAAGATACCACTCGGGAGACGAATCCGGCGATTTGGATCACAGGTTACGTTTTGACTTCCTGATCTTTTACATGCAGTAAATCTACAACCCGGGTCAGCAGCCTTCATCCCCCCCCCCCCGCGCAGTACCGGTGCTATTGTTTTCTTGTTCTCTTGTACAGGAATAATTCAAACAAAAGAATGATGCAATGCATCGATGTGTGATGTTTTAATCTGTTGTTTTGTGTGAGAGAGCAGACACGATATGGGATGGAAAAGTTGCCTTCGAGTACTCTTCCGAGGAACGGAACATTTTTTCAACAGTTCTAATAAAAATTGCAACGAACCGAATAAAAATTGCATATGAAAAGCAGATCGCCCGAAGGAAAGGAAATCAATTGAAATGTAATTGATCTGTAGTTGCTCCAATTCTTTCCTCACTTTTAATCTCATTTGCATATCTTGGCACCCTGACGGAACAATTTTTATTTTTTAGAAAGTCCTCCTATTGCTATCTGAAGACAACAATCTGGTTCCAGACCGAACGTTTCAGACAATGGTTTCATATTTAGAGACCCAATATTTTTATTTAAATATTTTCTGCGTATTTCTTAGAAATTTAATTATTTCATTAATTATTGCTTCTCCTAAGAATACATAAAGAGAGCCATGAAGCGATTTTCTTATTTTTTCTTCCACGTCTCTTCCCAGACAATGCTTTAAGTTCTCTTTTTTTACTTTTGAAGAAACAAATTCATTTATCATTTCTCAGAAAATCTGGATACTCTAATGACATCATCGGAAGGAGATTACGGCCTTTGGAAGATATAGAATAAATTCTAAGAACAAGGAAAACAGTCTGAAATTCAGAATAAGAAAAGAACTAAAAAGATACACATGTTGCAATATGGCATTCCTTGGAGTAGAAAAAGACTCATTGATACAATCGTCATCTAGACGTAAATAACGTCTCAACGAAACACAACACAATCTTAAGTCACAAATGACGATACGAAGTTTTCTTTCAGTCTGTACGTAATCTCCTTAAGAACTCAAAAGTACGCATAAGAAACGCCAATAAAACGTGTTACAAGAGGTTTTGTGTCGAGCAGATGTCTGGAATTTATCTATATTTGTGTCATCAGCGCGATTCACGGGGTGGGGGGTGAGGGGGCGGCTAGGCGAGCGTGTGTGGGCGGCTCAGGCCGGAACCGGCTATCTGCGCGCTTCCGGCGATAGCTGCGCTCGGCGGTGGCGGAGGCGACGGCGACAGCGGCGGCGGGGAGAAGAGGGGAGGGAAGGGGAGGGGTGGCCGTCGCCGCCGCCATCACTGCCGCCGCTGCGGAACGTGACCCAAAGCGCCCAAGACCCAAGAGCTCCAGCGGAGGGGAGCGCTCTGGGAATGCAGCGGCGGCGCCTCCCCGCCACGCCCCGCCCCGCCACTCCCCGCCACGCCCCGCCCCGCCCCGCCCACGGCTCGCACTCGCCATCCGCCCAGTGTTGCCGCCCCGCACCGCAATTAGCGTTTCGTGCGACACGTTTCTTCTGGGTAGGCTGGACGATAATTCTAGTCGATACCACCCACAATTCCACCCGTGAAATTAAAGCCAAAAGTACTTAACTACACCTACAAAATGCCACAACCAGGGCGATATATCTCAAACCTTTTTTAGGTATTTCTGTCCTCTTTTTCTTACCGCTGCTTCCTGCTGGCCAATCATAAACTGTTACTCACATATCTTAGGAGGCGGTACACGTCGGTTGCTTTGTTGACGTCCAATAAATCGCGAATGTACTATAATATCTCTGATTTTAAGACGGCTTTTACATATTTACAATATTTAGCGCATTTTGGAACTGTCTTGAATGAAATTCCACTCGTGCTTCGGATATTCTCACATAAATTGCCTTCTCGGTTCGCCAGTTGGGGATTTATCAAACCACTCGTAATATTACCCAAGATAAAGCGTACGTCCCCTTTAGATCCAACTTCATCCACATGGATCACCCGTAATTTAAACCCAGAGTTAGAAGGTGAACGGACACCCACATTTGTGATACGAGGCATAACTAAAACTTCGATTTTCCTATAGTGGCCGATGACATCAGGTCATTTTTACATCTCATGCCTTCTAAAATGAATCTTCGGCAGTGGAAGCATATTAACAGTAGTAAGCATATTTCTGAGGCCACGAGCCCCATTGACAAGGACGTTCGCGAATTAATTAAAAATATTCGTTTTATAAGGCAGGAGATGTTACAATGACCTAATGTCATAGGCCCGCTTAGAAAATGGGGGCGGAGAACGGCGGAAAGGTAACAGAAGCTGCTTTAAATAATTAAATGAAGATGATATTGAGCAGCATGAAATTGTAGAATATTTCATACCAAAATAAATGATTTTCACCCTCCGGCAGCGTAATTTTCCCTCCAGAGGGTGGCAACACTACATCCGGGCCTCACGCGGCCTCTGCGCCGGACAAACCCTTCGCATCCTTCAAACCACTACTCTGAACCACAGATCTCTCCGGGTCACGTTTGTGATGAAGGCTTTCCCAGAGCTGTGGTACTTTTCATCCAGGGCACAAGGCTTCACAAATTAAAAGTTCTTCGCAAATATCCACGTTCGTCTATTTTGAAAAACGCGATTTAGGAGAACGCCAACAGATTTTATCTTTAATTGAGTTCGTACACGTTCTTGTCTTTACGACACATTGGCAAGCGGTTTTCTAAGGTTATCTGATATTTGCGGCTGAATTGAAATTCGTTTTCCCATTTCTTCATTATAATTTGTCTGTAATGAAATCATCATGTAGGGTCTATAGTAGTAGAGCGATGAGGTGTAGGACATATGCGAATATTGGAGCATCGTTACCAAAAAATACTACATAAATACGATGTGTGCCGGAGCTAGTCACTTCAGGATCCGGGGCAATGCTGAATCACAGCCTCCCTCCGAAAAAATTTAAAATGCGTAAAAATTAAAGACGTGAATGTGATCGAGTAATACAACTTCTATGGTGATCTTATAACGCTAAAAACAATTGTTTTGTTTAGATAGTCTTAAATAAAATTACTTGTTAAACACTTGAAATAATGAATAATGAATTTCAGAACAACTTGTTTTAATGTCAGCGTCATTTCATTCATTTCATAGAGTCCTACCTTATTAGTAACGAGTAATTAACTATTTAAGGTAAAACATTAATTCAAAATTCTATGAAATATCAGACTACTGCATCGCGACTTATAAAATTGCGAAAACAGTTTTCTATAGTTCTAATTTTTTTTCAACATTTTATTATTTTTTTCCCATCAGACCCGTCATCGGGCCCATTGCCTAGCTCCGGCGCTGTCGCTCTTCCAATCTCTGCAGCAGCGTTTCGGCAGCGAGAAGATCTCAGAAGCGCAGAAAGTTTCGCTGCTGCGTCTGGGAATGCGCTCCGAAGCCGCCTCCTCCCGGCCAAGCCCATTAACTCGCCCCTCGCTCTTCACGTCTTTTTCCTTTTTTATTATTTTGCGATACACTCTTTGTTCTCCGTCTTTCTCTTTCACGCACTCCTTTCTCCTTGGGAGCGGGAGGCGCGTTCCTCCCTGACCTCTCGCCTCTTCGGCCGCGTCCCTTTCCCTACTCAATACTTGTTTTCTCTGCCATTGTCGCTCCCACCCGTAATGGATCGATCTGAAGCCTTTTAAATGGTTTTGCATTACGCGCGCAAACAGCTGAAGGAAGCCACCGCCGGCTGTGATGTAAGGCCCCGCCCGGAGGCGGCTGACTCATACCTTGCATCGGTATGTGGTCGCAAACATCGTCGCATGTGTTCCTCCCAGCTGAGCCCCGGTCGCCGGGCGTGTGAACTACCCTCACAAGGAGAGCGGCTTCCGCCAGTGAAACGGCTGCTGGGGGCATCACTTCGACCGCTCAAGCCTCGACTTATGCACTCCATAATGTGAGACAGGATGTAATCAACCTCAACAATCACCACGTTGCTACCTCCACGGAATTTAGTCAACACGCGGATCGAGAGTTAGTAGCAAAACTCTTTAGCAAGTTGAAAAGAAAATTTGGAACTGCTAACATAAACATTTGGTGGAACAAAATGTGTTTACTTTCCAAGATACTGCCTGTTTACGTGAACCTCAAAACCAATTGCAAGACTTCTACAAGAAAAGCTGTGAACACTGCCCAGGTAACGTGGATAAAACACGAACTTTGCGAGTGCTATTCTACCAGGTACTCCCTTTCCTGTTTATCTTTTTATTTCTCAGTCCCGTTTTTCTCTATTATGCTCGCCTCTCGAGTTTCGCCTTCTTCATAGAAAAATATGGAGTCTCAAATTTAATGAAAATTGCCTAAAAGAGACTAAGATACAAAAGACATTAGGCAAATTAAAGAAAAACAACTTGGTAGCAAAAATGTATCTTAGTGATTAATTATTTCCTATCTCACATTATGGATTTTCACACGATATCTGCAATCATTACGGAATTTATCCATTCCACACTAATATAACGTATGACAAGTGTGTCAATAAAATTACATACTACGTAAGCACAGCTGTGTATTCAAGACCGGTTATATCTCTTATCGCTAATAAATCAGTACCGTCATGGGTGTTCCCGAAAACTTTTCGGAAAATCCATTCTATGTATAACTGTGTACGGGAAAAGAGCGGTTTTTCACGACAAGAATCCATCGAACCAAATGGCCATACGAGAACAAGTGCTGGATAGAAGCACTGCATCAGACGGATTGAAGATAAACAAATTCGGATTAAGATAGGACGGGGAAAATTAGGGGCGCATGCATCCCGCAATACACAGCAATACAGCACCTCATCGAGCCGAACTCGGTTGATTGATTCAATAGTGACAACGTATAAGGCCATTAGTTCCTTAAGTGTTGTGCGTGTTTCCTCTCGTAATTTCTCGTAAGCTGGCGGTTATCTCCCCTGCTGGACGGCGAGGTCCGGCGTCGACCTACGTCGGCCCCAGCCGGGACGAGTGCAACGTTCCCGGACGGCGTCCCCACATGTGTGGTAGTATAGTGTACGTAAGCACGTGTGTAATGTAACTGGTGAGGATATGGGAAAGAAGAGGAAGGAAACATCTCGCGTCCGTAGCCCGATTGTTAGGGTATTGCTCCGGCATTCGCTTCGTGTTGATGGGAGAAACCACGGAAAGCTACCGATGAGAGCAGCCGGCCGCTAGAAGACGCCCCCGTCAGCGGTCGAGTCCGACCTAGCTACTACGCAGCTAGTGTGGAAGATGGTGGAGGCCCGCCGCGCCGGGACTGGCAGCCCTGAGCCACCTCTGTTACCGGTTAAGAGAGGAAGGAAGGGCCGAAGCGGCGCAGCCTCCGCCGCCGCCGCCCTCCCACGACGCGCACGCGCGCTGACTCGCCGCAAGTGGAGCGGCGCGGCGCGGCGCGCTTATCTGCTGTTACGCCGCCGCTCCCAGCCAGCCCCCGCCACCCACCCGAGACGCTGCTGCCTCGCGCTTCCTGGTGCCCCCGCTCCTCCCCTCCCCTCCCCTCCCCCCCTTATCGCGGCGCCAAACGGCCAGCGGCGCTCTGCGTCTGCCCCTCGCCAGCGCCGGAGCCCCCCTCCCCCCACCCCCACCCTCACTCGCCTCGAAAAAATTTTTAAACTGTGAAAGTTGTACCAAGAAAGCATATGAGTTATTTTATTTCAACAAATAACATTAGTAACAACGTTCAAGCTAGAAAAAGTGTTTCGAAATATAGTTGAAATAATAGTTTAAAGTAATAGTCTTGAATGATCAAAAAATACAGTTTGATCGATGACCTTAAAAACCTAAAGATTTGTTGTGTTTAGTTAGTGTTTAATAAAACCACTTGTTAAATACATAAAATTATATATAATTTTATACTTTATACTCCACCCCATCAGTCCCATTATCGGGCATCATGACTTGCGGGGCCGCGGGCGTTCACAAGGTCTGCTCACACCTAGCGCCTGCACTGCTCCTCCCTTGGGTCGACTTTTTTGCTGATTTTGCTTAGCACTTTTAACGTCAAAAAAAACGACTGTTGTGATGAAAATAAGACGGGAAATACTATTTGACATCACGTTTTCGTATTTTGCCCACCCATTGCTAACAATAAATGAGCCGCCTGATCATAGACTTAATACAACTCATTCAATATAATGTTTAACGTACAATTAATTACTTAAAGTCCACCAGCGTGACCCTCAAAATATAAATTAAACGGTCTTTCACATTTGGACATAGTAACGGAATAAAATTAACACTGTTTTCCGTTTTACACGTTCAGTTATACATAAATAAAATTGGAGGGTGTGATACCTGCCCTCTCATAGGCCTATTCATACGATTATTTAGATGAAAAAACGAGTTTTCCTAACAGGAATAGTGTAAGTTACGTTTATCAGTTAAAGAGGTAATTCTATTTCTATTAACCTCAATGAACAACATTTATATTTTGTATTTGCTTGCAAATATGTACTGTCATTCCTTTGTTAATTAAAGGTTTACACACCTCCTTCAAAAAATAGAATTACAAAATTACATCTTCAAGTGATTTCGTAACTTTAATACAATCTTTAAAGTTCAGTGATCCGTAAACCTCAAAAAAGCTGTGAAACATGTTCGCACCGTGCTGAATTTAGCATGAGCTGTAACAAAGTATGTGGTCTGCCTATGTTGGCCTCACATACCTGAGAAAACCGGATGGTTTCCGAGACGATAATAATAATAATAGTAATAATAATAATAGTAATAATAATAGTAATAATAATAATAGTAATAATAATAATAATAATAATAGTTGATAAATTCACTTTTCTCCTATTGTTAAAAATCGGGTATTTATTTCCAGAAACTGAAGAATCCATATTAGCAATTCAAGATGGAGTGTTCAAAAAGCGGAATTATGATAGACACGGACTGAAGAGCAGAATAAAAGATGCCAACTGCATATCTAGGGACGCACAATCAGTAGCTCAAATAATCCATAGACAATTGGCATTAAATAATAGACTTATTGAGAACCCTACCCATTTTACAAATACTCACCCCCCTCCACCGGTTATAGAAAATAGGGAATTATTACTGTACTGGGATAGGCCTATTGTCACTGATAAAACTGTGGATTGTAATCGCTCAGACATAGTAGTTATCAATAAAATAGAAAAGAATACCACAGTCGTTTATATAGGCTGTCTACTAACATGCAAACTTTTCAAAACTTTTAAGAATAATTTCAACTGCACCCTGGTTCATAACAAACTCTGCACTACACCGAGACCTTAATATAGCAACAGTTGAATAAAAGATTCAAGAAATAAGTTCTGAATATCACCAAAGTATGGAAATTCTTCATAAACATATAGCTCTAAACCTACTTGACAATAGCCAAGAAATTTCTCGAACCGAAAAAAAATGTACACTCTTTATCTCCCCCTCCATTTTAATAATTAACATTTATCTGACTATGATCTCTTATTTTACTCCAACATGTTCATGTACTCTTAATCCCCGCAACCCTTAACAATAATAATGTTTTAATGACCTTTTTATTGAAGATTTGAAAAGGATTCGAAGAAAAGTACCAATGTGTAACTTTCTTCATTTCATTTGTTATTATTATTTCCATTTATATTATTTACTTATTATTTCACATTTAAAATAGATTGTAAATATTCGTTGAATAAAAAAAACTAACAGTGAATAATAAATAAGACAAAAATAATAAATAAGAAAGGATCAGAGATTTCTAAATACCAGAATTTATAGAAGAAATCCAACATGTTTGGCAACTGAATAAGGTTGAAATAGTGACAATAATCATGTCAGCCATAGGAGTGATGACTGATCGATTTGCTTCAGGTCTTACAAAATTAGGATTATCATAAGAAATCTGCATAAAAATCCAGAAAGCTTAATCTTAAATTACGATAATCTTAAAGACGTGCCGTATTGTGCGAAAATTCTTAAATTCAATGACGCTAATGACCTAGATGTTGATGCAAATTTTTTTTTAAAAAGATGAATTTCTTCTCCGTCTTTCCTCAGATCTGCCATAACCAGTGACATTTACCAGAGACTAAGTCGATTGAATAGAAGAATGGTTCCCAATGCTTACCGAGAAATATAAGTATGAAATAATAATAATAATAATAATAATAATAATAATAATAATAATAATAATAATAATAATAATAACAGAAAATGGTTATTAACTGGTCAAGGTTGAAAAATAAATATTTTTCGGAAGAACTGTTTGTCAGCAAGTGAAATGGCCCTGGCCCATCCCTTTTCGACCCCGCCTATCTCCTTCTGCCCAGCTCCACCCTCTCCCTACTAATTCTTCCTCCCCTGCTTCGTTTTGCCTCTCCTGGCTCCCCGGGTCTTCCCTGTCCTGCCCCCATTGCTGCGATCTTCGTTGCGTGGGTGGCAGTTCTGTGCCGATACATTGTTGCACTTTTGGCAAACTTTCGATAACAACAACCAGTTTGAGCCTACAATTACCCTAATCCTAATTATGCTATTAGAATGAATGAAAATGCAATTGGTAGGAAATTTTGCGGCCATTTAGAACGGTTTTGGTTAATTAACTCATGCATACTTCAATTGTGCTTTAAAAGAGTAGGAAAACGTGTTGTTGTTTTATATCAACTAGAAACACGAAGTAAAGCTTCGATTCGTATTCGTTTACACCGGGTTTGCTCATCGACGCACCTCTGTGAGGAATGAAATAAAATCCAACGTATTACATAAAACATAATGTCTTGTGTCAGTTTACCTCCCAGTGGTAGCTGTCGCAGCAGGCGATAGCGAATGGCCTGAGAATGGCAATGGGCGACGGGGCATAAGAAGCCGAGCCACCGCCGCTCCACGAAGAGATTCCAGCGCCGCACAGCGAGGGCGGCGGGCAGGGCAGGGCAACGCCTGCGCCACGCGCGTGAATTGAGAGCCGCGCGCGCAGAGGTTGACCCTCGTTAGTGCAGCGACGGCGGACGCGGCCCAAATGGCTTCGCCTCGCTCAAATTCCTCCTCGGCCCCGCCCCGCCTCGCTTACACTCCTCCCTATCCCGTCCCTTGCTTCTCTTTCAGCGCCCTCAACGCGTTTACTCCCACTGTCCTTGACTGACCTACGCTCCCTCCCCGCCACCTACACACGTTCTCTCAGTTATTAATTATTGTAAGGTTATGAGTTGTTTAGATGTTACAGTTTTCGATAAAACATGGAGTTGTCTAACGTTAATTTCAAATGGAACTTGCAGTCAAAAGATGGATCACATTCAGTGTTATAATCCTAGAGAAAGGGTACATACTCCTTTCTCTTTTTAACGATGAAATATTCGTTGTAGGTGACTGAATTATAGATTTTATAAATTTTTATTTTCTCGCCCTACTTCCCAAGAGGAGAAAGTTGTGTAATCGTACGCCGCAAAACGGCGAGAACTCGACAGAAGATCCTGTTAACGAAAAGGTGGATTAATCTTGTTCGTATACACAGAAAATTACTTCCTCTAACACGTGGGGTAACCAGAATCCATGTTTGGTGGGTCCTTGATACCGAAAAATTGACTGACGACAAAACGTCTGTCTGACTGTCAACGCTACCACCTAAACTTTTCAGCTGATTCTGACAATTGCTTTCAAGCAAGGCGTGGGGTAGGGTGAGGCGGAGAGAGTGGGCGAACGCTGGCGGGGAGAGGGCGGGAGCGGAACGATGGCGGGGGCGGGTGAGGTCAGGGGCGCGGGCGCGGGCGGGGGCGGGGCGACGCTCTAATGAGCGAGGAGCGGCCGATCGAGCTGCGCGAGCCGCGACCACCCGGCGCGCGGCGCGCGGAGCCAAGTGCACAGCGCCAAGCGCGACGGCGGCCTCCGCGCGGCGGCGCAACCGGAAGCGCCTGCGGCCACGTCTCGCAGCCAAGGGGCCTGCACGCGGAAATCATCTTTTAATACAACTAAAAAGCTCTAGAAATTGGTTAATAATATTATGAGCGCGAATCGTTGTCGTAATCTACTTCTTGCAGAAGTTTGTTTTCTACACATTCGTGTTGCAGCGGTCCTTGCAAATGTCAAGCCATGTAGACTTTCGCTCGGACACCGAAGAGGAGAAGAACAAAAACAAGAATAAAGAGAAGAAGAAAAAGAAGAAGAAGAAAGACAAGAAAATAAAGAAGAGAAAGAAAGAGGAAATGAAGGTGAATAATTATTCTGCTCATTCTTATTTAACGTTTAAGAAGTCCCGGTTTGTGGACCTCGACTACTACTCGGGCGCTGCTCGTTGTCTCGTTTCGATGGTGAGAGCGCGCAGTGATTAATGAACACTTCTTTGTATTCAGTGCTAACGAAATTCGTTACACGTCACGGCATTAGTCTAACAGCATCACCCGCTAGAAAACTTCCTTTCACCTTACACAAGATTTCAAAATTAGGAAATAGAGCTCATAATTAGCTTAAAAGTATGCTTTGATATGGTTTCTTTGAGTTTGGATTTATTCTAGGCGCTGATATCTTGACATGGCTATCAACGAGACAACTCAAGAATTCCAGGACTCTCGGGGCTTGCTCATGGGGCGTTCACATCCTCTTAGTGTACTCCTTCGGCTCACTGGAGGCTCACGCACTGAATAGCAAAAGGCATCAATCCTTAAAACCCGGCCTAAGAATTCTGGACTCTTACTCTATCAAAAAACTCCACCATAATTAATAAGAAATTAAATATTTGATCACACCAAAGGTCGTGTTGTTTTTACTAACGCTTAGGTCGAAAGCCGGAGGATTAGTTGTTATTTTTATTTAGTTAACGACAGAAAAGTTAAAGACTGATGTACTATAGGGAAAATTGCAATCTGTGTACGGCTGTTCAAGCTCATTCATATTAAAGTAAATTATGAATACAAGTGGCAACGAGCATTTTTGGCAACAATCGGCATGAAAATATTCGAACTGGCGTAATAAAAACTATATATTTGCAGAGACAAATATATAAAATCCTTGCCTTAGAACTTGTCTGTCCTGAAAAAGCATGCCTCGTCACAATTCCACACTGGCAAGTTTTCTTCTTGTCATTTGCGGTCATCAAACGATGTGCATCGATTGCAAACGCGACCGTTCCGGGGGCCCGCCGATTGCTCACGACCAGACCTCTTCAGACCGCTACTCCACGCCAGCGGGCGGCACACAGCTCTAGATTGGCTGACGAGAAACTCATTAGTGTTTTGCATCCTTCCGAACATTATGAGCGAATTCTAACGAAACTCTTGCGGCTGTTAAGCTTCTGTCCTGGCCTGCTCTTGGCTCGACAGCCCGCAATAGGCATTGGTCGATCAGCGGTGACCCAGCCTCCCGGTCATGGGATAAGGGGTTCGTGTACACATCCCTTCGCCCAATACACGTCTTCGTACCCTTAGGGTGGGCTTTCTCATCGTCACAAAGCAATAGATACTGGCACATTCGTAAGGAACGCGCCCAGTAATAATTTTGCCCAGGACGGGAATCGAACTCGGGGTTGCGCCGTGGAAAGCGACACGCTAACCAACGAACCACCGCGGGTGCTCTATTAAGCATCTACATTCCTAAAATGCATGGGGAAGGGGGTTAAGACATCTGCAAGGTCGATTAGTAGTACTTTTGAAGTACGACAGATTGTCCCGTTCTATTTCTAGGCGGATCCTTCTCAACTCTTTTAGAATAATCTGGATGGACTATTCTGGAAGAATTTTACAAAAAAAACACAAGATTTTGAAGCTTTCTTAAGACACCTGCAATGGTGAATTGCTGTGATTGGATCGATAGTTATTGATACCGGGCGCGTAACTGCTAAGTCCCGTAAGTTTAGTGCATGCAGTTTCCCCTGATAGATGGCGATATCAGACTCCGACCTTCCCGTCGGATAGCGAGGCTTTCCCTCCGCAAGGTATCTCCCAACATCGGCCTCCGCTCCAGCCGGGACGATCTCTAAGATCTCAGCCGGTCTCCCGGCATTACGGTAGTAGAGTGCGTTTGTATAAGAGTGTAAGTAAGAGGTGAGGATAGGACACGGAAGGGGAAGGAAAGATCGAGCGCGGTCCGTTGCCCGTTTGATCCATCATTTGCCAGGTGGTGTTTATTGGAGAAACCACTGAAAACTACCCAACAGAGCAGCTGGCCGTTAGAATTGCCCTCCAGACAGTGTTGACCTAGCTGAGACCTTAGTGACGAAAATCCTGTCTCCGTCGGGACTCGAACTGAGCACCTCCTGGTCACATGCACTGTAGTGACTTCAGCACTGTAGTGCCACCCTCACGGTGTGAACCGCTTAAAATTACTGAACTGCCTTTCTGTGACAATAAGAAGAGTCTCTATTTGATTCATCAGTTGGGCAATAACTACGATCAACTACTTTGCTCGAGGCGTCTGGGAGCGGCACCATCAGGTTTTGCTTTTCCCCGAGCAAATAAGCCGGACGCTGAGAGATGACGCCCACTGACATTTCCTCCGCGTTTATATTTGCTCTCTTCTCCACTCCTCTCTTCTAATAACATTCACCGTCACTCAGATGCGTATCAGCAACTTTTGTCGTCAATTTTGGACTTAGCCGCGATGGCTCGGCGATACAACGCCTTGGCATTTGCAGCATCATTGACCGGGAGATTCTAGGCCTACACGCGTGACTCCTGCCGCCAGCCGTGAGCAGCTGCAGCGTGACTTTTAAATTGGCCTTAGTTACAATTCAGTTTTCATCTAGATTATCTTCTAAAGTATTAAAGGAAAATGTCTCAAAAAATTAGGCTATGTAGAGAAAAGTATGTTCATTCATTTAGTTCATTTTATTTCATCACAAATAATTTGCACATTAACTTAAAAAAATATTAATCTATAACTTTCTGGAATATTTCTGAGAGCGACGACCCAAAAAGGTGGGTTTCCAGGGCAACGTTTGCGACAACATTGTGTTTTTTATTGTAGTTGTAACAGCATACTACTCACTTTCTTAGACAAACGTCTGGTATTAATTCCAGAATATAAGTGTGAAAATTTTATTTTGTCAATCCTGTCATTGTAGTTCTATCAAAGAAAATTCTACGTCAGCAACCACAATATGTTTCAATAAAGAATCAACAACTGATGTGAAAAACATGAAAATCGAAAAACAACAACCTAAGATAGTACATTGAACTGCACCATAGCCATCACTTAGCGAAATATGTCGATTATCCTTGGCGACTCAGTGCTGGGGTTAATGCAGCACTAGGATTAACGACGCAGTGCTCGATTAACCCTGATGATTAAGTGTTAAGTGTTCAGGAATTTATTTAGTTTTATTTCTAAAATGTCTAAGGATTCTAGTAAATGAATACTAGATATTCTCACTGACCGTACAATGATTTCAGTACAGAAGTATGTGATTCAAACACGTTCAAAAAGGCAGAATCTAAAGGAGTGTTTGCATTTACTCCTACATTTTGCAGATGTTGTCCAAGAGCAACTAAAAATTAAGTTACGCTTGAGCTAAGTAATTACTACGTAATTGTACCATATTGTGTGGGGTAATGATCTGAAACTCTAGAGCAGTATAAAAATCCAACCATGCTATATTGTAATTGTCATTGAAAGAATAGTACATTATGAACCGATGATGTAATGATGGGTAATAAATACGCGAGTGTAATATTACAATAAGAGCGAGTAGCGTAAACATCACACGAGAGTATTAATGCCCATTGCATCGAGTTGTATACGTCACTTTTTCTACAAGTTATGGCAACGTTTATAAATTAACCTTTTACATTGAATTGTTTTGTGGCAGTTGACTTGCAAGATTCAGCCAAAATCACTTTGCGGACAGCTCCCTACAATGCCCTGCGGCAGATGGCTTTGGTTTACCAATCCGCTTGCGAGATAGTTATTGCGGCAATGATTCCGAGGTCACCATTTTCTATTTTTCTCTTATTTATGGAGGTGTCAACTCCACCTCTGATTTAACTAAACATTTTAAATTAAAGTATTGGCCGATTTTTAAGAGCAACCACAAGTCGTCAACATATGTATAAAGCACATAACGACTTGCAGTCTGATCTTGACATCAATAAAATGTTCCCTCAAATAACTACCACTGCGATATAGAATATGATCAAAGTGAAATTACGATCTAATTTAGTTTAAATAATATTCCACGTAAAAATTACTACTTATAAAAGAAATTAAAACTGGTAAAGCATAATATAATACTAAATGAAATTTTAATGTGCACAATCGAACGAAGCATTTCCTAGAACGATTCTCAATGATTAATTTTGAATACTTGTTTGTAAACTTCTCTGTTAATGGTCAAGAACCTGTATAATAATGAAATCTGTATCGTAATGAGAATCATTTTGCAACGGGATGCAACCATTAAATGTCAAAATTATACAATGGGAGAACAAAAAAATAGTTCTTCTACTCCACTCATCATCACACATCGTTTCATAACACCCATCACTCCCGGCGTGGCCTCGTAGATCTCAATATGCGAATTGATGAAGTGGCGCGCCTGGCGGCCGGCCTGTGAGCTTCTGCCTGAGACCTTTCCCTCGGCGCTCCGGAGCAGCAGACAGCCGCTCGTCAGAGTTTGCGTGCACACACACACACACACACGCACGCACACACACACGCACCATGTCTCCCGCAGGCGCCGCGTTCCCATCTAAAAAGCAGCGAGTTAATCTTTTTCCAGTAGCATCAACATCGATGACTGTTTGTATATTCCAGTCACTGAGACGCCTTAACGTCTCCTTGACCCAGTTACATTCGCGGGAGCTGCAAAACAATGTAAATAAACAGCAGCGTAGTTTTCCGGGCGCTGGGGAACGCGGTCAAATGCGAAGCAATTGAACAAACACTGATAGTGACGTCATCGGAAGATGGGCCAGCGCCCGCGTTCAGGGGGCTGTGCTTGCGCTTTGAATTTTCTTCCCAGCCACGTTAATATAGAGGAGTTCCTCTAAGAAGGGGCCATTTTGGCAAGTTGGCATTGCAAGAGAGAGTGGGGAACCCATTTATAAATGAGCTACCTGTAAACAAACGCACTGACAAAATGAATGCATGGATGTAACTTGCACTTATATTGCCAGCAATGGCCAAGCAGTAGCTGTCAGAGCGGTCCCTTCTTGTAGTAGTCTCTTTACATCTTGGGAAAAATCATCGGAAGTATACGTCGTTGGATACGCATCCTGATAAACCCTTTCTTTTAGTATAAAGGGCAGATTTCGTTCATTTCGTGAGTGATTCGTTATAAGACTTCTTTATACAACAATCAAAGTAACAGGTAGACAACTACATCATTATTGATTTTATTCGAATTGTGAACGCGTTTATATATTTTGGTTATTAAATTATTTAATAAACTTTCTGTTAGCTACTATCAATATTAAAAATGCCCGTCCCCGTGAAACAATCTTAAAATTACTTTAGAACAGCTCTCAATATATTGGTACAATCAGATGGAGTAATAAATACCACTGAGAAAATGAAAATGTTTCATTACAGAGACCGGCAATCGTCCAATATGCAACACTTTACTCACTACGTACACATTCATTCACAGGATATAAGAAACACTTAGATTAATCAACTTACATTAAAGAAGTCTTTATAAATGTGCACTTATTTTACACAATGTAATTGTAGAACAAGTGATGTCACTGCGAAGGGAACGAGGTTATCGTGAAACTGTTTAGAAAAATATCAGAAAGTTTTGTTAGTTTTTAACACATTTGAAAATATATTGAGTAACTTTATAAAACACTAAAAATTAATTAAAATGTTCTCCTTTTATCCACTCTAATATTTATTAGAAGACATGTAGTAAATACTAGGAAAATTGCATTCAAATTCCCTTGAAAACAGAATTTATTACTTCTTATAGTAAAACATTTGGTATTGCTTATAAAACCAACTTGCACATCTGCTATTATGCAATTCTACTCGTGCAATTAAAGTGCTGCTAAGTAATATCAAGCTTCTGTTGTTGCATTTTCAGCAGAGAACTATCTCAATATATTTTTTAAAATGTCTGGACACTTTGCTTACTATTATCTCGGAATTTTTACAAAAAATGCGGGGAATCACCAAACATAGAACTTTGTGCAATGTGAATAATGATCTAAACGATATTTTAGAGAGTATTGAACTTAAAAATTTCAACCGAAAGCATCTATAAAAAGACATGACGTAACTGCACGTCATGTCACTAGGGTTAGGGGTCACATGCTGGCATCGGCCATTATAGCAAAGCCTGAAAGCCTGTTGCAGAACCAACGCGTGCACCTAGCATTCCACGATTATCCTGCTTATATATATATATATATATATATATATATATATATATATATATATATATATATATATATATATATATATAAACCGGGTAAAAAAATTACGACTGACCCAATGGAACTCGAGCTACACTCGCTCGCCCTAGATACTTCCCACAAGCAGGTGATTCCTGTTAATCACATACTAACTGCTACACCTCATCACTGTAAGTACCTACGCTACCACGCGTTGGTTCACTACATCCAGGTAAGGTCCGAATTATGCTTGGAAGCTCTTCCTACCTTGCATTTGATCTACTTATTTTCGATAATATAAACATTAACCAGCCAATTCGCGAAATAACCACATTCAGGCATTATTCGTTAGAAATATGAAAGGAACGATTTTTGATGAATAACTTCTCATAGACTGCTCATCATACTTCAATGATCTTTATAGACTTAAACAGTTCATGGTCCAAATTAAATTCTTATCTCGTCACTTTACTAGTCGACTATTAATGTGAGACGAAAATAAAGTCTAATTATAAGCTTGCAACCCGCATTGCAGGCGGGTCGGAGCGGAGCAGGGCGGGGCGGGGCGTTTGGTGATTAGATCGTTGAGCATAATGCAGGATACACCCCGGGAGGTAGCGTGTGTCTTTCCTTTTTGAACGTGAGAACCAGCCCTGACCGTGTCATCTCACGGAGTTTTCTCCTCCACGGGCGCCCAGCCGGGGCAAACTAAGCTCCCGAAGGGACTCCTGACATGTGGAGTAGGGTACACCATGTAAGTGTGTGTGTGTGTAAATAGAAGAGATGGGGTCAAGGATAAGGAAGGGCAAATCGCGCGCGGTCATCGGTCCGTCTGGAAGGATTCTTCTCCAGCATTCGCCTGGTATTGATCGAGAAACCACAGAGAACTCTCAACCAGATGACGCAGCCGGAAGAATTTCCCTGAAAGCCTAACGCCTGCCTGAGACGCTGCAGGGGCATCGCTTGGCCGAGCCCTGCCGCTCTTCGTGTGCTGCGGACAGTGGAGAGCAGAGGACGAGAGCAACTGAAGGCCTTGCTCATCACGCGCGCGCCTGCGCCAAGCGGCCGCGCGGCCAAATGGGCCAGGCGCAAACAGCGACCCCCACCGCTAGGGGACATTCGCTTGACTTTAGGTATGTAATAAACGTCATGTAAAGTGCTCACGTTTCGCCTTTTATAAGGCCTTCATCAGGGCTATGAAAGAAGGATCTTCCTTATTCACTAAGTACAATGAATTTAACACCTCAAGGTATCTCCTCCAGCGGGGTAACCACGCAGCGGGGACAAGCTCTAAGCTCCCAACTGTTCTCCTCACGTGTATGATCGATTATTTTAAGTAACTCTAGGGGAGTGGGTGGGTAAGGGGAACGAGAACATTAGGATAAGGAAGGGAAGATCGCGCACGGTCCGTGGCTCGTTTGTTATGGTACTGATCCGCCTTCGCCTGTTAATGGACGGAGAACCCCAGAAACCTGCCGATCAGAGCAGCCGGCCTCTAGATTATGAGATCTCCCCGTTCGGACGCTGCAGTGACGCCAGTTGTTGGTCTGAGCCATCTCAGCCGGTCATCACAAAGCGTTTCGGGTACCTAACAATGATTTTGTGTCGATTGCTTATTCGCAATACACACAGTTGTGACGTCTCTGGCAACTGGAATTCGTGAAATGATAGAAAGCGCAGGCAGCCCAAAAGAAAGCGCAACATTCTGCACTTCGGGACTAAGTCGCAGCCAGGGAGCAACACGTTGGGCGGCCTTCCCCTCCCCCTCCCTCCCCCCTCCGCAGCTCATACCCCACTGCCCCCCCCCCCCCACGCCCCTTTGCTGGCGACACTTACGGTGCATCGACCCTTCCTCAATGTCACTTCAATCGAACTCATCAATTTGAAATATGAGCCGTGACACGCATTTCGCATCAAATCCAAATATTTTCAGGATTGTTTATATCCATAAAATATCGTTGTATTTTAAAATATGAGTATAAATCGTATATACAGGTGTCTCAGAATAAATTTTACAAACTTCTAAGGCATTTAAATGGGTTGAAAATGATAAATTTTTTGATAAAGAATATACAGTGTGAAATTACGCGTACGAGTTATAAGCATTTATGAACGGGCTTTTGCACAAATGTTTAGCAGGTTCATGTAGTCTCGTTCATTGCGTCACGACGTGACCCGCTAAACATCTGTGAATACGGGGTTGCCTAAAAATTAGGGGTTAATGGCATGCAACTACATAAAAAAGCTCAACTTCTCACTATGTTCATTGCTAAAACTTTATCATTTTCGACCCGCTACATGCCGTAGAAGTCTGGAACATTGATCCAGAGACATTCTGAATTATATACTTTATAGATATTGCATTCACTCAATGGCAAGTAATGAAGAGGAGATGTATGAATTTCGAAAAGAAACAGAAAGAAAATATTTGAAGCAATAAAAAAGTATTGTATCTATTTTTTCGATGTTGACGCTACAGTGTTGATACTGATACTAAATGCCGTCGAGACATCATAACAAATAAATTGTCGATAATGTAAAGTTAAAATCTCCCATGGAATACGGATGCCCTCTCATGGAATACGGAGTTGCGTGTTGGGATCCATACAGAAAGGCGCACCGGAAAAATCTAGATAGAATACAGAGAAAAGCGAATAAGTTTACCTATAGAAGTAACGTAACAAAAAAGTCATGGGAACCTCTAGAAACGAGAAGAACAAAGGCGAGGCTTTGCGCTCTTTATAAATCGTACGTAGGTCAACCAGCTTGGAAGGAAATTCAGATTAGACTAGAAAAACCAAATTATTTCGGCCGAAGCGATCACACCCACAAAATTCGAGCAAGGAAACAAAATTCAGATCTTGGGAAGTTTTCCTTTTGTAACAGAACAATTAGAGATTGGAACAGTTTACCTGCAGCAGTTTTCAAAGCTTTTCCTCTCAGTGTCCGAAGTTTTAGAAATAAGTTAGAACAAGATAACAGTAACTGATATTAAATGAGTAAGTGTTGTGTAGTGCGGTGTAGTGCTGTGAAGTGATGGTCAGTGTAATTCAAAGCAAAAAAGTGTAGTGTAGTGAAGTGTAGTGAAGTGAAGTGCGGTGAACGCGATCAATGCTCTTTCCAATGCTGCTTTTCGTCTTGTACTGTATTGTACGGTATTATTATTATTATTATTATTATTATTATTATTAATGTAAGTGTTGTAATTTTTGCAATTATTGTCACTGAACTGCCACCGGGTCATACCCATTTGCAGTCCTAATAAATCTATCTATCTAAGTACAAAAAACTCATGAATTTTTGAGAAATGTAATTTTGCAAGGTTCAATTTCGATAATAATTTGCAATTGTAAAAGATCAACTTTCATCCATAGCACGTTTCACTCAGATTGAAGTGATAAAATACTAATGTGAACTACATTAATAACGACGGTTATTACACAAGGACACACTTTTGAATACATTCTAAAAATATTTAGGGTAGCACTTTTCTAAGAAAACGACACTGAGCGTATATAGACAGACGATTGAACTGTATATTATATTATGTTAATAAAAATATATTATTGATACACGTCGCAACCTATTGAAAATCTCGAAGCCATTGGTTTTTTTAAGCGAAGTTAAGAACGAAGGTTTTCACCCATTTAACTGAACAGAAAACTGCACAATGCACAGATTATGAATTCTTAAGTCCTGGTATTGCCATTCACGAACCCTGCAGTGGAACGTTAAGGAAACATATAAACAAATATAAAAAAATCGATTTTTCCAATTTGTATAAAAACATATTTTGAAAAATTTCCTGAACAAAATCATGTGTTTTATATGTGTAACATTTTAATATCAATTTTAAAACTTTCGTATCAAGGGGGCTGCATTTAAAAGTCAAATTTTGTTTCAATTTATTTCTTGTTTTACTGGAAATATTTCGATGGAATATGTTTTGTTGCAACAGCTTATAGCATTGCTAGATTCTTGCGCCAGTAGCTTGTTGCGATGATTTATTGTTTGTCCTGTATTTACATTTTAGTATCCATGTGTTAATGACTCATCAGGGTTTTCGCTTAGTCACTGCCAGACTTAAAAGTGAAATTTCCTGAAGTTATTTTTTAATATAGAAATCTTTTACAGAAAAAAGTGAAATAATAATCTTACATTTTCACGTTAGGTCAAAGACTCTATTTACAATAATGTAGATTACAATAAACGTCCTACATGCAAAACTAACAGAAATATGACTTTTTTAAATGTTCAATTTTTAAGCACATTAAAAAATTATTTCACAAAAAACTATAACGGTATATTATTTCATAGTAATGTAATATTTAGAAAATGATGTAGTCTAAAAGCCTATCAAATCTGATTTCTATACTTGCTATATTTCAGAGAGCATAAACTAAGTTAATGAGAGCAAAATAAAAAATGTAATAAACTAAAATATTAATAACAAAAAATACATTAAAGATATTAAATTATTGCAAAGAACGCATTTATACTATGACACTATTTTTATTTACACCGGTATCAAAGTTTTCTAGAAATTGGAGTTTGAAAATGCCTAATTTTGACCATTATTTCTATTACGAACACATACATGTGCCCTTAAAGCTCAGCAGGAGGTTTTCATTGTAAAGGTCGGAACCAAAACTTCCTGTTGGCGCGTTCGTTCACTGCGTGCAATGAAGTTTCATGTGCAAGTTGTGCTTCGTGTGAAGATACCATGCTAGACGTGCTTTGCTCCGCCAATTCATGAACGCCGCTCGCCCGATGACGTCACTCAAGCCAAACACGGAAGTACTAATCGTAACAGCCACGCGCATGTAGTATATTAGGCATTTCTGTAAATAACTGAACTGAGTGGACCAAAATGCAAAGGCACTCACAAAATAAATATTGACATAGATCTCATTTATTTTATGTAAACAATAGTGCAACATACTTAATGGAATACTGCTCCAAGTAATATATATATATTGTGACGTACCTGGTGATGCCGGGTATTTCACTGCAATATAACACTAAAGGAGGGTATCTTTTCCGTGAATGGGTCCCTGGATAAGTTGGTATAATATTGGGAAAGTTAATCAGAAATAGAAATACAATCATGAACAAGATTTATTTGCAAATCAAATTTGTTAATTACATGATCTGATAACATTTATACACTCTGCCTTGGTACCAAGATTAGGTGTAATATGCATTTATCATACCTTCGGGGCCCCGACTAAATACCTTCGATGCTCGTAGAACAGCTCGTATCGACAGGGTTGCCGACCTCTGCAGCAGCTGTGGGCCGTCGGCGGCTGATGGCGTGGCGGTCGTCCTGGGCTGGTGACCTTGCGACTCCTCCCCGACTCGGATCTTGATACCACGGCGTTGCACCTCTCTCGAATCACCCTCCGTCGATGGATTTAAGTACTCAACCCGCGCCTATCACGCATACTGGTTTCAGTTCCGTACCACACAGTTTCGATAAGGTTTCCACTACGCTAATTAATACCAGCGCGATCGATTGTTCTATCAACACGAGTCTTTTATTCTAATGATACTCTCAATATCTAATTCACGTGTCTACTGCATTTCAGTTGCTAATAATTCACTAACTATACCGCATATTCTCTTTGTCCATGCACTACCGGCGAGCTTTTCGCCACACGTCCGAACTCTTCGCCGCTCCGCTAACGTCTGTCCTCTTCGCAATTCTCCTAACGACTGCCCGCACGTGCTCGCTGCCCAGTTTGTAACCGACATTCTCACGCTGGCCACCCGGCGGTGGCACCGGTGGCGGTAGCGACCGTTGCTAGCTCCCGTCGTTGTTCGCAGCGCTTGGCGTACGTACCGCGCAGTCCAAAATACATACTGGTTACTTACACTAATGTTTTAATTAGTGTAAAGAAACACATTAAGTGTTTCAATATATATATATATATATATATATATATATTGAAACACATAATGTGTTTCCTTACACTAATTAGAACATTAGCGTAAGTAATCAGTATATATTTTGGACTGCGCGGTACGTACGTCAAGCGCGGCGAACAACAATGGGAACTAGCAACGGTCGCTACCGCCGCCGTTGCCGCCGCCGCGAGGACAGCGTGAGAATGTCGGTTACGAACTGGGCAGGGAACGGCGAAGATTTCAGCCGTTAGGACAGTCGCGGAGAAGTGGCCGGTAGGTACGGACGTGTGGCGAAGAGCTCGCCGTTAGTGCATGGACAAAGGGAACATGCGGTGTATTTTGTAAAGTAGTAGCAACTGTAAAACAATAGATACGTAAAGTAGAGATCGAGAATGTTATTAGGATGAGAGATCAGCGACGAGAGAACAATCGATCGCGCTTGTATTATTTATCGCGGTAAGAATAACACCGGAATTGTGTGGTGCGGAACTGAGGCCAGCACGTGTAGTAGCCGTGGGTTAAGTGATTACATCCAGCGACGGAAGATAATCAGAGTGAGGTGCAACACCGAGGTACCAGGAGCCGAATCAGGAAGGATTCACAAGGTCACCAGCCGAGGCGATCGCCACGACATCAGCCGCCGACGACGCCCAGTTGCTGCGAAGGTCGGTGACCCCTTCCGACACGAGCCGTGCTCCAAGCATCGAAGGTATTGGTCGGGGCCCCGAAGGGACCCATTCACGGAAAAGATACCCTCCTTTAGTAATTTCTTGCAGTGAAAATACCCGGCATCACCAGGTACGTCACAATATATATATATATATATATATATATATATATATATATATATATATATATATGTGTGTGTGTGTGTGTGTGTGTGTGTGTGTGTAAAATTCTCTTGAGAATGGCCTCATGTCAAAGGATTACAAATAAATCCATAATATTCAAGTTTTGTGCGGTGCGGTGCCCCGTTGGTGGGAGATACCTGGATGGAAAAACACTGCTAGTCGACTGTAGGTTGGTGCCGGATCTCGCCATCCAGCAAAGAGAGACCACCGTCACCTCCCGAGCAAAACATGCACTACACAAACGGGACAAATGACCTGACTATTTGTCGGGCCCGGAATCACTACCAATCAATCAATCAATCAACCAACCGGAGATGACAGTCTTTGTCTGAATGGCGAGTTGTAGGGGGGGCGCACTGGGTGGGAATCATCGGGGGCTGCCGTCTCGCGCGAAAACGTATAAAACACATTTAATTTGGAAGAGGAGAACTGTCCTAATGTGCGAACACAATTTTGGGAAAAAAAGTACTGTAGCCACGTTTAAAATTTATTAAAACTTCATGGACACAAATTCCGCGATTAAATCGAGCTATTACTTGTAACTAATTGCTTATTGTTTCGAATATTTATTTAGGAAATGCATGGCATGCTGAATGTGTAGAAGTTATACAACAACCAATTAGCAGAAAATTACATCAGACTTCATCATTGCAATTCCATGTACTCATGTTGTAAATGTTCCCATCCTAGCTGCTCCTCCCAGATCCGCGTGGCTGCTTCCATGAAGCGGCCGCCACCGACACGCGATATTTCTTCCCATATCCTCCGCGAATAAGCAAAGTTTAACCCACTTGCCGCATATGGCGCGCACGGCGCATGCGAAAAGCGCGCGCTGCCCAGATGTGCCGCTCGCATCTCTATTCTTAGAGCGCTGCCGCGCGCGCACACACACACAAGCACACACACCACTCATCCCATCGCTCACAGACATGATAGGGTCCCGCACGAGGCGATTTCGCTCCAACAGTTCGCACAGAATACGACAGATGGCAGCGCGGTGTGCAAGGACTTCGCTCGCCTCCACACCACGAGAGAGAGGCTCGGCCGAGAAAAGATCTTAGCTGAGAAAACAAGACTCCGACAGTTAAGCCACGATTTCAAGTGAAAACAAAATTGAAGACATTACGAATGTTCAAACGTCTAAACAAGTCGTAAAAATTATACGAAAAAGTGGGAATTAAATGTATTATTTATCTTAGGCTGAAGGAAATAGAGGGAATAGTTTGTATTCCTGCGGCAAATTTTACAAGTAAAAGAAACTTAAGTGCATCTTTGTTCACAAGACAAGAGCACTATTTCTTTGAAATAATTAATTATTCTTATGATCCATGGTTTCGAAATCTGTATAACATATTAATTAGTTACATTTCTCCACATATTCATTTGAATTGAATTGAATTGAATTAATGCCTCATTATACGAGGCGAGACTCGGGCCGTCAGGAGGGCTCTTCCGTCTGACTACGCAAATTTCGCTAGGCTCCTTTCTCCAACTAGCGGAGAAAGGGGACGAGAAACAGCATTTCGCTTACACTTGTAGTAAATTTAGCTGCAATAAATGCAATATTATCCTAAAAAGAGCAAGTTTAGTTCTGCAACGCACAGAGACGCGAACCCAGGCCAGAGCAGCCCTCTGTGACTGAAGCCGCCTCCACAGCACGAAAGACCTCAGACGCTCGAGGAAGAGATGCTCGAGCGAGCAAATGGAGCGCCCGACAGACTCAAAGAGCCACGCACTGGTGATTGATTGATTGATTGACTCCGGGCGCGTCAACGGCCGCGGTCATTAGACCCGTAGGTGTAGTGCATGTTTTCTCCTTGGGAGGGGGCGGCGAGGCCTCCCCCCCCCCTGGATGGCGTCTCAGCGTCGACGTGCCGTCGGCTAGCGAGTTGTGTTTCCCCTCAACCACACTATTCATTTTGGAATCGTTAAAGGCTGTGGTCACTTCATTAAAATCCTACTTTGGCAACGTTTCGGAACTTTATTGTCCCATCCTATGGAACCCATAATTAAAGTATTACTACTTTGGTAAGTTACAAAATTGGATAGTATACATATAAACAAACAAACTGATATAGTAACTAATAACAAAGTTCTGAAACGTAAGAAAACTAGGAGTTTACTTGGTGATCAACACCCATTAACTATTCCTAAAATTAAAACTAAAAAAACCTACGTTCACGCAGAAATTCCAATTCAAAAAATAAAAATAACAATAATTACAGTAATCATAATAATAATAATAATAATAATAATAATAATAATAATAATAATAATAATAATAATAATAAGAAGAAGAAGAAGAAGAAGAAGAAGAAGAAGAATGGCCGACATCGCGAAAGCAGTAGTAGCATAGAGGTCTTGGACCAGAAGATCGCGGGTCCGAGGCCCGCCTTGGGGATGGGTGTATTTGTGTTTGGATGTGTGTGTTGCCCTTTCGCCCCTCGCTATCAACATCATTTCATCTTCCACACCTCCTGGTCTAACAACCCTGGGGGATAAAAACCCAGCTAAATGTTGATCCCTTGATAAAAACTACATGAATCTGTCACCGAGATAATGTCTCTGAGACTCGGTAATTACAGGGAGCGTGCATGCATGTCTGGTGCAAGTCAGCCTATTCATGAGTAATGTAATAATAACTGTAAATAATATAAGAATTAAAATAATGAGCAATCGCAAACGCATATAATGAGATTTATTCGAGAAAGAAGTATCCGGCTGCACTCTTAACTCCTCCAATGTGAAATCAGCTGTTGCAAGGATGCGTGATTTTATTACACGAGTAAAGAATGGAAAATATGGAAGTTCATTACGAAGCTTAAAGTTTAAAGATATCCCCATCACTATGATAGGTAGTTCAATATAATATTAGATAACTGATATCATTAAGTGTCATGAACATTAAATACATGATATCATTAAATCATAACATGTAATTATATTTGTTCATTATTAATTTATAAACACTAAGCGTGACTTTTGTATAATTTTCCCCTACGATTTAATTGGAGTTTACAACGCAGCAGGCGCAAAAGCAGTTAAGTCAGTTCTCGAAGAACAGGATGCGCTCTCCACTCGTGCTTCCGAGATCGTCATTTGTTGACAAAGTTGACGCAGACAGTCTTGGATCAACTTCTTTATATCACAATGACCTCAGGAGACAAGTATGCCAACGAACTTCTTAGAATGAAAAAAAAATGCTCCAACAGAGCCTGCTTTAAACAAACTAGAAAATATTTCAATGAGAACTTTATGAGAACTGAATTCATTCATTATTTTTTTAATTAACTTAAATACTTAAATTTTGAAAAAGGTCTCTTGTTTCGTATGTTTCTCCACAAATATCCAAGAAGTACTTTATTTCATCGATGACTTATCTCGAAAATGCAAGTAGAAATAGATTAGAGAGTAGAGAGTAGATTCGATCTGAATGGCCGAGGTGGCTAGACCGAATCAGGACTCGGTCTCAAGGGTCGCGGGTTCGAGTCCCGCCGTGTGGCAGGGTTGTTTGTCCCTTGTCTCATGTATGTTGTCGCGGGTTGAGTCTGCTGACCACAGATCGAGGAGCCCGCATGTGTGTCTAGTGTAAAGGTTAATATTAGTCTCCATGGAGACACAGTGAATACCCGGCGCGGATAGTGGAAATCGGCGTCCCCTGATATGGAAATAGCTCTAGGAAGACAAAAAATACTTAGAGAGTAGTTCTAAGAACACTCGCGCGCAGGCAATGGGTCGTCTTAATGTCGTGAAAAATTGTCTTCGTGTCTTACGACGTCTTGAAAAATTGACGGTAGAGAGAAAGATATTTCACATTGAGAAAGGTTTACAATTCAATATCACAGATATTTTCTGAGAAAAAATATGTGAGCACTTACACACACGTTACTCTAACTGTTACTAAGTCTTTATAGATTTCACAAGATTCACTATTTTTTACATGCCTATAAATGGAATGTCTGATTTTAAAATAATTGCCTTTTTAATTTTATATCTTTATTTACATGATATAAAAACATTCAATTCATTTTCTTTACAATTTCTTGTCTGTTCGGCCAAACAGTTTTTAATCGTTATTTTACTAAAAGGAAGAATATTTTGTTGGCCTAGTTTGGGTTACATTTTTTAGATAATTATTTTCTATTACATAAAAAGTGTAGATTCGCTTTTTTTACAAATCTGGTTTTACACCGACCTTTAAAACCATTCATGTGATCTTCTAAAAGAGAAATGTTGGTCTACATGGGCGAAGTACGCAGGGATACACCACAGATAGGTACCAGACAACGAGTCGTACTTCAGCAAGTTTTCTAATAAATATCTCATAGTTAATGCGTTTGAAATTCAGAATGAGAAGTAACGATAGATAACGAAGTTTACATACGACGAGTAGGGTCACTTGCAACAAAAAATGGGAGTTCACAAAACTGTTTGGAATATCTCAGAAGGAAAGATATAATTAGGCGAAGAAGGCAGGCAAAAAGTTAAGCCGTTTGCCTTCCGAAAAAAAAATTGAAATCTTATTTTACCGATGTGTTGTTTCACTGAACTATCCTCCAGCACTCACAAAATTCAGGAGTACTACAAGCACTTCAGGATTAAAGATGATTCCGTTTCATCATTCTGCAAAACCGGAAGCAATCATTCATTCTAGTAAGAACCTATTTTCCAATCCACTTTCTCATGGTGCTTAACAATCAACTACCGGCATGCTTTGTTTAAGTACAAATACCGACACGTCCAAGCACTTTAGTCTATACTCATGCATGCAATCTTGAGGCTGTATGATTGCCCATGCTTCTTGATTATTTGATCACGGCATAGGCTTTTGAACCCTGATTTAGCCCATATATTAATATATTTATTACATCGTAAACTTAGGAAACAAAACATTTATTTATGATCAACCGCATATCCACTAAGATCTTCAACATTGAAGGATATTTCTAATGTTTCTCGGTTTTTGTTACTTTCATAATATTAAGTGGAGGTTGATGAGGTTCCAAGTAGTTAATTTCGAGTTTGTCTTCGCATTGAAGTGTAGGATGATTTGACGGCATCACTTCCCCAAAATTTATAGGTAACAAAAATGTACCACATATCGTAACAACAGAATCGATTGTTCAATGGGGGTGGCTAGAGCGACCCGTTTAGGAACTCGTATGGTGAGTTTTATTTAATTATACGAATGAATTTGGTGTCATTAACGGAAAGTCATTAGGAGAACATCAAATGCTAATTTAATTATTCCTGTAAGTGTCGTGTGTGTATTATCGCGGGAAGTGGCGGTGATCTCCCCTTGCAGGGTGGCAAGATCCGGCGCCGACCTACGTCGGTTTGAGGGATTTCCCCAACCAGATATCTCCCTGGTAGAGTATTGCATGTAAGTGTAAGTGTAAAAGTAAGTAAGGGGAGAGGGAAGCACAAGGAAGAGGAAGGGAATATCGCGCGCGGTCCGTGGCCCGTTTGTGTGGGTACTGCTCCAGCTTTCGCCTGTTGATGGGAGAAGCCACGGAAAACTACTGATCAGAGCAGCTGACTGCTTGAATTCTCCTCCGGACCGCGGCTGAATTCGACCTCGCTGCCGGCCTCGAGCCCTAAGACCTCCCGGTCGAAGGGAGTGCATA
This sequence comes from Gryllus longicercus, assembly GCA_038098605.1. NCBI lineage: Eukaryota > Metazoa > Arthropoda > Insecta > Orthoptera > Gryllidae > Gryllus > Gryllus longicercus. The sequence continues at coordinate 1,291,920 of JAZDUA010000367.1, forward strand.
GCAGTGACACCAGCTAATACCCTGAGCCGGCGGCGGTGGGAGGAATCTGCATGTGTTCGCCAGCAAGAGCCTTCGATAGTTGCGAGAGGTCAGGCTGCCGCTAAACGAGACGCTGCACACTTAGGAGCATCTGCTGCTGCCCGTATCATTTCCCGGGTAATTGATGTTGACACTCGAGGGCTTCTGTATTGGGCCAATGAGGAGCCGTGAGGTCATCGCTGCGTCGGCCAATTGCGGCGCCCATTACCCAAACAATGCGCGCCCCAAGGCTGAGTCTACGAGTCTTCGCGGCCGCGCGCCACCGCCGCCCGCGCCTCGCCCCGCGCCTCGCCCCGCGCCTGCCCCCAACACACTTCGGGAGGCCTAAATAGATTTACGTCTGTGATTCATAACGCATTTTCTCTACGACTACTCCAAAATGTATGCACGTTATCTGATACAGAAATGACCGCTGACCAATTACATTCGTCTTGCTTCATTACACACGGCAGAGTGTTCTCACAGTCTCCCACAGAGGGCAACAGCTGTGCGCGCCTTGCCGGGGCAGGTCGAACTTCCATACGACAGGTGAACCACGAAACAGTATGCGCGTCGTTAGGAAGGTTATGTGGATGATTTTATATCAAACAAAATGTCTACGGCAAAACACTCAACTGCAATCAGTACAATATAATACAGCTCTCATTTAAAATGCTGTATAGAAGAAATATCGGGTTCTATAAGTAATTCTATTTTAAATGAAATCGGCTCAAATCAAGTTTCCTCGATAGTAAATATTACCATTTGCTCTAATATCTCGATATAAAAGTAAATCTAGAATATTTATTTTTGTTTACTTGTTTGCTACTTTTGTAAACTTTTCATGTTTTCATTCAGTATTTTTAAAACATCAATTTCAAAGTCTAGAAAAAGTATAATCTTCTACTCGCGCAGAATTGAATTCTCTTATATTATCACTTATTAATATTATTATATTATTACTCTTATTTTATGCTCTTACATTACTCATTTGTTGAAAATCCAACACTCGCTCTCACGTTGCGCATGTCGTAAACATCAATTCGTGAATAATAGCTATCATTTTACGCTCGTTGAAGAATATAGTATTTTGAACCAATTATTATTTACAGTTTATTCTTGAATTCTCTTACTACTACGTTTCTTATGTCTTTGGATCCTTCTTCAGATACTCTGTAATGTATTCATCAGTTCCCTTTTTCCATCAACTTAGTTAAAAGTAACATATGGATATATTGGATGTAATTCATCCAATATTTCCCACACAGTCCATTGTAATTTAAAGTTAGATTGATGCACCGATATACAACTTCATTTTCTTAATGCTTTCACGAAAGCCTCCATTTTCGTACCTTCTGTCCCCCCCCATTTTTCCCTCCATTTACATGCGCGCGTGAACGAATCGTATCATACACTGAATTTCAGCCCGAATCTACAACACTTCCGTTCGAGGTGACAAGAATGAGAGTTGAGAACGATTTTCGAGTCGGAAAACAAATTAGCAAAGGACTCACCGCCTCCGTGGGCGCGTTCAAGCAGCGCGCATTCCTCGTGCAGAGCGGCGTGTGGGGGTGGGGGTGGGGGTGGGGGGTGGGGGTGGGGGCAACAGCCTCGCTGCTCTCGAGCGCCGCACAGTGGTCAATTCGGGAGACGGAGCTGTGCTAAACGCGAAAGCCGAGTGTGGCCCGCAGACTTAAAAACTGCTTGGCACGACGCCAAAAGAACCCACCCATAGAAAATGATACCGTCACAACCCGTAAACTACTTTGAACTTTACCTGGACAAAAACGTAACTGGAAAACATATATAGACATCAAAATTAAACAAGCAAGGAACAAATTATTTCAACTCCGACCACTAATCAACAAACACAAATCTGCCTCGTATACAAACTCTGGAACAATATATAAATCTATAATAAGGCAAGTAATGCTCTATGCTTGTCCAATATGAACTAACGCAGCCACCTATAAAATCAATAAACACCAAATCATTCAAAATAAATATCTTATATTAATCCCAAAAGGTTTGTAAGAAACAAACAACTCCTTTCCTAACAAAACATCGCGACAATAATAAACACAATATCCAACATCACACAACTTCATAATATCACAAAACGTCCAACAAAACCCAACAGACATACTAGCAGCATCCAATTTCGAAGAAACTAACCCACACTCGAATAAAAAATAGATTCCCATTTGAAGCCTTTTTCAAAATATTAGCCAAGCATGCTGCATAACCCCGAGGTTCTCCCCAAGAGCATGTGATATTTAGATAAAGTTAGCTTAGATTTTTAACTAGCATGCCTGAAAACATCTATTAAGTGCTCAATACAAAACGATGTATTCCATCGAAAAACCAATAAATAGTGTGTTTATATGAAAAATAGAAAACGGCGTAAAGAGCTCGTCGCTCTGCGCGTCGGAGGGTCGGCGGAGATCGACTGGGGCCTCTGGGGGAAGGGCCGCGGAGGGCCGTCCAGTGCTTGCACGAAGAGCGAAAAGAGAGGGCGGGTGCATTATGAAGGCTGCAAAGCTGCACATCCGAGAAAGACATGATGCTTGCAAGTGCGTCATTAGGTTTTGGTTTTTAGCTTTGTGACATAATATTATTAGTTGGTCCGTAAAGATAAGTATCGGCCCCCGCCATAGAAACGAATATAAATTTCTTCAAATTTAAACGGAATTACAAAAAATCTCGTATATATTAGGAACGCATCTCAAAAGGTTTTTATACAACATTTCCTATCGCTTCTGCTTTAACGCTGCATGTGTGCTTTTTGGGGCTTTTGCGTCCACACGCAAGCTTCCAGTGCGTCATGCAAAGATAAATCTTTAAGTTATTGCATCGGCATGTTTCCGTTCAAAAAGCGATAACCAAGAGAAATATCAGAGTTATTTTTTTCCAATCCCTCATCCGGAATGTGGCACAAATAATGATGGTGTCACATCCCGAAATGTTTTGCATATCAGTAAAGAAACATGAATAGATGATCCCTTATTTAAAGATAGGCCTAACGGTACCTCAGTTAGCACGGATATTGTGTGTTTTGCAGAAGAAATTACAGATTTAAATGTGATCTTGCGAGCCATGCCCGACGCTACGATTCTTTAATTTATGCAGCGTATGTGTTTCATTATGTGCGTCGCCAATTCTCTGATACCACGAGAGACAGTGAAGCCAATTGCGAGCAAAAGCATTCAGGAAAGGCAGAGTGTGCCCATTGTCAACACTGTAAGCGAGATCCTAGAGTCATTTACAAACTGTATTAACTATATTATATAACTATAACTGTATTATGCCTTGTAGTTCTTGAGTTTAGGTCATTACACCTTCTTAAACGTCACGTGTGTTATGCATGAATATAAATGTCCACTGTACATACTCCTGTATAATAATATCTATTTATTATAGTAGCCCTGATGAAGGCCGAATAAATGGCCGAAACCACTGCAATGTGAAGTGGTGTTTTTGTGTATTGTCCTAAACTCAAGTACCACATGACATACTCGTATACTTCCAACGGGTCAAGACTCAATACATATTATTAATTTTCATGACTTGTAGAAATTGAATACGGTGCAATTGAAGATTCACAATATGTTTCTGTTTACCATTTTGGGCCCATTATGCGAATACCAAATAAAATGGTAAAATCAACCATCTACGAATAATGTACATCGCTTTTACGCCGAAAATTCTTACTACGATGAGCTGCTAAGTTTGCCCCGCTGCGGTTCCGAAACTGACCACTGCGCTAGCGGCTGGCAGGCGGTTGCAGCGTCCTGTCTGCACGGCGGGTGGCGCGGCAGGCGGGGGCGGGCTGGAGGGGGCGGGGGCCTGCACAGACGGCGCTGCTGTTCTCGACGCAGCGCTGCGGGAGTGGGGGAGGCAAACATCAGCCGTGGACTCAGGCTCATATTCACCTGCACGGAAGGATGTTCCGAGTGGGATGTGGTGTGGAATGTCATGCCACGTTACAGTTCCTTGTGGGCATTTGGCCACACATTAGGAGGACGTGGGAAGAGGATACTGTACAATTTCCTGTTGTACAACACAAAACGTGTAAATTATTTCAAATCGTTTGTATTGTATAAAAATCACTGCACAATTGTTACATTTTAATGTTTTACATGTTTAATTTGTTTATACAATACAAACGATTTGGAATAATGTATGCATTTTGTGTTGTACGTCAGGAAAGTTAACAGTATTATCTTCCCAAGTCCACCTAATGTATGGCCAAATGCCCTAAGATTCTACATTAAAAGTTGCGGACAACTAAGCATTTAAGTTATAATATATGTTACAATAACATACATTAACATACAATAACAATGTTTAATGATTATTTACGGGTTGCATATTACACAAACGAAGTTTGGTTTGGTTTTGAAACGGATTTTTAACGAAATTTTACACTGTTAATGTAGTACATCCTCAATATTAAATATTTGTTCAAGGAAAATAAATTTTTCATTCAATATATTTGGACGAAATTGAAGAGGAAAAGGTCCAATTAGACCTCACTTCTTACTATGGCGAGCTGATCTTATTTTAAACTTTATCTAGCACGTGGTAAGCGCTAAGTTGTCATGACGATGGGTAATATGTGACGACACTGTCTAGGTTTTCTGAAAAAGGCACAAGTGTCCACCAACTGCCAAGAGGTCGTCGAAGCGTTTGTTAACCATAACAGTCCTAACGACCTGCAGACTCTGATTTTAGTTTTGGACTTCTGAAGATACATATTTATATATTTTGAACTTGCGAATAATCCCATATTTTGATAATACGATCTCAAAAAAAAAAACCTATCTAAATTAGAAATTCTTTTGAAAAATACTGTGTTGTGAAAGCACTGATGAAGGGGGAAATATCCGTAAACGGCGACTAATTGAATTTTCCAAGCGTACTGCAGTATTACTGAAAACCTTGGCAGCTTCGTTCGTCGTCCTGCAGAGAGCACGCCGCGCGGCGTGGGCGCTAACGAGCCGAGGCGCCCGCGCGCAGGCAGCGCCTCGCAGACGCCGAATTCCGAAGCAGCCGTGGGCTGAGAAGGCGCCTTTACAGCTACAAATGTTGGAACACGTTTAGCGTTGTTTCTCAAAGTACCTCCTCCGCCCAATATTCGAAAGACTGAGGTGGCTCGGGGCAACAATTCCTGCCCCTGCAGGGCCTCTGACCCGGAGGCTCAGGGTTCCAGCCCCAGCGCTCGCAGGCTTTTTCGACACTAGCCAGATAGCTAGGTCGAGTTCAGCCACTGTCTTGGAGAGAATTGGAGCGTCCTGCTGTTCTGATGGGGAGTTTTTCGTACTATCTCCGGGCGAATGCCGGAGGAGTACCAAACAAACAGGCAACGGTCCGCACGAGATCTTTCCTTCCTCTTCTTTGATCTTTCCTTCCCCCTAACTTGCACACACTCGTTCTCACATGCACTCCACTAATACACATGTCGGGAGGCGACTCGGGAGCTTTGAGCTCGCCCCGACTGGGGGGGGGGTGCCACGCCGTTGGGAGACACGTGGTTGTGTAAGAAAACCTCCACTAGCGAAGTTCGTGTGCACCGTGTAGATCACACGTGTAGGTCGGTGGCAGATCTAGCAGAAATGAGCATCGCCATCTCCCGTGATAAAACACGTACTACTCTTGCGGGACTAATGATCTTAGCAGTTGGCGCGTCTGACATCACCAATCAATCAATCGAAAGATGCGTTAATACATGTGGCAAAGAGGTAGCCGCTCACACAGATAATTCGCAGCCTATTCTGGGCTAGCGAGACGCTAAGTGGAAGCTCACTGTTCTGTTGTATTAAAGTATTTTGGGACTTGGAGAGAAGTTCAATGCATTAACTATATATTTCATTCCTTTCAATTTTATGAGCCGCTACCGTTCCTCTCATATGTTCTGTTGATGTCTTCAGCCAATGTATACCTACATGCTGATGCACTGAAGGTCAATGGGAAGTTATCCGCTATGGGAAGAAAAGGGAATTGTAAATGCCTCTTTGTTATAATGTTCTGTGGGTACACTTAAAAAACTGAAAGATTAACAAAAAAGTTTCTGTTAATGTCCAGCTTCCGTGAAGGATTTTGTTACCCGTTGTTAAAAGCATTTAAACTAATAAATTGTACCTACAAATGGCGAATGAGTACTCCTTTCCAAAAACAGTAACTTCTTATTTACACGATATTTTCTTATAAGAATGTGGAACTACTATGAAAAGTATTTAAGGATACATGGCTGACATCGTCAATAACGGGTATTGTTGAACATAAACATAGCATTTACAAACTTCAATGGCGACTGTCATTTGCTTTTTATCGACCTAATTGCCGATTTAAACGTATTTATGATCGTGAGACTTCTTTTACTCACGGAAATACCACTTTTTAAATACCCTTTTGTTTACAAATTTTACTGATGCTAAGCACCTATCAACGCACGAATTTACTTCGGAGTTTCCAGTGTAATTTAACTAAATGTAGATGGGTAGCTGTCGCCCACCTCGCGCCAAACGCATTTCTGTTCGCATTATTAGTTCTCGCCCTTACTTCGTAAGTAAAGAAGGTACTCTAGTGATGCGAGAAAAAACAGCGAATTTTTGACAGAAAACCTATTTCCGGGCCTTGGCAAATAAAACGTAGATAAATCTTGTTTCAATATATAGTAAATTAATTCCTCTAACACGTTGTGCAATCAGAATACATGTTTTGTGAATCCTTGATACCGAAAAATTGATTGACAGCAACCCCTCTGTCGGTCCGTCTGCGGTCAACGCTAGCGTCTGAAGCGGGAATCGACGTCCTGGGGTCGATGGATATCAGAGGGTCGGTCGGGGCCTATGGATCAGTCTGATCAGGCGACGTACAGAATTAATCAAGAGCAACAATAAAATACAAATCCGCTCCTCTTTCGAACTCGTCATTCAGGAGCCTAGCTAGGCTGGTGCAGACGGTGCACCGCACCGCACCTTCGTAATAAGGGTCTCTTAATAAGGGCCCCGTTGACGGATTTTGGCAAAGAATAAAACAAATTTCATCCCATTCTTATTTCTCTGTAGCTTTATATCAATTAGATTTAAACCCTTTAATTTCACGTTTATTGCATATAGAAGACACTTTTCTAGTTTCTGCAACGGGGTGTTTGAGAACTGAGGTATGGAACAACTTAGGATGATTAAAAACGTAACAATTATAACTACGGATTCAAAACTCTATCGCGGAAGAAAATACTTCCTGCAGTAAGCACTGGAGAAGTATTATGGCTCCTAATAATATATTGTAACCATTGCACTACAATGAAGAATATAAACCCAGTTACTCAAAAGTGGAAGCGTCATAGATAATTGAAAATCTTTTTTTATTTTCTTTTACCAAAATATTGGTGTACGAAATTGTTGTATTTAAGACATGTATGTGCAATTCTTCGGTTTAATTATTAATGATATATTATAGAGAATGACGTCAGTCAGGCAGCGATGACGCCAACAATTCTTTCAAAAGTAGTCGAACGAAAAAAGGTTGCAAATCCCTGTATAAAAAGATTATTATAAGGGACCGTTTTGACAGCTAATACTTGGCTATTGCCGTCAACGTGACTGCAGGTGATGCCCATGCACTGAGCTCGCCAATGGGCTCCTTTGCGTTCTCACTTGTAACGTTTGCTTTAGCTCATTTCATCACTACGTCTTGCAAAGCCATCGTGCTATGTGCCTTTGATTCGCTTTCCGACACGTCAAACACGTCCCTTCTAGGAGTAACTCCTGTGTACTAGGGTATGTAGGGGGGGGGGGTCAAAGATATTCAACTTTGCCAATGAATAAGTGGAGAGGCTTTCACATAACAGAGTGGCACGTGTAAGCTTTGCCCTCTCGGGGCGCAGGCCAGAGATTTCCAGTCCCGACTCAGTGCCACGCACGCCAGAGAATAAAACTACGCCAGAACCTTCTGCTAAGGATCTGCTTTAGAATGTTTGCACGTACACAGGACCAGCCCACCAGCGACACCTCGCATTCCAAAGTCCGGGGACGTTCGAAGTTGCATTCCGAAATGCAGCTATTTTCACTTTCAAAAAAATAATTTTCACAGAGCAGAATTATCCCACAGGGCTTACTCTATACGTTCTAAAACGCATCACGTTCACTTGAAAGCAACATCTTTCCCAGCAAAATCACACGACTTCTTATCGGGTCTGGGTGGAAGGAATAAAATGTCATTTCAATGAAAAAATCAACAACAGTGCATCTTAAATTCTCGGCTATCCGGGAGACGCCGCGTCGTTGGCTGGGGTGCCGACGTTTCGCCTGACATGTCTTAGGCTTCCTCATGGCAGTGAAGTTTCCGAGAATTTATGGATTCGAGCCGCGGAAGCTTACGTATACAACAAAACAGTGCATCTTTTCAGATCGCTAATTCCCCTGAATATGGATTATAGTATTTTAATATATAAAAAATTGCCATTTCCGGCGCACGATTGCATACCTTTCTTTTCTTAGGAAGTAGTTCGTAAAGGCGAGAAAGTAAAAATAATTTGAGACAGAAATTTAATTTCTGTCTTACGAAGAGATGACAAGTCTGCTTTTGCTTTCTATGGAGGCGACCGAGAGTTAAATAATCACCCGAACCTCCCCTTCTCGTTATTCTTGACACTTGACCACTGCATTGATCATTACACATAGCCATTACAACGAAGCTAATACATATTTAAAACTTAACCTTAATACCCTTAAAGCCTTTAAAAATCCAGAACATGTGTTTGCCAAACATGGCAAGAAAATAGTTTGAATTAACACTTATCGCGTAGTCGTTATAGCAGACAGTAATAACTCTGACCTACATGATGATTATTGCTGAAAGTCGACTCTTTGTTTTGTCCGGCGCTCCGCTTTGATGGGCGCTGTCTGTTTGATCTGTTGACGAAAGAGACGCGGAGAGGCCATCAGGTCACTTCGTTTCAGTGCGTCAAATCCATCGACGCGATTTCAACAGTGTGTGGCCGAAAAAGGAAATTGAATTATAAAAGAACAGACGAATAAAAACAAATATATCTTTTATGAAGAGGAAATTCCAGTTATACTTGATGATCACAGTGCGAATTATTTTAATACAAAATTATTAAATATTTAAACGGATGATGACTACCTTCAATAAATTCCACAAATTCTTACTATAAGATAATCCTAAATTTAATTTTTTGTTGATAATAAATAAATAAGTGTTAATCCTAAAATATTTCCAAAGGAAATTATATTTTTAAACTTTGTAGTTAGAACTCGCTAAAAGTGGAGGTAAAAAGAAAATATTTGAATATCTACAATATAATTAATTATTCATTCTATTACTCTCAATATGACGAATGGAGGGGTTCTAATTTTAGTCTGATATTTCTACAATAACCTGGAAAATTTCTAGAAAAAATATGTTTTCGAGGTTTTAAGACAACTTTATTGGTAAAAAGTTGTGAAATATTTTACTGCCTTTCTGGAATAAAATGAAATATTGCGATATCTTTATTCAGATTGTTAATAATTGAATGTATTTTTGTAATGAAACAAAAAAATTACAAAGTATTTCTAGCCATACTTTTGCACGAATATTTTTGTCTGGGGATAAACGAGCCTGTCAACTGTACAATGTTTAAGTTTCTTAGTTGAATTGCAAAGTATAAATAAACATTTTAGTATAAAATTTACGCCATTAGTGCCATTATAGTTGTTAGTATTATTTTTCTTAGATGCAATACCGGCAGAGGTGACTCAGGGCATCAAATGACGTCCTACAGTGCGATTTCCGACAGTGACTGGAATTTCGCAGAAGCCATGTAGCTGTCTCAAATTCAGCCGTTATCTGAAGGAGAATTTTAGCGGCTGGCTCCTCTGATCAGCAGTTTTCCGTTGTTTCTCCGATCAATACCACACGGATTCCGGAGCAGTGACCTAACAAACGGGTCATGGATCGTGCGCGCTCTTTCCATCCTCTTCATTGTCTCAACTACACATATGAGGAGGCCAGTCGGAAGCTTAGAAACCGCCCCTCGTGGGGCAGTAAGAGATAACTGGTTGGGAAAAAACCCGCAAGCCAACGGAAGCATCACTGTCTCCTCACGAAATAAAATCATAAACCACACTTTCGGGACTGATGACCACACGCCCTGACGCTGACACGCCTGGGAACCATGACTGGCCATCAAATAATCAATCTTAGAAACAATAGGCTTACTTTATCAGCCAATGATTCTTGAATATTATAGCCACTTTCCGTGAATATTATATTAAGGCTAATACCCTGAATAGGCTCGTGCATGTATTTGAGTACCCTTATGACTCCAGATCGAAATGTGAAAGTTTTTTGGACGAGGCAAACGCAGAGTGCAGAAATGTTCAGATTTGCATGCTGCAAATTTGATTGCTTCGAGTATGTATTACATTCCATCGACATGAGACACACATTTTTGGAAGCCTAGGAAAGAAATCTTAATAAAGAGTGATCGTTACAAATAATTACTTTTTGTCAACTATTTATTACAAATAATTACTCTTTGTCAACTATCTACTCTTAAATAGTCTATCGTCAGCGTCTCCAAAATCGAAATACTGAGGCAGGATATTGTTATACAACTAATTTTCAAAATACTGAGCTTCTTTATTCTTACGCATTAAATATCTAGAAAATAGTTCCATGAAGTGAATGACTGTCTAAATGACGCAATCCATAAGAGACGTCAGTGTGCGTGGATCAGATAGCGATGTGGGGCAGCGGAGAAGAATATCGCCCCGCTAAGGTTATCCGGAAAAACAAGCGAAAGGGCAAAGTGTCGCAACGGGCCGAGCGGCGTCGCGTCGGCGAGCGGAGATTCGTTCGCGGAAAAGCCGCGTCGACGAGCGAACAACTGAATGCGGCGCTATTTGTCACGGCTTCGGAGCCCCCCCCCCCCCCCCCCCCCCCCCCCGCACTCCTGCACTCTGTTGCGGAGAACAATATGGAGGCGGCGTTTGCGCATCTATAAACGTTTCCCTAGGCGCGGATCCACGGGGAGAGGGGGGGGGGGGCAATTCCCCTCCCCAAACTTTCAACCAAAAATATTTGCGAATAAAGATTGAAACGAATAAAATTGTATCGGAATATGAGCTGGGTTTAGCCTGCGTCATTCTGCATAATCTGTAATATGACACATTCGACCAAAACATTTTGAAAAAATAAGAATTTTCCCTTCCAAATTCGTCTCTGGATCCACCCCTGATTTCCCAATCGCTTTGTGTTGTTCATAGCATGTATCCTTAAATACTGTGTTGATATCATTTTCGTCTATAACTGATCATCTTTATTACACTATAAAAATAAGAAGCTTCCCAGTTTCCTAGAAATTCGAAGAACTTAATCCGATTTCTTATTAAGTGTCCAACGTACCCAACTGATAAAACAGTAATATTTCTCAATGGAAGTTGTAATAAACCCCAATGAATAAGCCTACTCATGCTTTCAGTTCAACGGCACCACACTATCAGAAAGTGTGAATGTGCCTACCGTGCCCTCCTCGTGTCATGGAAGGATTTATGAAGGCAGTAAAAACCGTACAAGGGAATCGAAAACGTAACTCAGGGTTAGGCATTCGAATTAGAGTTCAAAAACACCATTTCGACGTGAAATTAGAAACTGACTGCTTCCTGGTGCTGTAATAAACGAAATTCTGAGGTGCTAGGCAGCAGCTGGGACGTGCCGTCTCAGAGATTCAATTAGACTCATTTGTTTAAAGACTTTCTTCAAACAAATTTAATGCAACCGAATTACTCCATCTACCAATTGTTACAATCAGAATAATTTCATCGATCAATATGGCCATTTTCCGTTATATTATTTTTAATAATAGCGGTTACAAATCACGTATTATGTCGTGCCAATTCTTGGTTCCCTACCCCCCAAATTAGTAATTAGTAGAATAACAAACGTAATCAAGTAAACAGCTATTCTCCTACAGTGCGGTTTTTATAACTCTGCCCCTTAATTCCCTACTTCACGGTGGCAATATGTCTTTCTCGGACGTAATGACTAGTGGTCGCATGATCGCGACCGTATCCAGCACTGCTATCTACCGGCACGGCCGAGAAATACGCAAAATACAGTGACGTAATGCTACCGTGAAGCAGGGAATTGAGGGGCAGAGTTAGAAAAACCGCACTATGAAGGGCGTTTCCGCAGGAGCTGCTTGGCCGGGGCGCGAACCAAGGGCCGCTGCCTCCCCGGCCGCACGCGCGGAAGTGGTGTCACGCGCGCGTTTTTGTCGGGCGGCAGCTGCGGAGACCCAGACCGCCGCCGCCGCCGCCGCCGCCGCTTCCCAGAGCGCTATGCGGTCAGCGCCCAGTTTGCGCCCCGCCCAGCCCCGCCCCGCCCCGCGCCAGCCGCGCCGTGCCGCGTCGTGGGCGGCGCAGACGCAGCGGTGGCGGCGGGCGAGCGGCGCCCTCGGGGAGGGGGCGGCGTCCACTCACTGCAGCCCGCGGTCCTACGTCTCCTACTCCGTTTAGCTACCTCCCCAAAAGGCATAGCTCGACTGCATCCAGTTCTGTTTTTATTCCTAGTGTGAGGATTGATTTCTACGATTCCCGTGGTCTGTTTAGAATCACATTGATCGATTATGATTTACCCACTTCTGCTTGTTTTTTGAAGAAATATTTGCACGTCCATTCAGAGCACTGCCAACGTTGAAAACCCTCCGCTTAAAGGTTTGTAGAAACAAAATACCAAATCACCTACTACCACCACGACCATCATTTTACCTCGCTGACTGAACGTACACAATTACGAAGATTCTTCCACGTTCTTCTGTGATCCAGGTTTCCTCTGGGCTCGTGCAAGAACACCAAAATGCGCTTTTTATAATGGTACCTTGACTAAAATGTTTACTCCTTACGAAAACTCCCCAAAGGGCCGGTGCACGGGGCCTCCAAGAGGGCGGGTGGCAAGCTACGAAGCGAGAGGGTTGAGGGTTGATATGTGTACTGTAGTGTGTGTAAGTGAAAGTGCGTGCAAGTAACGGGTGAGGATAGGACAAGGAAGAGGAAGGAAAGGTGGCGTTTGGCCCGTTTGTTAGGATGCTGCCGAGGCATTCGCCTGGTGTTGATAGAAGAAGCACGGAAAACTACCGTCCAGAGCAGCTGGCCGCAAGAATTCTCCAGAAAGCGAGCGGCTGAATTCGAACTACGAACCGACCGTGGAAGCGCCTTTCCATTCAATCCCAAGACGAGAGGGAGGGCGGGGTCGCCGCCCCCCACGCGAAGGGCCCGTTAGGGCAGCGGGTGGTAGCCACCCCTCCCCCACGTTGAGTTGCGTCGCGGGCGGTGGCCCCCTGTACCCGCGAGGAAAAAGCGCCTCGAGATCTTCCCGATTAACGCGTCGCGTCGCGGCGAATTAAGATCCTATCGGGACGAGTTTCTTTACAGTAAAAACTGTCCGGGACGACCTAGTTAAGCCAAACGTACTATATGCTCTCCTTTTCAATAGCGGCTGTTGTAATTCAAAGCAACGGAAACATTTTCGTTGCTCGGGGCGAATACATGCGAGGATTTCTCGCTCGTTTAAATATCGAGTCTTAAGAGTACGTAAGGAACCTTTTAATTTCGTCAATGAAACTGTTTATGAAATAGGATTTGACATTCAACACCCCCGATGAAGTCGTGGGATACAAAAACCACGTTCAAAGTTGATAATTGCGCGAAAAGGGGAAAATAATTTACATTATTCGAAAAAGAGGCAACTTATTTGGGAAAAGATTTTACTCGCAGGATGAAACGTGACTGTGCGTGTGAAGCACTTTATATGGGAGATGTATTAGATTATATGTGGAAGGTGAAGTTACAAGCTATCAAGAAAATTATTCCCTATATTAGTGTGAGTGTACACTACATTAAATTTCCGTTCAATGTGTACCAAATCCCAAATTGTAATGGAAAACCTAATTCATAAATATTGGAATTATGAGAAACATTGTTAAAAGAATGATGTTACAGAGGGTTCAAGTGAGGTTACAGAGTGTTACAAGTTAATTGCATTATAATATTCTAATGTAATTGCATAATTGACAACTTCTATTTTCACATTGCGTTCTACGTTGTAATTTACTTGAAAGGTAGGTAATTTTGTCAAAATGTAAGAACACAGTTGATCAACATTACATATTTTCCAAGTGTACTCAAATTGTTTCAAGAGATTTTATTAAAATTTTATTAATCAATTTTATAAACTGTGCAATGATAATGGGCCTGAACTTTTCTGGGTTGCTGTAGTTCTTGTTCGCTTTGAAATTGGGGAAGATTAAGAAATACTTCCAGGTTGAGGGATAATATAGGATAATGAAATAATTAAGGATGAATAGCACATTGCACATTGATGCACATAGCACATTGATGATATATGCGATAACACTTTTAGGTGAATTTAAAAAATTAACTTTAATATTGCCATGACCGGATGCTTCGTTTATTTGAGAGAGTTATGAGGCTCTTCATAATTTCCTGCTGAGAAAGGTACTTAATTTTTTGAGTTGTTTTTAATTAGGGGAGTTGGCAAATTGGTGGACTTGAGAATGCTCTGAATGAAGAGAGGAAAGCTTGGAAGTGAATGTCTAAGCAAATTGATCGGCTAAAACTTCGCTTTTACCAGTTGTAGTATTTTTCCCCCATTAGAGTAGTTAAAAAGGAGATAATGTTTTTCTCAAAATATTATTCAAATAAAATCCCAGTGTAAGCTGTTATGGATGTTTAATGTTTGTATAAAGTTATTATAGTTGGTCTGTTTGAAATCTGATGCGGCTTTTCTGAAGATATTTGTTAATACGTTCAGTTCTGATTTTAGACTGAGTGCTTCATGTGCTATCCAGAGTCTTCTCATTTGAATTATTCTAATTATGTATTTGGGCAGTTAATCCTAATTGGGTGCACTTTTACGAAGGAAAATGGATTTTAATATTTTAGTGTGTTAACAGTATTTTTATTAGATTAAGTTAATAATTGCCTGATATCTTTCAGCATTTCATGTGTTATATCCTTTCATGTATTTGGAATTTTAAATTTAAAAGTTTGTAATTATGTTACCCTCTTGAATTTGATACAATTGTTTTTAGAGATGGTATGGGCAAGGGTGGTGTAAGTGTCTGATCTGCAGATATAATGAATGAATGGACGAAATGTTGTCGAGCTCGATGAGGGAAGTTGAGTAAAGCTGGGGTATTATGTTGGTTATTTCGATATTTAGTATATCAGGAAACTTGTAGTAGGTGGGTTCAGGGGGAGAAATTACTCTTAATCTATATAATTAAGTAGTTGGGAGCCAGAGGTTTTGGTGATTCTACA
The DNA here is from genome assembly GCA_038098605.1 of Gryllus longicercus. Taxonomy (NCBI): domain Eukaryota; kingdom Metazoa; phylum Arthropoda; class Insecta; order Orthoptera; family Gryllidae; genus Gryllus; species Gryllus longicercus. The sequence goes on from JAZDUA010000367.1 coordinate 1,307,288, forward strand.
CTCCCAGGAAACGTGTTTAGCAAATGAGGTTCATCACCAAGACGTTTTAGGGTTGAGCGATTAAAATACAGAAATTGGCAAAATTTGACATTAGATTGTGTGTTTTATAAGCTACAAGTATATCAAGGACCCACCAAAATTGTATTCTGACTGCACAACGTGTTAGAAAGTATTCACTTTTCAATTACTTTAACAAGATTTATCCACATTTTCGTTGTCAGAGCCTGGCAATAAGAGGTTTTCTGTCGAAAAATTGTCATTTTGCACCAAAGCATTACAATACTTTCTCTATACTACGTAATCAGTTTGCGAGAAAGTAAAAAACAGCATCCCTAACTTCGCTTGGGTGTGTGCTTGGTCTAGTTAAATAGTACCATTGTGTGTTGGTTAGTAAACTTGATACCATACTATGACTACTATACTGTGTATACATTATATTATATACTATGTATATATTACAGTTGATCATTGAGAGCATGATTAGAACTTCAGTATCAGGAACATAATTTTCTTAAGAGAGTGATAATATTTACTTAAGTTGCTTTATTCTTGGAAAATAGTTTTAAACTAGAATTTGGATTATTTAAAAAAAAAAATCATGACTGTATTCTCAGGTTTTGCACAGAAGTCGTCGTAGAGAGTACTCTCAGTAGAAAAATAAAAAAATGCATAATAAATTAATGAGTTGCGAAACCACATTTGTAAGAAAAACAGTGCTAGGTTTCGATGCCACATATTCTGATATACGAATGGTTAAATGAACTGAGCATAAACAGTAGTATATCTACGATCGGCCAATAAGAAAAACTGACTGTAAAAAGACATTGAATTAAAAGCGGCAAATGGGTCAGCGGCGGTGCTTGCAAATGGCCGCTGCGGGAGAAAAGAAAGGCGTGGGGCGCTACGAAAGGGATCTGGTGAACGCAACGAGCCATCGAAAAGAGGCAGAGTCCAAAAACCCAACATAACAACACCAATATCCTAAAATTAACCTTAATTTTGGATAATTAAGTGTCCAATTAAGGGAAGAAGCGTCCATTTCAGACTCTTGTGTGTTTCTGTATTTGGTTGGTGCTGCTACCTTTAGACTAAAGCTAGCTGCGCCCACTTAAAATTGCAACACCAATTAAAAGAATGTTAAATTACATATTTTTCTGATGGTTATCGAAGCAAAGAGAAAAACTAAAAGAGTTTGATCTAGATGTGTTACTACAAAGTATATTATGGACATGTTATTGAAAGGCAATTTTTGGCATCATGTAAATGCGATTGAATAAGGGTAGTACCAAGCTATCCCTAATGAAGAGCTTCCAGCAATCAAATCTTGGTACCCCATGGCATGTTTAAATTCTGTTTCCAAAAAAATATTAAAAGAATTATGAACTATATCTCTGTACATCCTGAGGAAATTCAAAAACGTAATTTCAATATTTTAGGAGTAAGATACTTGTCAGAAAATTAACGACTCTAAAGCCTTTCATTGTTTGATGCCACTTTCAGAAATCATGATAAAAAGCAAGAACAGATCATCATCGTCTGAAAGAGAACATCACGATCAAAAACTGCGCTATCGACACTTCAAAACATAAATTCATCATATTTTTGGCGATTTTTTAATACGCTATACTTAAATTTAATTTGTTTAACACTATTTAAGTTGATGGGTTTTGACGTCCGTATTTCCATTTCCATGTTTGTATGATGCATCAATTAATTAGTATTAAAGTAATAAGAATGCTATTAGATGGCAATGGATGATGGCAGAGTATATTTAAGAATGATTCCTTGTCACTGTTTGCCATGGGTTTGACGATAAAATATTTCACAAATGCTTCACTTAAGTCTTTTCGCCTGAAAAAGCCAACCGAATTCGAACAAAATACCATTACAAAGAAAAGCATAGTAATTAATAACATGCACATTTTTAGCACAGAAAGCAATGCAGGCTATCACATGCGAACATTCCACATGCGTAGACTATTGATGTACTTACCATTCTATAAATAAAAAAACTTTAAGGTTGAAAATATAAACCATCTAATGAACTGTCAGTATTTGACATTATTTTTTATACATGTACTCAATTGTTTAATTTCGGAGAGTTGAAGAGGAAACTAATCTCTTTCTGAATGTCTAAAGACAGTCCACATTCACATAGGAAAAGCAAAGCAATTCCTCCAAGAAACTATTAGTGATAATAGAGAGCATGCGAACAAACAATGAGGAAGGAACAACCGTTAATTTCAATCAACGTATGTTAACATTGAACCAGCAGTGAGTTGAATGAATTCTCACGTAGTTGCAGTTTGAAACGATGAGTATACGAGTGAAAGGGTTAAAGTCAGATAGGTCATTTTGCCGAAACCTCCTGTTGTCATGTTTGTTTTGAGATCTAGATAAACACAAGAACAAGAGTTATTAAATAATGGATCGTGTTGGTAACAATAATGCGGACTGAACCTGACACCGAATGTTAGAATTAATTAATTAAGTTCACTTGCCCAAAATGGCTGAGAGGTTTGCACTGGAAAGATACACGGTTTTTTAACACGCCGGTTGCAAAATTTGTTGTTTTTTTGTGCTTGTTTTCCGTGTGCGGAACTGCTAATTTTTTCACAGTGTGTGAAACATGCGCGAAACATCTGAAACGATTCGCAATTGTCTTTCGTTTCGACGACGTCTTTGTTTATTATTTGCAAACAATAGTGTTACGACACTGAGTGGAATCCATTTACTTTTGTACAAGGAAGGTAAAAAAAATTTAAATCCCTTTCCTTGTCGCATTGCTTTTCGCTCACGGCGTGATAAAAAGTAGTATTCGCAACCCGGGCGCGAGGTGATTCCCGCTCTCGCTACTCTCGGACGACAAACTCGACTCGTGTGTGAATCACCTGTTTCGCGCCCTTGATACGGAAACGACTATTTTCTACCCTCCCTATCGATTAAATATTAAAATGTCTGTTGCCACGATGTCGAGACGTGTCTGACTTGCACCCTTGCGAAGCGGGGAGCGGGGAGCGGGGAGCGGGGCTGGGGCTGGGGATGCGGTACTCACTCGGTAGCCCTTCTCGCCGTAGGAGCCGTACTCGCCGGCGACGCCCTTCTCGCCCTTGAAGCCCCATGGGCCGTCGGGCCCGATGTCGCCGTGGGGGCCCTCGGGGCCCGGCAGCCCGCCCACGCCGCGCTCGCCCTGCGCGCCGCGCACCCCCGCGCAGTCGCACTTGAAGCCCGGCGCGCAGCCCTTGCACGCCTGCGCACGCACACAAACAAGGAATAAGTACATACATAAATACACACAAAAATTAATACAAAGTACATAAATAAATAAATATATAAATATATAAATAAATGCATAGAGACACTAGCGGTGCAACAAAATCAATAATATTTTTCCGCCCCGAGACCCGAACTCACATCCATAGAGTGAACTTGCCGAAACTCATACCTCTACGCCACAGAAGCGCCGTATGGTCGCACTCGGGTACACGCATAAAAACACATAAACGCTCGTTTCATATAAAATCCCTTAAAAATCAAAACACCCAAAGCCTCCAGTTCGTTTAGTTTGATCAGAGAATATCAATTTTTGAGAAAATAGGCTGAACGGTTTAGGTGCTAGTGTTGACCACGAAAGCACGGACAGATAGACGTTTTGCCGTCAATCGATTTTTCGGTATAAAGGACACACAAAACAAAAATATAAATACATGTCTTTACTGATGGTGTAGCTCACACCACTTGGCTTGCTCTTCCGCCTGGCCAATTTAGAATGTTTATTCAAAATTACAATAATATATAATAGCTAGTAGTGTTAGTACAGCACATCCTGACTCGCATTATTACTAAATTTACAATTTTCTGCAATTTTTCAAGAAACAGAGTTTTGCGACGCTCATATTCCGTTAGCCTAAATGTCACAAATTTCTAGAAGACTGTTAAAAACTATTCCTTTTTGCCAATGAATATGCAGTAGGAAATTTCACACCACGGCCTCACGCGCGTGACATTTGCCCCTGATTGGTAGGGAACTTCTTATGCACAGGTGTTTTGAGGGTCACGTACTCACGCAGTCAAGGAGATCCCAGGTGCCCTGGATTAATTAAAAAAATTTTAAAATATAAAATTAGAAAGCATTATGTACATCAGTAAACAGCAATCCTTTTCCCAACACTTCATCATCGATAAGAGAATTTATGAGGCGAGATGTCTTCATCCCCTGCCCGGAAATCAAATGAGGAAGAACGTTTTTAGAATTTTTTTTGATTTTAGATTTGCTTTCGCGTGGATTGATGTTTTTTTATTCCGTTGTTATATAAGATCTTATATATATATATATATATATATATATATATATATATATATATATATATAATCTACAGAATATCAGTTATATTAGGTTCATCTATATATATATATATATATATATATATATATATATATATATATATATATATATATATATAATCTAGCCTTCTTCCTGCCTTCTTCGACTCCACGCTTCTCGGATGAACCTTCTAGAGATCTAAAAGGAAAGACCTCGCCGGGCAAACAAATATTGAATGAACTAATTAGTTAGATGGCACTGTTCATAACTCCGATTAGAGCACTGTTTTTCTCGTTTCAGATGGTTGCCACAGCTCCCCTGCAAACGCCCAGCAGTCGTAACCTTTCGAAGTCATTGGGATGGAGCATCGCGCAGCTAACGGCGGGGGAGTCGCAGGAGCGCACGCGGGCCGCAGCCCAAAGGATAAAGGGAGGTGAGTGCGGGAGGGCGCCCGCGAGGGCCCTGAGCCCAGCGCCTGTCTGCGGGCAACTGGAGCGGCCCTGGTTTGCGGTTCTGCTTTCGCACGTGCTGACGAGTCATTGAGTGTGGGTATTTTGTGTGGCCGGCACATCAACTCGGGTCACTTGAGTACAAAATAACGTAAACTGGCAACTAAATACGATCATCATTAGCTTCTTCTGACAACTTCCATTTCATCACAGCACACTCAGTCATTCACACACAAATTAATCCAATGACTGCAGTATATGTTAAAGCCGGTAAGGGGCGGAGTTGCTCCCCACTGGCGCCTACCTGTAAGTCGGATTCCACCGTTTCCCCCTCCAGGGATCCGTCTCAGAGAACCACCCCGGCTAGAAATCTCTAGGTTCCCTACTTGTCTCCAGATGTGTAAAGAAGAGGAACAAATGTAAGTATGTGACAGAGAAGGGGAAGTGAAATAGCAGTGAAGAGATGATGGCGCCAAGTGTGTAGAACTCGGTATTAGGGTACTGTTCCTGCATTCGCTTGGTATTGCTCGGATAAATCACAGAAACTACCGATCAAGCATACGGACTCAAGAATTCTTCTCCAGGTAACGGCTGAATTAGACCTGGCTATCTAGTAAGTCGAAAATCCCACACCGACGGTCACGGAGCCCAATATTCTCCCGGACTAAGACGCTTCTTGCCACAGCTGCTGCCCTGAGCACTCTCAGCCGGCGATGTCAAAAGTTAGCCTCTGGGGCTTCCACCCCATTCGTTGTTTCATGTGCTGCCCAACAAACCATTCGCCATTGATTAAAAAAGAAACGCGTTCGCACATGGGGCCACGCAACGCGTGTCATGGCATCGGCGCGCGTTCAGGCAAGTGGTTGCCACATGTCGGCCCTCACCCCCCACCCCCTCCGCGCTTGGCCCTCCAACAGCCGAAGAGCACTGTGCAGCCGCCCTTCGCATCTGGAGTGCCACAAGGCTCTGCTCCGTGTTCCCGGTTCGGGTAATATGATATCGGGTGTGATGGCAATAAAAAATCTCATGCGATTCCAAACCAGGAGGTAAATTCTCAAATTTAATAACTTTTTACGTAAATTGGAAAATACTGCTATGTCATTCGGGCATTTCTCATCAAAAACAAAAAAAATTAAAGGTCCGGATATCCTTAAAAGTTATGGAAAACTGAACTTCACATTGCATATTGTTTCGATTTTATTTTTGTATCGTATTATAAATTTAATTGAAGATGCAGTTTTCTATTATACATATTTTAGCGTTGGATAAAACGTATCTTTCGAAATCCTCACATTGATGAACTCTTAACGCTCAAAATTTCTAAGAACTTCTATACACAAAAATATTTCATGTTTAATGTTTCTGAAACTAATCATATGTTTATAAAATGGCCTAAACTACACGTAAACAATTATTTTGACACTCACTGATGTCAAATTAAATAGGTCTTGATCAGCGAATGACACGTAGTAATGATATAAAATATGTGTGAGGCTAGAGTGCATACTTCTGTTACTCTGACAACTAGAGGATGATCACATGAAATTAAGTGTTATGTTAATGTGTTAATGAATTAAGTTTGCAAGAACAGTAGGCATCAAAACTTATTTTTAAGAAATATGATAAAATTCATAATTTCCTTATGAAAATTTAGTCAATTGACAGATTAATTAAAAGTGATTAAAGTAAACAATACAGAGTAAACGAAATTTGGCTTCTACATCTTGGCTGTTTAGCTGTTTGATATTTTCATTTACTCGCACACGTATTTCTAAATGGTTTTTCTGGTGATTTAAACTCGGTCACTTCCACTGGTTTAAAACGTGACTCATCCTCAATTCTCATATTAATTCTGAAAGTATTCTTTGGATTAGTGAAATCGGAACAATTTAAGTCATTAGTGAAAACTATTCCCAACCTCAAACGGATCTGACACTAAGAAATTAGCAACTGGCGCTCGGATTATCTGTCTGGTGGAAGAAATTGAATGATTGATTGATTGATTGATTAGTGATTCGGGGAGCGTCAATTGCTAAGTCTGATATGTAAAGTGCATGTTTTATCGCGGGAGGGGGCGGTGATCTTCTCCTGTTGGTTGGTGCGATCCGGCGTCTACCTACCTGTCGGCTTGCGAAGTTTCCCGTCAACGAGGTATTTCCCTGCAGCGGGGGACCGCCCCAGCCGGGTCAAGCTTAAGCCCCCGACTCGTCTCTCGACGTATGTGGCAGTGTTGTGCATGTGAGACTAAGGGGTAAGCATAGGACGAGGAAGAGAAAGGAAAATTCGCGGTCCGTGGTACTACTCCGGCAATCGCTAGGTAGAGAAACAACGGAAAACTACTAACCAGAACAGCCGGCCGCTAGAATTCTCCTCCAAACAGCGGCTGAATGTGACATAGCTATCTAGCAAAAGTCTAAAATCTCTCGACACGAGAACCTCCCGGGCAGAGGCACTGCACCGACGTCGGCCGGTGTTGGTTTGGCAGGGGGCGCGGGTTTCGGCGATGCGCGAGTGTTTGAGCCGCTGTCAAAGCCGCGTGCGCTGGCGTGAAGGGCGCGGCCGAGCCTCGTGCGGCGCGCGGGGGCGGAACGCTGCCAGACAAAAGCGCCACGCGTGGGCGCGTGTGCGGGCGAGCGAGGCGTCGCCCCGGGCGTGGGCGTGCGCCCTACGCCCACCCACAGCCGCACGCGCCCGCCCAGCGAAAGGCTCGCATTGCCAACCGCCTTTTAGAACCCATTCACTCTCTTTAATCTGTAAGTTACCCCGCTATTCAGACGTCTGTAGTGAACAAGGATTTGGAGAGTCCACACCGACTTGGATGTGACACGGCATCATTTGATGCAGTGCCAGTGGCCAGGAGATCCTAGGATTCGGTCCTAGGTCGAGTTCAGTCTGCTTGGAGGAGAATTCTAGCCGGCTGCTCTGATCGATGTTTTCCTGGGGTACCTCCTGTTCACACCAGGCGAATGCCGGAGCAGTGCCCTAACAATCCCGGCCACCGACCGCTCACGATATTTCCTTCATTTTTCTTGTTCTATCCCCACCCTCATACTTACACACACACTTACATGCACTACACATACTGGGAGAGCAACCAGATTAGAGCTTGTCTAGGCTGGAGCGGTACCCTACTAGTGGGCGATACCTAGTTGTGGAAAACTCCGCAAGCCTATGGGTAGGTCGCCATCGAAACTCGCCATAAAACACAAACTCCACTTACGGGACTAATGACCTTAGCAGTTGTCGCGCTCGGAATCACTAATTAATCAGTAACCGTTCCTTCCTGTTCTGCAACAGTTGCCTTTTTCCTGGATTCCTTTGAGCGGCGCGGGGCGCGGGGCGCGTGGCTGCGGGCGCAGAGGCCGCGCGTGACGTGACGCGCGTCGTCCGTCGCGTCGGGAGGAAGCGGCGAATTTGTGGCTTCGCGTGACTTCGCGCGGACGCGCCCGCGCCCACCCCTCCGCCCCCGCGGCCGCACCATGCGCACGCGCGGATTCCACGGCGCCCTCGACGCCGCCGCGCCCAACACAGGGCGGGGATACACAAAACGACTACAGCCTAAAAAGAGGATCTGGACGATCCGGGGGATTCCGCGTCGACGGCTGTCGGCGTCTCGACCGCCGTCTTCCTCAGGGCTGGTCTGCGAATCACCCTGGCAGATCAGCCCTGAGGAAGACCACGACAAGATTATCGAAATGTTGCCACCACAGCCTTTGACGCGGCGTCACCCGGACAGCCAAGAGCATTTGCATAACTGGCCGCGGAAGCCTACGACTTAGACACTAGAACCTAAAAAGTTTGGCAAAAAATATTTTTTTTATAGATTTTATCATTTTTAATAACAGGAATCACGTAAATGTACTTCCGGCGTTGTTTTAATAGATTTTTATTTTGCCTAGTTTGACCTCTTTCAAATTATGACGCCTATTTTCGGCATTTTGCCTTGTTTTTGTCTTTCCTCATTATTTTCCTTGCTTTCCCCTTGCATTGGTCTCGATAAGACTGAAAACAACGTGCAAGCCTGTACAACTCGAAGGGACGGTATTTTTTTCTGTGGATGCAAAGGCTCCAAGGTCACGTAGTGTTAAAAGTCTAAATAAAAAAGAATATACCAGTAAATATTTTTTCATTTTTTACATTGATACTGTCTGTCTTTGTTCACTCACGAGGAATCCCTTCCTACATTTGATTATGGCCTCGAATCCCTTTTGTGGTCAGAGCTGTATACTATACATGATGTACCCTTTACGAAAAGTACAATTCCGTTTTTACTTCTGCCATTTGAAGATTCACACGGGATGCCACAATAGCATTTCGAAGAGCCCGTGAGGACGAGTAAAACAAATTCGTAGTCAAGATCTCGCGTGGTTATAAGGAATCATTTTAGTTATCAATTTTTTACAGTCCTTTCTTTTAAATGGCGATTTTTCATTGTTTATATACCTTTTTCACTCCTACTTTAGCCATAATTAATGCCTTTTGGATGCCTATTTTAGTAAAAATAAATGTCTTTTTGTCTGCGTATGTTGAGTAAAATAAATGCCCGAACTTCCGGCCTATGTTAATAAACCAGTGGCTCCATCAGACTAAATTAATTATCAATTATTTCCACATAAGAATGCCATTCCACAAAGAGGACTTTCAGGAGGACATTTCAGCAGGATATCGAATCCCAAAAGAATCGGGGCCAAACCCCTTCCGGATTACATAGGTCAACAATGAAAAATCATCATAAATAAAATTGTGTTATTGCCAATGTATCATGCTCTGATTCCAAACATGTACCTAGAATTTCTCTAAAACGAATCCTTTTTATAAGTTGGTTTTAATATTGCGAATTATCCCCCAAAATAATTATTTACCTACTCAATAATGAAAAATCATCATAATAGAAAATGTGCGAGTTTTACCAAGTGTCACGCTCTGATCCCAAATATATGCTTAAGTTTTCTCTAGCACGAATAGCTTCTGAGATAGGATGGTTTCCATATGGTGCCTGTGCGAATCTCCATGAGGAAAGCAAAATGACAAAACGGATCTCGCTCACGGAGCGTCACCGCATCTGCCAAATCCGTTCGCAATTCGATTCAGAGAAACCCACACTGCGCCGGGCAGCCCAAAGGCTTGGGGATTGGGATTAGAGCGGTTGAACTGCCATCCACCTTTCCCCTTCCAATTTGGCGACTTACTTCAGGAATAAACAAATCACAAAGTCTAATATGAATACAGCCCCATGAATAATGGACTTTATGCTGGCACAACAATCTTATTTTCTTAGAGCGCGTAACGACGGAGTGGTTTGAAGGAGCGCGTGAAGCTAGTGAAGCGCGCCTTCGTGCAGCAGCTCCCTTCATCCTGCCTCTCTCGCCCGTTCAGAACATCCGACTTCCGCGCGATGCTCCGGGCGGACACCAGATTGGAGATGCAGGCCCGGTATTAGGGTCACCATACGTCCTCTTTCCCCTATTCCCATCTTCTCCTATTGAAATAAGAAAAAAAAAACTGTCCGGGTGGATTGTACAAAAGAAAGAACGAAGTGCCCTCATTCTTTATTGGAAAGGGAGTTCAAATGAAATGAAGACGTATGATGCAGCGCTTTTTTCCAACATTTTTGCTCCGACATCATAACATTTTATTGTTGTATAAGTAAATGACATTTAACTTCAACGACCTCGTCTAACAGCCAAAATCCATTGATCAACTAGATCTACATTTACGTCTTTTTCTCCATGAAATGCGACAGTGCTGCCGTTAACTGGACAACACATTGTACAACCTATCTTATAATGGTGCTTCTTATAGATTCTGTGCTCTGTGGTCATTATTTTTCGAACAGGAAGACGAAAAGAAAAGCCTTGTTTAATCATAATCACATTCTTAATAGTCCAAAGCAATTGCTTCAGGGTTCAAAGCAAAGTTTTAATTGTTTAGGGAGATTTCATCATCCCCGAAATACTTCTGGTATAGAAGATGAAAATAACAACGATGTAGGCCTATGATATGAAAGTGATGACAATGGAATATTTATTTTGTCAGTAGTATTTCGTCTTTAAATAAAAATAAAATATTATTATTATTATTATTATTATTATTATTATAAAACAGTTTATATAAAGTGTCCTCTTTTTTATAAGAAATGTCCTCTTTTTGCATAATGTAAGTATGAAAACCGTAGTTGGTATACGAGAGTATACACCCCGCAGACATCGTTCTATTGCCTGCCTTTCATTTAGCGGTGTTGTTATGTGAGATTTTCGAAACATCTCAAAAAGGTGGCGTCTGACAGGCCACGCCCTCTCCCACTGCCCAAAGGCAAACAACACTGCGAAGATCGTAACGTTTAAAACACTTTTCGTAATACTATAATGTTGAAGCTACAAAACGACCTCGAAAATAAGATTGTAAAACAGCTTTTGACGCCTTTCATGAAGAACAATGAAAAAATGGATTGTAGCCAAAGACTACATATGTAAACAGCTCTTGGGTTTTTCTTAAAACGATGTTACGAAAAGTATTGAACGATGTACAATCGATAAAACAAATAATGGACTCTGCGTACAAATTCCAATAGCGTCAGTTGTACGCATCTCAATCACTACTACTTTCCGCGCCTATTTTAGAGAAAATGAATGGCTGAACGCGTGCTCCGCTGGTACGCAAGGAGCCGAGGTGAGGTGAGGCGAGGCGAGGCGCTCGGCTGTGAGCAGCGCGGGCGTTATGGAGCATTGTATGCGGCTGCCGTGAGAGGAAGGAGGGGACGCGGGGTGGGGCTTGGTGTGGCGAGGGTGGGCCGCCGGGCAGGGAGCGGGCGGGGAGCGGGGCGTAGAGCGGTGCACGAGGCGGGGAAGGGGGGGGTGGCGGGGCGCGGGGCTGGGAGCGGGGCTGGCAACGCGGCGGAGGGCAGAGCAGGGCGGGGCGTGTGGGTGCAGGACGCGTGGCTGGCCACGGGACACTCTGTGCCTGCCTAGACTGCAAAGGGACATTATGTGCCGGTTTCAAGTACCTCTAGTAAAATCGCGTTGGCCTACACATGTTTCACCACGTAACATATGAACTAGATTAAATTAACACTGGTTTTATATTTGAACATATCGAGAGGTTGGCCCTTTTTTGGCTGCATTGTGGACGTAACTTTGCAACTACAGAATTGCACACAACCCGATGCAAGAAGGTCAGCCTCGACGTATTGCAACTTCTTAGATCCTATCTATTTAGCTCTGTGGGATACGAAAAGTAAAAAGGGGATTTAAATATTCACAATTGATGTTTTTCCGAACGGAATTTCTCGCAAATCCGGAAGCAAATGTCGATGGCTCCACCCTTCCGACCCGAGACTTCCTCCGCCGTGTTTCACTCCCTGCATTGTCCCCACGTGGAGACAGCTGAGCCAACAGCGGCCGTTCCTTCGAGGTGTGACTCCACTGCGCTTACTCTGTCCTAAAAATATTTCGTTAGTAGAAACGCAAATATTCGCGGAGAGCAAACAGTTTCGGAGCCATAAAGGAAGGAGCGAGGCAGGCGGGGCGGCGTCTCCCTCCACTCGCGTTTGGCCTCAACGGAGCTGCTCAGCTGCTGCGCCAGACGCTCCTCTGCTGTGAGCCTCGTAACCAGGCCCTTGGTCCTACGCAACAAACTTGACTTTCGGGGGGGGGGGGGTCAGACCCCAAAAAAAAAGGCATCGTGGACCTTTCGACAACCCTTATCCTCCCTCTTCGAAGGCGCACACGTTCACTGTTGGACATCGAAACACACTCATGAGCAAACTGACGTACCGATTGTATACGTATCAATCTGACATACCGATACCCCAGCCACCTCAGAATCGGTATGGCAGTTTGCTCATCTACATTTATATGTTTACTTTTTTGTCTACTCTATTTTTTATTTTACTTTTCTATTTTTTACTTCACTTAAGCTTAGCACTAATTTTGCTTAAACTTTTGTTGAATTAATGGTAACATTATGTAATACAAGGTCTGTCCCAAAAGTAAGTTGAATGACCTTGCGCCGCCGAAGCAAGCCACTAGCAAGGGGCGTCAAGTGACGTGAATGGTTGTGTGGGGTTTAGGGAAGCCAAGGATAAACACGTCAGTGTTCTGCAGGCTCTTCCACAGTGTGCATCGCTGCTAGTTTCAACCCTTGTGTTAGTGACGCGTCGGAATTTTAAGATGCCCCGTTTCACGGACCAGCGTTACGCAATAAAATTTTGTGTTGCGCTTAAGAAAACGGGCGCTCAGACCGTTGCCATGCTAAGGGAAGCTTATGGTGATAGCACCATGTCCAAAAATATGGTTTACCGCTGGCACAAGATGTTTCGAGAGGACAGAGAGGACGCCGAGGATGAAGACCGCTCTGGACGCCCGTCAACGTCACATTCCGATCAAAATGTGAAGAAAGTGAGGGACATGCTGAACTCTAATCGACGCCTGAGTGTTAGAATGCTGGCAGATGAGTGTAATATCCCTAAAAGTACTGTGCATCGCATTGTTACCGAAGATTTGGGCATGCGGAAGATCTGTGCGAAGATGGTCCCCTAGGTGTTTTCCGATGAACAGAAGGCTGATCGAGCAAGGATTTCGCGTGACCTCTTGGAGCAGTGTGAAAATGATCCGAATTTTTTGGATAAGCCCCGACTTGGCACCACTGGACTTCTTTTTGTTCCCGAGGATCAAGAAGGAACTCAAGGGCCACCATTTCGGGACTTTGGAAGCCGTCAAAGAAGCAACGACGAGGTGCTTGAAGGAGGTCTCTGTCGACGCCTTCCAGGGTGCGTTCAGCGACTGGGAAAAACGCTGGCGCAGGTGTTCCGACGCGGAAGGAATCTACTTTGAAGAATTTTAGTTACTTGTATATTTATCTGCAATAAATCTTTTTTCTTGGACTTATTCAACTTACTTTTGGGACAGACCTTGTAGATACAATTTTATCTTAAATTTAGATATGTTACTTGTTTGTAGCACTTAAGATGAATGCAATGCTACCGAAAAAGCTTTCTGCCAAAATAATCACCTACGATAAAACAACCCCTCAAATTAGTAACTTTGAAATCAAACAGACACTTCAGTGTGTTTAATAGGGGTACGGGTATTTCCATAATTCTGGGATGATTCCTTGAGAGTTTGTGGATGTAATGCGGGCAATGTAAGGCGACTTGCAATTTTCTTCTAAATAACCATGTGCTTAATCATGAATGGCAACTGTACTTGTGGCTGTGTAGTTGTTTCAAATGTAATGAGTCTCCTGGCGGCGGGAACTCAGCGAAGGCCCTTTGTGAATCGGAGGCGCAGCAGCGACGGGGGAGCGCGGCGGCGCCCGTTCATTCACGCGTGCGTGCGTGCGTGCGTGCGCGCACGGGTGATGGCCCCGCTCGTGCGCCGTCACGCGGGGGACGCATGGACGGCTGCGCGGCGCCGCCACTGGTCCGTGCGGTTTCGCCTCTCCCTCCCCCCTCACCCCCCCACACAAACTCGCCGCTTATTTCTCTCCTTCTTACACCGATAGATATGTTGCACTACAATGTACTAAACATATTTTTAGTAAGCGATCATATAGTAATGACATATTCTCGTAGTAAGATTCGCTGGACATGATTTTCGTTTCGTTTAAGCAATCATACAACTGAAATTAGTAAGTAAATGAAAAAAGGTAATTGTCAATGGAACTGTAGTTGTTTCGGCTACACTTTTGATACATCAATATATATATATATATATATATATATATATATATATATATATATAGAGAGAGAGAGAGAGAGAGAGAGAGAGAAATATAGATATAATGATTTATTATTCACTTTTCAATAAATCGAAATATTAATTAGTAACTTGACCGCCTGTATATACGCCTAAGCAATATTATTCTTTATTATTTCTCCAGTAATTTGTATATCTACGAGTCATTTATCAGAATTACATTTTGTTACTTAAACTATCTTTGAAGACAAAGATAATTATAATGGTGTAACAAACATAACTCTTCTATAAATAATACTTATTTTAGGATAGTGGGTTATCTTTATTTGTGCCCATTCATCAATGAAGTGTCCTCTATCGTATTAGAATATCTCGCAAATAAAGTCCCTTCAGAGAGAAAGAGAGAGGGAATGACCTGTGTTAGGTCAATTCCAACGTTACTGTTTCCTCTCGGGAGTCTGAATGGTCTTTGATTCATTCGGACTTTGACACAAACTAAGATATGTGTTTCACTGAGTAGCAAAGAGAAATACAAAAGTGAACCAGCAGACGTTGTGAAAGAACTGCTCAATTTTGAGTGTCATCTAGACCAGTACGTGAATTGTATAATTCGAAGAATCGCCAAATATCTTGTGCAATCATAATTAACATAATGCTATGGAATTCGCATATTTCAAAACAAGAGAAGATTTAAAATGTTTAGCGGCGTTGTTCACCAGTTAATCGTAGCGACAGAAGCTGTACAACTGACGATTAGCGGGTAAGGTGGCTCGGTTACAACATTCGTTGCTACTGCACCATATTTGACCGCGAGGTCTTAGTGGTTCAAGTCCCGGCAGTGGTGGACTTTTACACTAGCTACATAAGAGGAATTCTGTGGGAGAATGCTAGCGGCGAAAGTAATGCCAAAAGGTGTTGACGCAAACGGTAAAACGAAATGCAATCAGAGGCTTCCGTGGTCAGTCATGTGAAGGCTCTCTGCTGACGGGTGGCCCCAAGTCGAGGGCTGTGTTGCCGACTGTAGCTGTGACCATCATATTGCGGTCTTCTTTCAGCGTGGTACTCCAGCCCTGAAGAAGGCCAGGGTTGCCGACGTGCCGGTTGAAACGTCGGCAACCCTGCCCTCAAGTCGGCGTCACCCGTCAACCGAGAGCCTTCACGGTGCCCGAAACGTCCAGTCGCTCACTCGGCCGGCGTGTCGGCGCTGTCGTTCGTGAACGCAAGGGCCTCGTGCGTGACGGCGTCTGCGCCTGCGCGAGGGCGGACGTTTCGCTGACGGGGCGCGTGAGGGCGCGCGGGCTCGAACCGGACCCCTCCGCTCCGCACATGCATTATGCAGCGCCACGCCCCCTCGCACGCAGCGGCCTCAACGGCGCTGCTCTCGAGCGGAAATGAATTTTTTTAGTGGAGAGCTATGACGAATCTATACATTAATATGTACAGTATATGGTTCTCTGTACATTTTAGACAATTTCGTAAAAAAATGAGAAATATTTATAACTTAATTTCTTTATTTCTCGTTCCCATCATCACCAAAGTAAGTTATAAATATTTCTCATTTTATTAGGAAATTGTCTAAAATATATAGAGGACCATGCACTACACCATATTTAGCATTGTTTAAGTTTATATGGAGTAGGAGTGAAGAAAAACAAAATCTTGTGTATAATAGTGTGTTACAAATGTATTAAATTAACATAAAAATCGGTGTGCCGTATCACGCTGCAACAAAACTTAGCTGCTAAGAGACAAATATTTCACTTCATATTTGCATTTGTAAACGTGAAAATTATTTTATTAATAATAGAAATATTAAATTTCGCACTTGAACAACATTATTTCTTACAAAAAGTCGTAGTGATGTTTTTTTCACTTAACATAACATTACACATAAAGAAATGCTACTGGAGAGAGTGTATTTGATTCCTGAAGGACTTTGCTCTGTTGACGGTTAAGAGACCAATTTTTATTGCATTTCTCAGCCATACGGGAGAAGTGAGAAGTACAGTGATCCCCCTGTTCTTACAGGTTTCGAAATTTCATAGGTATTAGAGAGAATAAGACAAACAAGACATGCTCGGCAGATGACGTAATAGAACATTTTTTTTAAATATATGCAATTATTATACATGTTTATACTTTGGCAAAATAACCTCAATAATGTTAAAATTGAAAAATAATGAGTTACGGTCGAATTTTGGCCTCTGGGCGACCACGAGTTTACTTTCATCGATTTTTCAACTACGCGCACTTTTAAACGACGAGACAAATATCGCTCTCCCCGATCCGAATGGCCGCGATCGTTAAGACTATAGTGCCGTAGCGAACTCGGACCGAAGGATCGTGGGTTGGAGTCCCACCTGGGGCATGCTTGTGTTTTGTGTTCATCCTTTCACCCTGTCATCACCATATCATTACATCTTCACAGTTACTATACCGTCAAATGCAATAGTGATCGCTAATAACCTAGATGTTGATGCGATCTTAAATAACAAAAAAAAATCGCACTGAGAACCTCCCAATATTTCCTTCTTCCTGCGTAATCGCCCTTATCCGACAGCCCTCCTGCGGCACAAGAAGAAACATTGCTGATGGAGTCTTCGGGTCGAAGGGGGAAACTGCTTGATTCGGCTGCCATGCATTGATTGTTTGTTTGTTTGTTTGTTTGTTTTTCAAGTAAATGAACGCGCGACGCGGCAATGCGATGAAAGGAGCTGGCTCGCGGGTTGAGCGTGTTGAGCGTGTTGAGCGTGGGCTGGCGCAAGACCGCTTGAAAGGGCTGATCGTCCCCTTAGATCCCATCGCAATTTAATTTGCGGTGTGTTTTACTTGAAGTTTATGCTTCTGGCTTCCTTCTTGCTCGTAAAAAATGTCACGGCACAAACCGCCTCGGAGTTCGAAAGGCGATGCGACGAGGCAGCGGACGGGAGGTGCCACACAAGTGCAGTAGAGACATTTGCAGAATATAACTGATATTTCTTTCATTTTGTAACATTAGATGGACTTTTGTTAGAAGCAGTAGATATGATTCACTATTTTTACGGTCTTCAGTTGTCTCATTGCACGTCTGGTAAGTCGACGCTGCATTGTTCCGCCTTCAGCTTCAATGGAAGTGAAAGTAGTCGTGAAGAATGGAGTTATGTAAATTAGAATGTTTTCAGTTTGTCTAAGCAGAAAAGATAATAAAAATTCGGTGTTTAAGTAGGTGCAGAGTATAAGTACGTCTGCGCAGTAGGGTGAACTATATTCCACCATTATAATTATGTGATTTGATGTGCTCAAAGATTCGTTTTCTACACGTCGTAATACAACACGATTACGACATCTTTGTCATCTATGTATTCCTTTACAATAGAAAAAAATAATCATGGTAATGATTTTACTGCGTTGAAAAAATTATGCCACAATTAATTGACAGGCAATTTAGAGTGATTTCAGAACACAAAACCATTGTGCAATGTAAAGAGGTAGTGTTGTGACGCTTAGTCGGCAAATGAAGTAAAATCCCATGCATTACCACAGCAAGGCTCCAGAAGTTGTCTAGGATAACGAAGAGGAAGAGCAACGCAATCCTAGACCTTCGTTTGCAGATGCAGCGGTGATGTCACACAGATCCAAAGCGGTGGACGGGTAGATCGCTCATCGTCGTTCTTAGACTATCTACTCACATGCACTTGCAATAAAGCACGTAAGGAAAATATAATCGCACTATGTTCGAAAGACACCACAGTCTCAGCACCAAAACGGTTTTTACCTACTTTAAACAACAAATTGCGTATTATGAGATAGTAGTATTTTTTCAAAGCGCATGGCATGAAAATAATAACGGGAAAACTGGACTTTAATAAAATAATATGCTGAAATGTGTATTTTTTAGTGTTGCTCTGCAATAGAAATTTATTCTGAACACCAGTGCATGAATTCTATTCGATCAATGTGATTCTAAGGAGGCCGCGGGAAACGTAGAAATCAATCCTCGTACTAAGGAGGGAAAGGAGTCCTGCGACGCCGTTTTGGGGAGGTAGGTAAACGGCTTAAGAAAGGTCGACCGCGGGATGCTGTTGGTGTCGTCCCAGAGAGGTGCATCGAGAGCGGTGGCGGGGGGGGGGGGGGAGGCGCGGGGCGAGCTTGTTGCGCCGGGGAGGCCGAGATGGGGTGGGGCGGGAGGGGCGGAGGGGCGGGGCGCAGGACAGCTTTGAGGCGCCGCGCCGCGCCGTCGCCCTGACTAACGACCTGAGGATTAGTCGACGTCGCCGCGGCACCTGCGCCCCCCCCCCTTCCTCTCAGTGTCAGCCAACCTTAACCGCCCCACCCGCGCCCACCGCTTTCATGTGCGCAGAAGCCCCGATCCACCTTACACAATATTATACGATACGGGTCGTTGCGAAGGGCTGCGCGTTCTGCTGGCCCCAATCAGACGAGACCGCAAATGTGTTGGATATTATACGATTTTATTTCGAACAACGACTTCCAGAATGCGGCCTAATGCGCAATCTTATATTTCTAGATCGCTGATGTAAGAGACCAATGATATCCATTGGAGAGCTTTAATATTTGAAATTGAAGCTCCTGATTGGATAACAAAACCCTCTGGCTTAAGTCAACAGGGGCCAAGAAATTTCAACACAAGACTATTTTTTTCGTTCCATTAATTACTTGAAATCATCAAAGATGGTTAGTCCCGAAATGATATGATCGCGTTTAAAGACATTTCTTCTCTTTAAAGGACATCAATTGATGTCCGTGCAGTGCGTGTGACAGGTACGTTCTAGGGTTCGAGTCCCTACGGCGGCAGAATTTTCATTACCTACATAGGTGGGTCGAGTTCGGCTGCTGTCTCAAGGCGAATTCTGACTGACAGTTCGATAGTTTCCCGTGGTTTCCCCGATCAACATCAGGCGTGGTCCGAGCAGTGCCCTAACAAACGGGCCACGGATCGCGGTTGTGCTGGTACCCCGCTGGAGGGAGATCCTTGATTCGGAGAAACCCCGCAAGCCGACGGGTGGGTGGGTAGGTAGGTAAGCCATACAGCGGGGAAGACCGCCGCCACCCCCCGCGCTGAAACAAGCACTACGCGTGCGGGATTGATGAGCAGTTAGCGCGTGCGGAATCACTAATCAATCATCAACCGATCTGCAGATCGGCGTCGGATTTCACTTTCAGAGGGAAAAAACTTCCACCGCAGGCCCCGCCCTTGCTATTTGGCGATCGCGGAGTCGCTAACCGATCCGATGCCACGGCAGTATAGGGGGCCTGGGCCTGGGCCTGGGCCTGGGGCTGGGCTTGGGCCTGGCGCGGCGCCACCTGCGCGCGGCCTCGTGCGCGCGCGCGCGTGGGCCGACGGGCGTGGGCGCCCCCCCTGCCCCCCGCCCCGTGCCCCGTGCCCACGCGCCCCGCTTGCCCAATTCCGCCACCGGCACCGAGCACAGGTCGACCTCCCGCCGCCCAGCGTGCGCTGGCGACGGCGAACGGGGGCCAAACACGGGGGACCGCTTTCAGAAACGACGCATGTAATTTGTAGAGTTTTAACGAGAAACTGCGAACCAAACATTTTAAAGGTAGTATTTACGTCTATAGTGTTTGTTGTGTATGGTAGTAATGTCTGAAAAGGGAGTTTTCAAAAATTTCGAGAGACCTTTTTAAACAAATATATATTTAGGTATCATTTAAAAAGATTCTGCGCTCACTCGACGCGTACTGTTTTCTACACAAAAAAACGATCGCCGTTTGCAATTTTAGTTCTGAGAATAGAAGGGCACTGTAGAACAAGGGGCTATCACCGATATATTGTGAAAAAAACTTATTACCATTGTATAAAACTTCAAATATTATTATTTTAGTGCTGTTATTTAAATATAGTAGAATTATATGCAAGTGTACTGGTTTTAAAAGTTTTAAAATGTACTGAGTTACATTGAGAAAATTAACGTAAAACCCTCAATATCTCAGAAGTATGTCCATGTGAGATAGCCCTTCCATTTTCCTACTGAGCCCTTTCATTTTTTGTCAGTGCAAGGGTACCGGAACAATGTTTATCGCAACCCTATTATGGCACGTGGCAGTGTCATACTATGAGAGATGAATTCAGGGATTTCTTAAAACGTATTGTGTTTGTCGCCTACCAAAGTGATTTAACCAGTGGCAGAGAAGTCCAACCTCTGGCTTTGATATTCATCCAACTTAGGGCGTCGTGTCGGAGTCGTATAAGAGACTCTGAACATTTATAACGCAGTAGGGACAGTTCCGTATAAATCGGGACGGGTGGCTGCATTAATATCAAATCTGAAGCTGCCTACCTCTTTCGGTCTGGCAATCTTTGGACTCCATAAGCTGATATGAAGAGAGCAAATGTGTGTACAGTCGGCTGAGACGCAGCGAATGAAAGACGAACGAACCTCCGAAACTCTCCTCCCTCCATGCGTAATGCGTGCACGTAATCAGGGCATTTCACCCTAAGGATGGGCGCAGAAGGGCGTACTGCGCATTACGCCCTGAGGAATGTCGCTCAATGGCGACCGAAACGTCGGCACCTTTGCCATGGACGCGGCGTCACCCAGACAGTCAATTAAATATTCTGGCTTCATTTGTTCCGATTTCCCTCTCAAAAAGCACACAACCTTTTATCACAAAAAAGTTCATTAACTGTGGTAACACAGCAGAGAGGACTTTTATTATAAAATATTTTAAATGTCAATAAATACATTTCTCGCTTTGCGTATTTTTAAAGTTTTCATTGGGGATGAATTTAACCACAACGGTAGGTATTCATCAACAATTAAACTGTTTTGAAGCTGGATATCACAAAAAAAGTGATGGTTCTCGCCATGGTGAGGAATCCAACTACCGCACCAATTAACCACTTTGCTCATCTGGCTGCACAAGCAGAATATTTGATTTTTTTGAAGATTTTTTTAAAATAACGGTAGCTGAGGTTTCGTTGCAGCATTCTTGCAACTACGTGGACAAATATTGGCGAAGAACGAAACATTAACAGAAAAATAATCAATCAACGAAGAACAATTCTGAAGGCGAAAGTCTGCAAGATGCACGCAGCCTCTAGGAGGGCTCACGGATGCATCCCTCTAACTGCAGGACGTAGGGACGCTCCAATTCTACAGATCCGTTTCCGGAACTGATTCGTTTTTTCGATTCCCATAGAATCGGTTTTCGATTCCGTTGCTTCCGATTGTTGTTGGAATCCATTCCCACAAGACGAACCGAATCAACTGAATACCAATTTGTTTGTTGTTGAAATAATGCATATTTTAGTTCGTTCACTGTATTTTTCAGGGTTTTTGGAGATTTGCATTTATTATTATTATTATTATTATTATTATTATTATTATTATTATTATTATTATTATTATTATTATTATTATTATTATTATAGTGGCGTCGATGGTGTAACCGTTTGTGTATTGGGATGTTATTCCCAAGTTCGAACCCGATCGAAGCCGTGGATTCTTAAGGGCACACAAATTCTTCGTACGCCATCCTTTGGAAGGAAAGTAAAGCTGGCTGTCCCATGTTAGTAGATTTTCTGCATGTAAAATATCCTCATGCCCTCTGAGAAGAAGCCTCTGAGCTAAATTCAAATCGCGTGTTTAGTCGCCGGAGTAATGCCTTATTTCTCCCCTAGGTTGTGAAAGGAGCGTAACGATATGTTTATGGTCAGACGGAAAAGCAGGTCCGATGCCTAAGTTTCGCTTCGTAAAATAAGGCATCATTGAATTGAATGGAATCCTTTTCTTTCGATTCTAGAACCAAGTTTTCGATTCCGGAATCGACTCTTTTGCAGGAACCGAACGTCTCCAGCGGGACGTGGCGGACGCGGCGCTCGCAAGTGAGCATCGGAAGGCGTCTCGATGATTTCCTGCCTCTCGCGCGCGCGCCGCTCCTCGGCGCCGCCGCCGCCGCCGCTGTGGGCGGTGACGTCATGCGCGCGGGCCGCTCCCGCTGCCGCCTTCGCCGCTCCGCGCCGCGCCGCGCCGCGCCGCGTGCTGTTTGCCAGTCCCACGGCGACGCACGGCCCGCGCTGCCGCCGCCGCCGACACAATCAATTGGCTGCTGGAAACCGCGCTGACCTTTGCAAGCCAGGTCGAGCGAGCGGAGTCTCCTTCCCTCCATTCTGTGCGTTACGGACAATGACCGAATCTGGTTTATTCACGAGTGACCCGGTTCATTCGCACATCGGCCGGACGATTCGTAAGAAGCTGTATGAATAAAGGTGCTGGATCATTTGGGTCATTCGTCAATTATTCTCATAGCCCTGCGCACAGGCCTTCGCAACGCGGTGACCTAAAATCGTGAGAGCAGTAAGGAGATCGGAAAAGGTGCTTAAGCAACATTTCCCTGATTTTCTCCGTTTGAACCTGACAATTAAGGATTTTTGGAAGTTTATTTGATCTGGGTTGCTTCAGAATCAGCTGAGGGCGTTAGCGACCACTATTATTTCATGCATAAGTGACAACACTTCAAAGTGATAATCGACTTATACGACTCAACGAAAAAGTTGTAAGGAACTAAATTGTAAAAAAAAATATGTAGCATATTTTGGTACATGGTATTTTTTGTCTAAATTTTATATATTTTTTTAGATACAAGCAAAAAAGGACAATTTTTTTTTTCATGATTTTTGTTATATCTCAATTTCCAATGGAAATATTATTGGCTTTCTAATCAGTATCGCAAAGAACATCATTTACACGATATTTTTTGTGTAACAGCATTATACATTTGCAAGAATATCTATGTTAATTTGGGGAAACAACTTCATTGTGGCGTGATAGTTATTTGACATTTCTACGAAAAACCTGTTTGGTTTAGCGCTCCCAATCCACGATTTTCTCGCTGAGATTGGCTGAATGTGTAATGTCGTAATTATTCGTGTACGTCATAACGTGCGTCATGAGATGCCCTTTTATGGTCGATTTCTCGTAACGAAAACGTTTATAATAAAAAAATATAAAAATAGTTATTTATGCACCAAGAGCGTTATATGAAATTATAATGATAGAGCGGCGAAAAAAATCAACAAACGAGTCTTTGGCCCGAGGGCTTTTGTCGCACGAAATCATTAGAACCAGTTAACCTTCACGGTATGTACATACACGACTTTATTATTTATCTATTTTTTATGATTCAGATTTACTTATTTACTAATTGACAACATATTAACTTGTCTCGGTTTGTCTTTTCATATTTTCCTCCCATAAGGCCCTTTCATAATTCTTTCCATAAGATAACCAATAGCAACATTCAAACCTCGTAGCCTCGATGCTCTCAAAGCAGCTAAACTCTGCAGTGCGCATTGAGTCCGTATCGACGGCAATAACGAGCAGTAACGTATCAGCAAAAAAACGTGTATACATGTAAATTGCCACCACCCTGTCACCTTTTGGACGCAATTACACTTGCAAATATGTTCCACAACAATAAAGAAATCTAAGGGCAACTGGATGTAACAGGAAACCCGGATTCGAAACCTGGTCGGGGTGACCAATTCTTTGAACAAATTTAACTATTAAAAGTATTTATAATAACGAAACCGATAATATCTGGCCGGGTGGCAATCCTCGTGGCCGTGTTATGCACACGGTCGGTCTAGGACGCTCTTTGTCTAAAGCAAATTCCCCTCTTCCTCTGGGTTAATGGCACTTCGTGGGCGGCATACTACGCATTAATTAACTACGATTGTCGCGGTTTTCTTGGTTTGACAAAGGCAATGCGCGTTTCTGTCATTAGTAGCTGTAGCATCAGCGCTGTAGTA
The DNA here is from genome assembly GCA_038098605.1 of Gryllus longicercus. Lineage (NCBI taxonomy): Eukaryota > Metazoa > Arthropoda > Insecta > Orthoptera > Gryllidae > Gryllus > Gryllus longicercus. The sequence goes on from JAZDUA010000367.1 coordinate 1,331,525, forward strand.
ACTATAAGATGAGTAATTCTTGTAGGCAGCATTACTGAAGGATGTGGAAGAAAAGAAAAAAAATACGAACAAACTACAGGATATGCTCGTTTCAAGAGACATCAAGGACAAATATTTGGACAGAATCACTTACAAGAATGATGCTAAAATAGGTCATTATACTCTCACCTAGTGATATCTTACATTATTTGTACTTTTTGATAACTTGAGAAGTCAAGTTTTTGAAAACCTACGTGACGTATCACTGAAATAGACATTAAAATTTGAAGAGCTTCCAGATTGGACTGAACTTAAGATCCAGCGACGACCTACCCGTCAGTTTGCGGGAGTTTTCCCCAACCAGGTATCTCCGACCAGGAAGGCACCGCCCCAGCCGGGAAAAGCTCTAAACTCCCGACTGGTCTCCAGACATGTGTGGTAGTTAACAATAGATAATTTTCAGCCTCCATCAATAACCACCACTTAAATTCCAGACCCATGTTATTGTGTGTGTAAGGAAGGGGTGAGGATAGGTCAAGGAAGAGGAAGGGAAGATCGTGCCCGGTCCGAGGCCAGTTTTTTAAATAGTGCGTCGTCATTTGCCTGGTGTTAATCGGAGAAACGTCGGAAACCTAACGCATTCCGTAGACAGCGGCTGACGTCGACCTAGTAGAGAGTGTAGAAAATTCGCCTGCGTCTGCACAGGACCTCCCGGTGAAAAGCTATGCAATAAAAACACCTCTCAACCTCGTAAAAATATTTGGAAACGCGATTCGTACATTTTAAAAACATTCTTGATTCAGACCAATACAATTCACAAAGAGCAATTTGGGATGACCTAGATCTCTACCAGCCATCAACTATTACGATTGTCCGAATATATTAACATAGGCTTTCAAAATTAAAAAAAAACACAGTCTTAATTTCACTGACATCGCCGATGCCAGTAATGAGTACGGAATATTTTTTTGATAAATTAACAAATAGATGCACCCCATTTTGTCTTACTCGAATAATATACAACTACATTAACAACAGAACATTTTCAGCCTCCGTCAATAGCCACAAACTAAGACCAATTCCAGACCAATAAGAGCAGGTTTATCTCAGGCACACCACGACCCTCCATCCTGCTTAATTTCTACGCACCTGACCTCCCGAAACTCGACAATATACAAACTGACCAATTCGCGGACATCTTCGTAGTCGGAGATTCCATATCAGAAATTCTCTTGAATTATATCTAAATCTAATAGACAGTTGAGATCCTTTAAAATTAACTTGTGCAGTAATCATGTTGATTATTATCTCCTTCCAAAACTATTCCAAAATAAATTACAAGCATGAGCAAGGTCAAGAGAATTTACAATATCCATACAATTCTTTTGTCGACTTTATGTAAACATAATTGCAGAGCAATGAATCTTCCAAATAACAGTCTTAATGATTTGTTTCCCTTTCATTTCTCACAGTATTCCTAGAATGTTACTTGCAAATATTTTGTAGACGCACTTCCCAAGAATTTCTTAATGCCCCTTTCGTTTTCGTTTTGTTGTCGTTAGTCAGTTGGCGTCCATCTTGTGGCCCATGTCGTCCATTTAACGTCCATCTTCCTCTCGCGCGCGGAGTCCGCTCGTCTTCATTTGCGGCGCATGCGCTCCCATCTGCCCTCTGCCGCGCGCTCACAAACACTTCTCAGCCGAACCATATGCAAAGATAAAGGCTAAGTAAATCTTCTATCCCGATTTTAGGCGCTTCTGGATTTCCCAAAATCGAGAGCGCATCTATCTTTGGTGTAACGCTAACAGCGCTCACCTAGAAAATTCATCTCAAAATCAATTACAAAATATTAAACCCCACCCAAAATGAAGACTAACTTGAGAGAATTGATTTTGAGAAATACTTTTAGACGAGCGCTCCTAGCTTTAGACCAAAGCTAGCAGCGTTCACGGTTTTAAACAATTCAAAAGAGGGATTAGAGCATTTAATTAGCCTTTAATTTCAGATATGGTTTGACTGAGAATGGTTCTTGGGCGCCGCTGGCTTTAGATGGCGCACGCGCTCACGTCCCTTGGCATTTCGCTCATCTCCGCTCTCTCCTCTGACCGCATGTCGCCACGAGCAGCCGCTGCTCCCGATATGGCGCCTGCTCAGAATTCCCGGAAAGCTGCAGCCACAGCGTAACCGGCCGCGTGAATCAGCGCGGATTACGTCGTTTACATCGCATTTGGCCCCGTGGCGCCGCGGTTAGGCGCGCGCTCCACAACACGCAACTGGCAGAGGATGAAACCAGTGGGGCAAAACAGCACGTACTTTCTCGCACGCAATTACACGCAAAATTGCGCGAAAAATACTCACATTTTCGGGAATTCATTCTTTAAGGAAGAGATTTTATTAAGCGGAAAAATCTCTATCTTCATAATTGTTGTTCGAAGACGCCGAAAAGATTTTGAATTTTTGAAAATTTCGAAACATTGTAAACGAAAATGAGATCTGCACCATTCTCTTAAAAGTCCTTCAATAATCCAATTGCAAAATTTAATTTAAAAAACTATGGAGAAAGTTGTACAAAAAAATTGGAAAATGTCTCAGGGCGTTAAGAATCCTCCCCCACCAAAAAAATTAAAATATCGGTTTCAAATTCGTGCAGCATTACAGAACTTTCTCGCTACCGCTTTCGCGGTAGCAGTAAAAATTGGATATACGTACACTACGATAAAGGAGGAAAGCGGGTGCAAATGCATCCCGCAACACACTTCGCCATCGAGCATACTCCGGAAGCAGTGCTTTCTAAGCCCTTAAATCCCGCAAGGATGCAAGTTATATTGATTATTCCGCACCTACAAAACGATACATTTTTAGACGCTCTAATGTAATTGTAGGGAAAGCACTCAGTAGCACGGATTGTGAAAAGCACTTGACAGAGGGTTCCATTACAAAGCTAATTTGCCTTTTCAAACAACCAATTACAAAGTGCACAGATTACAATGTTCGCACGAGAGCAACTCTTTTCCTATTATTACGTAAATCAAGTCACCTTAATTTTGTACCCAACAGAATGTGAAGTTTACGGTCGTGAGGATATTCTGGTAAAACCATTGCATACAGATTCGCAAGCCTTACTCCCCGTATTCGTAATGTACCTGTGTAGGCAAGAGAGTAAGATTCCAATGTCAATGTTGGGCGGCAACATCCTTGAAGAGAAAACAAACCTGCTGATCCAGCTCCGACTTGTCCTACCCTTTTACGAGAAGTATCCGATTTTGTCCCACAATTCAAACCCGCGAGAGACCAAAGAGCTGTATTCCAGGAGGAATGGCATGCTTCGTCGGCCGCTTCACTCTGGAGGTGGGCGGGTTCGATGCCAGTCGAAGTCATTGCATTTCCAAAGTACGAATTCGCGGCAGCCGCATGTTACTCGCACCATGGAAGATTCATGGAGGTAAATTTTGTTATGCGACAATGCCAATTCTTATGAAATCCTGCAGACCAGTTGTCGAAAGTATTTATGGGAAATACAGTGAAAGGGACTTAAGTAAGGTCAAATTAAAGTTTGGTTTTCTAAAGAGGATTTACGACTGAACACTTTACAATTACTACTCATCGATAAGCTAGCACACTTTTCTACTGTACGATTTTCCTCATCTAATATTCTCAGGATAGTGAGCTCAAACGCCCCTTCCCCCTCCCCCGATTCTGGCTCAGGCGTTACTTTGTGCCTGAAACCCAAAACTCAGCCGCAAACAGGACAATTGCCGTCTGTTGCAAAGTACTCATTCGTATGGGAATTCATGCACAAAATTAAAACATCGATGATAATAATGCATCGATATTTTAAAGTTTCTTTAGTAATCTCCGACATTAAATTCGTGGGCAAAAATACTTAATTTAACAGTGGCCGTATATATTAAAGAATAGTTACAATTTAACTAAAAAATAAAGTTATGATGTTAAAAACACGATGAAAGACGAAGGAAATACTAGGACGTTAGGATCATCTCGGGCGAGGGATAGTGTGCTCGATAAAGGTAGAACAAACTTCGTCAGTTTATTCTAGTTATTTCATATTTTAACTTTCACTTAATTGCGATTATGAAAATTTTTCATCTTAGAAGCCAATATCGAAAACAAAAACTTCTAGCACAAAACATCGATATTCAAAAAGCACCGGATTGATATATATTGATGCATTTATAAAAACATGGATGTTTTGAAAGTACCCCTATAATTGTGGGCATTCGCCATCCGAGAGCGGCGAGCGGTCGGCGGGCAGCGCTTCATCGGCTTCCTCCAGCTGCGAACCCTCTCCGGCCCCCGCGCGCCCACGGCCGACCTCGCCACCCCCGCGCCGCCGCCGCGGCCGCCGCCGCCGCCCCCGGCGCGCGCCAGGAATGCGGGGAGGCAGCGTTCCCCTCCCCCCCTTCCCCCGCCGCCCCGCAACACTACGCGGGCATTCCGTGCTTCCGGGCGAGTCAACTCTTTTGTGCACGAGTCTCGGAAGAGCAGTGCATGTCATATCTCGGCATGGCATATCTCGGTGGTCCTTCCACGGCCTCCTCCACTAGTGGTAAAGGAGGCCGTGGCGCCTTTCCTCGCTGGATGGCCACATCTGACCCCACCTACGCGTCGGCTTTGCAGCGGAGTTTTGCCTCCTGGTACCTCACCCCAACGGGCCACCGCCCCAGCCGTGATAAGCCACTCGAGCTAGCCGCAGTAAGCTCTCGAACGGACTCCGAATGCCTCTAACCCCTGGAAGTGGAAGTCCATGTAAAGAGTGAAGAGGGGGCAAGAATGGGGAAGGAAAAATCGCGTGTTCCGTGGTCCGTTTACTCAGTATTCGCCTGGTTTTCGTTGGAGAACCTTCCTAAACCTCCCCAGAGCAAACGTCTGCCACAATGCTTCTCCAGAGAGCAGCAGAATTCGACCAAGATACTTAACTAGTGTCGAAAATTCGCCACCATCGCGACTCAAATCTTAGGACTTCCTTATTATAGAAGCTGTAACAACGGTCATTGCCACCGATCTGCCTCAGGCGATCCACACGCCATCGAGTGAGGATGATTGATTACAAGCAGTGCACTACTACACGCGTCGGGAGCAGGCCCCAGCTGCGACAGTGCCCTGCTGGGAGGGAGACCTGCAAGGCGATGTGTTGGTCGGCGCCGGACCCCTCCGCTCAGCGAGGGAGCAACACCGCGACGTCTCGAAATGCGACAATCACCAACTGACCAAGGCACTTGCCCTTTCTGGAAACAATCAACCTCTGCCCCGGCAGCTGCCTTCAGCCTCGCTCTCGCCGCCGATGTCAGCGCTGCGATCGCACTGCGCAACTACGGACGGCAAAAAATCGTCCATGTTTTTAAAACATCTATGTAATTTTCATCGGTAATTTTCACCGGAATCATCGAAATATTAACACTGACGTTTTGTTTTCGTTCTTTTTTTATTTTTAGACAGATATATTTTCCCAGAAATATCGATGTTTTCAAAACAAATTGCTATATTTTTTCGATGATTTTGTACGTGGTAATATCGTTAAACTGCATTTGAACCTTCTCTGTATGAAATATTGATAAGAAAATTAAGGAGACACAGCGCTTTAAGGTAGAATATACTTTAAATCAATATTTATGCAATAAAATATTTGATAATGATAATTTTGATACTTCGATAAGTTTTAGGAATAAAAGTGTAAAATGGAATAATAGCAAAATACGAAGTACTTTATTTTTTATTTCCTTCTTTACATTAAAAAACTTTATTATTAACATATTACTTACATGTGACCAAACATTAAAAAATAACGGTATTTCAATTAAGAATTCTAATAAATATGGAAACAGGATGGGAAAATACCATTTGTTTTATCGTATTTTAAACATTTATATTTTAAACATAGATTTGTTTGTGATGTTTTCATCAGCATCGAACACCTTTTGGTGATGTATCGAAATATCGATGTTTTGATAAAACTTGCCATCACTACGAGCAATAGCGCCACCCGCATCATTTGCTTAGAGAGCGTCATCTGTGATGCTATCAACAGTTCTTTTAAATAATATTCGCAATTTAGTTGAAGATATTCAATTAGATTAGCAGGATACGAAAAGATGGCCACGCGCCCAGGTCGAAACGCGTCGCTTGCCGCAGGCAGTGGACCGCAAAGGGCCTCAAACCTTCATGACGTGCGCTTGCCGGAGGAAGAATGCAAGAGGCAGGAGGCCCGATGACTGCATGCAATCGAAGGTGGCGGGACTTTATTTTGTGGGTGGATGACGTACAATATTGCAGTCGTCCACTGCGTCAGGATCGAATTCTGGCGAGGGACAAGGTACTCTAGAGGAAATTGCCCTTAAAAGAGAATATTCCGTAAGGAATCGAAATAGAAACGTTTTGCGGAGAGGTAAAGCAACATATAATGCATGACATAAGCAAGACAAGCATGTGCTTCATTTGCAAAAAATACTCATTCCTCCAGTTAAATGAGTCCTTGACTTCCATTACAGTCATTAACGAGCTTGTCGTCGTAGCGGTCAATTTCTGCGATGGTTTTACGTAGCAATCTCCATGTATTATGTCATTTTGAATAGTTGTTCCATGTCTCCATTAATATGCGAGAATGACAGTTTCATTACTCGCTAGATATTTCGCCGAGAGAAGTTAATGTTGTACACTAGGAATTCTCTTACGCAAACGTGTTCACGTTGTATAGAGTTTTTATTTGAGATTTCTCTTTCAATGGAAAGAGATTGCGCCCTGGCACAGTCAATGAGGCGTTAAGTAATGATACTGTCTTTTATATATGCGACGTTTAGAATGTTCTACCCAATCTATTTTAGTTTTCAATTCCTTTAAAAATATTCCCTGTCATGTTCCTGTGTGGTAATTTTGAAATTCAGATAATATTGTTTTTAACATTATTCCGCCTGCAAATTCCAACCAATTTATCTGTGGAGAAGAGTACCTGTGTTGTCGAGCATAAATAGCGATGATTGGAAACGGGATAAAATGCTGAAGACCAAAAGGACAACCACAAATCGTGAAATTCGAAACTGCATGAAAAGTGTTATTGATAAGTAACAGCACATACAGCAAAAATTAACTTCAGCCACTGCGCAGAGAAGTTTGCTCTTCAACCTCTAGCATTATCGCTGTCGCCCTCCAACTTGGAAGCACTTGGAAAAGGCCGACGCCGACGTCAACACAGCAAAGAAGACCGCTAATTACGAAATCTGCAAGGACTAACATTAACAGATCTGAAGGAGGTGCTTCAGCCGCCGACTTGGGACAAACACTCGAAACCAGTTTGAGCAAAAGTTTTTCATAAACGCTTGGCACTGCGCTCTGCGATGCTCTTTTTTTCTCGGTTTCCGCGCCTGCGCTCTAAGGAACTACTACCTGTACAGCGCGCGTTCGTCAAACAGAGGGCGGCGCGGCGCGCGTTTGCATAACTGTGCCCGCAAACTCCCGGTCACCAAAATGGCGGCGCGCGGAGGCGAACCCGCTGCTCTCGCAAGTCGCTGCCAACGCCGGCGCTAGGCGCTGAGAGACCGTGCGCCCGCCCGGGGCCACGCAAGGCAAGGGGCCTGCCGATGGACAATGGGCAAACAATTGAAAAAGAAATTACAACTACACAAAATCGATATCTGATATTTCATACATTTTTCAATTATTTGTGTTTACCTTAAATAGTCAATTATGATCATTACTTATAAAGTAGGACTCTATGAAATTAATGAAATGACGCTTACATTAAAATAGAATGTACTGAATTTCATAATTCTTTCATGTATTTAACAAGTCACTTTATTAAAGACTAACTAAAGCAAACATTTTTTCAGCATTTTATGATCACTTTGAAAATTGTATTATTTTATCACCAACTACGTTCATATCTTTAATTTTAACAGGTTTTTCATTTTTTCTCCGAGAGGAGAGAAGCACTATGTTTCAGCATTGCTCCGGGCCCCAAATTCTCTTGCCCCGGCACTGGTTGCAGCTGAATTACGTCGCCGCTCGGCTGGTTGCCATTTCCGAGCATGAAAGCAAACAATTTCATCCAATATGCTTTCGATGAAAGGGTATTGATCAATCCGATGGGAACAGTCAATTGTAAGAATTCACGCGATTTTTCGGCAATGTAAGCGTAGCGTTTACGCACGTGCAAAAGAATATCACATCACATCCCTTCGTAATAGTTTTGTAATCACGTCAACACGCAAGATATAGGTTCGGTTAATAATAATATTAAAATAATAATAATATCAATAACAATAACAATAATAATAATAATTATTATTATTACAATAATAGCAATAATGCTATTCTTGATGTGGTTAGCTGAAGGTACGTGAATACGTAAGAAGAAATCGGTTCATTTGCAAATTAAATGCACATATGAGAAATGTTGAAAAGGCGACATGTGGTGATTGTCTGTCCTTAAAGACATCGCATAACGCACATCATACAATACAAGATATTTTGGCCTAGAGAAAGTCACACGTCCTCCAAATGTATAAACGGCCATTCGTCAAACGAGATTTCTATATGGATGGAAGAGGCTTCTTCTTCCAAGACGGAGAGCACGCGGGCAGGTGGCGACGCTTGCGGAGAGCTTAAGAAACGGGCGCAGGAGGAGCTGGCAGCCTTGGAATGAAAGAGGCAGAGAGCGGCCTGTGAATGAACGCCTCTACACAGATCGTTTCGTTACCAAATAGGACCGAACAAGCAGGATTACAGAAAGTGATGTTTTAGAACGAACTACAAAAGCAATATTTGAGTGTGTGGCTAAATATTTTCTGTTTTTGGGCGCTTACTGATTTTGGTGTTTAGTCCCATGAGAGTACTGTATGTTGTAACCGGGAGATGTAGGTGTTTCTTTTCGTGCTGGGAAATGAGAATTTCCATCGTCAAGTATGTTACCCCTACAGAAATAATCTCTAACCAGAAGGAAGAGAAAGGAAAGATCGCGCGCGGTCCGTAGCTCTTTTGTTTGGGTACAGCTCCGGAATTCGCCTGGTATTGATAGATAAATCCACGGAAAATTACCGATCAGAGCAGCCTCCAGCAACCTAGCTCTTTGGCTAGTGTCGAAAATTCTGCCACCGTCGGGCCTCGAACCTAGGACCATCCGATCAGAGCCATCCCGCAATGACGTGAGGGGTTGTTAGTCCACAGGAAGTTGTTCCATTGGACGTCGGTTGCTTCTCCTGCGCGGAGACGCGCTGGGCCTCGGGCAACGATGCGTTCGGCGGCGGCGAGTGCACATCATTGGCCTCGGGCACTCAGCGCCGCTCGCGCTCGCTATTAGAAAGCTGCCCCGCGCCCACATCGCGCAAAACGACCCAATTGAATAATAAGAGCGTCCCTGGCGGCGGAGGGGGCGGAGGAAGCGGCGACGGCGCCGGCGACGGCGTCGAGGCGTCGCCGCCCTCGAAGCGGGCGCGACTGGAAGTGGAAGCGCTGGCAGCGGTGGCACCGGAGGGAACGACGGAAGCCATCGCCAAGTCGAAGGTGAAGGTGAAGGTGGTTGGCTGGCTGGATGAGGGGCATGCGATGTGAGAGCTCGAAAGGAGAAGAATATTTTCTTATGATCCTGAGCAGCTATAGACTTTCCGGCTATTCTTCGACAGATTGATTGTGATGAGATGAGTGCTAATGATCTGGACACGACGTAGCACAGATGGGATGGGGGACCCTCACAAAGTCGAGAAAGGGGGTGAGGGTGGGGGCCTGGTCTTCGATATGACTTCGGGAAGAGAGAGGGAATGAAGCTCGTGCTTTTACCCCCGATGTCATCAGTCAATTGTTTCATTATTATGTCATTTATTCATATTAGTCGTTTATTCATTATTATTATTCATGGTTACGATCGCGTCAACTGCTGCAGCCATTAGTTCAGTAAGTGTGCATATTTTATCGCGAGAAGTGGCAGTGGTCTTCCCCCGCTGTATAACGAGATCCGGCGTCGACCTACTGTCGGCTAGCGGGGTATCCCCAACCAGGTGTCTCCCAAAAGGGGGGCACCACCCCAGCCGGGACAAGCTCTCAACTGCCGACGTGTGTAATAGAGCAGTGCATGTTAACGTGTATGTAAGCAAGGGGTGAGAAAGGGAGAAAAATGAGGTAGGAAAGATCGCGCGCGGTCAGTGGCCCGTTTGTTAGGGTACTGCTCCGATATTTGCCTAATATTGATCGGAGAAACCACCATTCGCCTGGTATTGAGAAAACATTGATCGGAGAAAACAAACACGGAATATTCATGGAAATATATATATATATATATATATATATATATATATATATATATATATATATATATATATATGTATATGTATTGCAAAGTAATTGATACTGAGAAGCTTATTGTGAAAACAGTAATAACCAGGGCTCGAATTCTGGAGACCTAAAAATTAATTGAAAATGTCCTATAATATGACTTAAAAATAAGGGAAAAATAACCTAATGTAAAAAAATTCTCAAAACGTTGAATGAAAATATTTATTTATTCAATGAGTTTTACAATTTTAAATAAGCTATTTATATAAAATTATATTTAAAATAAAGTATTTATTTTACAATGAAATGAAATCCTTAGCTCTGTTCTTCCAACCGTCAGTTTTGAAAGGTGGGATACCTTTTCCAAAGATTCGTGTAAATTTGAGAGTCCGCAAAACAGAGTCCAGTGCAGTAATGCATTTCTTCACGAACCGATGATACAACAAAAAACATTGTTTATTGACTCATTGTAAATTCATAAAATATTCACTAACAAAAAACACGAAAATAAAATAAAATACGTAAAATGGCAAAAACGACGGTAATTTTCAAACAAATTACTAAAAATTGAAAAATGGCAAAAAAATGACCCAATAACTATACGTTTCCATCACCTGTATGTCGTGATAAACATTCATTGACAAGTTATCGACGTCTAGAATACACCAAAGAAAGATGACATGTGATTAGAATGCGAGCCCTGCTAATACCTTACATTAATTTCAATGAACTGAAAATATAAAAAAGGTAGCGCTGTGATCAATTTTAGGAGTCTTTTTAAGAAATCATAATTAAGTTAAAATTCCGAAAAACTGAAATCATCGATGCACTCTGCAGGATCTCAATGAACGCAAAGTCGATCCTCCAAACCTGAATGCTAGTATGCAAAAACACTAATAAAATTTGCAGATTCTGGTTTCAGAACAATAATATTTTAATACAAGCATCCATGTTGCACTCTGTAATGGAAGAATACTCTGCCTACTGAATTACCGTGTCCTGTAGCTCGGTTTAACTGTAAATACTACTTTGACGTTCGAGTGACGTTAGAACAGGTCCGTCACGTTTTCTTTCTCCAGTGAACGGGTCATTTACTCTCCGCCCTGAGTATGCTTCTTTCGTACAGCCGAGCATCTCCGAAGACCGAATCACTCTACTAAATATTTTCTTCACCCAGACACACGGTCTGGAATGACTGCTGATAATGCCTCGGAGTGTTTAATTCAGGAAGTGAACTTGGAGCTTAGATATAGTGTTCACGATAAAATATTAATTCTGACTGATTGTATGAAATCTGAACGATGTTCTAGAATTAATAAAAGGCACATGAATTTCCACGCAAAAGAAAATTGAAAATCACGGTTTTATGGAATCGCAACGACAGGACTCCAATTTTCTAACCAATTGCCTTTATGTGGAGCACGTGTCGAAGTTGGAAGAGAAACGGAGTGGAAGTGAACGAATAGAAAATAGATAAAAATGGGAACCGAAGCGACTCATGTTAAAAGAATGTTGCCAGTAAAAAGCTGGTGGGAGTTGCTCCTTACTTTGTTGTCAGAATAAACAAATGAACAGAAGTGCGTGGGGGGGGGGACAGTTGCGCAACGGGTGACGTGAGCGCGGCGGCGGAGGCGGAGGCCGAGAGGGAGCCAGATGGCGCTCAACTCGAAGATTCTTGCGGGCAGAGCAGCAATGATCCTTCTTTCGACATATTCACTCTTCATCATGGCGAAAGATGAACAACCACAGAAATTATTGAAAAGGGATGACGAAACCCATCACATCGCTGAATTCATTTGTAATTTGAAGAACTTATTTTCAAAATCATTGAATTTCATTTGCAAACATTTTGCAAGAGAATTAAAAATCTTTTCGCGTGTACGCAGTTATCGTGTACACGCGGTGATCGAATGCGATATGTTATCTCTACATTTTAGATGATGATAACCTGGTTTTGGACTGAATCCCTACGTAACTTAATGAAAGACCTAAATTGAGCAAAAAATGCAGATACAAGTTAATTTTGGGTGGAATAGCTGTTTCTGATAGGGTATAGTATCATTTAGTTATTTCACGACAAAACCACAGAAAAGTATTAAAACCACAGTAAAGTCAGAAGTAAAAAAAGCTTCATTTACTGTCCAGGAGCAAACCAAATTACTTTTGCTTCAAATGTTGCAAAGGTCAAGTGGAATTGCTATTCACTTATAATTAAATTCAGTGGTAATAGCAGTGATCTTGTGGTACTCCATGATATGAATACAAATCTGAAAACTTTCAACCCAAGGAACGTGGATCACTCTAAAAAACATCTAGACAACGTTCTGAAAATACATCTAGAAGGCTGTCATTTTATGAAATGGGAGCTGTGAATGCTCAAAAAGGAGGGGAACTGGAAGCGTATAAGGAGCTAGTCAATAAAATTATTTAATATGGGACTGATTTTTATTAATTGATGTTCATTAAGGATAATAAAATTATAATTTTTGAATATTTTTGAAATTTCATTTTCCTAAAGGTTTAATTTTTTGACTTTGTTGGTTTAGCGAAGGTTGAACTTTTCGTTGAGGATCAAACTAAATTCATCAAGATGAACAACATTCCCGCTAAACCTTAATAACTCCTGAATCCCTTGGAATTCTCAGTGAAATATTTCGGATTACATTTGTTCACTCTCATCTAATACTGGAAGACTACACCAATGTTGAACTCAAATAAGCAAATCAAAAACTGACTAACTCCTCCCCATAAACTGTCATTATACTCTTCCTACCACATGCACACTCCTACAATACAAAACCATCATACGACCTGTTTTATAATATGCTTACCCGGTCTAGAAAAATGCCGCTCCTACTCATACAAACTCCAATATTCCAAAATAAAATCTTAATAGTGCGGAAAGAATTCTAATTTGTGATAAATTACTAAAGATATCGTCTGGTATCAATAATTTTTTTTTAATCAACTTGATTAAAATTATTGATACCAGACGATATCTTTAGTAATTTATCATAAAGAAAAGGTATCTACATCACCAACAATCCAATTAATTAAGAATTCTAATTTGTAACAAAGAACTCCATCCACTCCCTCTTAAAAATTCCCTCCATTCAAAAGTGCGCATGCACCTCTCTCATTAGATCCTTTTCAACATTGAAAAGGTTCCCGATATCATACATTTTCAAATTGCACCTCCAACCCCGAGACCTAGAATCTGGTATCCTCTCTACGCCTTTCTCACACATTTTACGTACCTTAAGCGATTAACTCATGTGGAGGTGCTCGATTGAGTTTCCCCCATCTACATTAAACGGTGTATTTGTCATATCTGCGACGGTCGTCACCTAACTCATGAAAGAGCCGAACGTCTGAACGATGTTAAACCAAGCTCTCAATAAAATTGTTTGGGCTGAGTAAGATTATAGGACTGACGTAAAACGAGAAGGAAGCAGGAGCGGAGGAGAGAGAGAAGGAGAGGGGGGCTTCAGAGTGCGCCTTCAACTCTCTCGCAATCTGAGAGGGATGGAGCAACAGCCGTTGCCTCCGGGGGCCTCTGACCGGGAGGTCATCGCTTCGAGTCTCCATTTTCCCCAACTCTAGCTACATATTTATGTCCAATCCAGCCTCTTCCTGGAGGAAAATTCGAGCGGCCGGCTGCTCTGATCGGTATTTTTCCGTGGTTTCTCCGATCAACACCAGGCGAAAGCCGTGCAGTGCCCTAACAAACGGGCGGTGGAACGCGCGCGACCTTCCCTTCCTCATCCTTGTTGCCTCCTTGGCTTAGTCACTCACATCCAGAACAGAACCACACATATTGGCGGATTGGTTGGATCGTTTCAGCCTATCCCGGCTGGAGCGTTGCCCACTGGCAGAGATAGCTCGACAGGGAAATTCTGCATGTTGACGTACAGGTTGGAACCAGATTTTCCGTTCCAGTGAAGATGAACCCTGCCCCCTATAGGAATATAACATCTAGAACAGCCATGGGTCTTCATGACCAAAGAATTTGAATCTCCCAGCCCGGAAACTAAAAAATATGAGTACTCACTTATTTGTGTGTTTCTTCCTTACTTTTCCCTATTCCTCGGGGTTATACTTCGATATTTTTTAAATTGGCCGATGACATTGTGTCATTGTTACCCTTCCCGCATTATAAAATGAATATATTTAATTAATTCTCGAACTTCCTTCTCAACAACGCTCGTGGCCTCAGAAATCTGCTTACCCCTGCCAAAGAGATTCATTTTCTGAGGCAGGAGGAGTATCAACGACCTAATGCCATCGGCTACTGTAAGAAAGAATGAAAGCGCACGTCTCATTTCCGATTCGTACTGCGCTCCTCGATGGGCGGCGAGCCGCCTTCCGCCCCAGCGCCTGCGTAACTGCGCGGGGCTTGTCGGGAGCGCAGCAGAAGGCCTTGCTCGAGGGGGGAGGCAGAAGGGCGTGGCATCCTGTCTGGGGCGCGCAACGCAGCTGCAGCCGCCGCGCCGCGCCACGCCGCGCCGCGCCGGCGCAAAAAAACTCGCCCGACGCTGCCGCCGTCAAAAAATCTGTGGACCACAAACCGGCCGGCACAGCGCGGCGCGCGGAAGATAAACGATTTCAACAAGCTGTCTTAAAGTTACATATCACTTCCTCCACGGATCGCTGCGACGGGAGCTTCTCTCCTAATACGCAAAACAATGACCTCTTTTGTTCCCGGGGCGCGGGGCACGATGGTGAAACGAAAGACCGACTGGCCGCAGCATCTTCCAGAAGCTTCCTTGAAAGAAGTCCGCGCTTAACGCAGGGTTTGGATTTCCCGGGATGTCGGTTGGACGTAGTAAAGTAGCTACCCTTTCTGTCAATCACACTCTGACTATCACAACTAGAGTTCTCTTACTTAATGAAAATATTTTATGTTAGAGGCAGTGCAATATGAACGCTTAAGTAATTTTTTATAGCGGTGAATACTTTTGATTAGTGTCCAGAAGTTTGGCAAAATGGTTTCTTTAATATTTTTTATATTTTAAGACTTTTAACGATACGAATCACGGAATTGTACTTTTTGGACTTGCTTTAGAAGATTTTAATTTTGTCATTGTTTGCTTACTTTAGCTTCTGACGACTGTTTTTCGTAATTATTTTTGACACTGATCTCGGTCAAGCTGGAAAGGTACCTTCATGACTTGACAAACCGAAGGCGTGTTTCTCCACAAGCGGAGGTCCCAAGGTCAGGAAGAGTTAAAAAATCTACATGAGAAAGGAAAATGATCCAGTGAAGATTTTTGAAATTCTTTCAGTGATAGGCTTTGACAGGCTGTGCTCGCTCACGAGGAATACCATCCTACTTTTGGCTGTGGCCTCCGCTCCCTTCTGAGGACAGAGCTCTCTGCGTTGTGTGTAACGACCGGCCGTTCTCAGTGCGAGCGATTGTACAAGTGCGAACAACAAAACAATGAAAATCGTTTTTACGGATTCCATTCCAGGATTCAAAAGAGTCTACAACATCATTTCGTCGAGACAGCGTCGCGAATCAAACAAATTCTTAGTAATCATATTGAAATTTAGTATGTCACTAAGAATAATTTTCAATAGTGAAACTGACAGATAATATTTCGGTTGGTCACGTCTAATCAAGGTAACAAAGAAAAGTTAGTTTCCTTCTATGTAAGTGAAGTTTAGAGATACAAAATCGAATCATTTTCCTTATACTTTTTATAATAATAACTTAAATGGTGATTTTTCATGATTTGCTTTAGTTAAAATACTCGTAAATGCATTTTTGCATCGGAAAGAGTAATCCAGTTGCAGCTGCTTCTTGAGGGCTCGAGGGCAGTGCCCTGCCCTGAAAAACGAACCTCGCCAAAAGTTGTAGAAAGTATTAAAATTGCAAATAATCGTTTCATTTGTTCATACCGCCAGCGTATATTTTAGGACGAATTTAATTTAATATCCCCGTTTACGAAAAAGATTAATGTTTTTGGAATCGCTCGTATCTTGGACTATCACGAGTCCGTCCGTAGCTGGAGATGCGAGGCAATGGAAGCCTGAGGAGTGGGGAGAACTGGGAGTTGGGAGGGGCGTGGGGATTTGTTCGGCAGAGTTCGCGTCTATTAAATCGCTAAGAATACACTGCCTGATTCTGATATCTGATTCCATAACTTTAATGTTTTGTTGGTTTGAAATATATTTTAAAAACTCTCTCATTTCTCGTGAGCGCAATTGTATCTTCCATTACCATTAAGTTGTCTTAGACAAGAATTAAAATCACGATGCGTATAAATGGGTTGTACACTATAGTTTTCGTCATTGAAGAAATATTTTGAAGAGGTAAAATATAAGTGATAGTACATGCCGACCCTCCTAATTCGCAACACACCATCGTAAGACGGCGACCCCAGAACGGCTGGCAGGAAGGCATCGTCAATGTGTTAACCGCAATCTTCTTAGAATCTCCGTTCCGCCTTCGGCCGAGTTATGCTCGAACGACCGCAGGAACCGTTCTGAAGGGGCTTGCACCAGCCGCCCCGCCCAGCCCAGCTCAGCGCCGATCAGCCCCGCCTCGCCCGCCCTCCCCGCTCCGCTCCGCCCCATCCCCGGCCCCCCCTGTCCCCACCCTGTCCTGCCCTCCTCCGCCCCGCCCTTCATCGCCCAGACCTGTCTCACCACTCCCCGCCCCGCCGCGCCCAGACATCCCCGGTCGCGCCCCGTCCCACCCCCCGCCGGTTCCCCGCCTCAGTCCCGGCCCCTTTCACCTAGCCCTGCCCTGCATTACCCCGCCCCACTCCTCTCCCCGTCCCGCCCTGCATGCCCCTTCCCACCCGCCAAGCCGGGCCCGCCCCGCGGCAGCGGAGCGGAGCGCAGCGTCTGCATAAAATGATGTGAAGGAGTGCCGGCCGCCCGCACGTTCTCGGAACGCGAAAGGCCCGGGGCGGAGCCGACTGCACTCCCTCGGTCGCGGCCCTCGGCGGCCACGTCGCCAGCCACCGACCGCCACCTCCCCACGACACCACGCGCTTGGCATAACGTCTTTGGCGACGATTAATTGATAGATTGGTGTTTCCTGGCGCGCCAAATGCCCAGGTCAGTGGTATCCTAAGTGTAGTACATGTTTTTTTCGAAAGTGGTGATGATTTCCCCCCGCTGTATGGTAAGATCGGGCGCCGACCTACACGTCGGCTAGCAGAGGTTTCCCCAACCAGATATCTCCCACTGGTCTCCAGACAAGTGCGATAGTGAGGTGCATGTGAGTGTAACTAAAAGATGAGGATAGGACGAGGAAGAGGAAGGAAAGATCGCGCGTGGTCTGTGACCAGTTAGTCAGGGTGCTACTCTGGCATTCTGCTGGTGTTGATCGAAAAAGAAACCACTGAAAACCAATCAGAGGAGCCGGCCGATAGAATTCTCCTCCAAACAGTTGCTGAACCCGACCCAGCGGCGCAGCGGTGTAGGGTGACGCTCTCGACGATGCATCGTCTGGGCTCGAACCCTGGGCTCTCCCGTTCAGAGGCAACGCAGTGGCACCAGCCGACTCCCGGAGCTCGGAGCCGAAGTACTCTCTAGGATTGCGATTTAAGGAGCCAGCTTCTCTATATCTCTCAATGTCATATTCCTATCGGTTTAGTATACTTCAGTATATTATATATGTAATTCATCCTTCTTGATGATTCAGTCACGCATTTATATTCTACGTCTCAATTTACATAGCGTTAAAAGTATAATAAAAGTGTTCACTGTCACATGATTTCACTGTATGAAAGTAAATTCCATGAGTTCAATCAAGTTTTGTAGGTGCGAAAATTGAAGAAAACAGTCTGTGGCAACTTAAAATTTTCAAGTGAAAGAATAAGTTGTTTTTTCGTTCGAACTGCCATCTGGATATAAAAATCCGCACATACAAGGCTGAAATGCGAAATTTTAATTCAAGTGACGTCAATCTAAATGACCCCACTCGAAATTCATTTTATAAAATTGAATGTGGGTTAATCGTTTCTTTTTTAAAACAAACATGTGAATTGCCTGTTGTTACTGAAAATAACTCCTTTTGAACGGAATAACTATGTTTTACTCGCGTAACTGTCCATCGTTGATCACGTAGATAATTGTTTTTCTAATGGTTTGCACGAAATGTTTACTACAAATTCTCATGATAATATGGATTGTAGGAGATTCATCACCTTATAAGGAATGTAAATTATGCAAAAACATTCATATTATAAATGAAATACTGCTTGATTAAATATTTGTTTTAACCGAAATTACTGCCAGAATTAGGACATCATTTGCTAATTATTTTGATCAAGCTTAAAATTTTTTTGATTACATTTAACTGAACGTAATCCAGCAACAACTGACAAAAGGCAATGCATCTGCCGGCAATTTGGAAAAAAGAGATTCAGAAATTCAACAGACCTAACCGTACGCTTGAACTCATCAAAACAGCAGGGAATACAGAAACATCTACAGTATGAATAGAATTAGAATGTGGTTGACTTTGCCGTCACGTGCTAAGTAACTACGAATTGGCTTCGCTTCGGGCTGTGGCGTCACCGCAAATTTGCAGATCAAATTAACGGCAGGGCTGTATTGTAATTTATGCAGCTGTGCATTATTACAAGAGTCGAAGGCGAGAATAAATGTGTTAAATGGATTGTAAGAGCTACACTTGTGTGTAGTGTGAACTAATAGTTAACAGGACATCTTAACGTAGTAGCTATGTCGTAACTTGCTGAAGTATATGTCAAATTCAACGTCAAAATCCCTCCACAGAGCAAAAGCAAATTACTCCAGATGTGTTTCAGCAGAGGACATAGGGAATTAAAAATGACGCAAACTGCCTCTGAGCATTCCGCATAACGCCTTACCTCGTTATCCTTCATTTTTACAGTTAATTCCCATCTTGTCTCTCAATCTCATCTCACAGCTAAATGCTATATTGTTTTGTTAGTTTGACTCTAAAAAGAACACCCGGTTACGGAGAACCCTTTATTGAACTAGACGCACATCAGTGGTTCGCTTGCCAACCTGTCTCTCAAGCGCCAGGGCGCGGTACCCCGCTCAGTTGCGTGAATTTTGGAAGGACGGAAACCCACAGTGGTCCTGTCATACTTCCGCCCTTTTAAAGAACCCTGGTTCATCGCCAGAAACTTCCCGTACTCGGTTATCCGGGGAGCAATTCCAGTAGAGGATAAACATTACCGAGTAGTTGCGGCGCTCTCTGACAGAGTAGACAAACTCTGCTGGCTACGATACACACGTACTATAAAATCCTCAGTGTTGAGCCCGAAATTCCAACAAAGTGCCCGAGCCCTGCAAACCAACTTCCCGACCGCGCATTTCCCACGCCAGAGGGGCGTAAGAGCGCAAACCGACTCCAAGAATAGCTGTTGGGGCTCGAGCACAAGGTCGCCCGCAAATGTGCTGCTGGCCCCCGCGCGCGGGGCGTCGTTCGAGCTGCTTCGGGAATACGCAGCAGCGCGACGCGCGGGGCGGGGCCGGGCAGGGACGGGCGGGGCGGGGCGGGGCGGGACGGGGCGGGGTTTTTGCGCGGCAACGAGCCGAGAGCGAGACGAGGAAGGCCCCGACTCCTTCGCTCATTAGTCCCCTGAGGGAAGCGCTTGTTGCTTCCCGGGAGGTCGCCGTGTTGATGCCCGGTGCAACTTGACCCGTACGTTTCTCGTACAACCGTCGCCGCCAGCGCGACTCCGCCCCCAGCCGGGGCGAGCTCGAAGCTTGCGACTGGTGTCCCGCCGTGTGTGGTAGTGCAGCGCGTGTGAGTAAGGCGAAAGGAAGGGACAATAATAAGACAGGGAATATTGCGCGCGGTGGTGCAGCTGGTCCGTTGCAGGGGAATATTGCAACGGTCCGTGGTCCGGTGCTCAGGGTGCTAGACCGCCATTCGCCCCGTATTGATGCGGGAATATACCGAACACAGCAGCCGTCGCTAGAGTTCTCCTTGAGACAGGAGGCTAAATTCGACCTACCCGCTTCGAAAATCCGCCACCGCCGGGACTCGAACCGAGGGGCACCCCGGTCAGAGACTGCGTAGCAGGGACTTCTCTTCTGCGAAGGTGGCTCAGGGCATCAGCTAATGTCACTGAAGTGCCTCTGATGTGGAGGTCCTAGGGTTACACTCCCGACGGTGGCAGCATTTTCCACATTAGTAGGATAGGTAGGCTCTATTCACCTGCTGTCTGGAAGATAAATCTAGCACTAAGCCTCCCTGATTGGTACTTTGCCATGGTTTCTCTGATCAATACCAGGAAAATGCCCGGAGCAGTACCCTTATACACAGGCCAGGGCGCTTGTGTGACCATTCCCTCCTTATGCTTGCCCTATCTCACAAATTATTTATATACACATACACATTTAAACATTTTGTTTTTTGAATAATAAGTACTTTCAACAATATTATTTTTCCCTACTTGCGTGTGGTTTCGGCATAAGATGCAATTTTTTTATGGAACTCGTAACTCACTAAGAAAAATTAAACTATTCTGAAGATTATTTAATATTAAATGTTGAAATTACTATTAGCCATTACCATTATTATACTGAGAGTTCGAGAAGAATAAAGAGTTACAATTTCCTAGTTTGTGCAGACAAAGAGTGAAGGAAACGAGATCCACTAAAATTCGCGACACGTTAATTTTCAGAAGCACAAACAGATGTCAGTTTGAACCGGCGAATAGAAAAAGTGTGAACATCTCTGATTATAGAAAAATGATTTATGAGTTTTCGGGTCAAGGTGTATTTTTTCCCTTTGATAACCCCCGAATAATATCCTTCATTATCGCATTTTTTTTCTTATTAGCGTAGTTCCCAGCAACCACTGTTCATCAAAATGAGAAAAAGTCAATGAAACTCGTGTCATTCATGTGTGTGGTCTCCACGATTCTCGGGTCATTACTAACGAAGACTAGTGAGAAAGATAAGAGAGTCCAAAAACAATAATTCTTGGCAGTGGCGTAAGTTTCAAACTGTGATTTTCTAAAACGTCGTTACGCATGCTAATCATATCGCCCATTTATATGATATGAGGGGCAAGAATAGATTTTATTATTTCATACAAATTTACAAGCACATTTTACAAATTGAATTCTGAAAAAAACACTTTTATACTTTGAAAATACTAATACCATAAAATATCATCAGATCATAATTATTAGTTAAAGAAAGAAGTAAATACGTACTGGCATACTAGAATAAAATCAGAGCTGTGAAGAGAAGAACAAGCAAAATGGCTTTTTCGCTGATCAAGAGAATACACTCTACTCTTTCTATTCTCAATTGAGAATATTACAATGTTGAATATATAGATGTTATCTTAAATGAAATCTGTTCTAAAAAACGCAGATCTTTAGAAAATATCGCATACATTTTTTAAAAGACGAGTATTTTTGCATAATTTTTGCTGGAAGATCATGTAATTTATAACAATCGTTTTCTCAAAAACCGCTCGAAATTTTTGTCTTCAATTTCTCTTTCCTACGGTAGAACAAGGGACGCTTAAAACAATAACGCAAGTCTCATTTTCGTCGATCTCTTTGAATTTTTGAAAATTGTAAAAGATAGAAGCAATGTGAGGACGTCTGCACTGTCGCATCACCACCAGCTGTCAGTTCAAAGCGCCCCCAGGGGTTTGCCGGAGGAGCGCATGCGAGTGATCGCCTGAGGCGCTTGGGGCCGCCGCTCGCGCCAGTAGGTGTTCCCCAGGGGCGCCCTCGCGCCACGCGCCACGTGCCGTGTGCCATGTGCCACGCCCTGCGCCGCCGGTGGCGCCCCCTGCGAGTGAACTAAAGTGCCGTGTTTCCGGGCGCTTTAACTGCTCTGCTCATCGTTCCTGGAAGTGTAGTGTTATACGAAGGCGGGGTTCCTTCCGTACTGGAACGTGAGATTCGACGCTGACCTGCACGCCGCCAGAAGGGTTTCACCCCTCGACGTATCTCTACAAGCGGGACACCGTCTCAGCGGGGTCTCGCTCTAAGCCCCCGAATGGTCTGCAGACATCAGTGGAAGTGTAGTGACAAGAATGAGGAAGGGATTGTCGCACGCGGTCTGCGGCCCGTTTGCACTCTATTACTCCGGCATCCGCCTGGTATTGCTGTGACAAATCACGGAAACTATCGTTTAGATATCCTTATTATGCGTCCAAGGGAAGCGCATAAATCGCAAGTGTAGTGACTCAGCGTTTTTGTGTTTCCGGCTGTTTCAGGTGACAACGGGGTTCAGCCGCAACCGAGGCGGGCTCTGAGCGCCCGACATGTGTGTAATGTTTGTGTGTGTAAGGGAAGAGGAGGGGCTGAGGGCAAAGAAGACGTCGCGCCCGGTGCTGGGTTGTTTTTCAGGGCGCTGCTCTGGCGTTCGCCCAGCGATGCTCAGAGGACCAACGGAAAACTGCCGATCAGAGCAGCTGGCCGCTACCATGCTCCTCCAGACAGCAAGTGAATTTAATCTAGCTATTTCGCTTGTGTCCGGCACCGTCGTGACTAGAAACATCGAAACTTCTCAATCAGATTCCAGCTGGTCAAATTCTCACGCACAGCCAGCGAGGAAACAAGATGGCCTCGAGACGAACTCCTTGTAAAGAGGAGTCCGGGACAAACGATTGGATACACAGTAGCAATGCAGCTAAAGTTTATAAATGCATGCGGCTATGATCAATTCAATTATTTATTACAGTAAATACGTTCTAATATTTGCCTTTAAAGACATAGAAGGTACAATTCGAAAGGAGTGCATTCAGAATTTCCTTTACAGATTCTGCATGTGACATCTGCTCGGACGTCAGAAGACAACGCCAGCAGGGTAATCAGAATCATCCAAACGAAGATATAGCACAAGGACCTGTCATCGCTCATGTTTATAATAAATGTCCTCAAATGTCCTTCCGGATTTCCTTGGAAGGAAATCCCAATTAAAGAAAATGGATGTCAACAAAACAAAATCATCTACATAACTTTCTTTCGTTTCGAATTCAAAGCAGTGAAGTGGCAACAGCGAAAACAGGCCATGCGGAGCCGTGGGCACGAGAACTGCAGCACGAAATGACGCGGAGTTTCCGCTGCACAGCGTAGTCTGTTGGTTCGTCAGATGCAGCGAGGGGCCTCCGGCGCTGCGAAGACGGAGACGCCGGCGGCGACCGCCCAAAGCAATTTATTTATTTAACGTCAGATACAGTTAAAACAAACTGTGTAACGTACTGTAAGGAGAAGTGCAATACACTCGTATGCATGGTTTCTTGAGCTATGGGATGCCAGATAAAGCTCATACGAATTGAATTGAATCATGAATACATAGAGCAACGAGCGTTTTTGGCTAGAATTGAAAAGAAAATATTTGCTCGCGTGTAATGAAAACTATTTGCAAAGGCTATACATTAGGATATTATACTGTTCTACATGTTATACAAATTGTAGTGTTTCACATGAAGGAGTCGACTCACTGCCGCGATAAAATGGAAAATGATTATTCGAATGTCTACATCGCGGAAAGAACTCTCGAAAAGGAACATAATAGCAAAGTTTCATTTACATCCAGAAGCAAAACATGGGTCTACCTCAGAATTTGCTCAAAGTATTGTGAAAACTGGGCGAAAATCCTGATCGAGGTACGAATATTCAATATGGATAATAAACAGTTATTAATTTATTCTTGTATTTTTATTTAAGTTTATACAGGATGCCCGCGGAGGTAACGCCAAAACTTCGCAAACAAGCTCTTAAGACAATTTTAAGCATATTTTGACTAATGAACTACTGGGATATATTCCTAATGGTTGAGTCGCAATAAGCACTCGAAAGTTGGTTTGAAAAATGCTTTCAAGAAAAAATTTGTATTGTAGAAATATAGACACATGCCAGAAACATGTAAATTGGTGATTATTTACAAAAAAAATTATTTTTTTAGAAAGAAAAATTAACCGAGAAATAAATGTGTAAATTTGGGTGGGTTTTGTTCTCTTCTTCACGTAATTTGTAATAAGGCAATACAATTTTGCATAAAATGCTGATTAAATTTTATCTAAACATATGATAAATAATTATATATAACCATAATTATATATAATGCTGTCTATAGGCGAATTCCTTTAGCCGGCTAATCTGTTTGAGTAGTTTTCCATGGTTTATCTAATCAACACTAAGCGAATACCGGAGCAGTACCGTATCAAACGGACCACGCGTGATCTTCCTTTTCTCTTCCTTGTCCTATCTTTGCTCCTTACTATCACAATCTTCCATGCACTACACTACCACACATATCGGGGGCATAGAACTCGTCTCGGTGGGGCGGTGCCCGGCTTGTGGGAGATGACGGGTAGGTCAGCGCAAGATCTCGCCCTCCTGCGAGGGAAGAACGCAGCCATCTCCCTCGATAAAATCATGCACTACACTAACGGGACTGATGCCCGTAGCAGTTGACGCGCCGGGATCAAATCAAAAAGAGCATCAAACCCATCGAAAATAACCATGAAAGAGAGAATGAGGGGAAATCGTTTGGTAAGTGCCCGATGAAGCGGCGGCTGCAGAGGGAGGTCAGGGAGGCGCAGCGACGCCGTCCAATTCCGAGGACGCGGAGGGCGGCGCCGCGCATGCGCACAGCGAGGCGCCCGCGCCCGCGCCCAGCGCAGCGGAGGAGGCGCGGCTGGAGGGCACTGACTCCTGCGCCGGCGGCGGCGGCGGCGGGGGCGGCGGCGGGGGCGGCGGCGGGGGCGGGGAGGGGCGGGGCGGGGCGGGGCGGGGCGGGGCGGGGCGGGGCGGGGCGCCAGAAGCACCGCCCCAGCCGGGACAAGCTCCAAGCGCACGACTCGCCCCCCGGCGTGTGAGATTGTGCAGAAGGATGAGGAAGGAAGGATCACGCGCGGTCTGCGACCCGTTTGTAATGCTCCGCCGTTTGTGAGGACTGGATCGGAGAATCCAGGGGAAAATACTGATTAGATCAGCCGGGTACTAGAGGTCTTCTCCATACAGCGGCTGCATTTCCTCTGAAACACTTACGGAGGTTACAGACGATTCGAAGCACGAAGGGGTAACGGACTAGGACCACTTTTAATTGACGATAATTCAGCTCTTGTACAGAAAAGGAAAACGGAATCCAAAATATGCACTTCCCCATCAAACTATATTACACAGGCTTCATAGAAAAAAAGCGAAAACGTGAGAAAAAATTCATTCTTATTCGAACACGCTGCTTCTTTTGATAAATGTAATGAATGACAAAAAACAGAAACTATGAAACGAAGTGACAAGAAATGATAATCAAGCATCAT
Source organism: Gryllus longicercus (assembly GCA_038098605.1). Lineage (NCBI taxonomy): Eukaryota > Metazoa > Arthropoda > Insecta > Orthoptera > Gryllidae > Gryllus > Gryllus longicercus. The sequence continues at coordinate 1,357,035 of JAZDUA010000367.1, forward strand.
TTGCCTAGTTTCTGTCGCTGAAAGCGGAGAGAAGGAGTAAAGAAGTGCGAGGCAACTGCTCTTCCCTGCGGCGCCCTCCGCAGGCGAAAGTGGGCTGCGCGGCGCGGGTCGCCCGGGTGCGCGTTGGGTAACCGGCGGCGGCCGACACACTTTCCCCGCCCCGCCCCGCCCCGCCCCGCCCCGCCCACGCGCACATGGCTCCCTCAAGGGCCAGTGCAGCGGCCGGGACCGCCCCCGCCGCCCCAGACAGGGCGCCCTTAGGGCTCCGGCTCCCAACTGCCCTCGCCGTCGGTCCCCACATCCATTCCTACACATCCGTGTTCAAAATTAATAAAATAGCCCTCTTCAGGGCATCAATTGATGTCCTGTATTTAGCGCCTCTTACCCGGAGGACCTTGGGTTCCATTCTTGAGGTTGGAGGCAGGGTTTTCGACACTACCTACGTACCGAGGTTGAATTCAGCCGCTGCTTCGAGGGGAGTTCTCGCGAATTCTAGCGGCTGCTCTGATCGGTAGCTTTCCGTGGTTTCTCCGTTCAACACCAGACCGAATGCCGGAGCACTACCCTAACAAACGGGCCACGGACCGCGCGAGAACCTTCCCTCCTCATACCACTTGCACGCACTGTACCACCACATGGCGGGGGACTAACCGGGAGCTTGGAGGACGTCTCGAATGGGGCGGTGCCCCACTGGTGGGAGATACCTGGTTGTGGGAAAACCGCAAACCGACAGGTAGGTCGCGCCGACTCCCGCCATCCAGTGAGGGACGATCACCGCCTCGTCCCGCGATAAAAGCATGAAATACACTTGCGGAACTAATGACACTTATCAATTATTGAATTGTAATTAATATTTAACTGAAAAACAAATTTCAAAAATACTAAGAACAACACGACCATGCCTGAGCGCCTTGATTCATCTCAAAGTTTCAGTCCTCAAGAAAAGAGTACATCTTACACATGGGAAGTTGCATAATTGATCCCCCTCCTTGCCGCAACCGGTTGGTTGGTTGGTTGGTTGGTTGGTTGTTAGTGATTCCGGGCGCGTCAACTACTGAGGCCACCGTCGGGACTCGAGCCTAGGACCTCCCAGTCAGAGACACCGCAGAGACATCAGTTGATACGCTGAGCCACCTCTCCCAGTCGCTGCAAGCGACACGTTCCTGCCTGCGGTAGTTTCCCAGCGAATCACGCAAGCGTCAGACCACGCCCCATTTGCCCTCGGACACGGCAGTGTAGTGCATGCACGTTCACGTGCGTGTGAGTAAGCGGTAAGGATGGGACAAGTAAGAGGAAGGAATGATCGTGTGCGGTCCCTGGCCTGTTTATTAATCTGCAGCTCCTGCATTCACCTGACATGCATTGCAAACACAGCGGAAAACCCAGAGCCCCTGGAGGGCAGAATTCTCTTCCAGTCAGTTGCTGAATTCGACCAAGCTAAAATGTCAGAAATGACATTAAATTCAATGTACATTAATGTATTGTACACGAAATTTAATGCACTTTTTACACAAACTTTAATGCATAATCAGTGTAGAATTAATGTAGAGGTTATCTTGTTTTCCTTGCCCCTTTATCATTCACATCAATATTCACAATCATCTGTCCATCAAGATCATTCCTTCCTTCCAGATGTGACCATAAAGCTTTGGTTCTTGTTATCTAATGTACATGTATACTTTTAATTTAATGTGCGTTCATGGTAATTGCTTTAATATTCATTTCGTTAATGGGAAAATGTCCGACAGTGAATGTAGCTAATATCGCAAACGATGCCACTTCCGGGATTCGAACCCCAGGACCTCTCGCTTAAGGGCGCAGCAGCGGCTGTTCGGATGATGTCATGAGTCATCGTAGCAGGTCGCACCGATTGCGAAAGACGCTCTCAACATCTGGCCGTTGCGAGCTGTTGCAACACAGTCATTCCCCTTCCCTATTGAATAGAACCCGTGATTCGAGGCGAATGCGAGAAGCCATCCCTGCAGCTCACAAACGCCCAGGTCCAGGGGACGTCACTGGCCGACGTCACGTAAGGTCCTACAAGGACCGCCCCAGGCCGGGAAGGGTTGTTAGTGGTTGAGCAAAAATCCAAACTCTAAATTACGAGAAACGTATCAAAGCAAAGAGGGAGCTTCGACTAAATGAACTCCCCGCCTGCCTATGCCCTAACCCAGTTCTACAATTAAGACATGCAAATCTGTGTTAAATCAGTGGATTCACCTGATATAAAATAAAGCTGTTAAAAAACAAAAGTGGTAGGAGTGACCACTGACCAAAGTTTGAAAATTAAGTCGGTCTTGTCTAGGTGGCATACACAAATGAGATATTGATCCTGTTTCTATGACTACATTCAGCGAGTCAAGCATCAGACCAATTGGACAACGGGAAATGAATTAATTAACGATACGGAGAAAATGGTTTGTCTTTTCCCTTTTCTTTCATCAACATATACACAATCTAACACATTCCCAATGGGACAAACTTCTTAAAGCGCATTTTAACACGATTAAATCTGATTTGCAAATGAGCTAAGTGTTTCTGGGATTTGCTGAAATTTAAAAATAAATCCATTTTCCTTCCGCAATCTTTTTTTCCTCTTCCTTGTCCAATCCTCACCCCTTACTTGTACACACTAAGACCTACATGCACTCCAGTACCAGACATGTCGGGGGACCAATGGGGAGCTTGTCGCCGCTGCGACGTCGCCAGCTGGAGGAGATAACACGATAGGAAAACCTGCCAGCCGACGTGTAGGTCGGCGCCGGGACACAGCACCAGCGGGAAAGGAATATCGCCCCCTCCCGTGATGAAAACATTCAGTAAACTTGCGGGACTAATGGCTATAGCAGTTGACGCGCCCGGCAACACTACATAGTCGATCCAACTATCGGGAGTGAGAAAATGGGTGCTCTGTGGCACAAATGAACAATAAATTGCGCCGTTTCTCACAATAGCGCTAAAGTGGCCTCTTTGCGTTATGAGGAGACACGGAAAAAGGGGAGGGAGAGGAAAGCCACGCGGAAGGACCACCAAAGTGCAAGTCAGAAGAGGGTAATTGAACTTCTCGTGATAGTGCTCGTCACATGAGCTACTCCGTTCATTTACCACTCGCTTTACGCGCAACTTCACCCAGGTCGATAAATCTTTCTCCACCTGCTTTGAATTGTGCCATTTCGCCAAGGCATCGAGGAACATTTTCGCATGTGGTCTATATAAGAGTATGTAGAAGATGGATTTGTGATTGTGACTATGTAGAACGCGATTAAAGGACTTGCTATAAAACCATGTTAAAGTGTTAAATTAACGATCAACTGGTTTATGGTTTTGAAACAACCCGGCGTTTGCTTCAAGCGACGTATGATTATTACGAAATGTGGGTGAAGATAACCCAAAAATGTTCTTTTATATCACGCTTTCACATAGACGTGAAATATTAATGTTAATGAAAATAACAGTGGACATTTTGTACATGTAATCGGATGCACTTTTATTAAAAGTGAAGAACATTAGATATAAGTATGGCATAAGTGAAATTGTCTATTTTAAAATGTCTTCAATTTTCTACCAGTCGCACGTGTTTGCGTCGCGAGCATCGCTTTAGGCGCTTGTGTAGTGGGATACTTTGGTTCAATTTCGGTATCTTTTGATCTAAATTGGTTAACTGCAACCACATGCAGAACTGCTGCAGAATGTATCATGCTTGATCACCAGCAGAGCGATGTGCATGTGATGTGATAATTGCTGCCCCAGACCATCTGTGTGCGTTGGCGGCCAAGCACTCGCCAAGCCACCTCTAGAGATGTTTTGAAAACAACGATGTTTGAAATTAATGAATTTAATGTCAATAAACGTCGACTAAATGGATTTTATATCGATAATATGAATTCGATTTCTTAAAGCCTTACTCGATCTTTTTATGGGAGCGACATTCGAGGAGCAAGTAGTCAAAATGCATATTGTCCACTGGTGGAAAACAATTGTGTTTGATATGAAATTCTGTAGTTTCTAATACGTTCTACATTACATTCTTTCAAGTTTCTTCAAAACTTGTTATAATACATTAAAGTAAATGCGTTTTTAAGACATCTGAAAGCAGAAACGTGCAAATTGGAAGAAGGAAAAATAAAACGATAATAAATTTCATATATCCATAAATCGAACCTTCTTTATACAAAAGTGACCGAGGCGAAAAGGAGTGAGGAGTTTTCGTCAGTAAAGGTTGTCTATTATTTAAGTACTATCTAATCAGATAACGAAAACTTGTTAATAATTATCCTTATTGTTCTCATTAATTTTTAAACTTTAATTTGTTAAATCTCAATTACAAATGGATATGCACGACCCCAATCAAAGTAAATCCTCCCGCGTGAACATTAATTTTGAGAGGTACTAAACCATTTTTTAAAAACCGGGTGGCTCTTAGGCGACGTATAATTTACATCGATATTTTCGTCTTAAACAAGTCATCCATTTTGAGTGTGCTTGTGCTGCCTCTGACATTTGATTCTGTTACGATTCAGATCATTTTTCCTTTGTCAGTGACTAAATAAAAGTGACTATATGAAAATTAAAAAAAAATAAAAAATAAAAATAAAAAATAAATAAAAAAAGCTTTAGGGGATCGGAGGCCCTATATATTCATCCTACGTTTAATTGAACTAATACAATTTTGTTTCTACACTGTTAAAATTTGCAAATGAAAACCTTTCTAATTAGATTTGGGTAGAAAAATTGCCAGTGTAATTTACCAACTGATATTCTGCGAAAGTGATAATTTGATAATTTATCAAAAGCTCACTTTTCACTCTGTGACTCCTCATTGACGGGCCCTCGGTGGCTCGTTGGTCAGCGGGCTCGCTCTCCACGGCGCAACACGGGGTTCGATTCCTGGTCGGGGTGCATTTTACTTACAAAGGTCCAGTATCTATTGCTGTGTGGCGATAAGAAAGCTCACTTCTCACGTTGAGAAGACCCGAATACAGCGTGGGGTTGGTTATGTGCTAACCACACGTACTCCTTAACCCCTGTCCGCATGGCTGGGACGCAGCTGGTAGGCCTGGGCTCATAAAGAGCTGTTATACCAATAAACACACATACATACATACATACATACATACATACTTTTCATAAACGATAATCCCGCTCGCGGCGTGCAATCATTTGGAAATCACAAAGAGTGAATCGATGTCCGTGAATAAATGCCATCTATTAATCCGAAAACGCAACCTTATGGAGCACCCACACAACAAGGATGCGTTAGCTGTTGAGACAAGAGTTGTCCGCAACGCCTACGCAGGCAGCAAAAGCCGTTGTTGCGGAGGACCTGCTGTTCGCCATTGCACAACGCAACCGCGCCCCGCCGCGCCGTGCGGTCGACTCAGCCTGTGCGCGAAAGGCGCGTTGCGTTTGGGTGCAGGGGCTACGACCTCTCACACCGCGCGTGAACGCTCTTCTGTCATTCCCTCGTCGCCAATTAATTCACCCATTCGCTATCTCGGCACTCTCATTGACACACGATTAAATTGGCACAGTCGCATTTCATCTAAGCAAAGGAACCCAATAGTCGATTACCTACTTTACGTCCGGTTCTCAAATCGCACCTTCTCTTTGAAAGTTGTATTCCTCTTTAAGTATACACAAATCTATTCTTCGTCCGATAATAACTTAGGCATGGTCTGTATGGATTCAAACTGCCCTAACCACATCGAATAAATTACAAATCCTTTAAAACAAAATCTTAATAATAATAGTATATGCCCCCTGGTGTGTCAGCAATAAGACTCTCCACAACGACCTTGTAATAGAACCAATTACTTTCTTTATTACGAAACTGGCACATCATGTCTGCAATAGTAAAATCACATTTAACGAACAGTCGCGTAGCAACTGATCAACCCCCACTCTCCCACCAAAGAAGCAGACTCCCTATTTCAAACTTTTCCTTCAACATCTCTCCGACATTAGATAAGGTTTGAACATTTCTTCCATTCATTTGTCTCACCTGTCGTATTCCTATCTAAACCCTTTTCATCGTCCTCGAATAATTGTTTCCAGAATTTCCCTTCGATAACTTTGGTTGAAGGTTTCAGCCAACGAAATTACTGTCAGGGAAATGACAACAAATTACCCTCTCACACTCATACAAAATTACTCGGCCTATCAACTGAAGAGCCTCGCGGCTAACGTTATTCCATTTGCCAATGTAAAATTAAATTAATAATAAAAAAGAAATAAATAAAACGTGACAATTATACTCTTATTATCTGCTCGTGACAACACTTCATATATTGCATGAAAGGAAATGCGAAACGTGATTTACCCTCGTGTCATGTATATCTGTGCTATAATGTGGGCAAGTATCACATCCTGATGTATCGTAGTATATCGTTGCCAAAAGCTGCATTTGTTTTTCATTGAATATTTCACCAAGCAAGTCCATGTATTACGGTGTTACACTACGATCAATTCTGTCAATATTTTACTGCGGTGCATGTGATACTGTCGCAAGGTAAAGCATGAAAAAGGTTTATTTTGTCACACTTCGAAATAAGAAACAGTGTTGTAATGGTTCGCCAGAAAACGAATTTTCGACAGAAAATCTCTTGACTGAATTTGTGTACCTTTAATAATGCGCAAAATAATAAAATAATATCCACATACACAGTTCTATTAGACAAAAACAGAAAGCTGGTTTTCCCCGAGTCCCCTCAGAGGAAGCAGCGATGAGATCCCAGCATTCTACGGTGACAATATGTGGCGCTTTTCGTGGCATTGTTGCGGTACAAAACGCACGGAGAATGGCCGATTGCTCGTAATGTTGACGCAATGGGGACACGCGTAAATTTAGATTTATCAATGTTTAAACACATAAGAGCGTGACGTCACACGTCGGTGCTCTGCCTGGCTTGCAAGTAATCGCCAGCGAGAGCGCTCGATAAGTGCTTTTTGATTTCGAAACAATTTCATTCGCCCGTTTTCCCCAATATTTGATTATTGAATGATATTAAAGAATAAATGTGTATTTCTTATATATAATAAGTATGTTAGGATTACCTGAGGGTTGCGTTATCTGAGCCAGACTTCTAGAGCTAGCAGAGCCCAAAAACCAAACTATGTTCACAATTATAGTCTCGCAAAATATCGACCGGAACAACGTTTTTCGTAGGCCCTAAAATTAGTCTTTTTTATGCATTTTCGTTGTCTTGAAATGACGGGAAGTTGCATTTTCTAGGTGGGCGCTGGTGTTTTAGACTCAACCTAGCAGCAAAGTCGTAGACTTCCGCGCCAGAGTCGGGCGAATGTACTTGGCAGTCCGGATAACGCCGCGTCGAAGTCTGTTACACCAATCGCACTCGGCCCCACCCTCATCTAATCCTGAGCCCCGGCCACTCCCGCGCTGAAGAAGGCCACGACAAGATGGTCGAAACATCGGCATCACAGCCTTCGACGCGACGTCACCCGGACGGCTAGCAGCGCCCATGATTTTAAGAAATCCACAACAGCATAACGTAATCTTTTATGTTACTATTCCCAATTCGGGGATTAGCCTTCGACCGGCCTTTAAGCGTTTACTACTGGCGCGAGATCTACAACACTTACATTGGCGTCGGGTCGCGTGGAGCCGACCATTTTGATTCAAGAAAATAACGTCGTTTATATGATTTTTGGGAGGGTTATGTATTTAATGATAAATATAATGTGGAAATATATGCAACAATAACAAATCGTCACGTTTACATAATAAAATAGATTTAATTGACATCTTGTCCTTCTGCCTATCCCCTCTGCCTACACAGCCGATCGCAAGTGGCCTCTCCAACTTACGCACTATTTCGCAAAAGTTTTAGTTTATAGCTTCTGCAGAGAGACAATGCCTTCTTCTTGGCCTTACGAATAGAAAAAAATAACTGTACATCGTGATATGGCTGGAATATAACAGGTCTTTTCCTTAGTAAAGCCACAGAGGCTTGTGTTTACTTTGCTTCTTGACGAGAAGTCTAGAAGAGTGTTCTTATTTAACGTTCCAAAACTGGCTAATTGTGCTTCCACCCCGCCGGTGAAGGCGTAGCTATGTTAAGGCTCCGCGCTTCCACATCCCCCACATGAAAATACACAGGAACACTAACGCAGGCGTCCCGTCAGAAAGGGCAATTCAGAGAAACAGATAAGTGAACATTTTTCATTTCACGTTCCAAATAGGAACGCTATCAGAAGAGATTACATGGAATACGCATCTTCGATAGCTCGCCATGTTCTTGGAAAATAAAAAGAAACTAGTGGTGCTAAAACAGCACGTACTTTCACGCTAAGTTATGCCAAAAGTACTCAATTTTTCAAGAAATGTTACCTGATTTTATTTCAAAATCTGTCGTAAGGAACAGATTATGAGAATAAATCATTATAATTGGTTGTAGCAAGTCACCGAAAAAAATTTGAATTTTTGCAATTTTCGAAAAATCAGAGTTTTCAACAAAAAATAGACCTGCACCATTCTTGATCACACTATCCAACAACAAAATTTAATCAAAAAGGATGCAGCCATTTTTTTGAAAATTTGGGAAATGTCTCAGGGGCCTACGTGTAATGAACCCCCCAAAATTAAAACATCTGTTTCAAATTAAAGGGAACTTCAGCCAAAGGTTATTTAACAAACTGCGTAAGTGGTAGAGAGAAAGTAAAACGAGTAAATGCCTTCGGGTCAAACTGACCCCCGCTAGCCGAAGGTTTGGCGCCGGATCTCGCCAAACAGCGGGGGAAGACCACCGCCTCCCCCCGAACAAAAAGCATGCACTACACTTACGACACTAATGACCCTGTTAGTTGACGAGCCCGGCATCACTAACAATCAATCAATCGCGTCAAATCGACCGCCGCCAGAAGTTAAGGGTTAATGTAGCTTGGCTTTCGTGCGCTGCCGCCGCGGAGGCAGCCCAGGCGCATCGCGGGCGCAGCAGGAAGCGCAGGCGACGCCGGCGACGCCCCAGGCATCTGGCGGCCTCCGCACCGGAAGAGGAGGATGCGAACCAGCCGCCTGCCCCCTCCCGCTCCTTCCATCTGCGGCGGCGGGGCGCTGGCTGGCGAAACGCGACTGTGACCCACATGCCTCACGGTCAACGACCCTCACACCAAACGTCTTCTCTCGGAGACACACGAAAGCTTCCCATTTCCTCGATTTTGTCTCCGCCTCAGTGGTGCTGGCTCTTAATCCAGCCGGTAGGAACGCGTGGCGTGGCAATGGCCCAAAAATGCATCCGAACTATACCATACGGTTGCCTCAATTCGGACGAAACGTTTAAAGAAAAAAATTGAAGTCATTTTTCAAAAGATTTTGAAAACGCCACAGGGATTCATAAAAAATATAAATTATTTCGCATAACATAAACCAGATCTGAGCCCTAATCGTTATCGAGTTTCAGCTCAAAAGCTTCTACGGCGACAGTTTCGTGTAACATCCCCCTTCGCGGATAGAAAATGTGTACATCTCCTCGCCATCTGGACCAATCTTAACGAACTTTGTAAGTGCTAAAACACGTTAATACTGACGTGTGTGCGAAATTACACCTCGAAACATTTAACTTAATATCTGATTTTAAGACCGAAAAATCGAGATCGCTTAGATGAGGTTATTTCAATACGTTGCCTCCGTACATTGAAGCACAGGTAACAAAAGTAATAATATTAATTTAAATGTAAAAATAAAACATGCCCTACAGTATTATTTAATACAGAATATTCCCGTAGTCTCAAGAAGGTGTCTGTAAGTACATGCGCATTTTCATTGAACATAAAGACATTTGATAACTTGCATCGAAAGTGCATTCATGAGTTATGCTATGGACTGCCGAGCACATATGCAACACATATGCAACACACTATATTAATTTACTTATTTATGTTCGGCGTACATTGCCTTTCAGAGTCCATCATAAATGGTAATGTTTGTTCACTATTTTATAGGCTCGCATACTTAGTGCGCCTATACATAACATTATCTTTATTATATTTTTAAAATAGACAAGAAATTTGAGAGGAAGGTTCATTTTATTGATTTTGAATAGAAAATTCAAAGGTATAAGGCATTGTAATACTACAATTAATGGAGTAAAGGCAATGCTTTAGGTGCTTCAGTTTATCCATGAGGAAGCAGTAACATATCGGGCGGGGTGTTCGTAATTAAAAAACAAGATTGATTAAATAAATAAAAGGTGCTGTCTAGTATAAAATATATATTTACAGTTAAGATATTTTCGATCGCTTAGCGCAGTCCATCAGAGCAATCTTGCAGTGTTGGGGCGGAAAACTTTGCTAAAATATATATTCTGTACTGAACAACACCTTTTATTTATTTAATTACTAGCATATGTCTGGGTCACCAGCAATCTGTGAGAAGATGAAAACTAAGATTGAATTTGATCATTTGAGTTTTGGACAGCTCAATACGAATACTAATGAAGAGAAGAATGCCCGAGAGAGCAGGTTGATATGAGTTCATGACAGCACTTGATATTTTCATTAATTTCTGAATTTAAAATAGTTCAACAACTCCCATTATTACACAAAGATACAGGATTCTCAGGAAACGATGAGACTTATTTCGGGTGGTGGCGAGATTTTCGTCACTACGTCATAGCTTTAGAGCTAGGTCGCATTCAGTCTCTATCTGGAGGAGAATTCTAGAGACCGCATGCTCTAATCGGTAGTTTTCTGAGGTGTCTCCAATCAATATCAGGCGAATACCGGAGCAGTACCCTAACAAATGCGATCCATGGACCGCGCGCGATCATTCCTTCCTCTTCCTTACCCTATCCTCATTGACCGTTATTTACACACACATTCATGCAAATACTACTCTATTACAGTGTCGGGAGACCAGCCGGGAGCCTGGAGCTTGGCCTGGCTGGGGCGGTGCCCGCTGGTGGGGAAATCCCCGGAAGACGATGTGCAGATCGGCGCAGGAAGTCGCCGTCCAGCGGAGAAAGATAATTGCATCTCCCGCGATTAACCACATGCACTACAGTTAGGGGACTAATGACCTTAGCAGTTGGCGCGCCCGGAATCACTAATCGATCAATCAGCCAATCGCTGTCCTAGTGCGTCTGTCGTGATGCAGCTGCGGCAGGAGCCGAGCGGGTCGCACGCGGTCCGCGTTGCGCGCGCGCCGTCCCTTCCAGCGCCGCCCCAATCCCTCTCGTTATCTCTAATTAAACACCACTCTGCCCCTCTTCCCGCTCCTCCTTTCGTTACAAACCGCTCAACTTTTTCTCAGCCTCCGAATTCCCCACTTAAAGAGAACGAGACGCGGCATCGGCGCTCGTTACGTCACGCCCACGTGGCGGCGGCGGCGGCGGCGGCGGCGGCAGCGGCGCGTCCGCCGCGCTGAGGCTGTGTGGCAAACGGCCGCGTGGGTGCTCGTCAGGTCGTCGATTGCATTCGATTGGGCCGCTCCTCCAGACACGCTTTCATAAAACGTGTTATAAAATACTTTTGTGTATACCAGCATTATAAACGACTTTTTCTGTTGCAAGAAATCGTTCACAATCGGGCGTTTTACGGCATAAATGATGACGTATTAGCATATTACGCGACGAATGATTGCGTCATCACACATTCAGCTACTTGCAGCGAGAGAATCTGACGGGGGGGGGGGTAAAGGCAAACGGAACGGATCGCCTCTTCTTGCAGAGATGTCAAACATCCGAGACGCCACAAGAAAGTTGTTTCGCAAAATTAAGTTCGATTCTCTTATAAATTTACAATGCTGATATACATAGAAGCGCGTATTCAACTCGTTTATAATGTTGCTCTGTTGCATTCGTACGAACTTGAAAACGCACTCCGCACGTTGCTCGATTTCAAACCCTGTTCCCATGCAATATAGCTTCACATTATAAACTAGTTACATAAACTACAATTTATCTTCTGTTCAACTTTATGAAACTCAGGTCAGTTTCGTAATAAGGATTATTAGAACATCAGTGTTTGCTGGATCCATGACCATCTAATAACAACGTCATCGGTTTCGTATTGTAAATAATATTAGAACAGAAGTGTTCGAATTTAATAGCCTCCTCTGAAATACTATCAATATCAGTGTTTATCATCTGCCGCAGGATAATTAGTGAAATTTAAAGGAAAATTGAATGGGTGAAAACCAGAACAGTATAAGTGACAGTTGATGAATTCTGTGATATCTTTTTATTTACGTCAATATCCCTGTTCAGTCGAGGTGCTTTTTTCATCATTAACCAGAGCATTTCAATTGTTCATTAAATCCACAAAAATACATTGCCACCTCCATATAGCCTAAAATATACACCTTTTCTGAGAATTTATAAAATGTCAGTTATAACGTTATATTTTTACCCATTCAATTATTAACATTGAAATTTTATACAGTCGATAAAACTCCCTTTACCTTCCTATTGTAACGTGTAATAATGATAGAATATCAAATCCGGTTTAACAACTTCGTTTGCTAGTTCTCCAATCCAAAACTGTAATACGATGAGTTAAGATAGTCATTTGTTAAATAAATATTATAAAGACAGCTTCCAAGTCTTTCAAATAAACAGTACTCATGAATTCGCAGAATGGTTCAATATGTTGTTGAAAAGACGATACCAAGAATCATCGTCTAAGGGTTGAGGGTCCTGAAAGAATTGCTGTGGAGACATGAACACATGAATACGGGCTGTAATTCTCTAGCACAATTTTTTCTGCAGCGTCCTATTTCAGGCGAGTTCAGCAATGAAATACTCCAGCATTAAAAAGATTTATTTCTGGTGGCCAAGAGCGGTTCGTGCATTTATAACAACCTACTCCGTGTACCCAGAACCAGATTCCCGTCCGGATTAAGAACTACTCTTCGCTTGGAGTCACATCAGGTCGACCGTCCCACCGACACTTTCAGAGCGTGAGAAAGCACTTCACCTCTACAAGTTCAGAGTGATAAGTAAATTCATGAGTAACATTAAAAAGTGACCGTCAATCACTTGCTAGTTAAAGGTATCGTGTCTGAAAAATTAAGAACTGTGATAATGACATGTTTTCATGTGAGAAACTAAGAGTGAGCGGCGAGCAGTTGACGGCATTTTTGGATCGCGGAAGCCAAACGAATGAACCTCACCCCTTTCTCCGCTTTTGCTTTCTCGCCACAGAGTAGAGGTAACGAAGAGGTGGATACATCCAGTTGCTAAAGTCAGAAAAAATCCTCTAACACGTGGTGTAGTCAGAATCCGCTTTGTGGGTCCTTGATACCGAAAAAGTGAATGACGGCAAGACGTGCCTGTCTTTCCGTCTAGGCAGGTCTCATTTCCGTTGAAAATTCTTATTTTTTAAAAATTGCAAAAATCAATTTGTTTTCGGCGTCTTTCTACAACTACAGTAATGAAGATGGAGATTTTTCCTTAAATGAAATCTGATCCTTAAAGATAAATTTTTAAATAAGGTCCTATATTTTTGTTTGAAAATGTGAGTACTTTTCGCGTCATTTTGCGTGAAAGTACGTGTGACAAGGTACGTATTTATTTCCCCCTCGCCTTACTTGCATCCCTGGCACAACTGCCGCCCTTAGAATCGCGCGGAGGAAATAGTTTGCATCCCCTAACGCCAACAATCCCTCAAATGAAAGTCAAAGAGAAAACACTCTTCGAACGCGTGTGTGTTCTCAAAAGCGCTAACTGTAGTCAGAAAGCGGCAAGGCGCGTTGGCGGGTGCCAGGGCGGGTGCCAGGGTGTGACTTGCAAGCCCTTCGAATGATCAGTCGGGCGAGCGTGATGTTGATATTCACTTTCATGAACCAGAAATACATATCTGAGAATGTCGCCAAAAAACAACAACAAACATTATGATTGAAACGCTGTACAAACTAATTCATGGAACTGCAGTACTTGCGTATAAAGCAGCCAGAAGTATGTATATTTTGCTCTGGCTGACACAAATCATCGAAATCTGGATTCGCTATTTGAGCTACTTCCACCAACCTATCATTTAGTATCTTTAAACAAACATCAACGTCTAGAAAGAGCCTAGATGGCAATTATGTAATGAGCTCTTTGTGAGTGCTTCAGAATTTAGTAATCTTGCAAACGTTCACTTGCCTATTCAAAGTAAATTATGTTCAGAAATTACTCGTCTATTATTCTTAACTACTGTGAACATTATGTGACGCGCTAACGTGATGACAAGGGTCGAATTTCAAATGAACCATCCTCATGAATAACTGAGGAATATTAAAATAATGAGTGAATATATCTCGTCCGTAACCTGCAATAGTGACACAATTCAAAAAATCAGGTGTTGAGATGAATGAGTTTGAAGCTTCACCTTGCATTAAGATGAATCATTATGGCATTCACAATTTTGTTATTTGTTGGTGGAATACCGTACTGTGGCATATGCTACTAGAAGGTAGACCAATCTGCAATTCTGAAGAGTGCACAAATTCAAAATTCGAATTCTTTTAGTTGTGCCAGTATTGCAGCCCACGAGCGCTCTGAGCATTTATTTTACATTTATATTGGCAAAACAACCAGGAACCGGCTGCGCATCGTCATGTAGTGTCGGTCAGCCAAACATTCTTTTTTTGCTCGACGTTCCCATTTTCCATTATCCTCAACATTCCACCGAGGATGTTGTTGTTCATCTGGTCGACTGCACACGTTCGCCTGCGGTCCGCTGCGCTGCCTGGTGGCCCGCGAGGAGCATCCCAAGCGGCCACGGCCCCCGAGCCCCACGCGAATCGGAGGTGGCGGCGAATGTGGAGCGCGGCTGCGGAGGGGCCCAGAAGTGGCGCTCGCCCAGACGTCGGGCCATAAGAGGCGGCGGCCGTCGCCCAACACGGCCTCGCCGCACCGCGCGGCCCCGCCCCGCGACGCAGGACGCCGGCCGCCGCGCCGTCTGGGGAATTCTGCCGGCCGGCAGCTCACGTCGGTAGCCATGGATTCTCTCATCGATTCATTCATTTTTGAGTGATTTCGAACGCGTCAACTCCTAAGGTCATCAGTCCCTTAAGAGCAGTGCAGGACCTCATCGCCTGTGAGGGCGGTGACCTTCCCCGCTGCATGGCAAGATCCGGCTCCATCCAACTTTCAGGCTTTTCGGCTAGCCGATTTTCCCGAACCAGATATCTCCCATTTGCTGCGCCGGGACAAGCTCTAAGCTCCCCACTGGTTTCCCGGCATGTGAGGTAGTGTTGTACATGTTGTACATGTTAGTCTAAATATGAGTAGGGGGTGCGGATAGGACAAGAAAAAGGAAGAAGAGATCGCACGCAGTCCGTGGCCCGTTTGTTAGGGTACTGCTCCGGCATTCGCCTGCTGTTGACCGAGAAATAAGGAAAACTACCGATCAGAGCAGCCGGTCGCTAGAATTGTCCTTCAGAAAGCGGTTGAATTCAAGCTAGCTACTTGGCTAGTGTAAAAGATCCTGCCGCCATCGGAACAGGAGTTACCTGTAAAGAGAAACCCTGCAAGCCGAAGTGTAGGTGAAGATCGGGTCCCTTGTTACAGCAGAGCAGGAGCACAGCCACTTCCTAGCTCTAGCAGCACTACACTCACAGCAAAAAAGACAAACAAAGTTGACGCGCTGTGTAGAAAGACCCAATACAAAGTGATAGGAGCGAAACGAAAATTGTAATCTAGTTCCATATGGCGCACAGGAACCGACAATTACAGATTTCAGACTTTCACGAGGTCTTCTGGCATAGAGGGCCCCCGTCACGAATTTTCTCCTTGTCTCTTTGTTTCTTCGCTCTCCACCTGTGGTTTCTTGCCTGCGCGGAAAGTTCGCAATTCTGAATGAAAATGCCTCGTCCAAGTAGTGAACGCCCCTGATACGTTCCGACCATCCCACCCTGGAAAGGAAAACAAACGTTGGTCGGTTGCGAGGCGGCTGCCACAGCGGGATGTGTAAAATGCTAAATATTTAAAAGAGGAGCATTGGGGCGCAGAGTGAACGACCCCGAGCGCCCCCCCCCCCCCCCGCCACTGACGGGTGGGCGGCCCCGCCGCGCCGCCGCCTTCTAAGCACAGACTCAGTTCCTGCGGTGACAGAAGCGAGGCTCGGCGTTCAAAATGAGTGTGTGTGTGTGTGTGTGTGTGTGTGCGCGGGCAGGGGGGGCAGAGCGAAGGAATGGCAACTGATTGTTAACTGTTTAGTGTTTCCAGGCGCGTCAACAGCTGTGGTCGTTGTTCCCCTGAGTTAAGTGTATGTTACAAGCGGGAGGTTGCAGAGTTCCTCAGCCCGCAGAGATCCGTCGCCGACTAACACGTCGGCATGTGAGAGAGTATACTGCATGAAGGTGTAAATGCGTGTAAGTAACGGGTAAAGATAGGACGAAGAAGAAGAAAGTGGTGATGAAAATATCTCACCCGGTCCGTAGCCCGTTTGTTAGGGCTCTGCTCCGGCATCTGCCTGGTGTTGATCGGAGAAACCACGGAAATCTACCGATCAGAGCAGCCGGTCGCTAGAATTCTCCTTAAGACAGCGGCTGAATTCGACCTAGCTAATATAATAGTGTCGAAAATCCTGCCACCCTAGGACCTCCCGGTCAGAGACTTTGCAGTGACATTATCTGATGCCCCGAGCCACCTAAACGGTTTCCGGTCTATTATTGCCCGGATGGCTTCCAGGCGAATGCCAGAGCATGACCAAAGAATATGAGCTATGCACGATCTTTCCTTCTCTCTCGTGTCACGATTCCCCGGCGGCGATTGGCCGACCATCTGCCCTCGTGCGGCCTCGAGAAATGGATCCGGAGAGTCCCCGGCGAGCGTTGGGGATCCGGATTACGGCACACACCTGCGAAGAACCCCCCGATGCACCTCACTCATTGGCTCGCGGCGGGATGAGCGATACATAAAAGATCCTTCATACTCATTCTTCCATTGTGTTGTCAATCATTATTTAGAACTCATCACAAAACGTGTTGTATTGGATTTGAGAATACTTGTAAACGTACGTCAGACTTTCCATTAATTCTTATTATCACTCGAAGGACTACAAGGCTTTCTCACTGGATATTAAGAACTCTGTTCACAATATGCACACAAGGCGCAGATGAAAAAGATCAAGATCAATCATTTATGTGGCTTAAAAGTGAAGTAATAAAGCCAGAATCGGAAGCAGTTGTAAAAGGTACTCAAGATTAGGCGTTGAGAACCCGACATAAAGAGAAAGCGGTTATCATAATTTCCCACGACAATAAATGGAGCATTTGCCAGAAAAGTAGAAATTGATCGTATCGTCTCAGCTTGTCCAATTCCAGCAGGGACCGAATACGTGAGCAGACACGACAGGATGTGTAGTAAACGCCACTGTCAGATCTGTATCATCCTCGAAGTTCCAAACAAATACCCCAAATGATACGAACACTCACCAAAACGGGTGACGTCTGTTGGATTCTATACAATATAGAATCCAACAAATTCAAACTGATCGCAGGATAGCGGCAAACAAACCGGGGTTAAAATCAACAAAACAATGGTAAGACCAACTTTGACATATGGAGCTGAAATGCGAGCTGATACGAAGAAAACAAAACAACTATACCGATCAATAGAAATGTACACATTGTGATCAATTGTAGGAAAGACGAGGAGTGATAGGGTAAGAATAGGATGTAATAAAACAGTGTAAAATAACTAATATTAACAAATTTGTGAAAATATGGGGGAAAAATGGATTCACCATATCACACGAATGAGCGGTGACAGACTAGTAAAGATAGCCAGGGATATGATACCATCAGGAAGGAGAAACCCCGGAAGGAGAGAAGATCTGCAGTCAACATCTAGTAAATCCTCGGAATAAAGCGGGAAGAAAAACAGATGTACAACCTACATAAAATAAAAAAAAAGAAGAAGATAATGATGATGATATAGATTAGCCGAGGACATTTAGGCGACATCCAGTAGTACATCATAAAACAATAAGTTTAACTATTGTGTTATAGAATGATTGGCAAACTCTCACATGAAACTAAAGCAAATGTTGCAATAAAAGTTTTGCATATGAAAGAATTGGTAATGTCAGCTGGATTTGAACCCAGAGGGGAGTGAACTTCGTTTTCTACCATTAGTGGTGGTTGTGGGGTGCAAGTCACACAATTGGAACAAACGTCGAAGCTAAGTGAAAATGGAAACGAGCCTGCAATCCAGTTAGCAAAGGGTGAAAGGCTGCCGTGCAATAGTAACCGCATTACAACGTAGAGCTGCCTCACGTCACCGCAACTCCTCAGGTATCGAGCTACGCTGGTGCTCATTTCTGCGTTGTTTCTAACTACAATGTGCTCCACCTGCACCGTCAGCTTAATACATTTGTGGGCATTTTAAGTTAATGAATATAAAATATTCGCTATTTTTTAATTAAATGGCTAGCAGCGAAATTAAAGTAGTCTTTCACAAAAAGTAAAAATATTGCTCAACTTTTTAGTACATTTCTTGCATTTATTTAAGCATGTATTTCTGAAGAATTAACCGTCGCCATCTAAGATAAATAATTCTACATTTTACCTCAAAGTACTATATTCTCTTTACGCATTCATCCACATTCAAACTCACAGTGCAATGAGTAACTGTCATTCAAATGTGGTGGGCGAATCCTCGACGTAGAGCATATTTTTATCGCGGGAGGCGGCGCTGATCTTCCCCCTGGATGGCGAGATCCGGCACAGCCTTACTTCGGCTCGCGGGAATTTTCCACAGCCAGGTATGCGAGCGTGGCACCGCCCCAGCCAGGACAAACTCTAAGCTCCCGACCGGTCTCCCGGCATGTGCGCTACTGTAGTGCGTGTAAGTGTGTATAAGGGGTGAGGATAGGGCAAGGAAGAGGTAGGGAAGGTCGCGAGCGGTCCGAGGCCCGTTTGATAGGGTTCTGTTGCGGCATTCGCCTGGTGTTGAGCGAAGCAAAAACTACTGATCGGAGCAGCCGGCCATTGGAATTCTCCTCCTGAATTCGAAAACCCTTCCACCTCCCGGCCAGAGGCTCTGCAGTGAGCCACCTCAGCCGCTGGGCGAGGGTTTGGGCCGTGCGGGAGGAGCGCAAGGGAGCGTGGGCGCTCTCGCCCCAGGGGTCGGCGCGGCTCCCGCGACTCTGAGGAGCGGCTGCTTGCGCCGCCTGTTCCGTCACTGCACAGCCAGGCGTGCGTTGGGAACAACTCATCAACACCAAACCATAATTATGTCCCCAAAACTCTTTGCAATACCGTCAGATGCTATTTATTCTCTAGCCTTGAGTGCTGCCTGGCGAGACCATCAACAGATGATTCTAAAAGGTGGCAGCCGTTCAGGTTACGCTACACTATACATCTAGACTTGGTGACCCGTGGCGTAGATTGTCACCTGTCACCTCTGGAGACTGGTCGCTGTCGCCGTCCGTCGACGTGGAATTGATGGTGGACAAACCGAGTGTTCCATTCCATCTGCCTCCTTCCGTCATCATTCGAATTAAGTCAGCATCAGTCATTTAGGCTACTCATCTCAGGTATGTCCCAAAAGGTGTAGGCAAAGAGGAATGATTGAAACATCAACTTTGTTACTATTAAACAATGGTAATTTCAGGATCGTTCACCAAAGTTGTTAGGTTATTGTTCAACCCTAAAGGACTCCCCATCTAAAACTTCTACATGAAAGTACACCCTTTCTGCATCCCTTCTGGCGGAAGGAGTGCAAATGTTGCAGTGTTATCTATAACATTCTTAGTCATCCGTCTTTGGAATTCCAGCTTAAGTAAGTTTACTACCCACCAACAAGAAATGTCTGAGCTTCAGCCATCGAAAGAATTCCATTTCAAAGGATAAAACAAAAATTTCTCTGGTCTTTTCACTGTTCGACTAACCATACGTACACACATTTCCTTTATTGTTATGGTGACGTAAATATTCTGAATAAAATTTTCCACCAAACTGGGTACCTCGACGCCAAAACATACCGCTTGCAAAACTGTTTCAAATTTATATCTCGATTTTCATTCTCACTTGTCGAATGCGAATGTCTATTGCGTTTTCTCCACAAATCTAGTAACAGACAGCGGGCAAGTGAAATAGTATATGATCAAGGGAAATCCATCCAATCTCACGGGAGATACCAAACTTCTACTATAAGTGAAACCACATTAAATTTGTGAATTTTGATAGAACAGATCATAACATGATTTTACATGCAGAAAATGAACACAATTTCCGACTGTAATAATTTGAATGCGATCCAGGTGGATTCTATTACTTTGAAATATGGTTTAAATAAAAAAAGCTTTAACGACTTATTCTACATCCGTAATCTTCATAGTTATTTCGTGAGCTTCTTGCTAATAGAAGTATTGAGTGTGTAACTTTAGAAAGAGTATAATTCCTAGATATTTCCCATATTTTTCTCTTG
Source organism: Gryllus longicercus (assembly GCA_038098605.1). Classification (NCBI taxonomy): domain Eukaryota; kingdom Metazoa; phylum Arthropoda; class Insecta; order Orthoptera; family Gryllidae; genus Gryllus; species Gryllus longicercus. Next base: position 1,377,410 of record JAZDUA010000367.1, read on the forward strand.
CAGCGCATCACAACTCCAATTTTATTTAACAACTGGTACAGAAATTTAATCTTCCATCAGTACGTCAGAAATAAACTATTATGATGCACATATTTTATTCAAAGTATTATAAATAACGTTTACGTTACAATACAAATTTAGAAGAGGGCGCAAAAGCATTTGGCAGCCTGGAGCGTAAACGTAAAGAGAATGCGGACCGAACGACGTATTCGCACGCCGCTGCGACGTGCTGGGCGACCGCCTGCGTAGCAGTGAAAGGGGCGGCGGCGCAACGGCCCAACGAGCACGTGCATGTGCGACGTGCAACGTGCAACGTGCCACGGGCGAAGAAATTGTGGCTGGGCTGGGCTCGGCTCAGCGCCGCGTCTCATTTTTCCTCTCCTCTCCGCCGGGTCGCCAACCTGTTTCTGCCGCTCCGCCATCTGGCGCTGCCGCCGCCGCCGCCGCCGCCGCACTCCATGTAACCTACTGCCATTAGCCGTGAGTGAATGCAGAGTTTGGCGGCCGGTTCTGCGTTGCTCATCGACGCGGAGACCTGAAGCTCTATGAGCGCAGGCGTTGCCGCTCTACACCACAGGAATGTGTGGTAGGGCACTGCCGAGGCGAATGTTGTAGGTAGGGAGTGTATTTTCATATCCACAAAAATATGGAAATATACTTTTAAAAATGCATTTATTGCCTAAAAATGATTAAATATGCCCTTTACTACGCAATTAAAATTAGCTATATTTAATTTCCTCTATAAAACTTTCTTGATAAATTGAAGAAAAGCATGCCTGGAATGAAAATATATACTTTTGTGCAAACATAATATAATCTACCCTACTTCGCGAGAGAAATAATTGTAGTAAGCATTCACCTCAGTGAAGTTAGTGAAGTACATAGCATGTCTTGTTGCATTTCTTCAAAATGATTTAAAATATATGTTACGAAGAAATAGCCTATATTTGCTCAAGTATTTTATCATCTATAGAAAACAACAAAAAAATGCAAGCTGAGACAAGCTCTTTTGAATCAATGAACGCTCACAAATAAATATATTCTACGAAAAGATGAAAATATGCAAAATATGCACCTATAATTACACCAATATGCACCAACAGGAAAAGTCGGCCAAACATGCACTAACATATTAATCTACATAGCTTCATGCAAATGTCAAAAAGTTCACTTAGCTATGCCCTGAAGCAACGGACAAAAATATGCAATCACAGAAATCCGCTCCCTAGTTGTATGCACGACAGAATCTATTTCTACGCTGTATAAATTAGCTTTATAATATATTTTTCGATATAATTTTGACGTCCTAGTAACAACTAAAGAACATTAATAGGTCATAGTTGAGCGAATTAATGACAAAATAGCTTTGAAATGGATAACTCCGGAATCGAAGCATCATAAAGTCAATACAGTGTATAATACATTTTTTCTTTATTCCCACGATCGTGAAATGCATTTATAATTCTGCAGATTAACTCATTTAAAGAAAACATATGTAAACACTTTAGCATCTTTGTAAATTATTCTCTTATATCTGAAGCAACATACTGTAATCTTCAAAAGTATATCGTAATACTGTTAAAAAATAGTTTGTTTGTAATTAAATGGTCACAGAATTTGATATGACTTTCTGGACAATGTCCAACAATAAGTTTGGTTTGAAACGACTAAAATAATCAAAGTTGAATTCATTCAGCAAAGACGTCTACCCTCCTTCTAATCCCCTGTGGCTCTCATCTGTTTCGAAGGCCCAGAGGGGGCATGCATCAGAGGACGTTCGTCTTGTGGGTGCCTATAAGAGCTCTCGTTACCGCACTTTTGCCTCCATTTATTTACATCAACATCACCAAGTCTCTCTTTCGTTCTTAATCTCTGAATACTGTAAATTCTTTATTTTTGTATCTATTTTATCGGACCAAAGCAGATAATGAAGTAATATACCTAATACATTCTCTCCCCATGCTACTCCGTATGGCAACTTGTATTTTTTCTTGTGTCCTTTCCTCTTTACGTTTAAAGCCGTAGAGTTACAAGCAGTAAAGTGACAGTAAAAATAAATTATTTTTATTAAATAATAATTGTAGTCATTAACGAAACGAGTGAGAAAAGAAGGGTAAAGTTCCACAAGTTCAAGACAACCAGCGACGATAGGAACCCGTTTTCCAATTTATCATGAGTGCTGTTACAGCCTCCTATCCCCCGAAAAATTCTATATTTTTTCGTTTCCTTTTGAGAATAATTTTAATTTTGAAAATGTTTACCTCAATCACTTGAGACGTACTACATTTGATTACGTATTAATCGTTCTAAAACAAGACCCTTTTAAATGTAAAATCAATAAAGGAGTCATGTGCATAAAATCACACATTTTTTGCCAAACAATAAATAAATAGATTCTTGATACCACACGACAAATACACATTTTCTAACGAATGCAACTTCCGTAAATGAAAGTATGATGGATCTATTACATTGACAAATAGAGTAATATTGACTAATTGTAAATTATTGTTACATTCTCCAAAACAAGTAATTTTCTTTAAATATGAATATCTACAAGTAGCAGTAGTAACAACTTAATACTTTTTTTCATTAATGTTGTTGATGATTGTAATCTGTGAACTGCAATATTTTTGTCCACAGTGACTTAATTACACGGTTTTTACTCTTTGCCTGAGTTCTGAATGGAATTTCGGAGTTTAATTGCACGCGAGCAGTGAATGAAGAAATAATCAACGATTTTACGTTCATTTAACAATATTACTTAATACAGTTTCATATTTTGATTTTTTTGTAATTTCTAAATAAAAAAACAAATGTTCATACTTAACTACATAATTTACGTTATTCTCATTCTAATTTTTATGTATCATTTAATCAAGCTTTCGCCTTCATGTCATCACCACATGACAATGAATCAGAGGGCCGTGGAATGCGTTTCTTCTGCCTCTTCGCCAACTGGAAGTGGATCCCTTGGGCAGCCTCCGCTCTCTCTTTGGGGGTTTTTCACTGCACTCGGAGCGTCGCGTTTCAAATGTTGCGTATTATGTTCACTTCCGCAGTTAATGTCAAGGGCTTGCATAGTTTCCTCTCCATGCCAGGCATTCTCCAAATTCCATTAGCACTGATTCTTTGTGAGTAAAGTCTATTTTTGGAATGCCTGTCATCTGTTTGGGCGTAGAAACATTGTGAAATTATTTTATAGCGACGTTTCGGAAGCTAATCCGTTTTTGAAAGAGATGAATAGAATAATGACGCCATCTTTAGGACGGTAAAGAAGCAAAATCACTAGTTGATGTCACTCCGTCAAATTTCGCAACCGAATCTTCACGACTACCCAGATTTACATATCTAGTCTTCACAGTCTTTGGAACGAACCTTATGTTTAGCCCAGATCTTACACAAATGTTGCGGAAATATGTCATTGAAACGTCTGACACTTAAAAATTGCAATTTTTTTTATATTTAAAACATTAAGTTTTTGATTTAGAAAGAAGTTTGAGCTTTCCTCTCAACCAAATTTCGTGATTTCTGCTTTAAATGAAAGTTATTGTGTCCCAGATGTTTTATCACTTGCTAAAATTTACGTGTTTTATAGTATAATCACCAATTTGTAATAAACTATAAAATTAATATAACGAACGCGTGTGTGCCGTCTTGTGAGCATTATTTCATTGAATGACTAGTAATCGATGTATTGCAAGCAAGTGACATTTCCTCCTCAAGAAAACATGAGAGTAACGTAGTTAGAGAAGCTAACATAGCGAGCTTTCTTAATTCCAAAGAGTGTCTAAATCGAAAGATTTGAGCGTGTTAGTGTATCAATTGTCTGCTGCACGTGTCCTTTCCCAAACGATCTGAAAATAGCTGCTGAATGGTGCGATCCCCTCCAGCCCCAGGCCATCGGCGCGGCGCCGGGGCGGGGCGGGGCGGGGCGAGGCGGGGAGGAGGCGCTTCCGGGCGTGGGTGAGCCGGATGAGCTGGCGCGATAGGCGCTGGGGCGGGGCGGGGGCGAGGCAGAAGAGACGAGCGCTCGCGGGCGATAGACAGCGCTTCCGAGCGGAAGACCCCCCCCCCCCCTCAGCCGCCCATCACCATCTCCAAATGAAATACTCATTTCATGAAAATACAACTCGCATTTTATTCACTTTTTCGATCGCTTCATTCACATTTTCTTCCTTAACACTACCGGCTGAGGTGGCCCTGTCAACAACTGCCTCACCAGCGACCGAAGGTTCTAGTTTCCCGATGGCAGAGGATTTTCGACACTAGCTAGCTAGACGAATTGAATTCAGCCACTGCCTGGAGAATTCTAGAGATCAGCTCTTTGATGGATAGTTTTCCTTGATTTCTCCTAAAAATATCAGGCGAATACCGGAGTACTTTAACAAACGGACAACGCAAATGTTCCTCTACATTGATGAAATTTCACAAAATGCGAAAAACGTTTTCTGTTTTACATCCCCCTAAATTTTTTGTTAGGGACTTTATCCAGCCGCCAGCCGGTTTCCTGGATTCGGCCCGATGGGACGCATATCCAACCATACACTAGACACCAACACACGTGCGGGCTGCTGTGATCTTGTGTCAGCAGAACGCGAGGCCCTCCTTGACAGCACATACAAAAGAGGAAGGGACAAACAATCCTGCCGAAGACGGGACTGGAACCCTCACCCTTCGGACTGAAGTGGAGAGTGGGTACACGTTCTTAGCCGAATGAAGAGTACATTCCTTGAGGAGATTCAGGCGTCCAGAAAGGTGTTTTGGCGCTAGTTCATGGGAGGAACCGACGCTTCCGCGGTCGCGTGGCCGGGAGGGCAACGCCTCCACTCGCGGACGAGCACGACAGATCCTCGTTGTGGGCGGAGGCGTTCACGCAGCCGAGAAGCGGCGCGGCGCCGCGCAAAGCAAAGGTGGCTACGGTGCACTGTCAAGGACGATCGGCAAGGCCACGCAGTGGCAGGTGCTCGCCAGCGCCATATAGGTCGCTGCCGCATTGACGGATGGGTCCCGCTCTGACGCACCGCACCGCACCGCTCGGACGGAGCTCCTTGCAAGGAAGTTCGTCAGCGCAGGCGGAATCGGGAGATACGACTCGCGCTCAACGAGGGCGCGGCTGAAACGAATCTCTCTTCCTGTTCCGTCACACGTCCTCCATACAGTCATTTTGTACGCAGAAAAGTGCTCCTAAAATAATGCATTTCAAATGTATTAAAGTGTCTTTGTTTGTAGCGAACTATTTTATATTTAATTTGTTATATCAGAGAACTTACTTTCTACATCCGAAAATTGGGGTTCAAATTCTTATTAATCTGCCTGGATCGGACCTGTGACAAATGAATGCCATCCGGCTGAGTTTGCTGAAGCAATACACTTCTGAATAGTTTTCCCTCCCACTGCTTCACCTTCGTTTTCAGAGTGGCGCATCTGCTAACGTTCTCCATAGCCGCAAACACTCACCTATACAAATACAGTGCATCCAGAAGAATATGTGTAAGTGTGTCAGGAATGATCGCGTCTAGTCTGTGGCCCGTTTGGTAGGGAACTGTCCTGGCATTCGCGTGGTATTGATCGGAGGAACCACGGAAAACTACCGATGGGAGCAGCCAGGCGCAAGTATTCTCTCCCAGACAGCGACTCTGAACTGCAACCGACTTCCCGACAAGATACGGTCGTTGTCAGAACGCCTTCTGAGGCTGTAGAGCAGTTCTCGCCTTGTTAGTAAGTTCTGTGGTTCCGAGGTATGCCGGTTAGCGTATCGGATTGTTATACTCAAGTTCGCGGGATGAAAACCGATCGAAGGCGTGGATTCTTAAGAGCGAAAAAAATTGCCAGTTTCTCTGCAAGATAGTGAAAGGAGAGAAGCGAAATTTGCGTGGCAACACGGAAGAGCAAGCTTGATGGTCTCAACTTGCCACGTAAAATAAGTCATTATTGATTAATTCTTTGCTGTTGAACAATGAAGGCGGTTTCCAGATGGCTTCAGAGCACCTTCTTAAAATATCGAACAACAACAATTTCCAAGGTTGTGTGTTCAACAAAGGGGGAAATCATAAACTGAACATATTTACAATTTTTTTACTTTCTTGTATACGTACGTATACATTCATGCAATACAATGATAGCAACGCCGCGAAACTGCACTGAAATTCAAAAGAATTTTCTGAATTCCTCTTTCCACTGTGTCGTCTCAGCCGCAAATGTCTAATTGCACGATACCGCGTAACCTAATGTGCATTGTGCACTCGCCACTTGGCTACGCAAGTTAAATAAAACAGCTTGCTGTCTGCGCATCGCGTCGTTTCCAGCGCCGTTTTATTCCCAAATACTTCTCCCGAATACACAAAACGCCTCTCGTTATGACAATCACCTTTACTTACTTTAGCCAGTGCCCCAGTGCTAATGTTAACATTGTCCGGTTGATACCCGAAACGATCCGTTCATCGTCTTTCAGAGAGCTTCATCGAAACCCTCTGGCTAAGGTGAGAATTAACCGACGAATACGTGAATTAGCCGTATTTCGGACTTCAGCCGTAGCAGACGCACTCAATATTCGTAAGTTTAATGTGGGCACATTTCGTGATTTGGAATGTAAATAAGAAGCTTCATTTGGGAAGCTAAATTTTACTCTTTCTTTTGCAATATTCAAACAGAGTTTACATTTTGTGATGACGTTTAAATTTTTACACATTTCACAATGAACTCGTGTAGTTAATCACTCAAAAACGGACTGTAACTTTGTAGGCTAAGAGTTAAGGTTTCAGAGTTAATGCTAAACGATTGAAGGTTTCCAATTCAGCTCAACTTAATTGATTTTCTTCGATTTATGACTTCGGTTATAATTTTAGTACTAATACGTTGTTGTCGATAAGAGTTCAATCACAAAGCCCCGAACAGATTAGCACATAACATTACTGTTCTAATTTTTTTGGTTCATATGGAAAATAATACTCAATTTTACGACGCTTTCACTAAAAAAACTCATATGCATGTTTTATAACTACAAATCACGATTTTCTGAGAAAAGTTATTGATAAGGATTGGATTTTAATAAAATGTAATTTTTTCTTTTCACTTTAGAACAATGCAGTTTAGTATAGAAATTAATTTTATGTTATGACAAAGGGAAAATGACCCAATTGTATGTAATTTGTTTGCATTTTTCGTCAATTGAAATGCTTTTTCGCTACTTTAAACGATTTAATATCGTTTAAAGGTAATTGCTTCAAATAATATTTACGATATGCAACAAATACTCACCAGGGAATTCCTGAGTAGCCTATTCAATTTCTTCGCTCATATATTGTAATAGCAGCCGTTGTCAATACTATGGAGTATAAGGTTCCTGCGACGCCTATCGGCGCCTTTGTCAGCTCGGCTGATTTTGGGATAACTAAAGCCAGAGATTTTATTTTAAAAAACAGTCCAAATCAAAAGTTTTCAAGCTGAGTGTATGTGAACTAAGAGAGAATGCCTTTATTACATCAGTAGTGTATCCAACAGCTGGAGTTGTTCATCCAAATTGGTTTTGATCACATTTTTTTACGTATTTTTTTTTCTTTTAGGGCATTTTAAACCCATTTTAATAGCATTTTATTGACCAATTTGGCGATGTTTTAGACCATCAAAATACACCCCTTGTTATTATCTCCTTGCTAATCGAAAGGGGTGAAGCCGCTTGGCTGTGCTCGGGGGGGGGGGGTCCGCGCGCGGACTTCCCTCGGTCTCACTGAACCTCGCCACATCTCGGCTCGCGTTACGAGCAAAAACGCGCCAAGCAGTGTGTGGGCCCAAGTCAAGTGCATTTCTCAGCATTAGAATCGTAAATGGCGTCATCGTTTAGATTGTGTTTCCTCATAACTCGCATAACGAGAAATACCATCAAAAAGCATTACATCATCCCAGGAATCGGAAAAGTAATTGAAATAGTGCGAATCTGCATTTATCTCCAAGACGCACAGGATTTAACAAATTCTGCACGTATTCCAATCTACATCTCTTTCTTCATGCAGCCCTGACGAGTAAAAACGAAGTTTTTCACTCATTCGCGTCCGCGAGTCGCAAATAGGGCACTGCAGTTCTCTGAGATAGGGATCGTTCTCCCAAGACAAGCACTTTTTATAACCACTGCTGGCACCCCAGAAAAGAGGGGAAGTTTATGTACAGAACAGATAAGTAGGGCGCGTAGGGGGGACGAAAGTAAAGAACTCGTACTTCTTTTCTCTTTCCACTGCTGGTAGATACCATCCTCACCCTTCACCGTCGTTGCATGTACGTTGACTGAAGTGTCTTTCAGTTAAATGTTTATGTAATTCATCCAACTAGATAAAGATATTGGTTTTCTTTAACTGGAATACCGAACTGCTCAATGTTACGCCGACTTTGCGCCAACTAACATCAGGATACGAAGTCTTTCGTTCTGCTCCCTTTACACAGGGAGAGTTTCTTCGGATTAAGATGCAATAGACACTGAACGTACTATCGAACAGATGTCATTTTGCAGACAAGATATCTATTACATAATTTCAGAGATTATTCCCATCAAAAGGTTCCTTTAATAATATTTCACCCTGCTCCCAAAACACGATAACCCTTGGTGAGAAGTCATCCGGAACACGGTAGAAATTATTACTTCTCCCTAGAATTTATTCTTAGAATATGACGTTTATGACATTGTGATGTATTTCACGGGATTTGCAACGTATATTCTCCTCTCAACTCTTCCTTTCTACAAGATGGTGGAGTGATGAGTCGATTCTAAATTCCATGTCCATTATCATTCACTCCAATGCCCGAAAACAGTTTGGTGAGAGCTTCAAGATTGTTCTCAATAAGGCGCTTTAATTGTTTAAATGACGAAGATAACAAGACACCTTGGTCAAGGTTGTGTCACTTTTTAAGCGGTGTAACACATTGGAGTGACATAATGGTCAAGCAGATGTTGTTTGCTCTCTCCGTAGTTGTCTAACCTTCTTATTCCCGCTGCCTGCTCCACCCCGGAGGCGCCCACAAGGGCCTTCGCCTGAGGGGGAACAGCCGGCTCCTCAAGGGCCGTTCGAGAGCCTTCGAGGCCCTTGGGAGCGAGCACCGAGGGCGACACGGAAACAACCAAACTGCTCTACAAGGTCAATGATTGATTGTTAGTGATCCACGGCGCGTCGACTACGAAGGTCGTTAGTGCCTTAAGTATAGTACAATTTTTTCTCGGGAGGTGGCGGTGTATTCCCCCGGCGAATGACGAGATCCGGCGTCGACCTAAGGTCGGGTAGGGGTTGTCCCTCAGGTACCTCCCAACAGTGGTCACCGCCCCAGCCACGACAAGCTCTCAACTCCCTTCCCAACTCCAGGCATGGGCGGTAGTGCAGTGTGTGTGTGTGTGTGTGTATGTAACGGGTGAGGATAGGACAAGGAAGAGGAAGGTGAGATCGCGCGCGGTCCGTGGCCCGTTTGTTGGGGTACTGTTCCGGCATTCGCCAGTCTTTGATTGGAGAAACCGCGGAAAACTACCTACCAGAGCAATCGTTCTCTAGAATTCTCCTCCAGACAGATAATTGTCAAGCTAGAGTTAAAAATCCTGCCGCCGACGGGACTCGGACGTAGGACTTCCCGGTCAGAGGTATTGCAGCAACAACAGTTGATGTCCTCAGACATCTCTCCCGGTTAGAGGAAGTACATTGTCGTCTTCATTGTCGTCATCGTCGTTTATATAATGGATTGCCAATATTTTTCAGAGATATGGCACAAGAAGGGAATTGAATTAAATAGTACTCCCCTACGTGGGAAGCTGTATTATTTTATAAACGATAATTTGACACAACGAACAAGCGCTTCATTAAATTTAATTTCGCACAATTCAGAAAAAATTAAATCATTGTCTCTGAATTAAACACACTTGAAAGTATGAAAATGTTAAGAAGAAATGAATATTCGTTTAGACGTAGTTGTTTGTAGTAACTTCAAAAACGGAACCATTTTAAAAGTTCATTTTAATAATTTCATTAGTTTTTTAAATAATTTTTCAGATATTATATGTGAAAATACAGTATCGAGATAAAGAAAGCGTTTAAAGTTTTATTTTAATGTGTATTAGAATAAACAGTCTCAAATTTCTATATTTGTGAAACTATTTGCATCTAAGAATTTTGGATGTTGTAACAATATTCATGCCAGTAAATCGAATTTCATTTAGTTTTATAACGTTGCGAATGCGAAACGGAAACGGAAGAAATCCACAAAATATGCTTGTCGATGCAGGTAACACTGTTCTGCAGCAGAGGGTCCTTCCATCATTTTACAGAAATGTGATCACGAGAAGGTAAGTTCTATACGACCAATAGAGCTCACCTCAGTACTCGAAAATATCTCAAGCAAAGTCAAAAGAAAGAAACGTGTTAAAATGAGCTCTACAGTCTATCTTCTCGATAATGCATTTCAGTTGTCATTCTCTGCGCCTTACAAAGCGACATCTATTACTGCAGTTGATATTGGAGTTGTGGGTAGTAAACGTGTGTTGGTAACGGCACATCATATCAGAACGAACACAAAGAATAATAAATGTTAATTTTACGACAGATTGCTTTCGCTATTTCCGGGTATTCTCATCTCAGAAAAGACTCATTGGTTCACAAATAAAAGCTTATCTTAACGACAAGCAATGACCTGAAAACGCTTTTACTGCAAGTACTAGGAAATGCAGTTGCATTCTCACTCAATGCATTTTGCACAAGAACCCTCAACAGTTCGTGAAAATGTAGCGTACTCAACTGTGGGCGGAATGCGGGTTAACGACTGCAGCTACCGTGGGCTCCGTCATTTGTCTGCGATTGGCTTCCGCTACCGCCCCCGTCCCCACCCCTAGCCCACCCCCACTGGCCTCGGCCCCTCCCTCTGCAGCCGAGCCTGCGCCCTCCGGGCCGCACTCCGTCTGCATCCCGCTGTCAACTTTTCCTATCCCGTTTACCTACATCCCGAAAACACATAGCCCGACTGCATCCCGTTCCGTCCCCCGTCCCCCTTAGGGTAAGGATTGATTTCTACCTGTAGTCTGCTTAGTATTATAGTGATCGATTACAATTGATCCACTACGTCTGATTTTTAAGAAACATTTGCATGTCCTTTTAGAGCATGGGCAAAGATAAAAAAACACCACTTAAAAGATTTTTGCAAGAAAACTTTAAGCATATCACGAACCTCTTACCTCGTTGACTTAACACACACAATTCCGAAGGTTCTGCCATGTTCACCTGTGTTTGATATTGGTGATCTTCACTTGTGCGAGAACTTCTGTTTGCGCCACTTATGAATGCAAACTTTAAAATGTTTACTCCTTCCAAAATCCCGGATGAACGAAACATAATGCAGTCGAGCTGTGCCTTCGCAGGTAACGAAAAGTGAAAGGAGATTAGCCGGGGAAAAACTGACAGCGGGATGCTGTCGGGCGATAACCGCCCTCCGCCCTGAAGAGAGCAAGAAGCACTTTCAGCGGCTCTGCATTTCAGGCACTTGGATTTCCAAGCACCTCAAATCAGTCATTTGAAGGGGCTACGTAAAGCGATTTACACAACTCATTAATACGGGTCTGTGACGCATTGGCATTTTATACCGTTGTTGATATAGTAAGATCTTCTGCAATCTACGTTCTTTGCACACAAAAATCGGGAAATCCCGATTAAAGAACAAACTGCGAGTTTTCAACAGATTCCTGAAGCACTCCCCCCCCCCCCGCGCTTTCCCGAGGGTTCGCTGTGGGCCCTTTCCAAGGGCCGAGAGGGGAGGGGAGAGAGCGCCAGAGCGCGTCTGAGAGCGTTTAAGGGCGGCGGCTCGACGGCTTCAGGAGAGCGACAGTTCTAAGAATCCTTGGACAAACGACAATCTCTATTCCTTAGTAAGCATCGGTAGAAACCTTCAAATCCTTTCTATTTCGTGATATTTGAAAGAAAATTGTACCGTTGGAGTGAGCTTTAATCTCTCTGGCCAGCGTGCTGTACAGCTTACGTGAGGTTCCTCTTTCCGGTTTAGTTTCAGGACGCGAGGAGGAATCGTGATTTATTTCTTAGGTTCTTTGGAAAGTCCCTTTTCTCTGTGACGTGGCCGCACGCAACTACGCAATATTTCGTAAACATCGAGAAAGTTATGTTGTTTTTTTTCTAAAACTGTAGATTAGTTTGGTTTATATATTTTATTATATCATGGTTTTTGAAAGCCCTCCGAGTTCATTATTGACGACACAAACCGAAGTTTTAATGCGTAATTTTCTGAAAAACTCCTCATCTTAAAATACTGTCTGACGTGTACCACTAGTACATCATCGCTGTTGAAACTCCATCGAAATTAATAATAACGTGTTTTGTGCCCATGTTTGTCAAGAAATTTAAATCATTTTACACAATGACATTCATTAATCATTGTTATTTTAATACTGGCCTCAATTCATGTACATTCGCCTGAGTTTGCGGAATATATATTCTGGTACTTGATCACCTTGTGACTCAATCTTCTCTAGATATTCGCTTGCGAATCGTCAAACATAAGAGCAATTGTTACGCAACCACTTAGAAACCACTCAGTCCACAGCCATTTCTGTTTTTTATGCTGCGTAAAGTGTTCACAAGCCGATTCCAATTACGTAATTGACGGAGGGTCCAATGCACTGCTCCTTTAACGGATACTCTGTTCAAAAAACATTGCTCACCTGTCCGTGGTCCCATTTTCAATAGGGTCCCACGTATACTGCATGCCCTTTCCGAGATTCGATCCATAATGTAATGTGTAATACCTAATAACAGGTATGATTTATGGAGGGCAACGATGTTAAGTGGATGCCATTAAAAACCTGATCCGATAGTAGAGTCATGCCGAAGAGAAATTTTGGTGCCTTCACGATGAAGAAAGCAAACAACTGCATGTGTAGGCACTGTTCCTTTGAATTGTAAATGCTACCCTTTACACGTAAGTTCCAGCGAAATCCGTGTTACGAAGTGAAAGAGACTATAATAAAATAAATAAAAATCACTTAATTCAGAACACGCTATCGTCTTGTAATTAAGAGTACATCTTGTTTCTTACAAACCAATGGAAAACGGATAAAAAAAGTTGATATTAGATAAATATTAAATACTCATAGGTGCTTACTATAGAAAGTTCATTAAAGTAAATAATTGGAGCAACGCTATTTATAAACAGGTTAAATCAAGAAAAAATAAACATAATTCTTCCGAGAACATGAGTTCATCAAAAACATTTACTATGGAAGGTGGTAAGAGGGACGTTCAATAAGGTATCTACCTCGATATCTTACGTCATTGATGGAGAATGCGTGTGGGCAGGCAAGGCGGGACATGTCTTGGTCTTTGGCCTCACTTCAAATCAGTCTGCCGTAAGCTCTTGATGTGAGAAGATGGCTAATGCAGGGCCGCGCGGGTGGTCAGAAAAAATAAGATATTTTGAACCTCGTTCAGTGATAGCAGCCTAAAGAAATCCATGAGAGGATGAATATTCTTTATGGTGCCGATGCGCCGTCATACTACGAAGTAAAATTTTGGACCAAGCAATTTCAGTGGGGGAAGAATCGATTGAAGATGACCCACCCTCAGGGCGACCTGCGGGAGCATCTTAAAAGGAAATGTGCCAAAACGAGGAGGCCATGATATTTGGAGATTGTCGTGTCCGTAATTAGAAATAAAAAAAAATGAATTTACGAAATAGAAGAAAAAGGGAAACCCAAAGAGGCGAACACGAACACACAGTTGCGCATCGAGAAACGTCTTGGTGCAATTAGACACATTTCGCTTGATCTGAGTATTTGGTTCTATAACTGCTCTAATTTGCTAATAAGACGACCCGATATATAGTAGAACACAAAGTATTCAAAGGAGAAATTGAACCATCCGAACTTCAGGGAGTGAGAAAGTATTTCATGTTTGCGGCGCATGAACAACTTTGTAGGTTAGTTCCTGTAAGTGTAGTGCACGTTATAACCCACGAGATGGCGGTGGTCCTCCCTCCTGGGGCGTGAGATGCAGCGACGACCAACTCACTGGTCGCGGAGTTCGCCTCCCTAGGAATCTCTCCAGCTCCAGCCTCCGCTCCTGCCGGGACAAGCTCCAAAACCAGGTCCTCCAACACGTGTGATAGAGTAGTGTATGTCGTATGTGTGTTTGTCAGTAAAGGGTGAGGATAGGACAAGTTTCAAAGCGGACGAAAGGATCTGTTCGGTTGTCACCTTCAACCGCAACCACTATTTGCTCCAAAGTGGTCGAGTGACGTCACAAGTCTTTGAAGGCGTCCCGCCCGTCCCGCCCGTCCCTCCCTCCCGCCCTCCTCCGCCTCGTCGCCCGCCCGCCCACTCGCCCGCCGCGCCTTCCTGCAACTGCCCGAGGCGCTACTCAAGCAGGGAACGTTGAAAAGACCTTTGCATCCTCTGTCGCACCAACACTCGCCCATCCATCTCACACTTTCCAAGATCGTTGTCAGATACTAGCTGCGTATAGCTGGGTCAACTTCAGCCACTGCGCTGCCTGGAGGAGAGTTCTAGCGGCCGGCTGGTCGGATCGGTAGTAGTCCTTAGTTTCTCCGATCAACACCAGGCGAATGCCGGAGCAGCGCCCTAATAAACGGGCGACTGACCGCGCGCGATATTTTCTTTCTCTTCCTGGTCCTATCCTCACCCCTTACGTACACGCACACTAACGTGCACACACCTGCACACATGCATACACATACCGGGAGACCGGTCGGGATGTTAGAGCCTGTCCCGGCCGGGGCGACGCCCGGCTAGTGGGAGTTGCCTGGCACCCAGAAATACTAATCAATCAATATATTTTGGTATTACTAGAAACTCGAAATAAATGAGATAGCTCAAGCAATTTATTTAATTGATAGCAATTTATAGATAAAGCGCATATAAAACACCGAACTCTTTTCTTGTTGGTCAATCTACGCTTCATAAATGTAAAGTTAAGATATTCTGCTACAACGTTCCTACACCTTATTAATCGCAGAATACGGAAAAAATCTAATGTAATGACAAGACTGAAGGAATTTCGAGTAATACAATTTTTAGGATTTTCTGCAACTATTGATTTTCATATATTTCGGTCCGTAGAAATGTTACCTATTGTCTGTTGAAAGCATCTTTGAGTACGTAAGTAAAAGTGTATCACCTTTTGTATCACCAGTGCCTCCTGCAACGTACGCCATTGCGATACAAAAATCGCGTGCGGCGGCGACTGCGCCTCCATATGAATGGAGCGGCGGGCTGGAATCCGTGTGAGCTGCGGGAGCGGCGGAGGCGGCGGAGGCGGCGTCGCGCGCTCGGCGGCGTTGTCAACGCTCCGCCGACGAAGCCCCGCGCGCTGCAGCGGCGCGCGCTGCCCCCCGCGCGGCTCCGCCCGACCGCGGCCTCAGAATCGCGCGAAACAGCCGTAGCTCTAGCTCTAGCTCTAGCTCTCGCTCTCGACTTCGAATAGCCACGCCCTCAAACATTCGAAATATCTCGCCTGGGGAAATGGCTCCCGGAAGCAATTGATGCTAAATCGACGTCTCTGGTCGCAGTGGGCACAGGGTTCGAGTCCCGGAGGCGGATTTTCGACACTAGTTAAATTGCTAGGCCGAATCCACGGGATGTGGAGGAGAAATGCAGCGGCCGGCTGCTCTGATCGGTAGTTTTCTGTTACTTCTCCGGACACAACCAGGCGAATGCTGGAGCAGAACTGCCCTAACAAGCAGGCCTTCCTCTTCCTTGTCCTATCCTCACGCCTTATTTACACCCATTTGAACTTACACGCACTGTCGGGAGACCAGTCGCGAGCGTAGAGTTGGCCGCGGCTGGGCCGGGCCCCGCAGGGAAGGATACTTCAGGGAAGGGCCTCCGCAAGGCGACGTGCGGATCGGGAGAAGAACACCGCACCTCCCGCTGCTTCCACGCTGTGCTCGCACGAGGGCGAGGCGGAGAGGCCCGTGGCCACAGCGCGCTGGAGGCGGTCGGCGTGGGCGAGCGCCGGGACGCGCGGGGGGGGGGGGGGGCGGACAAAGCAGTCCCCTCCCCGCCCCCCTCACAGGCACCTCACAGGCACCGCGCCGCGCCGCGCCGCGGGGGCTGCCGGCCGCCCGGACGGCATGGGCGCGGCCGCTTGCTCAAGAATGTTCGCCTTGCAATGAGCGCCATTCAGCTTCGGGAATATATATACCACATTTCAGCAACATTTCTCACATTGCAGTTGGCGTTAAAGACACGATATTCACTCACGACATCACCACCTCCACACGCAAAATCAGATCTTTGAAATAGGTCGTGTTTACTTTTCTGAAGAAAACGAGTTGTTTTAGAGTAATTTCTACTCGAATTTAATGCAATTAATAAAAAAAGAGTTCTCAAAAACCGTTCGTAACTTGTTTAAATTCTTTCCCATGTTAGAACTAGGAACACTTAAAGAATGGTGAACTTTGAATTTTCGAAAATTATGAAAGTTGGAAATCATGCAAGAAGGTATGAAGTGTTGTATCAGCGCCAATTTTCATAGTATTATCTTCCCCAACAACTAACCTCAAAGTTTTCTTTCTCAATCTTCCGCCATTAATATACACTTACGTGTTCATTCACCCCAAGAAACCAGACGGCAGTTGTTAGTTTTGTCATGACTTTCATAGCGCATAGAGTCCCTTTATCTTCTCTTCAGCTTCATATGGTAATACGACCCACAGGAAGCCTTCAAAGAAATCGTAAAAGGAGAGCCGAGGGTGTGGGTATGCAAAGGCCGGCTGTTAACTAGAAAAGCAGAGACCAGCGCCTCCTTTTCTGTCTGATTTGATTAGCAAATCCACAAAGAGAAAGTTCCTGTTGGCCATAACTAGCGGCGTGGTAACGAACCGAAGGCTCAAAATATTAATATGGCAGCCAAGGAAATTAAATCCGTGGTTCATTTTAAAGTAAGGCAATAGCACGCAGGCGGGGAGGGGCTCATGAAGCAATGATGCATATTAAGAGAAGAGCTTTTACTAACTTTCTGTACTAACGAGTCATTTAATGTATCAGTTGTTTACGATATAAATATTAACTATAAGACAACAAATAGAAATACTAAGCTTAATTGAAAAACTCTTCAAGACAGCTGAACACTATACCTACAGTCCCCCTCCTCGAGGAAAATACAGGGTGCGCCTCTGAAGTAATAACATTATTTTGGAATGAATGTATTCATATGAATGGGATTTAGATGAAAAGAGACATACATGAATCCATATCGAAAGTAATCTTTTGCGTGCGAAGCGTTGAAAAGATCTTCCCAAGGCGTGGCGGCAGCCGCTTCCCGTGGTTTGGAGTTCGACGCCGCGTGCAGACGGCAAGGACAACCCTCAACTCACCTCAGTCAATTATCTACACCACGAGTTCTATTGGGGGGGCGTAAAATTTTGAAGGGGGTCAATGGATATTCAGGGGTTGACTGAGGGTTAATAGCTGAATATTAACTGGAGACTGATCGGTGTAATAAAGAGAAAGATCCCTTTGATTACCACAAAATATTAATGAAGTTGATAACTATTTGTTTTCTGATTAAATGTTCCCTACAAAACATCTAACAATAACAAAACTGTCCATCTTTCGTACCTATTTTTGTCATTGAATGTTTACAAAAGTGAACATCTTTTAACTGAACATTCGCAATGAAAGCGCAAAAAAAGTATTCTCCGTCATATGCACTGCAGAAATGTAACGGCCAGTTCTTAAAAAACGAACTACGTAGTAGACTGTTTTTCAAATACTGCACAATAATAAAATTTGAAAATCAGCTGCTCAAAAGCATAGCGTTTCCAATTAGAAAAAAAGCGGTATTTACGAAAATACTGTTATTCTGAAGATACTGTTACTCTGTTGAAAATAGAGAACTATATGGTGCTAAAACAGCACAAATTTTCTCGCATTATTTGTACCAGCTGCGGAATATTACTTTATTTTTTTTATAAATTGATTAAATTCAAGTAAAAATTACGCGAAAACTAGTAAGTTTTTTTAAAAAAATGTACATGCATATGATCTAAACGTGATCTTTTTTAAAGATTGATTCTCTTTTTAAACAGATTTTATTTACGACAAAACTCTCTGTCATCGGTGTAGCAAAGCGCAACAGGAAAGTGTCTCCGCAGTGGCACCTTGATGGAGAGAGTATTTGCAACAGAAATAAGTTTGGTAGCACGAGCGCATACACGGGCGCACACACGAGCGCGTTACACGGTAGCACGAGCCACAGCTTGTTAAAAAAACGTAAACTGAGTACTCGCCACAATCGTAATAGTATTCGACGTGTTATCCCTTTCGCTTGTCTCCCAATTTAAATGCAGTTTTTAAGAGGACACCCTGACTTGGAGAGATTTTCTAGGCGGCTGGCAATGTTAACTTTTTGTAATTTTCAATGTATCTTACCATACAACATTTATAATTCATTTAACAAACAGTTTAATTTAAATATATTTTGTGTGTTGTGAACTTCGGTCTAGTTCTTTAACTCTTAATCTCACACAAACATCCTCTAATGTTGCACATTATTGGCTTTAGTTTGTCGTCCCTGTTTGCCCACGTGACTACCCCCGTGTTCAACCTGTTTCCAACAAGACCTGTTTCAGCACCCAGACGCCGGACGGTCCTGCAGCAAGAAAGGACGCGCCTGCGCATACACGAGACGGGGGGAAGGGGGATCCGCGAGGGGCCCCGGCCCCCGCCCCCGCCCCCGGGCGAATGAACGGCGCCCCTCGTTCTGAATGGGGCGCGCCGCAAACAGAAGAAGCCGCTGCGCCCGAAAGCCGCCCCTCCCCCCCCCCCCCCGGCGAAGGCCCAAGAATGCGCGGCGCAGCGCATCTCCCTCTGCGGTGCCTCTGACCGGCAGGTTCTAGGGTTCCTCTCCCGACGGTGGCAGGGTTTGCCACACTAGCTTCACGACTAGCACGAATTCGGCCGCTGTCAGCACCCGTATTCCTGCTGCTCAGGTCCGTAGTTTTCCATGGCTTCTCCGATCAACATCTCGACAATGCCGGCGCAGTTCCGTAACAAACGGGCCACGGAGCTCGCGCAACCTTTCCTTCCTCTTCCTTCTTATAACCGCACTCCCCACACACACTCACACTAACATACACTACACTACCACACATGCCGGCAGAGCGGTCGGGAGCTCAGAGCTTGTCCCGGCGGGCCCGCTGGCGGAAGATACTTGGTTGAGGGAAAACCCCGCTAGGTGACGGTAAGGCAGGGCCAGACCTCGCCATCCAGCGGGGGAAGACCAGCGCCACCTCCCGAGCAGAAACATGCACTATACTTACGGCACTAATTACCTCAGTAGTTGGCGCACTCGGAATCACCAACCAACCAACCAACCAACCTGGAGACCAGTGAGGAAATTAGAGCGTGTCCCGGTTGGGGTGAAGCCACGCTGGTGCAAGATTCTTGGATGGGGAATTTCTTGCCAGGTGGCTAGTAGAATCTCATCAACAAGCGGCGGAACGTGGCCATCACATCACAAGGAAAGAGCATGAACTACTCTTACGGGACTAATGATCTTAGCAGTTCATGCGCGCAGAAACTCTAATTAATCGATCAGCCCAAGAGTGGCGATGGCTCCGCAGGGTCTTGGGCAAGCGTGTGGCCAGCGGGGATTTTAAGACGCCGAAGGCCTGCGGCGAGATGCCCACTCGGCCAAACCGCACTGCAATTCAGAGACTAACCTGCAAGTACGATTATTGTTCGAACATCGAGTCGCAAAATGTTCCAACTACACGAAAGTGAGTAACGTAGGGTAGAGAGTCTGAAGGTTATTCTTACGCTTTACAATTCTAATCACATACGCAGTGGTGCCCAGGTTTCAACTCCCCTAACACCTACACGAAAAGTAGAAGGGTATGAGCCGGCTGTGTGTTGTAATGGCTACGCGTCGCCCAACATCATCATCATCATCATAATAATAATAATAATAATAATAATAATAATAATAATAATAATTTATTATTACTACTACTACTGCTATTATTATTCCGAGATGAGTGTCTTGTTAAAAACCACTACACTACACTACACTACCAACTAAGCTATGCAATTCGAGATCTGAAAACATACCTGTATTATAATGTGACAGGGTGGCTTCCCTACAACCAAAGGACCTTTGCTGGTCTTCAGAGGAAAGCACTTTACGAAAGAGCCGCAGCACGCAAAATGCCTCAACTGTTTTTAACAAAGACGAAAACAAATTCCGTTCTCAGGAATGAGTAAGTGGGGCATTAACGTTTCCAGGTGCTTCACCCAATGAGCGGCAATGGAGGGGCCGCGCGCTCAAATTACAGGCCTGCGAGCGCCGTCCCTCGCTGCTGCAAAATGAAAAATTACAAGTCCTTCCAATAACTGCATATGTTTAGAATTCGTTTAAGTGTTTTGACACAGGAAGTCGACAAAAAATATTCTTCAGTGAAGATTAGCGTATTCAAAGATGACGGGATTACTGTATTTTGTTTCCCTAGTTTCGCGCAACCGGCTTGAATCGCATTGTGGTTATCATGCCGGGTTACCGATTCTACGTCGGCAGGTTGAAACCCGGTGAAAGAAACTCGGGGGGGGGGGGGGGTAAGGTGCCAAAAAATCGACGGAATGCATACGGACGCTCGTCGGCATGTATAACAGATCCCAGGAAAGGCACGTGGCCGATCCTGGCAAAATTAAATCCTCTAGCAATTTAGCACCAATCAGAGTTTCGAATTGTATTACTGGATACGACTGCGGATATTGTATCTTGGAGAGCGCTATCTGATATTCAAATCAAACGTAAAAAATTGGCGCCCTAGCACCTCTAGGGAAAGCAATGGCAAACTACCCTAGCTATGCTTGCTCAGGACAAGTCTCACAACAAGGCGCTAGGGGCTTCTGGAGACTGGCCTACGCACTAACAAGAGTATGGCAATAAAAGAAGAAGTAGTTTCGCGCCAGAAAATAAACATTAGAAATGTATACAATTATTACATAGAAATATATACATTAAATGGATTAGCTAACCAAATAACTTGAGTAAATAACATATTTTAAATTCACAATTTAAATTAAATATAAAAATGTTATTTACTTATTTTAATGCACGTACGTTAGTACAGGTTTTATTTCGTTTTAATTGCTTCTTTTTAATGACTACATATTTCGTTTGTAGTTTCGTTATTGTATTTCTAGTTTACTTCCTTTCTAACAGTAAAGAACAATCGAAAGAATTAGAACGTTTAAGAAATATTCTTTCAAAGCACATCTCCTCCTGCCACTTGCCACCCAAAGCGCGGATGCCTCGTGCCGGAGACCGCTTGGGCCCCCATGCCAAAGCGCAATTAAGATAACTTTAAGTCTAGATTGTAAGTTAGTTGTAAATAAAAGCCCCGCCTGTAGCTGCTTAAGCCGCAAGGCAGCAGCGTAATGTAAAAAATATTTATAGAAAATAAATTCCCCTCCTTCACAGGGTTACTGTGGAGGGGACAAAAGAAAAAGAAAAAAGGCTTGGGCCCCCGCTCGGGTCCTCGTGGCGGGAGACTGTCGGGGGGGGGGGTGCAGGTAGAAGGGGCGCGTCGAGGCGGTTCGGCGCTCGTTCGCGCGTTCAAGTTCCCTGCCCACTTCGCCCCACGCGCGTCCTTCGGAGACAGAAAGCGATCGCGGAACGCTTAGATCACGACGACGCGGGGCGGGGAGAGATTCCACGTCAGACCACGTGTAATACTGCCCTTCGGTAGCGAATAGCGTGGTACGTGATGGGTATTATCAAAGTAGCTGCTAAACAACTGATATCCTAATGATAATATCATTAGAAGAACGGTACGTAACGTAAACCTTTTAATTTGGAGTAAAATAAAATACGCGAAATGATTCTCACGACAGATTAACAGCATTTCCTAAGATTCAACCACAAATATTTCGGTTAGCTCTCGCAATTTTCAATGCTTTATGATCAGTTTGTAATTTCACATTTATAAATGAAGGTATTCGTATATTAACTTAAAATATGGATTTAAACCAAATTTCTCCCCCAAAAAATTTACAACACTTTCAAATAAAAGTGTGCTGAGCCTAAACTTCTTTTGGAAAGTTATATACTCAAGGGAATTTATGATATTTGGAGGAAAGTAAATCAATGGATTATCAATTTCCAAAAATAACCTTCAAACGTTCTAGTTCAACAGTTGGCACAGAAAGATTGCGTGATTAATTGATGTTTCCTGGCGCGACAACTGCTATGGTCATTGGTCCAAGCATGTCCCCCAGCGGGACCTCAGCCCAGCCGGGACAAGCTCCAATCTCCCAAGAGGATTCCCGACGAGTGGAGTAGTGAAGTGCATGTTAGTGTAAGGATACGAGTATGTAAGTGAAGGGTGAGAACAGGACAAGGAAGAGAACGGAAAGAGCGCGCGCGGACCGTCGGCATTCAGTAGGGTACACTCCATCATTCGCCTGGAACTGATGGGACAAACTACGGACAACGACCGCTGAGAATATCCAATCGCTAGAATTTTCCTCTAGGCAGCGCTTGGATCTAAAATTCAGTCTAGTCGCCGAAAATTCGCGTCCATCGGAACAAGAACACTAGGACCCCTCCCAGAACGAGTGGCTGTGGAGCGAGCCGGTGAACAAAGGAAGCGCGCCGGGGCCGAGTGGGCGATCGCCCGGGCGAGGCGCGTGGGCGGCGGGGCGCCCTGGAGCAGCGCCAGCACGCGGGCGAAATGGGGCAGTGGGCGCCGCCCCCGCCCCTCTGCAGGTGGCCAGGGCCACTCACGAGCTCGCTTACAGACTCCAGGCATCAAGTTCATGCAGTGAACACATCATGAGTGAAACTAAATCCACAGGTGTAAACAAGCGCCTCTGGAAGCTAGAGGTAGCTCCCAATCAACAGTTGAAGGGCTTGGGGTCAGTAACAAGACAAGCCACAGCATGCCTCCAGCTTTGTAAATGTTAATAATTCGAATTTGGTGGAAGTGTGGCTATCTTGTTTCTATTACAAGTCTTGTTCTTACTTACGAAGAAAAAAGTGAGGTACAATGGCAAAGTGGCGCACGCTCCATTTTACGAATCGCCGGAATCGCCCTGTTGTTATTGCGGCTTATGTTGTCACTACCCGAGCCCTCCAATCCTTGAAGAATGGTCCGGAGGGTTCGTACGAAACTGTGGCAGGACTCTGCAATTCCGGCAGCTGCGAGAGGCGCGGGCGGGTCCCGGAGAGGCCGCAGATGGCGCGAGCGGGCTGGAGGGCGCCGGTTCGAGCCCACCCCGAGCCCGGGCCGCGCCCCTCCCCCCTGCGGGTGACGTCACGCGCAGCTGCGCCGCGGCGCCGCGCCGCGCCGCGCCGCGCCGCGCCGCGTCGGGCGGTTCCCACGGGCGGCAAAGGTCAGGCGCGCGCTTGGGGCGGCCAAGGCGCGGCCGCCCGAAAAAAACGCCCCCCCCCCCCCGGCCCCCTCCCGGCGCACGCGCGGGCCGGCTGCGGGTGCTCAGGGGCAGCGTTGTGGCATCGCTCGTACAACAGTCAGCGTATCGGGCTCTTGTATCCAAGTTTGAGGGTTCGAACCCGATCGTGCCCAAGTCCTTCGTACGCCTTCCTTCGAAGGCGAAGTAAAATCAGGTGTCCCATGTAGATTTACTGCATGTAAAATATTCCCAAGCCTGCTCATTGGCAGCTCTGAGGCTTCAGTGGTATAACGGTTAGCGAACCAGGCTCTTATACCCATGATCGCGGGTTCAAACGATTGAATCCGTGCATTTGAGTGCGATATAATCATTCGCACGCCTTCCTTCGGAGGGGAAGTAAAGCCGACTGCCCCATTTTGTACATTTACTGCATGTAAAAGAACCTCAAGCATAAAAGATGCCTTTGAGCTAAATTCAAATTGTCTGTTTTGTAGCCCATGTGATACCTTCTTTCTCCGATAAATTGTGAAAGGAAATTTGCATGGTCAGACGGGAGAGCAGGTCTGATGCTCCGAATCTTGCCACGTAAAATAAAGTATCAACTAATAACTAGAAGTCGGATTTTGATAACCAATAAATTTTATTTACATTTATTCCCCAAAATTGTGTTTTGTGTCAACGTCATATGTATCCCAAGATTTATGAGCACCGATAAAATCAAAACTCGAAAGTCCGCTAAAATATTTTTAATGGACTCTCGAGCTTTTTAATGGTCGTTGTTATGGACGCGCCCCTTGAAGCGTTGTTTAGATGGTTGGTTGCTGAGGGACTAAGTACGTGTTTACCAACGTAAATAACAAAAAAAGGTTTAAAATCCCCTGAAAGCAAAGAAAAATGATGAAAATAAAAACCAGTTCAGATGAACACCTCAAGCTGTTGGATATGTTACTTATCGAAGCTCATTTTTTCCTACAAGTAAGTGAATTAAGGCTGCAAACTTTTAGTTTCGACTGTTCTTTACAAGGAAATCTCAGTCTTTAATTATTGCGAAATCGACCGAACCGACAATGACGCTGATAGGCGACCCAGGAACCTTAGATTAGATGCAACAGCTGAAACTAAAATTCCGGCGATTTTTCCGTCCAAAACCCGACGAATGCCGGAGCAGTGCCCAAACAAACGGGAAGCGGCTGCGCGCAATATTCTCTTCCTCTTCCTTGTTCCCTTCTCTCCCCTTTCTTAAACACCATCTCGTACTTCACAATCACACATCTCGGCAGCGTAGAACTGGTCCCGACCCGACTAGCTGTGTGTTTGTAAGGGATGGGATGTGGAAGAGGAAGAAAAGATCCTGCGCTCTCCAGCATTCGCCTGGAGCGACGACGAAAAAATACCGTTCGGAAACGCCTGCTGCGAGAATTCCCCTCGAGAGAGCGCAGCGGGCGACAGCCCTTCGCCCTTCGTTTGGGAAGATGCGAAAAGAGGAGGGCGCCCAGAAACCCTCGAAGGGCCACAGAATTGGAACATGTAGATCCACAGACCCCAATCGCTTCACGATTCTTCCATCGCGCTCATATAAACCAAGGCACCATACGAAGTAAAGCAGGGGTCCCCAACGGAGTCGGTATAGACCCCCTGGGGGTCGATTGGGGTCAATAGCTGAATATGAACCGGCGCCTCATCAGGGTGATCAAGAACCCACTGATTACAAAAAATATTAATGAATTTAATTTACTTTTTTCTGATATAAAGCAAAAAAAGATAAATTACAAATTCGTCCTCTCCTTTCGTTGATCCTTAGAAATTAAAATATTTAGAAAATTCAAGAAATTATAACCCTACATTAACAACGATGTTCGATCGCGCAAGAAAATGCTCATCGTTAAATGGACTAGAAAAATGTATTGGCCGGTTCTTAAAAAACATTCAATGTTTTGTAAGAAATCAATTTGGACGAAGATTATAAGCTCAGTTACTCGAAATCGGAAGTCTCTTCAAATACTGAAAATCGATATATTTGGAACACGTTTGGTGTATAATATTCTTACCTTTAAAGTCATTCTACGCAATTTTTGAACTATGATTATGGATGCCGTACAATACAGAGAACACATAAGGAGGTCAATGTAACGATCAATTTGTTTGAAAGAGGTGGATGAGAGAAAAGGATTGGGAATCGCTCAACTAAAGGGATGCAAAAACAAAGCGGCCGACCTGGAAGGCCTGGAGGCCAACCTGGTGGTGGCTAGAGCGCGTACTGACTCAGCGCTGCGGTGAGAAGGGGCGCGGGTTCGAGTCCCGCCTCGGGCATGGTTGCCTGTCACTTGTCTCTCGTGTATGTATCTCGCGTTCTACTGACCCCAGATCAGAGGAGCCCGCGAGTGTGTTGGTGTCTAGTGTACGGTCGAACGTGCGTCCCGTGGGACGTAAAGGGCAACCGGCTGCCGGTTGGACCAAGCCCTAGGAGAAAAAGAAAAGAAGGCGGCATTTGCTCTCGCGACGCGAGGAGCAGGGTCTTCAGCCGCAATCCCTTCGCCCGCCGCCTTCGCGCAGGGCGCTCGCGGGCGGTGGGCGGCGGTGGGCGGCGGTGGGCGGCGGTGGGGAGCGCCTGTGGCTCTGGCAAGTCGTTCGCCCGACACAGTTGCTCGGCGCCTCCTGCGTCGGCAATGGCGCGCCTTGCGAATGAACTTCATATTCATTATTCATACTGCGACGGAATTGGCAAATTACGAAAACACTTTCTACGGGAAACACGTCCTTCTTATATCAAAACGGCAAAGGAATTATTTATTGCTAATATTATAAGCGAAATGGGAAAGAAGTAAGAAAATACCAATCGATATAAATGTGGACGTTTTGCAAAGAGAAGCAAAATGGTCAGTAAAATCTACGGACGTAGCATGAAATTCTTTTGTACACAAGACATCCACTTGGAGGCTGAGGTCCAGGTATGGAAGGATGCGCTAAAGGATCCAGAAAGGCCCATAACGTTTCCGTTATCTTCCGGGGCGAATCCAATAGCGTCTCCGCGCTTCCCGAGTGAATCCGCGCGCGCTGCCCGCCAGCCCCGCCCCCCGCCGCCCACGCCCCGGCGCGCGGCGCGGCGCGGCCTCCGCCGCCCACGCCGTCCGGCGGGCGAGGGGCGGGGCGACGGGGCGGGGCAACGGGGCGGGGGCGACGCTATCGCCGCGGGGGATGACCTCAGCGCGCGCTGGCTCGCGGCCCGCGCCCTGACATCACTTCCGCGGCGCGCTGGCGGGCGGCGCAGGCCGGGGCGGGGCGGGGCGGGACGGGGCGGGGCGGGGCGGGGCGGGGCGGAGGCCAGGGTAGAGCAAAGAGCGGAGCGGAGCAGTGCGAGAGGGGCGGGGCGGGACGCGGGGAGGTGTCTGTGTGGGGCCGAGGGCCGTCGGCGGCGCCTCCGCACCTCCGAGGCGTTGCGTAAGAGTCGCCCCCGCCCCGCCCCGCCCCGCCCCGCCCCGCTGGCGCGCCTTAACTGCGCCAATTGGCGACGCAGAGGCAGCGGCCGGAGACCACTCCGCCTGATTGCGCCCCCGCCACCAGTGCAGTCGGCGTGGCTCCGGCCACCAGTGCAATGCCTGCGACTGGGAGGCCCTAGGGTGCGAGTCGTGATGATGGCTTTTCGGTACCAGCTGCAGAGCTAAGACGCTTCCACCACTGGCTCGAGGAGAATTCTCACTTCTGATTAGGGCTTCGGTGGTGCAACGGCGAATCGAGCTGTTATCGAGCCTTGGATTTTTAGGGGGCGAAAATATCCTTCGTAAGTCTGAGAAAAATTCAAATTGCCTGTTTCCTCGCCCTAGCGAGACCTTCCTTCCCTGCCGTTGGGGGAAAGGCGCATAGCGGAATTTGCGCGGTCACACGGAAGAGCGGGCCTCGTGGCGCGAGCCTCGCTGCGGAAAAGAGACATAATTGAATTCAATTGTCAAATAAGGCGTGGTTCTAGCGGACGGATGCTTTGATTGCAACCTCCGTGCTGCTGTGCTTAATACCAAGCGAACGCCTGAGCAGCATCCAAAGAGACCACTCACCCCGAGCAATCTGCTCTTCCTCGTCCATGCCCCCCTCTCTCTTCACACACACTCACACTTGCAACTTTACAGCGCACGTCAGTCGGAAGTCGAAGCTCTGCGATTTTGAAAATCATTCATTAGTTTTTGGGGGTACATTACATGAAACCCCTGGAACATATTTAAAATTTTCTCAAAAATGACTCCAATTTTTTTCTTTAAATTTCTTCGAAGAATAGATAACATACACTTACAAAAGTGGCATAGGTCCGATTTTTACGGTTAACTCTTTCGATAATTCAAAAGTCGAATTTTCGATGATTTCAAAAGTTGATTCTTCCGGAGTCTTCCTACAACCACAATATTAAAAATAGCGATTTTTCCTTCAAATAAACTTTGTTCTCGATAGTGAGTTCTTTCATGAAGGTGATGTACATTTCTTGAAACTTTTAGTAGTATTCGTGCAATATTGCGTGCAATTTGTGAAATTTTAAAAATCTGCAAAAACAAGATTTTCTCAAAAACCGCTTCAAATTTTTTTAACTTTTGGAAGTGATAGTGCTAAATACACTCTATGAGATGACATAAACGCCATATTGCTATGTTCTTTTGTTTTTTCAAAGATTACAAAAATTTATTTTTTACTTCTCACTCATGTCGTTAATATGAATATTAGCGGCAATTTGATCACATTATTACATTTACGAGTACATGCGCTTTAAATAAGGTCATATAACGTTTCTCAACCATTTTCTATCAAAACTAGCTCATCATTCTGTATTTTCAGAAACGCTCAAACGACATTTTCTCAAAAACGGCTCCAAACGTTTCGAAAGGATAGTGATAATTGCACTCATTAATATGACGTAAAGTACATTTCAGGTTTTTTTTTTGTTCTTTAAAAAATTACAGAAATGTAATTTTTTTGAAAAATCTTTCACGCCTATAATATGAACATTTCCAACAATTTGTATACACTATTGTATTTGTGAGTTGAAGTGCTTCAAATGACTTAAAATGAAGTTTTTCGAAAACTCACAAATTTCTTTTTAAACTGAAAAAGTGCTTAAAATTACGAATTTATTGTAGCTCTTAACCGTCATTTTCTTAAAAACGAATTCAATAAGAAAATAGCCATTTAGTACTAGGTTTTACTGTTTTTTTAATATTCTTAAAATAATATTTCCATTCTACTATTAGAGAATCGAAAAATTAAGGATTTTTTTTAAATGTACTTTGGACAGCGATAGATGGCAGCAGGCTAGAGTGTGTGGCAAGTTGGAATAGCTAGCCGAGACCAAAGGAAATAGAAAACAAATGCGGGAAAGTCCTAGCTATTCTGTGGCATCACTATTTTTTTTTTCAAGCCTACATTGCTGACAGTCGAAATATATAGAATTCGTCACGTCCATGCAATATGAAGAATTTCGTTTCTAGTCTTCGTATTATTCATGTATTGCACATAGTAATTTCACTATTGTTGGCTCCCCAGCATTATCTCTTCTACCGAACATTTGCTTTCTTATAACTCCAAAAACTAATTGTGGTTTATATGTCACACTACAGATCACTTACAAATTAGCTATATCTACCGTAAAAAGTAGTCATTCACCACCACAGTACTGTCCAAATTTCAATAAATACAGTCACTAATAAAAGCTATAAAAGTTCGGACTTTGGTCTCCCGTTTATTGATAGCTGTAACTGCTGAGCAGCTGAAGAAGAGGCAGACGCAGAGGGCGACGTGGTGCAATTCATTCGCGATCTGCAATCGGGAGGCCGAGGGCGGCCGCTGCACGAAAGAACTCACACCGCAAGCGAGTCGCAGATGCAGGACACTTTGAACGACTAGTTTGTCACTTCTAAATACACAAAATTAAAGTCTTGTAAAATCACATATTACCTTAATATTAATGATTAAAAAAGATCATACGTTACTTGGTCTTCTTTTTTGGAATGATAATACAAAATAGAAACTCTCCAAAACTACGGAGAAAAAACATTTATTTCAAGAAACCCTTATTTCGTACAATTCAGAAAAGTGTCCGCAAACTATAATGATTAATAGCAAAATTTCATGTATGGCCCCCACATATAAAATGTGTTCTGTTTTGTCACTACATTTTTGTTTACGCCTACAAATTTCCAGGACGTACAGAAAAGACCACATTTTGAAGAAAGAAAAAAAGAAGAAGAAAATCAGGTGCCCTGGTTTTTGACATGATGTCGTGGAAATGGAACTATTGGGAACAACAAGATTAAGATTTGCGATAATTAGACTTGTCGTAGAGTACTACCCTTTAGACACTTCCTGTATTTTATATTTCTACACAAATGACAAAATATGGAGTTATGTGCGATTAATTGAAGATTAACAGGCGAATTATCAAACAATATCTTTTTTATCATTCGCTCGTTCAGAAAAAAAAGCTTGTGAAACATCTCCACAACAAATGAAAGTAACAACTTTCAGATACATAAAAACAATATTATCACATGCAACATGATAAAACACAAATGTCACAAACTGACAGGCAAGAAGATCACACAAAAGATTAAACCAGTGATGGCGAGTCTTTTCGCAGAAGAGTCTAAGTTCATCAGAGTGAACGCTGCGCTAGTCACGTCCATACATGTGTGACATTTCCAATACTACTAAAACAAGACTATTTTTATGCGCGCTTTTATTTAAATGCCAAAAACAAGTAAAACGTCTCATTAGTGACTTGATTGCTGAATATCATTTACAAACTCTTCAATTCATTGTAGGTATATTTCGTTCTCTTCAAGCCCAAGAGAATTACTAACTTTCTAGACCATGATTGTAATATTTTAAACACCAAGAATAATTTCTCAGAAAAATAGGCAAAGGGAAAAGTTACGATTACATGTATCATCCGGTAGATTATTTAGGTGCGTAGTAATGTCCAGTAATAGATTCCAAGATCTCGAAATTACGTATTCGAAGTGGCACACTTATTTTCCACACGGTTTATTTCCCGATTCTCGAGTTTTGATCTCAAGTCGACCGACACGTGAAATGAACGTAAATTCACAATTGATCCCACGTCAAGTACCGTAAAGTACGTAACCTGGAAGTGACCGAGAGAGAACAAAGTTCGTACAGCGAGTTTCTTTCATGGGTAATATGCGACCGTAATCTATGCGTTTTACATCTGACACCCATGTTACAAGCTCAATATGATTTTGTAGACATTTGTGAAAAAAGTAGCTACTAAACCGCATTGCTCTAACATCTCATTAATAATCAAACGTATGTTAAAAGAATATGTCAAAAATAACAAAAGGTGAGAACTGAGTTTACTGTTTAATTAAAACAATGTATCGTTTTCTATTTGTATCAGAAGAACGTATGAAACAGTTGGAATCTTCGGAATAATTCAGAGTCTACAAAGTTAAACCAAAAGCAAAATACTTAGCCCCATAAAATGGAAGACGAACGTTTCGTCATTTTTTTCAGTTTTAACTGACGCTGTGCTGGTGGGGAAGCTGCGCTGGGAAGCAGCTGCAGATGTGAATTGTGCAGCGCGGCGGGGGGGGGGTGCGGGACACCAAAAACGCGCGCGCGAATGTGGGGCAGCGGCGGCGTCAACACGGCGCACATGTGCCTGCGCCGGGCGCTCCCTGCGTGGGCGGGGTGGGGCGGAGCCGAGCGGGCGGGGCGGCAGGGGGCGGGGCGGGGCCGGGCGACGCTTCCGGGTGCGGCTGGGCGCGGGCCGCCCACGCAGCCTCCGCGACTCCGATAAGCGGCGACTGGAGGGTCTGCGCGCCCTCGAGGCTGGGAGACCCCAACGGCGCCGGCCGCCACGAGCGAAACCCCACGAGACACGAGGCGGCCGGGACGCCGGCCGCGGGCGTCGCCAGGCGACGGCGAACAAACGAGCAGCGGCGCGCGTACGCGGGCGCGGTGCCGGCGGCCGCGGCGCGGAGGAGCGAGGCGGCATGGCGAGGCGGCGTCGCGGCGCGTGGCGGCGCCGGAGGGAGGACTCACCGCGGCGTCGACGCCCGCCGGCCGCGGCCCGGACAGCAGCAGCGGCAGCAGCAGGAGCAGCGGCGCCAGCCGCAGCGGCGGCGGCGGCGAGAGACGCGCGCCCAGCATGGCCCGGCCGCAGTCACTGGCAGCTGCCGGCAGGCAACAGGCGGCGGCGGCGCGGCGGCGGGGCCGTCTGGAGCGCGGCGGAGGCGGCGCGCTCGCCTGCCCCTCTCCCCTGCCCGCCCGCGCCCTCCTCTCGCCCGCGCCCGGCGGAGGGATACGCCGCGGTCCCGCGCCCCGCCCCGCCCCGCGCCGCGCCGCACCGCGCCAGCGCCCGTCCCGACGGGAGGCGGCCCGCCGCACGCCGTTCAGTGGCGGGCGACGCGCGCTGCCGGAGCGGTCGCTGTCCACAGAGCAGCGTGCAGCCGCCCTCGCCGCCGCCCTCGCCGCCGCTCCGCCGCCGCCGCTCCTGCCTTCGCTTCGGCGCCGCTCAGCGCCGCTCCGCCTCGCAGCCTCGGCCGGCGCAGCCATGGCGCGCGTCCGCGGACCCGTCGGGTGCGTGGCCCAGCCCGGGCGGCGCCGCCCGCCCCGCCCTGCCCCGCCTCGCGCCGCGCCGCGCCCCCGACGCCCCGCTCACCTGGCGCGTTGTGTTGCAGGTGGCTGGCGAGTCTCGCCTGGCTGGCGGCCTGCGCCTCCGCGGTGAGTGAAGGACCCCCGCCGCCCGGCCGCGCCCTACTTCGGCCGCTGGCCGCCCGCCGCCCGGCCCTTCGGCGTGGGCGGGGCGAGGGCGGGGCGAGGGCGGCGGCGGACGCGATATCGCGGCGCTATTAATAATCCGCGCTTCCGGTGGAGTGACGTCACCGCCCTCGCGGGGTGGCGCCACCGCCGTGTCCTGCGCCCCCGCCCCCTCCCCTCCCCCACCCCGCCCCGCCCCCGCGCGCGCCTCCACCTGCAGCTCTTATCGCCGCCGCCCTTGTCCTGCAGCAAGACTTCTGGAGCGGCTACAACCGCAGCGACGCGGGGCTCTACGGCCGCGCCGACGACCGCGACAGGGACAGGGACAGGGACAGAGACCGGGCGGCTCCCCCGCCCAGATACGGCAGCTACGACATCTACCCGAACAACGCGCTCAACTACCCTGGACGAAACTGCAACGGCAGCTCCAACCAGTGCATCCCCAAGTGCTTCGCCGAGAAGGGCTCCCGGGTGCGTGCGCCCGCGCCGCGTCCAACGCTCTTTCCCAAAGCGCTTTACTCGGGATGAAGGGCTGAAGCACTGATCGTTGTATTACTTTGTATTACGTTGTAT
The DNA here is from genome assembly GCA_038098605.1 of Gryllus longicercus. Taxonomy (NCBI): domain Eukaryota; kingdom Metazoa; phylum Arthropoda; class Insecta; order Orthoptera; family Gryllidae; genus Gryllus; species Gryllus longicercus. The sequence continues at coordinate 1,410,141 of JAZDUA010000367.1, forward strand.
TACTCGAGGGAAGGAGGCGTTGGTCAAAGTCAATTCTTGTGCCTTGGGAAAGGGCGCTTGCTTCGTGCTCGCAGCAGCGCTGCAAGGGATGGGCAGGAGTGACGGCCCTTCTGTTGTAGGGCCCGCCCGGCGTCCCGGGACTGGCCGGCCCGAAGGGTCAGCAGGGCTTCCCGGGCATGGAAGGCCTGCCTGGACCGAAGGGCGACAAGGGCGACCCCGGCCCTCAGGGGCTGCGAGGACCGAAGGGCGACCGGGTGAGTACGGCGCCGAGGCGCGCAGCGCACCCACAGCTTTCACCCAGATTTTAGAGCCGCGGGTCGCGCGTGGGCGGCGAGCTGCGCCCAAGTGTTCGTCGTCAGCGGCCACCAGCGACCACACGAGACGTGGTCAGTGAGTGATGTGAATTACAAAGTGCCGGAGCCGAAAAGAAACTTGTTCGGGATTGAAGATTGTGAGATCGACACCCTGCAATAAATAAACGTGTTCATTTCCTCCATCTAATAACGACGGTTCTATCTTGCATCCAGTGTGTTCTGTCGTAGTTCTGTCAAAATAAGATTCAATAACCTTTTCATCACGATATTGTTACTACAAGAGATATCAACAAGTTTTGTCGAAAATAAAACATCATAATTGAGTTCCAACATTGTTGCGTCATGTTTCTTCACATGTGACGGTTAGATAATCCATTACAGAATATGAATACAATTACATGTTTTTTTGTTGTTTTCTTTTTACGTTTCCAACAAAAGTTCAACGCAAAATGGACAATGGTATGGGATTCGACAGTGATATTTCCGTTCTTCGATAAAATGCTCAAGAATAGCTGTTTGGAACGAATACAAAACTTGTAACAATTGCGAATCGTGGTAGAATTAAAGGAAATTTCACTGAAACGGCTGTGTAAGGATGGTGCATGTGTTGCTTGGTGGGTGAGCGAGCGAGGCCCGGAAGGAGGAGGAGGAGGATGTGGGGGGGGAGGAGTTGCGCTCACTCCGCACCCAGGCACCCCCTCCCTCGAAGCCCCCACCCGCCCCCCCGTTAGAGCTGAACTATTCCGTTTGCCGTCGCACAGTATCACTCCACGGGCAGCGCTAAGACAATTCAAATAAAATACCCCAATTACACAAATCACTGCGAATTTCTTCATAATTGATTAAATAGAAATGCCAATTTTCAATAAATTGTAGCCAATAATGACGGGGACGACAAATCAGAATTTGATATTTATTAATGTTAACAGTGTAAAAGCAAGATCTCATTGTGACTAATATAGATTCAAAATGAACTTCAGAACTAATTTATTCATAAAAAGTTCATATTTTCATCGGTAAAGAAAGATTAACATGCTCTATTTTCATTTTTAAAATAGTAAACCAATATCCGAATAGTGGCAACTAGGGATGCAACATCTATGTCGATGTTTTCAAATCATCGACGTTTCTATAAAAACATCAATGTTTTAAACATCGATGTATTGAAGCTGATGTTTTTTGAACATCGATGTTTTGTGCTCGATATTTCCTGAATGAAAAATTCTTATAATGACAATTGTGTAAAAGTTAAAATATGAAATAATAACTAATGGCGTTCGAAGAAACCGAACGCGGCCATCGAGCAGACCCTACCTCCGGATACCCTAGCATTTCCTTCGCACTTCTCCGCTGGAGGGGCGATTTAACTTCGTTTCCAGTTCAATTTTATTATCAACCAACAAGCACGGTCACCGTCAAATTAAATCGAAATGCAAATATTTAAAAACACTGATCGATGCACTTCAACGTGGATGTGGGCAAGTTGGATGTCGCATGCCAAGTGCGAGACCGCGTCGGTCGCCAAGGGATGAGGCAACGCGAGAGGAAGGTCCGCCCCCCCCCGCCCCCCCGCCCCCCCGCCCCCGCGCCGCGCGGCTTCCGCGTCCTCCCACCTCCCCCCCCCCGGCCCCGCCCTCGGCGCGCGTTTTTGTCGCGCGCTCTGGGACGGCGAAGGCGTCGGCGCAGCGGGGGGGCCGGGGGGGGGGGGGACTCTGACGAAATCTGCCTGCAAGAACGACATTTATGCAACACATCGAAGAAATATTTCTCTAATATACGTTAATATTGTGACTTTGCATGTAAGGGTTACAAGCAACTAGAATAATAACTTAATAATTTATTTAAGTTTATTTTATTTACACGTCAGCCTGAAGGCTTTACACGTGATTTTCAGAAAACAAAAATGCATTCGTTGATGAAATTAATGAAATGAATTCGCTGCAGTTGATCTCAATTTTCTGAAAACATGTACATATCGATAGCATCACATGCTAAAGGTGTAAAAATGTGTTCCAAGTATCCAACTCCTTTAGGATTTTGTGAGTGACATTAAAAGTGAAATACGAACCATTCGTGAGATGGTCGACGCTTTGCTACATTATTTACTTTTGAGGTTAACAATTCGGATCCGGTTTGTTTATTTGTTAATTTTATGTGTTTTTTTCTTGGCGATGGTAAAGTCCGTTACAGGAAAATTAATGTTTTAAATTCAGTTCACTGATCCTCAGGTCCTGCTTGTAGCTTTAGCGATATAATTGATATAATTATTTAGTTTTCATTGAGCTCGAAAATGATCGTTTTAAGAGATTTAGATCGGTCAGTTATGCACGAATGTGCTTTTTGGAAGTGTTTCTCCTTTGATTCTTAATGATCCCTTGATATAAGTAAAAGTGCAGGGTGCCACCAAATATTGTGCTCGTGCTTATCTTGTGACGCCATTAAAGCTGTCGGGAAATAATAGTTTTGACACCATTTTCTCTATAACCTGTTTTCCGATCTCTTTGCTTTCTGTTCTAAATGAAATACGTAGTTGTAAACACTTGTTGATATCTCAAACAGTTTTTTAGTTAGAAAGCGCTTTTGTACACGTGATGTAAACAATTCCACTGGAGATATAAAAATATAATAGGTAATACCATGAGGTCTTTGGAAATTGTCGATAAATCCCCGACTCTGGGGATTTATCTGAGAATTTCCAAAGCACGACTGGTATTTACACGAATGAAAATTCTCTATTTCACGAATGAAATTATGTCAGAGTTCCAAAGTGCGCCAAAGAGGTTATGTATACAAGTGGCTTATTGGACATCGACATAGCGATCGATGTACACCGCCTTCTAAGTTAGATGAGTCACAGTGTATGATGGGCCAGTAGGGAGAAGCGGCAAGGCAAATCCGATAGAAAAAGCGATAAACTTTTCGAGGTACACCGCCTTGATTGAGGAATTTTACGTGTAGTTAAATCCTGATGGTTTTAATTTGACGAGTGGAAGAGTCATTTAGAGCTAATTTTGAAAACGCGCCCCGCGAGACCGTCTAGGATTTGATTGCGTATTGTATTGAAAGTCCCACAGGCCAGATGATGTGTCAAAGGCATGTGTCGTGAGGAGTCGTGTGTCCGCAGGGCAAGATGGGCATGCCGGGTTTCCCGGGCATCAACGGGGTGCCGGGCGTGCAGGGCCCGCCGGGCGCGTCGGGGCTGCCCGGGCTGGACGGCTGCAACGGCACGGACGGCGCGCCGGGCCGCGACGGACGCCCCGGCGACCCGGGCCCCCGCGGCTTCCCGGGCACGCCGGGCGACAAGGGCGAGAAGGGCGAGCCGGCGCACGCGGGCCTCTACTCCAAGGGGCAGAAGGGCGAGCCGGGCCTCAACGGGCTGCAGGGCCCGCCGGGCAGCCCGGGGCCCGCGGGCATCAGCGGCCTGCCCGGATACAAGGGTGACCGCGGGCCGCCGGGCATCCGGGGCCCCGTCGGGCCCAAGGGCGAGCGAGGAGAGCCCGGCATCGGCTACGTCGGAGAGAAGGGCAACAAGGGAGAGAAGGGCAACATTGGGCCGCCGGGCGATGCCGCCTGGGAGGTCATCGAACCCAAGGGGTCCGTCGTCGGGCCCGCGGGCGAACCCGGCTACAAGGGCGAGAAGGTAAGTGCGGTCCCCAAGCACGTGTCGGACGGCAAAGAACGGGCGCTGCAGGATCTCTAATGCTCCCTTGCGTAGTCACCATGTCAGAAGTGTACACTGTGTTCACTTCCACTATGTAACGTTAACAAAAGTATAACGTTAGTTCCCTTTTCGCGTTCGTCTGGGCTTTTCAGTTTCGAGACACCCTCTTCCCAGTCGTCTATCGGCGCCTAAAAGATATTTGTTTCATGTTTTTTCAAATTTTCGGTCCCGTAATAGTAAAATACAAAGCGACTTTGAGGATATTACAAAGGTGTAAAACCTGGACCTACACACAAAATATCATTGTAAACAGAAGAAAACATTAAAATGGCGATTGTGCCATGTCATTGAGCGAATTTAGCACATTTACAAGAAGTTTTAGAAATACATCTGTTTTGACAAAATCTTTTTTTTTTAAATTACACACTTTTTCTCTCAAAATTACGCGAAAACTACTTCTTTTCAAAAAATTACATGATATTAATCAAAAAATAGAGAAAAACAATTTTATTTTCGAGAAGAAATCTGTACCTTTAGTAATTTAGTTGTATGAGGGTCAAGACTGTTGGGTGCTATCTAACCATGTGGTTAGAAAATGTAAACCTAGAACACTTAATGGGAAGAGGGGCTTAGTGCTTCAACTCACTGTCTCCGTCATTCAAATGTTTATCCATATAATTGTACAAAGTCAACACCACAAACTGATAATTCTCTTTAGACTAACTGAGCTGAAAATCGTTTCTAAGTGAGTCCACTCCAGTGCAGGTGTCGCTGCGCAGGGCGAGGAGGACGCTCATGCAAGAATCGTTTGTACGAGAGCCCAGTGCAAGTGCTTTTTTTACGCAGGGAGAAGTGGGCCCTGCGGGTCCCAAGGGCGACCTGGGGCTGCCGGGCGAGCACGGAGGGCCGGGCGAGCTGGGCATGAAGGGCGAGAAGGGCCTGCCCGGCGCGCCGGGTCCTCGTGGCAGGGACGGCTTCCCGGGCCCCGCGGGACCCATGGGCCAGAAGGGCGACCGCGGCGTGGACGGGCTGAAGGGCCTGGCAGGGCGACCGGGACAGAAGGGCGAGCCGGGCTACCCAGGCAATCCGGGCTCGCAGGGACTGCGCGGACCTCCAGGACCTCCAGGGGTAAGTACCTCCACATCACTTGACCCTCCCTCGGCTTCACCCTCCCTCCGCTTCACCCTCCCTCCGCTTCACCCTCCCTCCGCTTCACCCTCCCTCCGCTTCACCCTCCCTCCGCTTCACCCTCCCTCCGCTTCACCCTCCCTCCGCTTCACCCTCCCTCCGCTTCACCCTCCCTCCGCTTCACCCTCCCTCCGCTTCACCCTCCCTACGCTTCACCCTCCCTACGCTTCACCCTCCCTACGCTTCACCCTCCCTACGCTTCACCCTCCCTCCGCTTCACCCTCCCTCCGCTTGACCCTCCCTCCGCTTGACCTTCCCTCCGCTTGACTCCCCTCCACTTGACTCTTCTCCACTTGTTCAATTTGCAGCAAGAACAGAAAATACTCTCGCAAAATGTTACCTGCCATATTAATTTCCACATTTTTGCATTACGTTTTTCGCTTGTGACGTCGAGGGGAGCGAAAAGGGTGCTAGCGATCGTTTTGTTAACTGGCGTGACACTCGAGCAAAATAGTTTCGTGCAAGACTAGGTGGAACGCACATACAGACGACGCGCGATACCCACATAGCCTGATCACACGTGAAGCGCCTTTGTGGAGAGAGAGAGAGAGAGAGAGAGAGAGAGAGAGAGAGAGAGAGAGAGAGAGAGAGATTGTGCGAGTGTGTGTAAGTAGGAGGATTTGAGTGAGTGTATGTATGCGTGAGTATGTGTGTGAGAGAAAATGTGTGTGTGAGAGTGTGAATGTACGTGAGTGTATGAGTGTGTGTGTGTGTGTGTGACAATGAATGCGAGGGAGAGGGTTGGCGCTCAAATTCGGATGCGTGAGTGCGAGCGTGCTGCACCATCCTCCGCGCAAAGCAAATGGAAACGTCCTTGGGCTTTTGTGTGTGAGAACATGTGTGCGTGGAGAGCGCTGATACAAGCACGTCGCACGCCTTAATGGATAAATTGCCTCTGAATCAAAACAAACGTTCAGCCTTGCATTTATTTTCTTCTCGCTGCGACAGTTTACTTTTGGAACTTCAGCCTGCCTGCACATTATTTCCAAAGAAGTAAATAGTCTCAAGTGTTTCCAACATAATCTAGAAATGTGAATATTCTCAAATCAAATGACGCGCTCAGATAGTTCGTTTTTCATTATTACACGCGTGGAATGAACACACGCTTTGACACGTCTGTGTTGGAAAAACACAGTTTCACAGCGTTTACCATATGGTAACTGAAAATATTTTCTTCTTTGAGAAAAACGTTATCAACAATCTTGGAAAAACATGGATTATCGAAGAGCTTTACAAGACCGCCTCTCGACGTTTGCTTTCTTTGCTGCTTCATCTGGGTTTTCTGTGTCTTCCGAGTCTGCCTCTCGAGAAAAGAAGCAAATTTAGTTTTTTATGGTCATAAGTATTTAAACATATCACATTCAAAAATAAGCATTTTCATTTTCCAATTTTAAGTCTTTGATTCTGAAGTAATTAAAAATTATGACACAATATCACTGCCTTCTTTTGAACACTTCAGAACACTTTTCACTTTAATATCATTATTACATTTTTGTTCCGTTTTTTAGATGCTAACGCATTTTGTTCTTCAAAATACCTAGATTATGTTCTCAAAAATGATTGCAAGAACCAATGTAAATCAAATTTCTACATAACTGAAGTAGAACAAGGGTTAACCCACATTGACCTAGTTCGGAGATATTGACGTAGTAGTGAGGGTTTGAGAACAACATTCATAATACATCTCCGTACATTTTAAACACACACGCATATAAGTCCGTATTGGATTTCAGTAACATTTTACATTAAAATAATCTTTCAAGTTTTGTGTAATGCTACTAATGCCCTCCAAGGGTCTAGGAGCTGAGCGAGTGTGTGTGTGTGTGTGTGTGTTGTGCAGGGCGGCAAAGGACGGCCGGGCCCCCCAGGCCCAGCAGGGCCGCGCGGCTTCCAGGGCCCGCCGGGCCCTAAGGGCTTGGACGGCTACCCCGGCGGGCCGGGCGAGCGGGGCCCCTCCGGGCCGAAGGGCGGGCCTGGCATCCCGGGCGCGCCGGGCGCGGAGGGCTTCCCGGGCCCTAAGGGCGCTAAGGGCGAGCCCGGACTCACAGGTGAGCGCACTCGCCACTCGCTGTTATTCACCATTCGCTCATTCACGCACTTCGCATTCATCACTCGTGTTTTATCCCTTTTTTCTTTCATATATTCGGAGGTCCTAGGGTTCGAGTCCGGACGGAGGCAGCATTTTGGGCAAAAACGTGTTAGCTACGTCGAATTCGGTCGCTCTCTGGAAGACAATTCCACTGGCCGGCTACTCTGACTGGTAGTGAACTGTGAGCTTGTCCCGGTGCTGGAGGTGCCGCGCTGGTGGGAGATACCTGGTTGGGGAAACGCCGCTGGATCTCGCCATGCAAAGGGAGATCACCGCTACCTCCCGCGTTGAAAGCCTGCTCTGCACCTCCGAGGCTAATGACCTTAGTCAACCCAATCACTAATCAATGGACGAATGCTTTGCAGGCTTCCCCGGCGAGGAGGGCCCTCGCGGCTACCCCGGCAACCAAGGGCCCCCGGGCCCGCGAGGCTTCCCCGGCGAGAAGGGCCTGTCCATCACGGTGAGTGCCTCGCTCGGCAGGGCCCATTGCCACGCAGTGGGGGCGTCGCTCGACGCAACTGCAGCAAAAGTATCACTTGCGAACTATCTCTTGGAACAAAACGAATTTAACTCTCTGCGTTGGCAGTATTTCTTTCAGCTGTTATTGGAGACGACGCTGATTGATGATTTCAGTTTACGTTTTTCGTGATTTATATTTCTCATGTTTAATAGCGTTAACGATCACCATCAGAGTAGACAGCAGCAATGATCTGGCCTGAAGCAATAAGATTCCTAGGCAACGCTGGTAATTTCATTCTAATAGTATTTTGTTTCTTGATTTCAATATCCGTTTATCAATACAGCTGTCTCAGTAGAGATGTAACAAATTCTTCTGGAGAGCGATGATCCTCTTTTGTCAAAAATGAACTTGTACAAGGAAATCTTAGATAACAATGTAACTCGTATGACATTCGGCATTATACATAGGCAACTTATTACACATTGGTGCTTGACAGGTGTGCTCACGCAGTCAAAAAGATTTCATTTGAAATTGAAAACCGATCACCAGCCCGTGATGAGTTGCCAAAGAGCCAGGAATACATGACACAAGTTACTTTAGTAGAAAGTGATGAATTTCAATTGTAAATTAAATTGTATTTAAGAAACTACGAACAAATTTGACATACCAAAACTGACAGACAAAACCACTTCACAAGTATTGGCAAAGACATATCTGAAATGTCAAGCCACGTTTCATCACCGTCAGAATTACTAACCATTCCTCTCCGTGCGCTGGCAGGGCCCCAAGGGCATGGACGGCGCCCCTGGCCGCGACGGCGAGAAGGGCCAGAAGGGCGAGCGCGGCTTCCCCGGCCAGCGCGGCTACCCCGGCGACTCCCCCACCGGCATCCCGGGCCCCGAAGGGCCCCCGGGCCCCCGCGGCGAGAAGGGCAAGGACGGCGTGCCCGGCACCCCCGGCATCCCGGGTGAGTACACACTAGTCCCAGAACACCCCCTTCTCCAGCGTCTCCTCAGTTCCAAGGAACGGAAACTGGTCCCACGTGCCCCAACCACGGCCCCTACTGCTCCAGCGAAACGTGCGCTCGAGTTTCTCCACGAAAGGAACTCAGGATACCCAACAGCTCCCTCAACCCTTCCAAGGTCCTCGGAGCTCAAATAACTCCAAGAAACAACTTTTTTCCAGGCCTCCCTAACTTCACTCCCTACAGTTCCAATTTCCCGAACGTCCTGCCTCCCAAAGAAACTACCTCAGAATTCCCAACAGCTCCCCCACAACTTCCAAATTTCTCTGAGCATCCTATTCCCTAGTCCCCCACGTGCTCGAGTGCTTTCTGCTTTCGAAGACCTTCAAGAAGAAAACTATTTCAAGGTCCTCGACCTTCACCAGCACCTCCTACCCTCGAACACCTCTATGAAATAGTAACAGTTCGTAGTCCCCAAAATGCTCGAGTGCCTTCTGCGCTCGAATGCCTTCAAAAAACAGACCCGGTTTCCAGGTCCCCCCAAGCGCTCGAGTGTTTTCTGCGCTCGAAAGCCTCCAAGAAGCGAACTATTCCACGGTCCCTGACCTTCACTAGCACCTCGAATATTTCTAAGGAAGTTTCCCGAGAGCACGAGTGCCATTCCCAGGTTCCCCAAGCGCTCGAGTGCCACCGAGAGAGAGAGAGAGAGAGAGAGAGAGAGAGAGAGAGAGAGAAGGTCGAGTGCGTGGGCGTGTGCGTGTGCAGGGTCGCCGGGCGAGAAGGGCGACCGCGGCGGGCGCTGCCAGGACTGCCGGCCGGGGCTGCCGGGCGCCAAGGGCGACCGAGGGCTGGACGGCGTGCCGGGCGCGCAGGGCCAGCGCGGGCCGCCGGGCGAGCGCGGCGCCACGGGCGAGACCGGACCGGACGGACAGGCGGGCCTGCCCGGCTCCCCCGGACAGCCGGTGAGACACGCACTGCACCTCCAACGCTACGGGCCCATGTCTCTTTTCCCTTTAAAACAATGCCTTTCAGCATAGATATCAATTTGATGTTATGACAAAAGGAAATGATCCATTTTTATACGACATTCTTGGCATTTTTCGTTGACTTCGACTAATAAGTCATTTTTACCCTTTTCCGTCATTTGTAAAGCAATTTCGCTAATATAATAATAGATTTTGCTTCAAATAATATTTAAGAGATGCAACAACGTTCTTTACAGAATTCTTGAGTAGCCTATTCATTTTCTTCGCTCGGAAATTGTAATGTCATTATTGTGAGTATGTGATATCTGGATCCTGTGACGATTACCTGCGCCATTGTCGGTTCGACCGATTTCATGATATTTCCTAGTAAACCACCGGTCAAACCAATAGCTGGCAAGCTGAGTTCATATGTACGAAAGGAAGAACCCGCGATCAATCAGCAACACATCCAACAGCTCCAGTGGCTCATCTGAACTGATTTTGGTGAAAGTTTTTACATATTTCTTTACTTTGAGGGCGTTTTAAAAACCGTTTTAAGAGCCCTTTAGCGATGTTGAGTAGCTGAGAGCGCCGCTCGTGCCGCAGGGCGAGGCCGGGCGCATGGGCGCGCCGGGCAATCCAGGCCCGCCAGGCAAGGACGCCATCGTCAGCGGCAACCTGGTCAAGGGCGAGAAGGGCGCTCCGGGCGAGCGGGGGCCGCCGGGGCGCGATGGGCCGCCCGGCCGCGAAGGGCCGCTAGGGCCGGCCGGCCGCCCGGGGCTGCCGGGCCTGCCCGGGCTGAAGGGCGAGCGAGGCGACGTGGGCTACCCTGGCTCGGACGGCGCGGCGGGCGCTCCCGGCCTGCCGGGCGCCAAGGGCGAGAAGGGCTTCAGCATCCGAGGGGACAAGGGCGACCAAGGCACTGACGGCCTCACGGGCGACAAGGGCGAGCCCGGAGACATGGGTGTCAAGGGCGAACCAGGTGAGCAGCGGCGGCGGCGCGACGCGGGCGGCGCGGGGCGGGGCGGCGCAGGGGAGGGGACGGGGTGGCACAGATGGCGTGGGAGGGGAGAGACGGAGCGTGCTGGGGGAGGGGACGTGTTGAGGAGGGGGAGGGTATGGGAGAGGGGGACGTTGTGGGGAGGAGACACGGGCGTGGGAGGGAAGTGGCGGGGTTGGGAGGGGAGGGGCGGGGTGGGGGAGTGGATGGGAGAGAGGGGACGTTGTGGGGAGGAGACACGGGCGTGGGAGGGAAGTGGCGGGATTGGGAGGGGCGGGGTGGGGAGGGGATGGGAGAGGGGGGACGTTGTGGGGAGGAGACACGGGCGTGGGAGGGGAGGAGGGGGAGGGGGTGCGTGGCGGGGCGTGCGCGTGAGCGGAGGGTGGCGTCGCAGGGCGCTGCTCGCCGCCGGAGGAGATCAAGCAGAAGATCAAGGGCGAGCGCGGGGCGCCGGGCGCCAAGGGCGAGCCGGGGCGCGACGGCCTGCGCGGCCTGCCGGGCGAGCGCGGCCTGGAGGGGCTGCAGGGCCCGCCCGGGCCCGAGGGCGCCACGGGCCTGCCGGGGCTGGTGGGCCCTCGCGGCCTGCCAGGACCCCGCGGCGAGAAGGGCGACCTGGGGCCCATGGGCTTCCCTGGGCAGCCGGGTGACGTGGGGCCGCGCGGCCTCTCGGGACAGCCCGGACACAAAGGTGAGCCTTCACATCTCCAGTTCTGAGCCACGAGTCTAAATAGTTCCAAGATCTAATTTTTAAGTAGCCACTACTATATCAATATTAAGGTTTGTAAATAAATCAAGAAACAAAATTAATTGAAAATTGGCCAAGGATCTATGCAGAAAGAGTTAATTGTCCATAACACATTTAGTACTGACGCCTATACATTTTAAGGAACGTACAAAAATATTATTTTTATGTGTGTTGCGCAGGTGACAAGGGCGCGCCGGGCATCTCGGCCGTGGGGCCGCCGGGGCCAGCGGGCCTGCCGGGTCTGCGGGGCGAGAAGGGGCTGCCTGGGCTGCCGGGCAAGACAGGACTGCCCGGGCTGGAAGGTAAGGCCGCCTCCCATCACCACTTCACCTCCCCTCATCACTTTATCTCATCTCACCACTTCACCTCCCCTCATCTCATCACTTCACCTCACCTTTCACTTGGTAAAGGCAACTGAGATACATCCTATTCCAATGTTTTTTTAATTCATCAGTGAAACTAGAATAAATGTGTTTGCATTATTTTCCACAACTCTGTACTTTCAGATAGACTTAACGTATCGAAACAGACGAACGAAAAGCAGTTCTTTTACAGCTAAGGACAATTGAAACACCTGAGTTGTAGCTAAAGATGGCTATGCGTACGCTATTATTCTATGATGATGTGATTCTTATGAATTCAATTTCGGCACAGACTATGCCTGCCGCAGGTTCAGACTTCTGACTATCGGTTTCATTTGTTCAGTCAAAGAACAGTAAAAACTGTAGGTGACGTATGGGAGAGAAGTGTCATGTGCGCGCATTTTTTTGAGCTCCAGACTTTCTTCCCAACACACAAACCATAAATAGTTGAATAAGAATAAATGATTAAAAAACTTGAGGTTATTAATATTTGAAACCTAGTACACATGTACGTTCCCGAGTTATAGAAAACAGATTTCCATCGGTAAACGAACTGCAGATTTATTTATTTTTTGTATTCCTAACAAAATAGTAACACCCCTGCCCTACTCTTACCACTACTAGGCAAACGTGCGCCTAGTGAATCTCCATTTGCGTCCAGAAACACACCATGAGTCCGTCTCAGCGCTTGCGCTATGGCCCAGGGACGCGGTGGAGGCGGGGGTGAGAGCAGCGTGTGCTTGTGCGCAGGGCTGCCGGGGCTGCAAGGCGAGAAGGGCGAGCCGGGCCAGCGCGGGCTGGACGGGCTGCACGGCAACCCGGGCCAGAAGGGCGAGCCGGGCCCGCTGGGCCCCCCCGGCCCGCAGGGCCAGGCGGGGCTGCCGGGCGTGGACGGGCCCAAGGGCGAGCCGGGGCTGGTGGGCGAGCCGGGCCGCATGGGGCTCACGGGCTTCCCGGGCGCCAAGGGCGAGCGCGGCCAGACGGGCGCGGACGGCGCCAAGGGCTTCCCCGGCCCGCGCGGCTACCCAGGTAAGGGCGCACTCCACAGCTCTGTCATTGAAACATTAGGTCCGTTCTTACTTGATCAGCTGTGACGTTGTCATCCAATCGAGAGCTTCAACGTCACTAGTGACGTCGCTATAGTTGACATTTTATCAACTGTGACGCTTATCCAATTGGGAGCTTGAACGTCACTATAGTTGACACTTCATCAGCGGTGACGCTGTCATCGAATCAGAAGCTTGAACATCACCAATGTGTCATCACTTAAGTGATGTTCATGCCCCCAATTGGATGACAGCGACACATCTAATCAAGTGCCAATGGACTTAATGTTTTAATCGAAGTACAGGACCAATTCAGCCGCTGATTGGGCCGCGCGCAATTCTCCCGTCATCTTCCTGCACACGATCACATGCACTACACGATCACACATGCCGGGAGGCAGGTCGGGCGCTTAGAGCTTGTCCCGGTTGGGGCGGTGCCCTGCTGGAAGGAGATACCAGGAGGGGGACGGTCGGTGCCGAATCTCTCATTCCAGCGGAAGGGGAACACCCCCACCTCCCGGATATAACACGCACAATACGTACATGACCAACGCCCCGCGATCGGACGCGAATAATCACTCTTCAATCGATGTTCAGGCACTCCTGGATCGCCGGGCATAGACGGATTCCCAGGACTGAAGGGCGACGCAGGGCCCAAGGGCTTCCCTGGCCTGCCGGGACCACAGGGCGAGCCGGGCATCCCTGGGCCCACAGGCCTCGTGGGGGCCAAGGGCGAGAGGGGCTTCCCCGGCCCTCCGGGGCCTTTGGGTCCTGAAGGGCGTCCGGGACTGAAAGGAGATCAAGGCGCGGCTGGACTTCCTGTAAGTCACCTCACGCGAGGCCGCGTGGTGGACTAGCAGTGAAGCGATGTCTGTGAACAATTCTGATTGATGCAGGGACGAAGAGGAGAACCTGGACGAGCATCGGAAAAGGGCCAGAAGGGAGAAGCCGGCTTGGTGGGCCTGCCTGGGATCCCGGGCAGACCCGGCATGGACGGGCTGCCAGGGCAGAAGGGCGAGCCGGGCATCGACGCGATTGGGCGACCGGGGATCAGGGGCGACAAGGGCGAGCCGGGGCCGGCAGGCGTGCCCGGCATCGAAGGGCCCAAGGGCCAGTGGGGCGCGCCCGGCGCTCCCGGCTTCCCTGGGCCGAAGGGCAACCAAGTGAGTGGCGGCTGCCTTTGCACCGTGGGTGTTCGTCGAGCCCGACAGAAATACGCGCTTCTCGTTTTTTCAGGGACTGCCAGGGCCTCATGGAACGCCAGGTTTACCAGGCATGGAAGGGTTGCCAGGCGCCAAGGGTGAACCAGGGCTTCCGGGCCCCACAGGCTTCCCAGGGGCGAAGGGAGAGCCGGGACTGAAGGGACGCGACGGACTGGATGGGCCGAAGGGCGACACGGGACCTCAAGGTAAAGTCCCCCCCCCCCCACTTAACAAATGGAACACCATCAGTTAACCTCATTCCTTTCTAGTCGAAGTTCTACATTTCATCTTACGTATATTTTTTCATTCACAATGATAAAATAGTTTTATTAAAAAGAACAAAGAATTATTCAAAAATTGAAAGAAAAAATTGAAACAAAAAAGAAAGAAATGTTAAAAAGACATCTAGAAAAACATTTATGTGAATAGAATCAAAAGTAATAGCACCACAAATCAAGTAACTAGGCACAATAAACCATAGAAGAAAGAGAAAAAGGATAAATAAGAAAATGGAGATGTTTAAATGGATACAAATGTGGTTCTTTCAGTGAGTTCACATTTTTCCAGATCCAAGCTCCACTTTTGATAATCATTCAAAATTAAATTCGTAGTTAACAGATAATATTGTACTTCTATCTCTCTTGTATTGTCTCACTCTACTGTAGTTCAATCTTTCATAAATTCATCACATTGCTTTTCAAATTCCCATTCACTAACTCCTTGTGGAGTAATCACAACATGGGTAACAGCTACTATATCCACTATATTCAATGAGCATCGATATATACAAGGCATGCAGTTGTCAAATTGTATCTGGAATACTTCCCTATATGTCAGTAACAAGAACTACAGATATAACAATGGACACCCAAGGGGGGGAGCGGGTATGTGACTCCAGTTCCCCCTCCAGAAGCCAAAGAATTGTTATAGTTTTCACTAATTTTCTACAGTAATAAAATCATTTAATATATCACTTAAGTGTTTTAAATAACAATAAATCAACAAATGAAAATAAATTTTAAGCTCTGCATTAATGAAAAATTCTTTACAAGAAAACATAAATTAAGTCAGCTGGACACTACACAGACAGCAGGCTCTGCCCCCTCCGAAACCTGCAAGTTGCAACGCTGACAATCAGGAGAAAAAATATAAAACAAGAAGCAGTTCAGTACGATAATAGATATGAAGCCATAAATACATTACAACAGTAGCACATTGAAGGGGAATATACAGAGCTTCAGTCCCCTCCACCCCCTGAAGCCAATTTTAAATATTAAAAACTATAGATTTGACTAATTTTCTATATTAATCAATGTTATTCAATTCATCAATTGTTAAAGTAATCAAATTAAAAGCAATATTTATCATTTTTTTATACTTATGAGGCTTCATATTCATAATTTAATGTAATTTGAAATTCCTGCACAAGCTGTCATTGTTGTTTTGAGAACACTTACAAGGATACATTTCACTTTGATACAAGTTTACATAACAAAACAAAAGTATCTAGTTGATTTTAAATAAAAATGTTGTTAAATTGAAAAGTTTGAAATACTGTCTAAAAAATGACCTACAAAATTCAAAATTATTTTATGATTTATTTTTCAGGCATAAGAAATTTTGAAACAGAAAACTATTTATAATTTTTTAATTTAATATTTTACTACTAAACGTTTTATTTAAATATTTTGAAATATGTGTATACAATTTCATGATAATCCTTGTGAAAGAAATTGAAAGCATTTTGAAGAAACAATAATTACCAAATTGAATCCAAGCATATTTTGAACTACAGAATGAAATAAGGAAGTATTGGAATTTGAGAGAATTGCAATGTTGTACATCTACAAGATTGTATTTGATCATAATCAGGTGCTAAACATAATTTTTTAAATAATAATGAGAAAATTTCCCTTAAGCATGTGGGGTTGAGTTTTTAAAACTTTCAGTATGTTCATTTAACCTGCGTTGTGGACAATTATTGCTTTCTCCATTTATAAGGAAAGGAATTCCATGATATTTCCTCCTGAAACAAAAGAACCCAATTATTTCTCTTCCAATGTAGTTGAACGGATTAGTAAATACTGGGCTATCTGGGGGATGCCTCGTCTTAGGCACAGGTGCCAGTGAGTTGACCACAATTCTGCAACCTTCCTCAGAATGAAATGGCCTGAGGAAGGTCACAGAATGATGGCTGAAAAATTGGCACCTTTACATAAGATGCAACATTTCCTGAACAGCCAAGTATTTACTGGCTCCGGCCACAGAAGCACAGGTCTCTTAGTTGAATGGATCTTTCCCTGCGACAGGTTTGCCGGGCCCTGCTGGGTACCTCGGAGGGCCTGGAGAGAAGGGTGACCGGGGCCCACCCGGCCCCTCGGTCAGCATCAAGGGTGACAAGGGAGAGCCTGGCTTCCCTGGCGTACAGGGAGCCCCGGGCTTGAGGGGCAATGCAGGACCTAATGGCATCCCAGGTCTTGAAGGGCAAAAGGGCAACCCTGGCATCCCAGGCCCACCAGGACTCCCAGGACTTGTTGGAACTCCAGGACCAAGAGGTACATTATTTACCGTTCATGACACATACCATAATAAATTTACCAACAAATCTTTTTACAATATATGTTAATTTTACTTGAATATTTCTTAATGTTTGTTCAGCCATTATTTTTGCAAGTGTACCCCCATTTAAATTACTTAGTACTTTTGCCTTGAAGGATGTTATTTCCTGATGGTTACATGGAAATTTAATATAATAATAAGGCCTTAAGTTGGAATAATAACTCATGATGTGGTTCAACACTAAAATGCAAACAACGTAGGCACCAAAACCATTAACAATTTTTTTCAACCTGCATATTTTACAATGGATCTGAATTTACTTAAAGGCCTACCGATGTAAAATTTTTCTTCAATACTTGAAAGTATTTTATATGAATCTTGTACTACAAATACACATTCCAAGCTCTTTAAATAGTCTTCACAAATGTAGGACATCTTATACTTCTTTTCATTATGTTATAGAAGTTGCACATCTACGTTCTTAACCCTAGAAACTACTTGCATTAACTCATTCACTCTTTGAAAGCACTTTCCTTTTTGACTTTGACAATTTCCTTCCAATGAAATTGACAATTGTCAAAAATGTGTATGTTGACATGGGTGTCTAATAGGCGATACACAGTATTGCCGATGGTGCAAGTTCTTCGGTATAGACCAGTTGGCAAGTACATTTTATCAGGAGATAGATCATAAAACCTTTTTCTTAAGATCATAAAACAATGTTCTATATACTCAGGCCTTAGTTAAAACTCCTAGTTTTTAACCTACCAGCCCCTGGTCTAACTCTGGCAAGCCTCCCCAAAAAAAAAACCTTCGTTTTCGGATTTTTCTCTATAATTTAACAAACCAGCTCAAAACCGTGCTATTTTTTTATTTCTCCACAGTAAGTGAAAAATTCACATTTTATTATTATATAATGAAGTCATAAATTGCCAAAATTCGTAATTAATAAAAAAATTCATGGATGTGTACTAGTTCAGCTTAGCATCCCTTCTCAATATGGCACCCGGGGCTTTTGCTCAGACTGCTCCCCCCAAGTTATGTCACGTGTTACCTTGACAACTTCACAGTTATTCATTTGTGTGTGAATCCTTTGTCACTGACGTCTGTGACAGACACAGATGTTAAAAGATGTTCTCTCAAAAACGTTTCCTTCGGTATACTGACCATACAAAGGAAATTATTTCATTCTGCTATTATCAGTCATTTCATCAACTAGATTTATTATTTCTTAGAAAAAGATGATTTTTTTTCAAAATTATATCTCTACAAATGAGAAACTTGTTTCCAATGCTACTTCATCCACTGTAAGGGTTGATATGCTCACATGTATACGTAAGCTTCCGCGGCTCGAATCCATGAATTCTCGGCTATCCGGGAGACGCCGCGTCGTTGGCTGGGGTGCCGACGTTTCGCCTGACATCGCAGGCTTCCTCAGGCTTCCTCTTCTTGATATGCTCACAGCTTACATTGCCAATTGTATTCATTGCTGATGGTATTTTTTACCAAAATTTTATATACCAAATTTAAATTGCAGGTTTAACAAAACATCTCTTTTCAAAACATACTATAACCATTAAATATTCTTGTTAAAAAATACCATAGTATCCAAATTTACATAATAACTGTTATATCTATTTGGAAATACAAATGTCAGTATAAAATTGGCATCAAAACATACCATATCAATACTTTATTCCTTCAACTTTTCAAATGCAGGAAAAATAGTGATGTGAATGCTAAAAAGAATAGTGGATATTTGAAAACCCTTGCATGACAACCCTGCAAGTTCTTCAAAAGATAATTTCTCATTTTTGCCCAGACAAGTAGTAGTTATATAGGTGTGTCATGTTCTTCACATATTTTTTGACTTTCTAATTACTACAAGGGTTGTTCTTCTTCAGTAAAAGGTTTGATTAGTGTATGTGTATGACTAGTGTATATATAGTATTAATATTTGTCCAATTGTTGTAGTGTAGCCTCCATGTAAAATGATACAAGATTTGATAAGGTACATATGAAAAAATTATAAATTAATTATATAATTATATTACAATTAAATTATACAACATCTTGGATCAGTTCTATGTCATTTAAGTTATTTTAATGCTTGTGTTTGTGTAAAGGGTATTCAATTCATTAACCCAAAATGTCTACTCTCATGTACATAATTTTGTTATATTGTTGAATACTCTAAATTTTGTTCCAACAATTTTTAATTGTTTTAATTCATTATTTTTAGTCCTATGAAAACATATTTTACTTTGTGATCCTGACACATTGTGCACATACATTAACATTGTTCACTGTCTGTGTTTAATTGGGCACTCTTTCCATTATGTAGTAATCTACAGACAATAATATAACACAGACAATATTTGAACTTTAAATAACTTAAAATTCAATATGGATGATGTAACGCACCTTGAAACAAATTTGGGCAGTCTTGCATTTGGTGTACTTGTATTGTTCTCACACGAGTTTTCTTCCAAAGAGTAATGAATCCACTACATTTTATGGCAAAATGTATTTTATCCCTTAAAGTCATAATGTACTGTATCAACATGAAGTAAGATATTAATTAAATAATGTAGAATATTTTGAATTACATTATATTAAAAGTAATTACATTAGCATAAACTTCATTTTTGACTGTCTAAAGACAAAGGAATTGTAAAGTAACATTAGAACAAAATATACTAGTATATTTTCCCTATCTTCTGAAAAAAATGTTAAGAGAAGATAATACCCTTTACATGTAGACTCATGTAGTAGCCCCTTTCTGTATGTTTGAGATTGAAATAGGTATTCTTTCAAAATATTAGCAGAAACTCAGAAACATAATAGTTATTGGAAATTTCCATTGTTATAAGAAGGTGCAATTTCCAAAATCGTTTTTGAAATCTCAATGTCCACAAAGTGCAATTTCAGAATTTCATGACTGGGTATATAATAATTTATGAGCAAATTGACAAAAGTGAATTTAATACAAAAATTATATTAAAAATAATGTTAATCTACATAATATGGAATTCCATCAGTTATTTTCCTCCTGTTTTAATACATTCAATTAAATTAAATTATTGTTCAAATAAAAAATATTTATTTCAAAAATTTTCAGGGGTAGTGTTAGCCCCCCCCCCCCCTCTCAGTAAATTAACAAAATAAACTTCAAGATACATTAGGTAATGTTTTAATTCCTGAGACAAATTAAATGTATTCGTGTGAACTTGCAGGTCTGCCAGGTCCAACAGGTTTCCCAGGAGAGCCGGGAATCACAGTCAAGGGAGAAAAGGGCTTGCCTGGTTTGCCTGGGAAACAGGGTCGAGATGGTGTGCATGGAGCGCAAGGACAGAAAGGTAAACTTTTGTATTTCACTTTTTGAAATAAGTTGAAATCAGTGTACCTTTGCCACAAGCAATATTACTGACTAGCTAAACATATCATGCCTCTGGTGAGCTTTTTCATATAAAAAGTTTTATTTGTACTTTGCAAGTTTACAATAAAACTAAATTTTAAACATACCACAGTGGCCTGGCTCATGCTTATTTCAGTTTATAGCTTACAAGAAAAGTCTCCATTAATTTTTTTAAAAAAATTTTATAACCCTAGAAAAGCGAAAAGAAATAACAACAACAACAACAACAACAACAACAATAATAATAATAATAATAATAATAATAATAATAATAATAATAATAATAATAATAAAATAAATAATAACAAAAATTCCACTAGAAATAACGAAAAATAATTGAAACGTCAATCTATCCATCTGTCTGCCTGTCTATGGCCAATGCTAGCGCCTAAACTATTCAAATGATTTTCTCCAACCTTAATATTCTACGATCTATTTCATTGAACTTGAGGACCTGCGATTTTGAAATGGATATTTTGATATTTGTGGATACTTTACAAGACACCCAACATTTTCAAAATGTTTTCAAAAATAGTTCCAACATGAGAAAGTATAAATCTGCTACATAAATAACAAATTGTCTTGAAAATGTGAAAATGAAAAAAACAGATTGTCAAAGTAAAATTATACCTTTGAAAATCAAAATTAGTACCCCTGCATTTTTTTTTGTATGTTGAATATGCAAACTCTTCTTGATTTTAAGCCCAAAAACTTGAAACAGCTTTTTGGGAAATTTTTGTACTAATGTTTTGACTTTTAATGCATTTTTAGCTCCTGAAAGTCACGGAATCTATTCAGGAACACTTCAGGGACATTAAAAATAGGAAGATTTAACTAAAAGTAACCGAAATGAACTTGATATGGCTGAGAAACTTAGTTTGAAGTCAACTTTGTAATCTAGTCTCCTAAAAACCCCTATATCGGTACAAAAAAGGGTAATTTTCACTTCCATGCTTTTCATTAAAAAAACAACATTGGAACAAATATTGTTTGCTTATTTTTTACTAAACGAAAGCAGTTTAAATAAATTTAAAGATTCCTAAACGATTTGACATGTAATGACAAATAATACGTAATGACATGTGTTCTTTTAGCACACTGAATCAATTCTTTTAAAAGAAAGTAATTATCAGGCGTAGTTTGAACACATTTAAGTCAGCGTAAAACTTTCGACCGCATTGTGACCGCATTGTGACGATCTTCAGTGCGATTCTGCGTCAGCTGCGGTGAAGAGCTTTATTAGGCCTGAGGAAGGCCGTGGTGATGCCGACCGAGGTGATGTGTTTCAGGTGACCGAGGGCTGCCGGGGCTGCCTGGCTTGCAAGGCGTGCCGGGCCTCGCGGGCCCCGTGGGTCCGTTCGGCCCCAAGGGAGAGCCTGGCCCGCCAGGGCCAGTCGGCCCCCCGGGCCGGGACGGCAATCCGGGCACCCCAGGGCCTGTGGGGCAGCCGGGCATCCCGGGCGCCAAGGGAGAACCAGGGCCCCTCGGCATCCCCGGCGCGCCGGGCCAGAAGGGAGACACCGGACAGCCTGGTGAGCTTCAACCCTCTTGCACTATCTCCAGGGCCGGAGCTACGCAATTTTCGGCCCGGGGCAAAGTCTCCCCCAAATAAAAATGTGGAAGTTGTATCTAGTAACTAATTGGGTTATTTTATTTCAAGAAATAACAAAAGTTACAACGTTTAAACAAGAAAAAGTTTTTGGGAATATATATTTTAAATAATAATTTTAAGTAAAAGTATTTACTGATCAAATAATACCATTTCTACGGTGATCTTAAAACGCTTAAACATTTTGTTATATTTATTTTGTGTTCAATAGAATCACTTGTTACATAAATCAAATTTTAGAAAATATGAATTTCAGTAGATCCTGTTTTATGTGAGCGTCATTTGATTCATTTCATAAAGCCCTATCTTATAAATAATAACTATAAATAACTATGTAAGGTATAAATTTAATTAAAAAGTTATGAAATAGTATCAGACTGCACCGCGACTTAAAAAATTACGATAACGATTTCCTCGAGTTCTAATTTTTTTCCAATTTTTTTCTATCGGTCCCATCACCGGGCCGTGGGCGCCCGCCCGATCTGCCCATGCCTAGCGCCGGCACTGTCTATCTCCTTTACAATTAATTACATTGCAAGAAAAAGACAATTGTAAGATAACGACCCCAAACTCAGTCGGTGAGATACTGTTTGATACTGAGTGACCCTTTTGGATTGTCCGAGATTTAGTTCTTCTGGCAAACCCTTCTCTGTTTCGTGGGTGGTCATTATGAGCAGGAACCTGACATCTTTGTAAAATTAAATTAAAAGAATGAGATATAAATAATCTTCCAGGATAAAATTAAAGATATTATTTCATTTTCTGCGAAATTTAACATCACTACTAGCAATATTAGTATGTTTACAAAAGTATGTTTACAGGTTTAAACCTTTTCTGGACGATATTTACTTTACCATATTATGCTTGTCAGTTTAAATTTATTTTATTAGCAATATTTTTTTCGTAGAATATTATTTACAATAAATTCGATCGTAATTTCACTTTGATCGTATTTTACTAGCGCAGTAAACCAAAGCCTCCTGTGGTAGGGTAGGGTTAGGGAGCTGTCAGCCAGGTGGCCTTGGCTTAATCCTGCCTGTCAACTGCCGCGAAACGATTCAATGTAAAAGTTTAACTTATAAAAGTTACCATAAGTCGTAGAAAAAGTACCGTATGAAACTCAATGTAACGGGTATTAATACACTCGTGTAAAGTTAACAATACTAGTTAACTTCGTAACGTTATATCATAGTCGTCTATTAATACCATCATTACATCATCGTTTCATGTGTCCATTGCAGGAGCGCAAGGCATCCCTGGCGTACCGGGAGACAAAGGCGACCGGGGGCTGCCGGGCATCCCGGGCCAGCCCGGGCTGCAGGGCCTGTCGGGCGAAAAGGGCGCGAGGGGCTTCGACGGCCGCGACGGCGCGCCGGGGCCCATCGGCCCCAAGGGCAACAAGGGCGACGCGGGCCTGTCGCCGCCGCCGGGGCCCAAGGGCGAGCGAGGGCTGCCGGGGCCCCGAGGGCGGCCGGGCACGCCCGGGCCGCCCGGGGTGGACGGGGTGCCGGGGCTGCCCGGCTCCAAGGGAGAGCCCGGCCTGCCAGGGCCCGACGGGGCCGTTGGCTCCCCTGGTCCGCTGGGGCCGCGAGGCGAGCTGGGTCTCAATGGCCGCGACGGGCCGCAGGTAATTCCTCCACTATTATTCTTATTCTTATTCTTTCTTTTCTTGGGGCTTTTTCCAGCCGACAGACGGTTACCCTTTATGGCCCGATGGGACGCATGTTCGACCATACACTACTGTACCGGCAGCGTAAAAGCGTTGCCTCACAATACTACGCACTTGCCACCACCTGTATCACAGATAAATTAAATCTCTAAACATTAACACTTACTGACAGGCTATGACACGTCCCACATCATGTTCATAACTATCGCTTAAGTCGAATCTTGTCGCCTCAGTGACTTCGTGTGAATCAGAAGAACGGCAACGCGGAACGCTAGCTGTATGAAAGTAAACAAATCCTCGGAAGCTGATTGCTTCAGAGCAGGTCACACGACCAACCACAGAACGTGGCGAGAGAACTGTCAGAGTGGCTCACACGCTGACGATACTGTGGACACCAACACACATGCGGGTCCCTCTTCTCTGGGGCCAGCGGAACCCGAGGCCCTGCGCCACAACGTACATGAGAGACAAGGAACAAACAACCTTGCCCAAGACAGGACTCGAACCCGCGACCCTCCGAGCCGACGCGCTGAGTCGGTGCATGCTCATGGCCACCTCGGCCTTCAGGTCGGCTTCCATATTCTCTACATGTTACAATTTACCTCAAGCCCATAATTCTCTAACATTCACATTGTGAATGCAATAACACATTCCTTCGAAGTTCTAAATTTCAAATACTTCCATAGTATTAATGAAGTGAGAATTGCAAAGATGTAAGTGGAACAAATCAAAGTAAAAGAAGTCGTAGACTTCCGCGGCCAGAGTCATGTGCATGATCTTGGCTGTCCGGGTGACGCCGCGTCGAAGGCTGTGTTGCCGACGTTTCGACCATCTTGTCGTGGTCTTCCTCAGGGCTGGTAGGGCAGATACCAACACGTTCCTTGATATTCAAATGAAACATTTGTAATTTTGGTAAAATGATTTTTTATGATTATCTTTCAGTATAGAAGAAGTCTCTGTAAACTCTGAAATTGAACACTCATATGTAGAATTATAAGTTGCAAACACACTGCGACAGGATCATTAATAAATTAACGCAAAGAGTAACAATGCATAGGGCTTGCGAGGAGACCAAGGGCCGAAGGGCGAGCCCGGCCTCCCGTGCGTGGACCAGCCTGACTACCTGACGGGCATTCTGCTAGTTAAGCACAGCCAGAGCATCACCATCCCACAATGCGAACCAGGGCACGTGAAACTTTGGGACGGCTTCTCACTGCTCTACATCGAAGGAAATGAAAAAGCACATCATCAAGATTTAGGTAAGTCTCTTTTGGCACCTCCCCGTCCTCCTCGTCCTTCTTCATTCGGCACTACAACCCGGTGGGGGACTTGGCATGCTCTAGTTCTAGATTCCTCGATTCCTTCTTTCACTCGACTCTTCCATATCTTGAGAGAGTCGTGCGCACAACTCTAACCTTGGGATACTCTGCGTCTTGAAAGGCTTGAGTTTTTAGCATATGAGTAAAACTGACATAGAACTGTCCTCGGCGATTACTCTGAGATAAACCACAGCCCCTTACGCTAGGTTAGAAGTCCCTCAAAACCGTGAGCATCGACGCTTTCCACTGTCGTTCATCTTTCCCCCTAACGGCAGAGTTTAAACACACTAACCGGAGGGAATCCTTCAATAAAATATGTTGTCATGGCTGCTAAGTCAACGAGAAAATTTCATTCCACTCCAACTTTTAAAGCCGTTGATGAGGCATGGTGACAGCCAGCCTAAAAGAGCATATGTTAACCAGATTGGACAAGAATGTTCGCTTCGTTACAACTCTCAAAACAGGACGAGTGCATGAGAAAGTGAATGTATCATCCTCAGGAAGCTTGGAGACACCTAAAACCTTCAACCTTTTGACGCTTGAAACATCACTTTCTACTGCCAAGCAATGGTCTTCAATGGGAAGGCCAATCAGTCGCGAAAGACAGTTACTCGCATACCTGCGAAATGCGAACCTACCCACCATGAGCAATATTTTTGAAAACTAATCCAAAATACGCTTCACGTGTTCGACATCGGAATCGCTAAAGAAGATCATTTATATAGAACCGAGCGCGAAAAATAAAGGCTAGAGAGAAAATTACCTTCCTCCTCATCAGCCAATGGCTTTAACACTATTAGAAATATAAGGAGCACACGCGGTGCCATAAGCGAAGTCAGAAACCTATAGACCACTAGTTCCTGGTCAGAGTGGTCCTGATACACAATTCGTTGGAACTCGCATCTTGAGGCCTCACTCCGATCTGCTGACACATCGTGGCCACATCAGCCATGTAAGCAAATTCAGGCCACCTCCACTGAAGGAGGACAGCGAAGAGGTCATTTTGAAGCTCGGGCCTCGAATGTAGAAAATCATTAGGGCTCCCTCCAGTCGATGACTCACAAGAGGCATTAAATATGACCCCGAGCTTTGTAGGTATGTTTATTGGGTTTACTATGTAACAACAGGTATATGATGGATAAATACTTAAGGGGAGCAGTCATCAACTTAGATACAGGCTCCATGTGACCTAGTCTCAGGTACGCGCTCAAATGTACGATATCTATAGTATAATTCGGGCGTCTTGATTAACCTTCGTTCTGTTCGTAGCAACACGTTCTTAGCAAACCGTTAGGTGTCTCCAATAGGAGGAGGAAATTCCGCCTTGACTATGTATCTATGTAAACTATGTAACGATCATTGCTAAGGCGTTTATGAGTGGAATGGAAGTGGAGTACGCACCCACGATCAGCTTTGGAACAAAGATACTTTAGGTCCTTACTCAATTATCCAGAACTTCTGCAAAGTCGCATCTCCAGAGAAGGGTAAATAGCGAAATGGTTGGCCCGCCAGATCGTTCTAGATGTTGCTTGTAGAGGACATTTCCCAGCCGTTTACCGTCGTTTTAGCAATGCCTTACCTTTCTCCCGCCAGAACAGTCTGACTACATTAATTTGCTCCAATTACAAGATCGTTTTTTCATAGCTCTGCGGAAGAGGGTCAGCAAATGCTAAATCTGTGAGGTACGTCGTACTAGCAGAGACAACAATACGAGCAGGAATGTACAAGTTTTGTCGAAAAAGTAATTAGACTGAGTCTGAACACAGGAGCTTATCCATCCCATTTTAACAAGTCAAAAATCTTCGAAATAGCCCCCTTGGGCGTGGACGCGCCGCTACCCGCGCAATTTCCCTGATTCGCACGCCCCCTGGAGGTTGCTTCCAAATGCCTTTTACAGAGTTGGTTACGGCCTTCCGGATGGCGACAACGTCATCAAAAGGGCGACCTTTCAGGGCGGTTTTCACTTTAGGGAACAGAAAAAAGGTCTGCCGGGCGAACACTAGGGCTATAAGGAAGCTGTGTCAAAGGTACCGGGGCGACTTGAGCGCCGCACGGTGGTCTGTGTCATTACTTTTTGGGCAGACCTTGTAACTCGTCAAGAAGGGAGATGGCCTTCAACAACATCGAGACACCATTAGGTTTAAGATTTAAGAACGAAACTAGGCGCCTCCATTCGCATGACACTTGCGATCCCTGGTCCAATACCGCGCGTACTACTACTGATCTACCATTCCCGGAATCCAGCCCCTCCAAAGCTGTATCCAGGAAACTGCCAGTTAAATTTATACCCGAAAGATAGCGATTAATTGATACCTCGTGAGAATTGGGCATAACAATGGCTTCTGAAGCGGAGCGTTCCTGTCAACGGCACTGTCGAAAAGCAACAATGTGATTCTTATTTTCACGTGTATTGATTGCATCGTTTACGCTGACGAGTGCACTGGCCCACATAAAACAAAGTTTATCCTAACAATGAACTGTGCGAGCAGCTATCTTAAATTGAAAGAACATAAAAAGACGTACAACGTTTTACTTCCCAGCAAACTTTGTGGGGCCACTCCCATCCCCGAGAGTTCCTTTAGAATGGCCTCGTACGGGTTCCAAAGTCCAATACGAGTATCTAAGAACCCGTCCAATTGTTTAAAAAGCTGGTACGTCCGTGATTCCACGAAGCGTTTGCTCCCATTCAGATCTAGTGCTGACATCAATTTTATTAATAGTCATAACATTAAATAAGTTGTCCCAAGCAGTAAGGGGGTGATCCGAATTTAGAAAAGCTGCCCTGATGTCACCCGCTTCATCTCGCAATCTATTCAAACCAGTAAGTGCTGAATTTTCTCTCCCCTTTGCAAGATTTACAAAAGTACGCAAAGGAACATTAACCACCGAACGTGTGTTATTGAAGCGATTTTTGCAGTTCCCAGGCCGGTTTATAATTCGCCTCACTAGCACAAGTGTGCAGTGTTCTCAGGAGCACTTTGCCAGAAAGACTTGTTTTCAAATAATGAAGTTTCTGAATATCACAATTCGGATTTGAATCAAAGAGAGACACAAATAGGTGTCGATAACCTTCCTCTCAAATCGCCAATACAATTAGGCAAAGGAATGCTCGGAAGTTTCAAGGGCATACCTTCGTCACATCCCGCTCGAATGACATCAGAACAATAGCGGGCACAGTGGAAGCTGGCCGAGAAAGTTTCTCAGTTAAATCGTGATAAAAAATCGAACCTATGTCATGAAAAATTAAAGAATAAGTCCCAACTTTATTAAAGACAGATTGTTAGTACATTTTATTTACATAAATCACATAATTTTCATTTGTTAAAACACATTCTGTTTAATACCACGACTTTCGACGGATATTGTTTGTCATCTTCAGGTAATCAGTGGTCGTCTACAAGAAGTGGTCTGGTCAGTGAAGAAATTTACAAATGCTTTTAAAAAATATCTAAACAATAATCAATTAGATAAGCACACACTGTAAGTAAATTGGACTCACTTGTTATCTTTATCTAATCAAGTTGGGACTTATTCTTTATTGTGAAAGAACAACAGTGTATACAAATATAATAAATAATAGCATGCCATGAAAGTTGGTTACATTGACAAATACATCTCTCGCGAAACACATAGCTTACGGAAGTTGGTCGCCCTCGCTGAGTGCCGCCTTCAAAGCCGCATGTTGGACCAAGAAATTTGTTGACACAAACGAATATCACACTGGATAAAGAATTGCATTACTCTCAGCTTTACTTCACTGGCCAGCCTGCAATGGCTTAGAGACTATCGACACGTTTGTCACAGCAACCACCTTTCGATAAGGCGCCTGGGTCTCGAGGATAGAGCTTCTTCACTTCAAGAGAACGCCCTTGGCCGGCATGGTTGGTGGCGCACCCACTGGCGCTTTCTTGAGTTTCCACAGCCTAGTAGAGCATCGCGTGCGTGCCAATCAAATATACTCATGTTTTGTTAAAAAACAGTACTATAAAACGGGATAAGGAAAATAAATTAAAAATATAATAATTCTTATATAAATATTTGGTGACCTGAGACTCCTCTCAATAGCCACCCCTGATTAGAGTCTGTACAGAGCATCAAAAATGAAAATTATATACATTGTAACAATGAAAGCATTAATTAATATTTGTACTGTATAATTCTAAAATACTATGTACCTGTATAAGTAGTAACAAGTTTTGTACTTCAATTTCTGGGTCAATGACTCATCTTGATTAGGTTTTCTGTCCAATTTCACTTGATTTATTGAGCAAATGTTGAGGCGGACACTTGTTTCATTTCTGCTTACAAACGTAACTTCACTATGCACATTTTGTTGAGCTCTCCTTTTGCTAGTTGAGATTGGAGTAGAGTTGGGGTGTGGGTTGGTGTTTTGCCAGCAATACTATAATATCAAATCAATAGTTGTTTGCCGATACAAAATATTTTTTACTACTTATGAGCAAATATTTGTTTTCAAATGTTGCTAATCTTTCATCAAAATCAATCAAATCAAATATTTCCTTAACACAAAAGGGAGTGGTAATATCTAGTAATCCATGGAAAAGATGCCACAAGGATGTTTAAAACTCAGAATTTAAAAGTATCGCATGCATATATTATAATTGTTCAGTCTCCATGTTATAAATTATAATAAATAATACCACCTGTGCTTTTGAAATTCTTGATAAATCTTCAAGTCACAAAGCCATTTCTGCCATATCTTAATCTCTTTACATGTCTTCCAAGAATTCACTCGAGAAGGCAGCAATATGAAGATGTTTTATAATGAGCTGGTGCATCAAATTTACAATATCAATCATTTTTTGTCTTAATTGTTTAATAATTTTATTTGAGTTTATTCACAAAATAGCAATAATCTAACTGTATAGAGGATGACACTTCACGGCTGGGTCCTATTAGTCAATTGAGAACTTGATTCCCCAACAACAGTTATTTTTCAATGAACCTGCACATTTACTTCAAATTAATATTATCCTGATAATTTACTTCAAATTTTGGAAATCTCTAAATCTTGTGTTCAGAGCCCAAAAATTATTATTTCTAAATCCAAAATGATTGTATAACTGAATTACTTATTTTATTTCTCAGGTTTTGCTGGTTCTTGCGTGCGGAGGTTTAGCACAATGCCATTCCTCTTCTGCGACTTCAATAATGTCTGTAATTATGCAAGTCGCAATGATAAGTCTTATTGGCTGTCAACTAATGAAGCCATTCCCATGATGCCTGTGGCTGCCAATGAAATCAGGCCATTCATTTCCAGGTAAGAATAGCTTTTTTCTAACAGCAAAATTTATTAACATTTGAAGTAAATACACTGAATGTTATATTTGTTATTTTCAGATGTGTTGTTTGTGAAGCACCAGCAAATGTCATAGCAGTACACAGTCAAACTCTCGGAGTTCCTGACTGTCCCAATGGTTGGTCAGGCCTTTGGATAGGCTACAGTTTTGTTATGGTAAGCATTCCATTCCATTCCATTCCAATCAATTCAATACACAGTGAAGCTTCAAAAATCTTTGAGGCCTGAGCCATCTCAAATGATGCAAGTGTAAGAATTATAATACTGAGGCGAGGTGGCTACATTTTAACTTATGAGAAATAAGGTAGTGGTTTTTCAGGACGCTTGCCTCACACTTTTGGAAAAATGTGTAAAATAGTGTTGCTACAGGGTGGCACACACTTTCTCACACTAGTTAGTTTTCTAATCTCTTCACTCTAGGCTAGGTTCTCGATATTGATCCACCCTCTACCTAAATGCTTTCGGTGCATTTTTCAATTTTTATTGAACAATTTGGAGCCGTTCTTCAGAAAATGAGCTCAACTTCACAGGAAACTTTTGTTTTCAAGAAATTTTATAAGAAGTCTTTTCTAGCCCTGCTGCTTGCAAATACAATAACGTAAAAAAATGCCCATAATGTAAATACTTATGATGTGAGATTTTAAAAAATTGCATTGTTTTTTAGTTTTTGAAAAACTAAAAGAATACTTCAACATTGCTTATGTTTCATGTAGTTTAGTAAATTTAGTTCTACCTATATAAAAAGTCTAAAAAAATGATCCATCTATCATTAATCTTATTCTTACATACACACCATTTGAGATGGCTCAGAGCAACTGTGTTGTCGCTGTAGTGTCTCTGACCAAAAAATCCTACGATTTGAGTCACATTGGTAGCGGATTTCAACACAGCTACATAGCTATAGAGCTGGGTTCGATTAATCTGCTGGCTGGAGGAGAATTCAAACACCCATCCTCTCCGATCGGTAGTTTATCATGGTTTTTCTGATAAATTCCAGGTAAATGCCCGAAACCTTAACACACAGGTCACAGACTTTGTATGATCATTCTTTTATCCTTTCCTCTCCTCACAGATGCATTCAGGGATATAGACCGGTAAACAGACACACATACACTAACAAGCACCACATTACAATGCAAGACGGGAGACCAGTTGGAAGCTTAGTGCCCACATCAGGGATGTCCAACTTGCAAGGCCTCAAAGACCACAATAAAAATTTAAATATTTTTGCAGGCCATGTTTTCATTACTCGATCGATTTACCCTTGACTTCTCTGTATTTATCTTGTCAGTTTGCCCGGCTGCTTTGAAATGGGGTGAGAATGGAACCATGCATGACATCAGGATTTCCCATGCACAATGCAGTGAAACACTGGGATAATTATGAAGTCCTGCATTTAGTAGGAAAAAAATCCTTAAATCTAGCGTGACCTATTTTTTTGTTAAGGGGATTTTGATCTCAGTGGGGCATATGCGCAAGGCACTCTATGTTCTCACCCAACATGGATGCAAGAGACTTTCACTTTCGACTAATAACCTTTCGCAGGCCTCAATAAATTGCATCGCATGCAGCCATGATAAAATCGCATGTTGGGCAATCGTGGCCTAAATTTTGACTCAGCTGGACCAGTGTTCCCCTGCCAAATTTATCTGGAGTGGGAACATTTGCAATCCAATGTAGGTCAGTTCCAGATCTTACATTACAGCAGGGGAAGGAATAGTGCCATTTTCCAAGATATAACATGCACTACACTTAAAAGGCTAATGACTGTAGCAATTTACACACCGAGAGAAACAAAATAATCAATGTTGCATTTGCACTTCCTTTGAATCAAAAGATTTCTGATTTTCATGTCTGTTTTCCCTCGCAGCACACAGCAGCAGGTGCAGAAGGAGGAGGGCAGTCACTGGCCAGTCCAGGGTCCTGTCTCGAGGACTTCCGAGCCACACCTTTCATCGAATGCAACGGTGCTCGTGGCACATGCCACTACTTCGCCAACAAATTCAGCTTCTGGTTAGCAACAATAGAAGAAAACGATCAGTTCCGGAACCCTGAGAGCCAGACGCTCAAATCGGGCAACTTGCGATCACGCGTCAGTCGCTGTCAAGTGTGCATCAAGAACACGTAGTGTGTGATGCAACACCAGCAAAGCTCTCAGACATTCCGGGGCAAGACCCCCCCCACTGCCAAGCTGATTGTGTTCATTCTTTCCTCAATCAAAAACTGTGCTGCCATTGTGAGGAGTTCCTTCGTCAGCTTTTTCATACCTGCTTCTTTCTCGCGCTCGGGAGCTACTACAGTGGTAGATGTCTTGAGCAATGATTCTACATCTTACAATGCACCTGACAGTTCACTTGTACGTCGGTGGCTTCCCACTACTTCTAGACATTGACCATGTGACTGTCTCCATTACATAAATGCATAAAAGTCGCAGACGCAAAGTGTATTGGTGCTATATTCCTTTTACTTAAGTGTGTAAAATAATTTTAATTGTAAATGAAAGGGACTGACACTTTAACTATTTTTTTAACCATTTAATTATGTGGATCACAAAATAAAATTTGTAATTTTATACGATTGTACCAGTGGTGCGCCTAATGTTGGGTTTTTAGAAAACAGAGCTAAGGCAATATGCTTAAATGTTTCATTGACCTGTTACTACTTTATTACACCACAAATTAATGTGCAGGCTAGTCACCTACTTAGTAAAAGTCAGGACCATTGAACATACCAGAGGGTCCTTGACTTGTGAGTGTCCAACATAAGTTGCCCACTGCATTCCAGCATCGATTCCTTGTAAAATCTTTAGATATTTTGAGATTATGTACCATTAGAATAAGAAATGAGATTGGTATTTTTTCGAGTTTCTACCCCATTCTATAATAATAAATGTAAATTTTTGTGATCAAGAGGAGCGGAAGAGAATGCTGAGTGCCATATTAATTTAATGCAGTGTTGTTGGATGCAAGTCACACCCCTCCTCTCCTGCCACTCTCTTTCACCCAAATAAACACTGCCATTGTAGAAAACAGGTGATGATATTGTCTAATAAATTGGAATACTGTTAAATTGCTTGTTTGGGTTACACTAACTTCTTTACATCTGTGCTATTTTTATGATTCCATACATAGTTAACTGTCTTTGCTCCTTTTCCTTCAATGTACTTTAAAGAAACACACAGGGACTCCATTTCCTTTAAAAAAAAAATCAATTAGTATAAAAGACTGAAAGGTCCTTCTCAATAAGTTACCAGGAGTGGATGTTTATCTGGAAGGCAAAATGACAAGAGATATTTAAAAATGCAACAAAAAATAACATTTTTATTTCATAACATGATTAATAGCCACAACTCACATACATCAAGGGGCAAAATTTTTATGCTTCCTGTTTCAATAAATTAATTCATTTATTACTCTTTATTGCAATTATGAAAATATATCATTCAATAATGTAACTGTTAAATAGCGAGTAAATCAATATTACTGTAGTAATTATAAATATATACACATTAGATACATTTATGTTTTTAATTAAAATACAAGTTTTTTTTAGATATTGCCATGTGCGTAACACTATAACTGTTATGATAAAGCAGAGGTGTAGACCTCGCACAACCCTTGGATGCCAACAACTGTCACTGGCACAAAGCCTGAGAATAGGTGGTTTTTGCACAACCTATTAATATGCACAAAATTCAGACTCTGCAAGTCTGAGATCAACTAGCAATTTCCTTTTTCACTAGCAATTTACAAAACTTACTAATCTATACACATTTTATAGGAATTGATTCACTTTACACTGATGCCATACATTTCTTATGCAAAAATGAGCAGGTTACAGATGAGAAAAATTTCATAAAAATATATTTGGTCCCCAGTGATAGAAAAAAATGAAAAATCATCAACAGCCAATCAATAATTCCTTTCAACTGACCATATGATTTTCTGAGGACACATTAATGCAGAATTAAACTCACTCAAAGTTTAACACTAGCACATGTCAACAGTACGAATGTTAGCACTATAACAAGAATTGATATTTTAGTATTTCTATTAGAAATCTTCTGAAAGAAAATAAAGCATTTTACATGTTAAGAAATTACCAAAAAATCATTAGTAATTTACTCTTCATCAACTGCCATATGACATGCTAAATGTTCAGTGCTTTCTACTTTTTTTTAAGAAACACTAAATATAAAATGTATCACGAGATTCAATGGACGATGCACATAATTCTGTTAACAAGCTTAGTTTGAATAATACCATGCAGAAAAATTTGTTTTCCAACTTTTATTACGGAAAAGGAACTTTATGTGATCAGTCATTAAATGTTGAAAATAATAAACATTCAACAGAAAGTCAACAATCCCTAATATACAAAGCTGCATAATAATATGCATTGCATTTAGATAATTTATATGGATACAAGTCTGTTCTTCTAGAAAGGCTGTGGCGACAGAATAAAAATACTTCACTAATACCCAACATTTTCTTCAATTGCATAATTGATATAACAGCCAAGTAAAAGAAAATATTAATAGCACATCTTCAAAAAAAATTTATTTCAAACATTAAATATTTCAGATTATTACTAAACAATATAAAAACATTATATACAAATTGGCTTGAGCAAGCCTGTTTGGATGCAGCAGAAAAATATGAAATTCTCAAGATAAAAAACTGATCACATTCAAGGACAACCAAGATTAAGAGAATAACAAAAAATACTGAACGATTCAAAACAACAAGGTGAAGGCAACAAATCCATACATAAAAAGCCAATAGCAGTTCCCCTCATACACCTGAGCAGCTACTCACGTTTAATATCTGTCTTTATTTTGATTGCATGCAGAAAGCAACCGAGCTGCCCAGCAAGAGCTCGAGTGCAATCATCACAGAAAAATTCTTACAGCCACACTTGGACACTCAATTCCCGTGGAGAGGCTAGAAAAGCACTTCTGCAGCCTGTTTTGTACCCTCTTACAAACTCTACATAACAAAATTATGTCTTAAGTAGACAGACAACAATACACTTCACAGTTTATTTTACAACTAAAATCAGTAACAATAAAAAATATTCTAAAAACTACTAACAATACAAAATCTATATAAAAAAAGGACAGCAATAACATTTAAGGAAGAAATGAGGACTTAATATGACTTAGTCATATTTATAACATAATGTAAAGAAAGTACAAAGCATGGCTTATACTTTTAAAGTGCTGTGAACAAAAGAAAAATAGTGCAACTCACTACTAAAATTAGCCTCCCGCATGAGATGTGCATGTTTCAGATGACTGAGTTTGAACACAAAGTTTGGCAGGAGCAACATTCACATTAACAACTGAATTGGAAATCTCGCTTAACTTTCATTATTCTACAACAAGCTATGATGATTGCTACTTAATGATAACAAATCTAGGGGCATGTCAGTTGAGGCACAAACTCCACAACTTCCTTGTACACCAGTTCTGTGAACAAGCAAAAAAACAAATCGTCAGTGCTTCTATAGTGCAAAAATAATACATTCACAATTACAGGACTATACTTTCAAACACAGCTCCTGCACACAGCTAACCAGCGAATGTTACACAATATTCAGCAAGTTTGTGGAATGACAAAGTATTGCCACCCTTACCAGTCAGAGTCTACGATGCAGCCTATTCAGGAGAGCGAGCCATAATTTTCTTCAAAAGTATATGAGTTAATGTGCGAGTCTGAAATGAAATTGCCCCTTCAGGACACCCATTAATTGCCTGAGGGGCCATCCAAATTGCCTAATGCCAATTTGGAGTATTTTGAATACATCCTCTTCCCCCTGTAACACATCTGCAATGCGTATTTGAACCCTCCCCCGTAAAAAATTACATAATGTTTCCTACAACACTCCCTCTTGTACACGCAAGAATTGAAAATAAATTATAGGACAGTAAAAGCAGACTGTATTTATTTTTTTGTTGTTGTATAATAAAATGTATGATAATGTCAGAATTAGTTGGAAATGCTGATTGCACCTAACAAAAAGGCTGGGAGCAAGTTGTGAGTAAAGAAAGAACACATAGGTGAGGAAACTTTTGGTCAAAAGTTGTGCACACGCTGCCATGGATGATGTATGGGCAAGAGTCTTCTGCACCAATTTAAATGGATTCTCAAATATATTATGTATCAGTTTTGAATATTTTCTTTGTAATCTTACAGATTCAATCCATCAAAATTGATAAAGAAAGATTTTCATTTATTGTTTAATTAACAAATTAGTATAAGGCTAAAAAAGTAATTATTTCAGCAAATGTTGAAAAAGTTAAAACAAATTATCAAAGTTATGTAACAATAAACTAATGCCCCCGTTCCCCTATGTAATGCAGCCTCCCCCTTCCCCCCAGTACCGTAACTTAATTGATGGACAAACCCTGAATCACTTTTCCAGATTTCTCTGCCAATCTAATTGAATAAAATATTTAAATGGGTTCACCCTAAGAAATTAATTTATAGTTGTGGTAAAAATCGGAACCAAAAATAAGATTTTTTCAACTGATTTCCAATTCCCTAATTCCAACCTTCTCTACAACACAACAAAGAATGAATTTTTTATATTTTCATTTTTTAATGCCTTTATGCTTTCATTATTTTTTAAGTAAAAATTATTTGATGTTTAAAAACAATTTCCTACAGTACATATACATTATCTGACTAAATGTTTAATTCCTAATTTGAATTTAATAAAATTATTTTCAAAAAAACATTTTTTAAAGTTGGATTCATGAAATAATCATAAGTATAAAATTTTATTTCAAATATTGTCAAATTTCTTATGAATATTTGAAGTGACGGCACTAATTGACACACAGCGTAAACCTCATTTTATTTCAGATGGGTAAACGGCTTTTTAATACATACGAATTATATTGCAATTTTTATTATATGCTAATATTTCAGCCATATCGTGCAAATAGTCTTCAACCAAAGAGCTTCTATCAGCTATCAGAACATCATGCTTATTTCATAACATCTACAACTATATCATAAAAAGTCATAGAGAAATTATTAAATATAAGAGCAATAATCCTTTCATCATTATTAAATGTGTCTATACACATAAATCGATTGATATTGCACAAAAATTCTGCCTATGATAAAATGCTTCAAGACATTCAAGTATGAGCAAGTCCATAATAGCTCTTGCCTCAGATTCAATTAGAGATTTAATTTCCTTAACCATTTGTTAGGTACACATGGATCAAGTAGATCCATTCCATATTAAGAACTTTACTTCACCGAGTTGAAGGTTTGAAAGTTTACAAAATGTGGTGATATCCTGTATTGAACTATTTGGTACCAATTGACCTGGTTACCACCAGATCAACATGCACACATGCAAC
Source organism: Gryllus longicercus (assembly GCA_038098605.1). Taxonomy (NCBI): domain Eukaryota; kingdom Metazoa; phylum Arthropoda; class Insecta; order Orthoptera; family Gryllidae; genus Gryllus; species Gryllus longicercus. Next base: position 1,447,409 of record JAZDUA010000367.1, read on the forward strand.
CATTAATCTTTTATACACAAGTAACATCCTACAATAAACTTTTCTTAATACCAAAATTGTTGAGAGGTTTATTATTAACCGAGTTAATAAATGCTTATTTTGTAAAAAGTAAGTTTGATTATTCCAAGTATCAGACTTATTATTGCATTGCGCAATTGTATTAGTTAATCTGCAAAACTGTTGAATTTTTGTGAATGCTGAGTAATCAACTATTTCACACATTCAACACTACTGACTTATCCTGAAGTTTTCTTGCCAATGACAGAACTACACGTGCAAATTACCTTTCCACTTCTCTACAGGGAGATCCATATCCTCAAAGCTCTGGTCATAGGGGGCAGAAATAGGTTCGTCATTCGGGTCAGCATATTGGCTGAGGTACTGATGTGCCAATGCTTCTTCTGCTGTAATCCTTTTATCTGCATCTAGCTCCAGCATTTTTTCAAGTAGATCAATAGCTAGAAAAATGGGCACTTATGTAAGATCAAAAACCAAACAAGTTGATATTAATATATATATATATATGTGAAATAATTCCAATTACACAATTCCCCAAACAAGTTTGACAAGATTTCAAAATCCTTTATAACATCTTCAAGCACAAATGTCAAATGAGAATCTATTTTTGAGATTTATGAAATATACATTCCTCTTTGCCTCTAAAGAAGTAGATATCACTGGGTGTGAATACGAGTAATGAATATAACCAATAATACAGGAACAAATGAGAGCAAACAACTCTTATTTACAGTTCAGTACCCAAAGCAATGAATTTTCCCAGAACTTATACAGAAAATAATTTCAGAAAAGCCTTCCCAGGAACACAAATAATAAAATGCAAGAAATGAATTTTGAATTTCATTCCTCTTTACTTCACTTTACTTCAAATTGTTTATTCCTTACTGAAATGTTTATTGATCTATTACTTTGTTATTACTGTGAAACTCATTTTATTTTCTGTATTAACTTTTTATGTACTGGATTATCCTGTTAATAAATAAATAAAATAAGTAAATAATACTTGTATGTCTAAAGAAATCCAACAATCTTATTATTTGCTATAACTCTTATTATTTGCATCTTCACTCAATAAGGATAACATTATCTCACCTAAAGGATTTGCCCCTTTGAAAACTTCTTTGAAGTCCTTCTTCTTCAAGGGCGGCAATGACTGGATGTAATTCCGAGCCTGCGACAAAGGAACACTATGACATTTGCTAATCCACACATAGTCACTAATGTTTTCACATTTAAATTAAAATATTAAAATTGTTTTTAATTGTTTATCAATTTCTACTATATTTGATAACAGTTGTGATAAAACTGTACTTCAAAACTTTCTAAACAAAGCAACAATACATAGTTATCAACTTAAACACAGCATCACAAACATATAGTGTAAATATGAGGATGCCAGAATACACCAAAAAGATACATCGACCAGATATTCTCAAAAACAGTTCCAATTTTTACTTTGTACTTTACTAATGTACATAAGTACATTAATATGTACTTACGAAGTAAACATCAGAAATCATTGTTTTTAGGCAGAAAAATTCATTAAGGGAACCTGAGCAAGTAGGTGAAGCTTGTTCCATAGTAAATTGCATCCTCCTGTGACTATCACACAGTTGAGTCAAAATCCACATTTTATGGGTCTTTGATCCCGAAAAATCGATTGATTTCTTTCTGTCCGTCTGTGCAACAATGCTAGTACCTCCATTGCTCTGACAATTATCTCTAAAATTGATATTCCCGGATCGATCTGGATGAATTCAAGGACCTGCGAAGATGAAGAGAGATATTTCGGGGAGACCTTTACATTAAGCGTCAGCAACATTTTCCGAAATTTCTCAAAATTTGTTCCTGATTTTTTGATAAAATTTTTACCGCGGATGGCGTAAAATAGGCACAGAATACACGCTAGTCTCATTGTCATTGAAATCTCTTAATTTTTGATCGACTCATGAGCATGGGCACCTCAACCGCTGTGGACATAAGTTCCGGCAGACTATTGAACGATTTATCGCTGGCAGAGTTGCTGCGTTACTCCCTCGGTGGACGGCGAGGGATTTCCGCATCCAGGTATCACCTCATCAGCGAGGCCCCGCCCCAGCTGGGGCAAGCTCTTAAGCTCCCGACCGGTCGCGCGGCCAGAACACATGTGGTTGTGAAGTGTTCTGAAGTGTGTGAGTAAAGAGAGTGGATCGGAAAGGGAAGAGGAAGGAAAGATCTCGCGAGGTCCATGACCCTTTTGATAGGGCTCTGCTAAGGCGTTCGACTGGCAGTGTTCGGAGAAAAACTTCGCTAAACTACCGATCAGAGTAGCCGGCCGCTAGAATTCTCCAGAGACCGTCTGAATTACACTGGCTAATGTCAAAATAATGTAAATGAAAATCTCTCAATTTTCAAAAATTGCAAATGCAAATGTTCAACTGTTTAAAGAGGCAGGAAGGTTGGCTGTATCTGTAGCGCGGCTGTTGTAAGGGAGTAACGTAAAAGGCGTGCTATCTCTGTGGGTCAATGTACGTATTCCAGCACCTACGAAAAATGTTTGCTGGTTCATGAACACTTATGCGGGTTCATGTAGATATTATAATGTTATGTAGCCATTACAAACAATGCGAGAAAGTATGTGCGGTTGTAAAATAATTTTTTTTCTCTTTCTTTCTTTCTTTTTCTTTTTTTCCCTTCTTTTTTCTCATTAGAGCAAAGTGTGTTTACAAACATGCTTTAGATCAGACTTTCCGGAAAACCTCCGGAATTTCAAAAATTGCAAAAGTTTAAAATGTTCTGACAATCGTGTCATAACTACTTACTGAAGATTTAGTATTATTTATTAATACCCTTTATTGTTCAATATTAGATATTAAAATCATTTCAGTTCTATGTTTTCACAATATTCAGTTTTCATTTTTAGAGATTTCATAATATTCAGTTTTCATTTTTAGACATTTCACAATATTCAGTTTTCATTTTTAGACATTTCACAATATTCAGTTTTCATTTTAAGACATTTCACAATATTCAGTTTTCATTTTTAGACATTTCACAATATTCAGTTTTCATTTTTAGAGATTTCACAATATTCAGTTTTCATTTTTAGAGATTTCACAATATTCAGTTTTCATTTTTAGAGATTTCACAATATTCAGTTTTCATTTTTAGAGATTTCACAATATTCAGTTTTCATTTTTAGAGATTTCACAATATTCAGTTTTCATTTTTAGAGATTTCACAATATTCAGTTTTCATTTTTAGAGATTTCACAATATTCAGTTTTCATTTTTAGAGATTTCACAATATTCAGTTTTCATTTTTAGAGATTTCACAATATTCAGTTTTCATTTTTAGAGATTTCACAATATTCAGTTTTCATTTTTAGAGATTTCACAATATTCAGTTTTCATTTTTAGAGATTTCACAATATTCAGAGATAATATTACAGAGAGTGAGTTACATTAGGACAATTTTGCACCTTAGGAGTCAGATTCATCCGAACTTAAAGACTTCTTTTGAGAACCGAATAGCGCAGAAGTAAATCTACAGGCTCCACTTAAAATCACAGTTTCGTGGCTATTTTATTGTGATATAAATATTTAAAGGCAATTAATATATGTCAACTAACAAAACTACAGGGTCAAGGCCCCTTTGGGTTAGTTTTTGTAGTGAAAATTTTATTATTCCATTCGACTTAGGAAATAAAAATAGTTATACATTTATCAATGTTCACAATTTGCGACGCAGACATTTATTCTAATTGTTAACTGTTGCACATCGTGATTTTGACAAATAGCGTGGTTTCTGCAGTTTATGTACTTTTTCAGCTAGCTGCGTCTGCTGAAATCGTATCTCAGAAGCTACATGACCCAAGATCGTCTCGTGGAACTTGCGTCAATACATTTGCATTTAGATATTCCATTGTTTTCTGAAATTACATTACATAGATTTGCGAAGTCAAAAAATCGACATTACATAACTATTTAACTATTGAATTTATAAATATACTACTGAAAATCTGAACCTGAAGAAAAGAAAAGAGAAAAGAAAAGAAGAGCAAAGAAAAGAGAAAAAGAAAAGAAAAGCAAAGAAAAGAGAAAAAGAAAAGAAAAGCAAAGAAAAGAGAAAAAGAAAAGAAAAGCAAAGAAAAGAGAAAAAGAAAAGAAAAGAAAAGAAAAGAAAAGAAAAGAAAAGAGAAAAAGAAAAGAAAAGAGAAAAAGAAAAGAAAAGAGAAAAAGAAAAGAGAAAAAGAAAAGAAAAGAAAAGAGAAAAAGAAAAGAAAAGAAAAGAGAAAAAGAAAAGAAAAGAAAAGAAAAATGAGAAAAAGAAAAGAAAAGAAAAGAAAAATGAGAAAAAGAAAAAAGAGAAAAAGAAAAAAGAGAAAAAGAAAAAAGAGAAAAAGAAAAAAAGAGAAAATAAAAAAGAGGAAAAGAAAAAAGAGAAAAGAAAAAAGAGAAAAAGAAAAAAGAGAAGATAAAAAAGAGAAGAGAAAAAAGAGAAAAGAAAAAAGAGAAGAGAAAAAAGAGAAAAGAAAAAAGAGAAAAGAAAAAAGAGGAAAGAAAAAAGAGGAAAGAAAAAAGAGGAAAGAAAAAAGAGGAAAGAAAAAAGAGGAAAGAAAAAAGAGGGAAAAAAAGAGAAAAGAAAAAAGAGAAAAGAAAAAAGAGAAAAGAAAAAAGAGAAAAGAAAAAAGAAAAAAGAGAAGAAAAAAGAAAAAAGAGAAGAAAAAAGAAAAAAGAAAAGAGAAAAGAAAAAAGAGAAAAGAAAAAAGAGAAAAAGAAAAAAGAGAAAAAGAAAAAAGAGAAAAGAAAAAAGAGAAAAAGAAAAAAGAGAAAAGAAAAAAGAGAAAAGAAAAAAGAGAAAAGAAAAAAACAGAAAAGAAAAAAGAGAAAAGAAAAGAGGAAAGAGATAAGAAAAGAGGAAAGAAGAGAAAAGAAAAGAGGAAAGAGAAGAGAAAAGAGAAGAGGAAAGAGAAGAGAAAAGAAAAGAGGAAAGAGAAGAGAAAAGAAAAGAGGAAAGAGAAGAGAAAAGAAAAGAGGAAAGAGAAGAGAAAAGAAAAGAGGAAAGAGAAGAGAAAAGAAAAGAGGAAAGAGAAGAGAAAAGAAAAGAGGAAAGAGAAGAGAAAAGAAAAGAGGAAAGAGAAGAGAAAAGAAAAGAGGAAAGAGAAGAGAAAAGAAAAGAGGAAAGAGAAGAGAAAAGAAAAGAGGAAAGAGAAGAGAAAAGAAAAGAGGAAAGAGAAGAGAAAAGAAAAGAGGAAAGAGAAGAGAAAAGAAAAGAGGAAAGAGAAGAGAAAAGAAAAGAGGAAAGAGAAGAGAAAAGAAAAGAGGAAAGAGAAGAGAAAAGAAAAGAGGAAAGAGAAAAGAAAAGAAAAGAGGAAAGAGAAAAGAAAAGAAAAGAGGAAAGAGAAAAGAAAAGAGGAAAGAGAAAAGAAAAGAGGAAAGAGAAAAGAAAAGAGGAAAGAGAAAAGAAAAGAGGAAAGAGAAAAGAAAAGAGGAAAGAGAAAAGAAAAGAGGAAAGAGAAAAGAAAAGAGGAAAGAGAAAAGAAAAGAGGAAAGAGAAAAGAAAAGAGGAAAGAGAAAAGAAAAGAGGAAAGAGAAAAGAAAAGAGGAAAGAGAAAAGAAAAGAGGAAAGAGAAAAGAAAAGAGGAAAGAGAAAAGAAAAGAGGAAAGAGAAAAGAAAAGAGGAAAGAGAAAAGAAAAGAGGAAAGAGAAAAGAAAAGAGAAAAGAAAAGAGAAAAGAAAAGAGAAAAGAAAAGAGAAAAGAAAAGAGAAAAGAAAAAAGAAAAGAAAAGAGAAAAGAAAAGAGAAAAGAAAAGAGAAAAGAAAAGAGAAAAGAAAAGAGAAAAGAAAAGAGAAAAGAAAAGAGAAAAGAAGAGAGAAAAGAAAAGAGAAAAGAAAAGAAGAGAGAAAAGAAAAGAAAGGAAAAGAAAGGAAAAGAAAAGAAAGGAAAAGAAAAGAAGGAAAAGAAAAGAAGGAAAAGAAGGAAAAGAAAAGAAAGAAAAGAAGGAAAAGAAAGAAAAGAAAGAAAAGAAAGGAAAGAAAGAAAAGAAAGGAAAGAAAGAAAAAAAAGAAAGAAAAAAAAGAAAGAAAGAAAAGAAAGAAAGAAAAGAAAGAAAAGAAAGAAAAGAAAGAAAAGAAAGAAAAGAAAGAAAGATAAGAAAGAAAAGAAAGAAAGAAAGATAAGAAAGAAAGATAAGAAAGAAAAGAAAGAAAGAAAGATAAGAAAGAAAAGAAAGAAAAGAGACCCCCCCCCATACATGATTTCTGAATCCGCCCTTGCCTTCGATCGGTAATGAGTAGAGCCTGGAAGTCTGGCAAAATGCATTTTTGTTGCTATTTCATCACTTTTGACCATCGTTATTTCCTATTGTGTATCTGGAGTTGTTTTAATAGATTTTTATTTTGCTTTTCCGAATTTGAGCTTATGATGCTTACTTCGCCAGTTTGTCTTTTGTGTGCCTTTTCCCGTCTTTTTCGTCATTACTTTCCTTTTTTTCTCCGCTCACCTATCTCCATCAAGCTGGATATATACCCGCAAGCCTGGACAACAGGAAGGCATGATCGTATTTTGTCTTTCTGTGGAAGCAGAGGCATTGTTAAAAGTATAAATGAAAAAAGGAGAGGATACCAATTAAAAGTTTTGATTTTTTTGGCGACAGTGCTCGCCCACGAGGAATCCCATCCTACTTTGAGGAGGATGGAATTCCTCGGATTCTTTCTTCTCTCTGCGTATGATATACCGTTCTCAGCGCTGGCGATTACACAAGTGCGAAGGATGGAAAATATAAATCCGTTTTCAGTGTTGTCATTTTAAGATTCAAAAGGGAGTCTGCAAAATCATTTCAAAGAGAGAGCGTGGCGAGTAAAACAAATTCGTGGCCATCATATCGAACGTCATGTGGAGTCAAGATTACCACGAAAATATCATTTCCTTTAATGGTAAGTGCTAATGTAAATTTTAGTTGGAATAATTAATTTTAATTATTAATTTTTTCACAATAATTCCTTTTAAATATGATTTTTCATTGTTTACATGCTTTTTTGCTCCTCTACTTTGGCTAGAATAAATGCCTTTTTGCCTGCCTATTCGAGGTAAAATAAATGCCTGAACTTCCAGGTTCTCGCAGTGAATTTGATAAGTGATTACTGAAATGGGTTAATGCGGACATGAATTGTGCGATAAAAATATTAAATTAAATTAATTGTCAGTGGGGCGAGAAAGTTCGTGGTGTTGCAGTACTACAAGTTTTTTACCGTTCTTTGATACAAGGAAATAATCTAAACAATAAATTTGGAGCAGTTTTTGAGAAATTGATTAAAAATTGCTTACATTCAACGAAAATTAGATTTGTCCCATTCTTTTAATCACAATATTTGGGGACATTTCTGAGAATATTTTGAAAATGTAATTGAGGCATTATGTAACGTACCCCAAAATAAAATATCCGTTTCAAAGTGGTCGGTGGAGGGTCTGTAGCCGAGTATGAACTGACGATTGATCTGTATAATCAAAATCCCAATTTTTACAAAAAAATATTAATGCACTTTTTAATGACTTGTCTTCTGATATAAATTAACATAACGCGTCCATTTTTTGTCGCCTCCGTGACGTATTGAGGCTGGGGCAGCCGGCGAAACGCATCGGTCCCCCGACGTAAGGGGGCCGCATTCCCCCGCGGAAATACATCGGAAAGGAAAAGAAAACGCACGAACCATATTGTTGTACCTATTTCATTTTAAATCCTTTATTTCATTAATTGCAGATAGGGACCATTTCCACTTTCTGCACCGGAGAACCTAGCTGCGCCTGTGCTTAGGATGTTAAATTAAATCAGCCGGGTCGGGTCGGGTCGGGTCGGGTCGGGTCGGGTCGGGTCGGGCCGGCCTATTTCATTGAACACCCTAAGCAGTTGTGTGGCTAGGTTCTTTCCATCAGCACTATTGTTTGGACACGTTTTACACTACAGTTCATTCCATGACCTTAGTTGATGTTCTTGCCGCTTCTAGTGGTAAAGATAATGAAATGAAATTCGTAAACATCTTACTGAAGGAAGGGACAGAATCGTAATCCCATTATTTTATTTCGAACCTTCAAAAAAATAGTCGGCACAGATAACAAAATAATTTACGCAAATAAGACAAAAATATTTTACATTGATTAAGAGGCCAATTTATCATTCCAAAATATGGTATAATTTACTCACTGTGCACAAAAGTACCCAGCTGCACAAATCTTGCACCGCTGCTTATAAATATTTAGTATTTTGAAGTTGGCAGATGGTACACCTTAATAGATATAGTTCAACTAACCTTCATTACGATTCCGAGTGTTTGGTAATACCCTAAATAAAACTTAATACCATGTACAACTCGGGATAATTCTGGATCAACATTATTGTATGGGTCAAATACATGCTTCCTCCACAAGCTTTACATAACCTTCCAATTGAACCGGAGAAAAGGCCGTCCCGGCCATGCTGATGACGTCACTGGTGTGGACGGACAAGCCCGCTGGTAAGCCCAGAAGTACTTGCCTTCCGACTTTTTGCAAACGGCAGAAGGGGCGGATCGGTTCGTCCCGTCCTGGCCATGACGGCCTACTGCGCGCTCCCTTACGGAAAACAACGAAATCAACTTCTAACAAGCCCCATCCGTTCCTAGGCTAAAAAAGGTCTTTCTTCCAGAAAGGCCAACTTTACACAAAGAACTCATCAAATGTACATTCTGAATCAACAAATCTAGCATCAAGTGGAAATAAATGCCCCAAACATAATAAATAGTAAAATTACGTTGCAGCTGGTGTCAGACGAAGGCAGAAAATTCGTATTCCCCTCGGCCTCCGCGCTGCGCTCCGAAGCCAGACCCCTGCGCTGTGAGCAAGTGGCTTGTTGCGGTGCGAAAACGAGACCCTCCACTTTGACGTACGCGGCCAAAGGGTAAACGCAGTGAAATATTAAGAGCCTGGAAGAGCACCAGACGCCGAAGAGAGCGCTCATTGGGCGTTCTTTGATTTGAAAATGATTTCATATACATCGACATTGCTGCAATATCTTGAATAATGGATGCGATTAAATGGAAAATGTATATTTCTAACATACGATTTTTTCGATTAGCAAGCGTGTAATAAGTACCTAAGAACGAGCTGCCACCGCTTAATCACAAAATAAAATGAAATTTAGGGGTGCTACAAATGGCACAGGCTTTCTCGTATACATTGTTAACTTGTTTAAACTTAATTTAAACTAGTTTAACTTAAAAGACTAACAATTCTATAAAGTTTTCTTTTTTACATATCCATGTTGACTTTATCCAATAATTCTTACATATTTTTTCTTCTCTTGTTTGGTTTTATTTCACGGCTCACCAATTTCTATTTGACATCAAATAGAAACACAACAAGCCAATACAAGGCTAAATAACATGAAGTACATTACAATATGCCTGACAAACATAGAAATGGGCAACACAATGTTACTAAATTTCAAAGTCTGATTTGCCACACAAAACAATTTAGCACTGTACAGTACATGAGTTAAAAAAAAAAGAACAATTGATATTTCTGCACTGGAAACCACAAGTAATTACTAGGTAAGCGAGTTAGATTACCTCTTCACTTGTTATTTTATCAACCGTCTCCTTGCTCGGAGTGCCACACAGCACTAAGATGCGTGTTAAATGATCAATGTCTGGAGAAACATGGCGTTAAGGAGCTGCACCAAGCAATAACAAGCTCAATGAACCTGAGGGTGCTCACACCCAACATTCGCCACGCTGGACACACGGATCCACGTGGGATTTCACTAGCTGGTACAACAACATGTCAAACCCATGATGAAAAGACCTGAATCGCCCATTGCGGAGCCTACCCGGCTTCAGCCAATGAGCTTCATGAACTAGTTAGCGTTACAATATTAGCGGGAATTTTAAATGCAGCCAGATACCACCGTGTTACAAGCCATTGAAAAAGATATATAAAGCGTATTTTTTTAAATATTGCATCTTTTATTTCAGCTTCACGTTCATCGTGTTATTTTTCGTTGGTCACGGTTGAAAATTGTCAAATTATGCCACTTTCAAAATGTTTCTCAACACTTCGCGTGACATGCAGCGGGGAGACCAGCATCTAGCCTGACTTTTCAAACGCAGTGCCCGTGTTGTGGTCATGTGGTTCATGATGTATCATTCATGTGCTGCGCAGAACAAGCAAAATCTATGCGCAGGATCAGCACACATATTTAAATTTTGAAGTGCTATGGTACTTGAGGATTAGAGTTTTGGAGTCGTTTTGTATCACGACCGTATACTGCGATTTATGAAGCTCTGCCCCTCACAAGTATCAGCTGTTGATGGTTTCATCAAATCGAGAGCTTAAACGTCACCTTAGCAACGTCATTATGGTGACGTTCAAGCTCCCAATTCGAGAAACCGTCAACAGCTGATAACTGCCAGGAGCACGGTTAGAAAAATTGCATTATAGGAACGTTACGTGACGTCGATCAACCTGTGTCAGATATTGTAGCTCGTTCGTTCGTTCGTGTCAAAGAGCAAAGATCTTATCCGATGGTTCCTTTCTAATTAGAAGTACACAATGGCTCACGTTCTTTGAAGTCTCTTAAATCAATGTTGTTTCAAGACAACTGAAAATGTTCCTTACGGACGGTATACTTTGCGTTTTCTTGCAATGATTTAGTTACTATTAGTTTGCTAGATAAAAGTATTATAAAAAACGTTTCCGTTGTAAATGTGAAATTGAATCATTTACTTTATTTTAAATTCATTTCATTATTTTATTTATTTTATTCTGATCATGAAAACTGTACTGTAATCCTGAAATCCTATTCTTCCATAAAAAAGGATCTTTTCAAGGAACGTTTTGTTTTTACAAAAAAATGTATTGATTAGATGCTGAAAAATGTGTTTGGCCTTCCCGTCTTTCCGAACACGAAACAACCGTCCTTGTGGCGTTTGCCCTCGGGGGCAATTGCACCCCTGACGGCGACTTCGGCGCATCGGCAGGTGGCGGGATCTTGGACGTCCGAATATTAACCGTCACAAAAACACTATTTTTAAAGCGCTTTAGAGCCCTTAAACATTTACTTATTTTGCACGGTGTTGAACCAGCTGGTAGAATTTCATATCAATCCGAGTATCAAGCACAGTGAGTGTTGCGTGTTAGTATAGAAATTAAACAAATCACTCTCATGCAAAATAGAAAACTGAAAACTTTCATCACTGAATTTTATCTTATAATTATCCTAGTCATGCACACATCTATATTAGTAATACAATACTGCTCTTAACATAAAAAAGTTAAAGAAGCATTCTTTTAAAAAATTATTACAGTTAGCAATCAAAGAAAAGTAATGAACACTGTCAGATAGATGATGGGCTTGATAGACTGATGGGATTGCTGACTGCCCAGAATTTGTAAACATTCCTAATATATTTCCTCATGCAGAAAATTGCACAAATATTTCAAAAATCCCAACTAAGCTACATCACTCACGATGGTCTCCAATGAAATATATACACATTTTTATAAGACAAAAAATGTACAAAATCATCCTCCATTCGCTATTAATACTTCAAATAATTCTCATCAGAACCTGAGGCAAGAGCAATAAAAAAATTTAAAAAATCTTCAGCTATTGTGATTCCCACAACTTTACTACCTCAATTTCACAAAGAAATCTAGGGGCCAATAACCAGGAAATATTTTTGCACAAACAAAAACAGTGTTACAATTGATAAGTACATTTTCATTATTTAAACAAAAACTAAGGCTTTGTTAAACCAAAACTAAATGGCTTGTAAAAGGAAGCAGACTACTTTTAATAGAGGAAAGTTTATCCAGTAATTGCATTAGTACCTACACAAAAATTCCAAAATAAATATAAAAAAATAAAAATTTGATAAATGTGTAATTTACTGCCCATGCGGTCATATTAATTTCTAAAATTCACAAAGTTGTTAACCAATTAACCAATTTTGCATTTTCATCTACAGCAAAATTACAACTTCTACCATGCCAGAACTGTGAGACAACTCGGCAAACCTACACTCGCCTCTACTGAATTCAAATTGCTCAACAACTGAAGGAAGCCCAAAGCTGTCGTACTCACCGACTCACTGGAAATTTTCTGCATGAAATCATCATTTGGAGTCCCCAAAATCTCCATGATAAGGTTTAGCTGATGAATGTCTACACACAGTGCTAAGGGCAGTTCTTGGTAAGAGTGCATGTAAGAGCAGGGCAGAACATGCTGGCCACTGCTCCAGTCTTCTACACACCAAGAGATTCCAAACAACTGACACAGCAGATTGCACACTTATAGACAATCATGCAGGGAACACAAGTTCAACAGACATTCTATGACACACATCCACATTAAAACAGGGGGTAAATTACACAGACTCACCCAGCTTGACCCTACACAAACTCATAAAATTAGAAGAGAAATAGTTTGCAACACTACCTAGCCAAGAGTCATAGAACACAACAAGCACAGCAAATTTACATTAAGCCTGTTTAAGAGCAAAGGATACGATCTGTTCCAGGGAACAAAGTTCTTCCAGTCAACAGCTCTGCCATTATGCACCCCACAGACCAGATGTCCACTGCGCACATAGCAATTAACAAAATTAGTTGATTTTCATTACACTACGTAAACAAAACAAAATTTAAAAAAGAAAAACATGAGAAATACATGTCGAGAACCTTCAAAAACTAAGCTTGTATTATTGACAGATAAATTGTATTGTGGTAGGAAATGGAGTGGTGTTTACGACACTGGCATTATTATTGAAATAGTAATTAGGCGTTCTTTTGTCGTAAGTGTTTATTCTTCCATGTTTTCTTTATGGAAACATTGCAACCATCTTCATGCAACTGTTTTGTCTATAACAGGACCCCCAACCACCTCAAAATCACACTGAAGATGGTCACAATACGATTAAAAATGCTTTATGGAAAAACAAAAATTTATGACAAAACAACACCTTATATATATTTCTATAATAATTGTAGTGAATCTCTAGTTCCCCTTCTGAATGTTTTACATTTCAATGAACATTAAAAAATTGAACCCTGAAGCAGAACTACTTATTCTGAAAATTAGTGTTTATCAGCAAATACATTTTGCCATCACATTTCATATTTGCTTACATCATATTCCTGCAACTTACAATATTGTCTCTTTTTCAAATATTTCTATTCCCACCCTTATATTGCTGCATTTTTCACACGCAATCTTAGATACAAAATCATTAACTGCTGCATTAAATTTACAATTGCCACTAACCAACAAAAAAAGAAAACACAGTTAAATACTGTAAGTGGAATGAGAAAAGGGAGTATTAAATATTTTTCAGTAAATTTTAAGTCGTGAAAGTAAATAAAATTAATTTGAGGTAGGAACATTTGCAAATGTTCTTCATACAAAAACTAAAACTTGGCTCCTCTGTTCACTGTATTTTTGCGTAATGTTTTAAAGCAATGCTAGATTTACATATTCCTATAGAATAAAATTGTGATAATGATGCTGCACAACAAAACTGCAATAAAATTAAATCATGGTTTTGATTATCTCTTAATGTATTTTTATTTTTTGAATAATCAAACTGTAATGGTTTCTTGGAGTAAAGAGCATAGTTTTAACACAAGTTTGCAAAATGGAAATCTTTTAATCTGGTAGGATGTATTATTAAAAATTTCAATTGGTTCAGAGAATTAATTATCATAAGGAAAATGAAGTTAAAACAATAATTCAAAACATGCACAAACATCACTGGATGAATCTTCCACACAAAGGTCTTGCTAACATGATTTAAATCCTGCATTTCAAAACATACATAGGGATGTCGATTATCCAAACTAATTGGGACCAAGTGTAGGTCAGATATTTGATAATTCGGAGAACCGGACATGAAAATGGCAAGTATTTCTGGTGGTAGGTTTTCTGGTTGGTGGTAGGTTGGCGGTGGGTTTTCTGTCAACAATGAACATTCCAAGTGAGTGACAGATGTTAAGCATTTACGATCAGTTGTTTGACAATGTACAGTTACTTCTCTTGCACTTAAAGGCAGTGAAAAGTGTTTTCCTACTAATATTAAACATTCCGAGTTCTTAAGCATTTATAGTAGCATTCAAAGTTAATTGAAGTCAGATGATTGACTATAGTACAGTAACTCGTTAATATTTTATCACTGTCAATCATATCAGGGATCATTCTCAATATTCAGTGTTACAAAAGAAAACAAATATGTATAGTATAAAATTACCTAATATTATTATAAGTACCTAATTAAAAAAATAATTATTCAAAGAAAATATGAGTTTGGATATTTGAAGTTTTGAATAATTAACATTCAGACAATCAATGTCCCACTATATTTTCAATAGTGTTGACAGTAGCTTCTGTGTAGTCTTGGAAGACAATGAAAAAAGTGTTGAGGATTGCAGGGAGTTAGTTGAAAAATAGAAAAATTTAATACAATATGGGTAAAGTAGAGAAAACATATGAATCTAATATAGAAATTTTGTTTGATCTGCTACTAAAATCATGAAAACAAATGTACATTCAAAATTAACATTTCCATTGTATAATTTAAAAAAAGCATATGGAAAGGTCATTACTCTACACACTATAAAAAACAAATAGTTTTTTTAGTTATAAATTGCAAGTAATTAAGTTAAGGCCACAATTTAATGTGTACATGAAAATTTAAGAAACTGTTCTAATGAACATTCCATAGCTACAATATTCATAAATGGCAGTCAAGTCTTAAAATTGTTAGTCTGTTGGTTAGTTTAACAATTTTTTTTGGAGAGAGATTACAACTCTACTGTGAGATGATGAGTGGGCAAAGATGAGTGGTTCAAAGTAAAATCATTCGATTACCTAATTAACAAATATTAAATTATAACATTTACCACAAATGTTGATTTGCTGTAAATGCACTGAACTAGGCAACAATTACTATGAAGCAAAAGGAACATCACGTTTACCTTGCCTTCTATTATCACATGCTACATACAAAGGCAAAATGTGATAGTTTTACACTACTGACTGGTACTTAATGCAGAAATGTCAGATGTACAACAGCTCATTTCCATTTAATCACTATGTTGATTGTGTTTTCAGACTGTATTAGTAAATCATATACCATGATTTATTTTATGCTGCATCATACCTCTATTTATTTCATTATTCATTTATTTATATATTCATTGTGGTATTATAATTTTTGTAGTACATAAAATATACAATTGACATTATCAGGTAATGGCCTGTTCATTGTAATAAGAAATAAATTATCATCATGAATATTTAAGGTATAAGTTTAATTAAGTTTATCAATGTCACCTCGTTTGCTTTCGAGGTGTTCTTGATCTTGAATAAATAAACAAATATATGAACTACGTCTGCACTTAATGCATACATTGTGCTTATACATTCTACTGTCGGCAGGTGCCATGATTACTGCCCTTGCCATGTACTCACTGCATGATCTTTCTAGCAAATTCCAAACTTCGGTCCTATTCTTTTGACATTTTTCAACCAGATACCTATACAGTTAGGATAATTCCAACAATGTGATAGTTTGATACTGGGTGTCAAAAACGCATGGCAGAAGTGTTCAGCTTGACACTCTATTCCCTTCTATTTAGTCATTTTGTGTCAGTGGTAAAAATGGAAGATTATGTCACTGAAAATGCTGCTACTACTGCAGTGACTAGGAAAACATTGTTAACATCATCACGTGACATCCAAACATCAAGCGCAAAGAAATTCGGTACAACGTATATGCATAATAAACAAATTACCAGGAAGACAAAGATGTATTTACCAGTCTGATTGTAATGCATCCAATTGAGCATTATCTCAGGAGCACGGTACCATCTAGTAGCAACATAGCCTGTCATTTCATTTTCTGTTGGTCTAGCTAGTCCAAAATCCAGGATTTTCAGCTCACAATCTTCATTTACAGCAATATTTGATGGTTTCAAGTCCTACAAAACCAATTATTTATTTAGAAATCGACTAAAGCTAATTTAAATATCAACACCATGTTTTGTTTTCTCAGCAGCTGAACTGCAAAATTTAAAATTTTACCAACTTTAACAATTCAATTGAGAAGATCTACAACAGTATAAGGTGATTTATCAACTTCATCAATTTATGAAGAATTATTATGTCTATAAATAAAATGGACGGTTCACGGGCTTAGGTCAGTGGAAAGAATTAGATTATGTAGTTGTTTGTCAACATTTTGGAAAATATCATTTAGAAATTTGCCTTGCTTAATCAATAATACACAAATTTTTCTACTCTTTCACTTTATTTTTAGCAAATATGATACGTTGTTGTGGCATTCCTTCACAAATGTTCCTCACAGGGGTGGATCCAGTCGATCATTCTGGAGGGGGGATTTAATATTTTTTTATAAAATTATAAACATTTGTTATTTCATAACATATTATTTTTGAAGTGTATATATGATAGTATACAATATTTTTTTAATAATTACACAATTGTAACATAAATAAATATTTAAATCAATTCTACCAAATAAAGGAAATTAACTATGCCTTTTCATGGGGGGTATGGGCCCCAGTTCTGTCTCTGTTTTCACATCATATGTAGTGTCACACATCCAAGAATATGTAGCTTGTTCCTTATTGTTTTTCTGGTTGCAAGATATTGTAATTATGTTTATTATTTCCTTTCACAATTTTTTACTGTTAATTGTAAGTGGTAGAGTATGCTGAGTGTTTAGTCAACACAATGTAATTGTAGCATTTTTGTTTTTGGAGATTTTTGATTTTGTAACCCTGATGATGGATACATATTTTCAGAAATATTGGCAAACAACTATATGGTCTTATATTTTCCATTGGCCAACCCTTCATTTTCAACAATTTAATACATTTATAATATATTATTATAAAATAACAAATAGTTGAAACTTTTTTGGGGGGGACAGAAACGAAAATAATACATACTCTGTGTATAATTCCTGCAGAATGAATATACTTTAAACCTCTTAATATCTGATAAACCAGAAACTGTACATGATCATCTGAAAGTTTTTGTGTTCTAACAATGTTGTGGAGGTCCGCTCCCATTAGGTGGGTCACAAGATACCTGTAATGTAATTTGTTATCAATTAAATAAATAAAATAATGTATCCAAGAAATCATGCACACACAAAATATTTTACTTACAAACTGTTAAAATCTTCCAGAGAAGATGACGGATGATACACATCCAAAAGTCCTATAACCTAAACACAAATTTGACAATGTGAAAACTCAAAACAATGGATTTAATTTTTACAGAGCATTGTACACAATAAATATGACAAGTCATTCTTACATTCTCATGATTCATGTGCTTGAGCAGACGAAGTTCTCTGTATGTTCTCTTTGCGTGGACAGCCGACTGAAAGGGGCGGGTAAGTTTTTTGATAGCCACCCTTATCCCCAATTTGGTGTCATCTGCACAACTGAAACGTTAAAGAAAAATACTTCTTTCAGTCATGTCAAAATTCCATTCTGAACGAACATCGGAACGCATTATGTACAAAGATTTTTAGTAGTTGTTTTTAAGTCAAGCCCACAAAAATAAATGAAACAAAAATAATTATAACTTCAATATTTGGAGACAAGTGCTATTGGGTCCGACAGTTGAGACCACCCAAACGTTAATTAACGCATCACTCTAGCACGAATAGGAAGAAAATCACCATCATCTGAAGAATTCTAATTGGTCATTCTAGTATTATATTTAATGACAGCTGCACTAGCAATTAGCAAAACAAGTAAATGAAACAAATAATCACCACACTTGACCGTAGGCTCCAGATCCTAGTCCTGCCAGCATCTGATAGCGTTCCGGGACCTCCCATTCGGTCCGGTTGATTTCAACTTTATAAAACGATGGCATGTTTCTTCTCGCCGGGTATCGAATAGACGTCACAAACACATTACACTATAACAAATTCCAAACACGCACTTCTCAAGAATTACTCCCGAATCGGCTTGAGCAGAGCGTCAGCTAGCGAACCCAGGGACTGGCGAATATCAGTGTGGGCGGGCTGGTCACAGAATAATCGGGTTTCAGAACCAGTTCTTTTAACTCTGCAGTTGGGATTCGTCAGACATCTCGCCCACACACAAACAGCGGTTCATTCAAATGAACGCCAAGCACCTAAAAAAGCATTCGCGAATCTTCTGTTAAGCGATACAAGTTGAAATGGAAAAACTGTATGTTTTCTTACCATTGATAGATTTTCATGCCATAGGTAGACAAAGGAGAGCAGGCGAATCTACCAAATTTGCACAGCAAATTTTATTTAGTGTCCTAAGCAAAAAGAAATAAAACTAGTAAAAAGGCGCTAGCGATAGGGCTAATAAATAGTTTTAATAATTTACCTACTTAATGATAAGAATAACTGGAGGTAAATCTTGGGCTCTAATCTTGTCGGAGTTAAGTAATACTTTGAACAGTTTGTATTATCTTATGAATTCTCCTCTGGCTCTTAATGCTCAGAGCATATTGATGTCACTGCTATGCAATGCCTCTGATCAGGAGGTCCTAATGTTCGAATCCTGACGATGGCAAGATTTTCGACACTACTTATTTGGCTAAGTCGAATTCAGCCGTTGTCTCGAGGAGAATTCTGGCGCCCGGCTGTTCTGATCGGTAGTTTTACGTGGTTTCTCCCATCAACACCAGGCCAATGCCAGAGCAGTTCCGTAACAAATGTGCTAAGAACCGCGCGCGATATTTCCTTCCTCTTCCTTGTCCACACTACACGACACTTGCCCACACTACACGACACCTGCCGGGAGACGAGTCGGAAGCTTAGAACTGGTTTTGGCTGAGGCGGTGCCGCGCTGGTGGGAAACAGTAAGGGAAAACATCGCTAACCGACGTTTAGGTCGGTGCTAGATCTCGCCATCCAGCTGAGAAAGATCACCATCTCACGCGGTAAAAAATAATTACACGTCATTTACGAGATTAACAACCTTAGCTGTTGACGCGGGCGGAAAGACTAATCAATCAAACTTCGACCGCCACATAACAAACCATTACTCTCTTTGGGAAGATATGCAGAGGCTAATGTAATTCTGGCCTCCAAAAACACTTCACGTTACTTCACACTTTGTACAGTTTTCATTAGCACTAGCTTTTTGTAGCACAGTGACTGGAGTAAAAGTTTTGAAGAAAGTAGAGTGGATGTGGATGTTGTGAGAGTATTATATTTAGGACCAGTGTTAACTGAAAAAAGAGTGGGGAAATAATATCAACTTCAATTTTAGTTCATTGGAGGTTCTCTTCTGAAGAATATAGTTGTTGCAACAGCAAAAGCCAAGTAATTTTAAGACCTTAATTACCTTCAAAATTTTAATAACTTAAAAATAAAACTAGTCAAATGTTTGTGATAAAAAAATAATTATCTTGGATATGTGAAGTGATGTGATAGTTAATTATATTGCTGGTTTGACCAGAATAGAAATCATGAGCTGCCACAGTTTTTTTATTTACTTTCTTATTTACAAGTTATCAAACTTAGCGCAATCACATTTTAAAAATGGAGTTAATATTTTAAAAACGATAGTATCTGGCAATTTGAGGAATTGGATTTTGTTAACAAATAATATTCGGTGGTTGACCATTAAAGTGGATCCAAACTCTAGTCGCTCTATTTCCTCATCATACCAGTGTTGGAAATTATTTTCAATACCAAACAAAATATTTTTGATTTTTATATAAGCTGTGAATAAAATAATGTTGTGATGTCTTGATTGGATTTATTATTTTAAGTATATTAACGAATAGAGGGATAATGAATAAATCAACACAACAAAGAGAACAGTGGTATTTTTTACTATTCTTTGATACAAACTTGAGTCAGTCATTCTGCTTTTCAGAAACACATTGTGTCTAACAAAAAGTTGACTTATTTTAAGAGATACCTGAAGTTAAAATTTAAGGTTGAAAAATATTGACATTAATTCAGCCAAGATATTCATAAAAATCTATTACACATAAAACTAATATTTTTATAAAGTCAGAGGCTTTCTAACAAGTGGGCATGCAGTGTTGATATGTTTATTAAATATGTTAAGAAATAGATTCCACTTTTTGTTTGAATTTGGTTCCGGGTATTCCTCTTTACAATCTTTTTCTTTCTTTTTTCCCCTCTCTTTCTTTTTATTTAGCTGTCAAAGATAACTGTCTTGTATATCTCTTGTAATGGAGAATTTTACTTTTTCTCAGTAGGATAATTATGAATTTCTCTAGTTTGAACTATGTATAAGAGTGTGGAAGAATTAAAACCACTGTTTGATTGCTACCTTTTGTCTTTAACAACGTATCTAACCCACTAAGCTCATTCCTTGCTTCACTGCATGACACATCATTGGAACCTGCTATTTTTTATTTTACCTCTGCATCATTTAATTCTTTGAATCAGTTAATTCAGTTAATTCTTTGAATAACATTCATGAACTTTGCTCTCAGTTTTACATTTTCCAGCACTTCAATATCCCCATCACTCAGTCTTTCATGTAATTTCACTGCCAGTCCTTTCCGATGACTATATCCATAAACTGCTACCCTATAACACAAAACAGGATTACATAACTTCAAAAATTATCTTAAACACTTTCTTAGGCAAGAACTTTTTATAGCATTCAGGAATACCCGAGTAATTAATATGTGCAATCTGATTTCAGGTACAAACAGATGTAGAAACCTGCCTCCTCACTTTTTCAAGATTTAAACTTTGAATGAACTAATATTGTTAAATTATATGTAGTTATCATTATTGATATCATGTTCTATTATTATTTTATAATTTTACACATGAAACCGTACAAATCTTGAAATGTTAAATTATTTTGCTACTAAAAATAATTATCTACTGTATAATATCTTAATCTATATGTAACAAGTATTGTAGTATAATTCCCAGGCCCATGACCCCGATGGTTTTTTGTTTTGTGTTTTCCAGTTCCCCTGGTCTTTTGAGTAAATGCTGAGATGGACCCTTGTTTTGCTTCTGGACAGGAATGTAACTTGACTCTGCACTCAAGACATAAAATTGACTTGTCATACACAATTGTAATTGTATTTGTGACTCAATAAAATAATAATAATAATTACTATGATGATGATGATTATTATTATTATTGTTGTTGTTGGCATATAAGCCTTTACTGATCTCGCTACAAGATTTAAGTGTGTTATTTTTCCAGGATCAGTTATCCAGCTGTATCCCTCAGTACGCCTTGAAGTGTGAATAATGACATGAATGATGAGATTTGTTATTATTGTTATTATTATTATTATTATTAATAATAATAATAATAATAATAGTGTTAATGTTTCACTTTTCTTTCTTTTTGGATTATATGGCTAATTTTGTCATTGTCCTCTTTTTAATTTTCCTTACAAATCCCCACTGTAAAGCATTTTCCAGAACACAAATAGCAATAGTGCATGTGCAACTTGGATTCTAATCACGTTTACCATGTTGCTTGGGAAAGTATTGGATTATATGAATTGTTTAAGAGGTTTCTGTTCTTTTAAATCTTTTACATTACTTACACGTTTGCCCTTAATTTTCTGCTAGGGACCACTACAGAAAAAAAGTGTTTGTAATGTTCTAATGAAATAACATTTGTAAATATACAACAATTTGTGGAAGATAACTTCTGTTCTCATCTATTTGGCTGTCCGGGAGATGCTACATCGTACGCACAAATGTCTCCCTGACAGCCATATAGATGCAGACTCTGGCCAGACAGCCATATAGATGTTTTGGGTTATTAAATAAGAAACCATGTTTGTACTTCAAGGAAAAATAAACACAGATGACGATGGAAGAAGAAAAATATATTTTATAATATATGAAAAATGTTTTACAAAACAAAGGCTATTCACATAACATGGAGACTTCATCAACTCCGTTCAAGGTAACCTTCTTTTGTTACCACGAACAAGTTTTGATTCTTCAGTTGCAATTTCATTGTTAAATAGACAAAACAGTCTTTATATTAAAACTGACCAATAAAATGGGCAATAACACAACCAAAGGGCATCATAATTCCATTTCCTTGTATATTAACATTTATTGTCCATACCGCCACAAAACAACTGGATGCTTTCTGAAGCAACAGAGGTAGCATTCTTTACATTGGCACACATCTTACATTAACCAGCAGCAATAAAACTGGCACTTTACAGTTAGTCTACACACACACACTAATCATATACCAATTTACAAACATCACAAAATGGCAAGTTTGCTTGTTTTTTGTAATTTTTTTAATATTTTGAAGTTTTATGCACATCTGAAATAGACTATCTATTGCATCAGAACTATGAATTTAAGTTTCTTTCTTAATAACCTTTTATTAAATTGATGTGACTATCAGATAGCATATCATTTAGTGGCTACTAATTAGCTGTTCTTGCAAGTAAAACACTCAATTACAAAGTGTTTTGGTATGGACAACATGGAACCGTTTGATCATTAGATTTAAGCAATAAATTGCTGCAAGCACAGTTTACAGCATATGGGTTTATGTACAAGATACTAAGATGCAACTCCACAATACAACTAGTCAGGAACATTCATTCATAGTATCAAGATTATTCATGGCAGATAGTACTAGGCATACAACACTGACAAAAAATCCACTTGCACCATGAATCAGGGCTACAAATTGAAGCAAGATTAAACTTCAGTCAACGGAGAAAAACCAGCACCAGACACTGCTGAAGTCATGTTTTTCCACACATGGAGAATTTCACTACAGCAACACTTAAGTGATTTGTGTAAAAGAGTATTTGCCAAGTTACAAGCAGAGGTTAACTCATAGTTCCTCTAGCTCAGTTCAAAACCTGCACCAGCTTGGATAGCATACAAAAGCTTTTCTCGAAGGGTTTCCTCATCACTAAACTCTGGAAGTTTGAGCAAATTCATACATGTACTAGCGGTGGGAAGTCTATCAATAACACCCACATGCTGTATACAGAACGGAGGGTCCAATTCCTAAAAAGTAACAAACATTAGATCAATTATTATACTATTGAAAATAGGTATAATTTTAATACTACAGATATTGACAATATATAGAACTTACGTTTCCATTTTATAATAAAAGAAACCAACATTAATTACTGAGATATTTCAACCTAAGTGACAGAATTAAAAATACAAATTGTACCTTAAAACCCAGTAAAGGTGGTCGAGAGCAACTTGTCACAAATTTGAGAAGTTGTCGTTTTTGCAGATCTGTAAGGTTTTCCACAACTTTCCAGAATAATCTAATTGTAATATGCTCAGGAGCATATCCACCTGAATAACTTGTGTGTTGTTTCAAATCTTCAACATCTACTGGAACTTGAGCACCTGATATCAAAACTTGAAGTTCTTTGTTGTTGAACATTTGCAACCACTCTAAAGGTATCACATTTGCAAGTCCCTGTATAATTAAAATTTTATTAAAGGAAATTGTACTGACTGTGTAAAAACTTATATACAATTATATCCTTTGCCTCATATTTGAAGGTAATATTTTTGCAAATGAAAGTCCCTACACTTTTACTTCCTTGGAAATGTATTCAATTTAGGAAAATTTTCAAGATTTGTATATACCAACAGCATATGCAGAAAGTTTTAAAAAAATGTTGAAAATACAACTGAGAAACTATGGACATCATAAACTACAGACAACACACAACAGATAGAACATAGTATTTGGGTGTTCTGTATAGTACACAGACATACATTTACTTTTTCAAAAATCATGGAATGAACAGGTCATTTCTGTTCTGTATAATATTGATTTTCTCAAATTCTTTTTGTGCAATGTTGTTCTATATGCCTACAATCTAATAAAATAATTAGATTAAATTATAAATATAACTTGTATTCAAGTGTGCATGTACAAGTGAACTAGTATCAATATTTTGCTACCTAATTCCAATTATTTTATCAGATCATTTGTACTGTCTCTATAAAAGCATCAATGATTTATCTATTAAAGCAATTCTCTGTTTATGAGAGAAAATATCCCTTAACTTTGTTCATCTTATGAGGATTAGGAAAACAGAGGTATCATTTCTTGCTGTATGTTTGCTTTACAGCTGGAATAGTACATTTATGTTGTCCAAAAACAGAGTAAGGTTTTATTAATGGTTAACAATTGATATGTATATATTTTTGAAGTTTATTTCCACTTCATTCAAAATAATCACATTCATAAACGATTTTTCAATCACTGTTCATAGCAATTTGAGAAGACTGTGAGTATAGTATGAAAATGAACTCATTTTTTAGTTGATTTAATGGTAGTTTTGGATTTTGAGTTTTTTAAACCTTTTTATTAAATCTAACACCTTGATGCCAGAGAACCAGACTGTTCTCAGTCCATTTCACAAATTTTTTCAGGATAGCCATTTAAAGTTTTTGTATGTAGTACAAGTTGGAACAGGGTAAGTATGGAATGGGTTAGTACGGAATAAGTTTGTCACATCCTAATGGAGTGGAATATTTGCAATTTTGTTTAATGCACATGTGTAGGCAGGGATATAGAACACAATTAAACAGAAATCTCATTTTGTTGGACTAAAACAGTCTGGTTCTCAGCAATCGAACTAGCACTGATTCTGAAAATCAAACAGCTTACGTAAATAATGATTATTTTATCAATGTACACCTTACTTCATCCTGCATACCTGTTTAAAAGCATTGCACTGGGCTCGTATTTGTTTGTTTAATTTATAATCAGCAATAAGATGAATATATTCTATTCTATTGGAAGCAGTCACAGGAATGTTTGCTCCTTCTGGTTTCAGTTCATCCACCTGATAATAAAAATGATGATCAATCATAAAAGTCAAAGAATTTTTACAACTCTTCCCTTTGTCACTGCAGAAAAGGCAATCAATAGGTTAAAGAAGATGAATTTACTTAAAGATCAAATCTATTCTAAATTATCAAACTCAAAAGATGTTTATGAAGTAAATAACACAAGTAAGAATAAATAAAGTATTAAATCCTTGATTACAACTAGAGCTAAACTGAATATATTTGAGTTCATTAACAACAAAATCACTGCATTACTTGCAAACCTACCCGAGTTTCACCCAACTCCTCGTTGAGCACCGTGAAGTCTAATCCTAGATCTGCTACATCACCTTCATAACTCTTGAGAAACAATAAATTACGATACATTACAGGATCCAACGAAGCTAAGTGATGCACATCTACATCAGAATGACGTGTTACCAATTTAGAAAGAAAAAATTCTGCAAATGGGAGTTCCACAAGAAGGTTTTCATACAATGCCTGCAATCAAAAATTTGATTTTCAAATAATCATCGTTGTCATCAGCACAATAACACAGAAGGCCTCTTAGTTTTTTGTCATCATTAAAATAGTAAAAATGCAAAAATGCTATCTTTCATTTGATATCACTGGCCCATCCATCTTTGACATACCTTGCCCAACATGCGACCAATGAAGAAATAATGCCTCGGGAAGTCTTCAACGAGAAGATTAGCCGCTGGATTTGGATATAACAAATTATCTTTGGTTAGACGGAAAAATCCACGATTGGGATCAAAAGCAGTCTTCAGCAACTCTGAAAGAAATTCTCGGAAGAGACCCCCTCCATCAACACCAGCCTCGTCAGCTCCCGCAACATTCACCAGTTGCACTCTCATCTTGATGCGGAGTTCAGGCTCTATATACAATAAGACAAAAATTATGCATAACATAGCGGTGTAAAGTATAACAGCAAGTACTTTCTTGCATTAGTAATGGATAACTAATGTCATAAATCTGCAATTTCTGTCCATACTAAACAGTTATCGCTTGTAAATGCATTTCCTGCTGTAGCACAAGTGCTTAAATTAATTCTTATAAAGTTGATATATATAATTAGATAACACAAAACTATGTACTATACAGCGACAAACATAACTGCTTATAAATTCATTCATTAAATTCAATTTCACAAACTGATGTGCACAGTATTGCTATTCTCTGTGACCTGATATGAACTGGGTTGCAATCACAATTGCAAGAAATTTACTAATAGAACTATTTTCAATAAAAGCACATACTTGGTATCATAATATTGCAAAGTGTACTTCAATTCACGGTTCAGCCATCTGGTGAAAGAGACATTTCGGCAAAAGATGTGAAGGATATTTGAATTTGTACTTTTGAAGAAAGCAATTTTCCAACAACCAGAAGTTTTAATGATAATCACACTTATACCACATTTGTAAGCATACTTTGCTCTACTTGAGGAAAGCATGCAAAGAAGTAAACAATCTTTTGTCCTGACAACAAATGACTTTGTTTACAATCAGATTCACATTTCAGAAATGAGTATCACAAGTGACAAATACTATCTATACTTCAAAAAATTTGTTTATGAAAAAATGTAAAGATCTAATATTGAGAAATATATTGAACTGAGAAAGAAGTCTCTACTCTTCACTATTGAAGGTGTAAGAGTGGTTTGAAAAACATTTATTTTTTATCAATAAACTCAAAATTATGCAAAAATTAATCTCAAATTTTTAAAAAACTTGCACACAACCTTAGTTCAAGATCGCGTTTTTTTACAACAGATTTCATTAAAGAAAACATTTCTATCATCAATATTGTAGTTTTACAATTTTTGAAAATTCAATATTTACTGAAAATGAGACCTGTCCAATTTCTTAAGAATACATTATACTATTCATGAAAAGAAAATGTAAAAGTTAAAGGCATTTTTGAGAAAAAACATTTAAAATTGTCTTTACTTCATGGAAATATAACATGAAAATTACTCATATTTTCAAAAAAGTACACATGTGTTATTTAAGTATTTTTAAGAACAGATATTATTGTAAAAGACCTTATTTTCATTTTATTTAATTGAATAACACAAAATTGGCTGTTCTAAGTGTGTGAATATTTTTTGAAGCACTCTATAACAACTGTGTACTGGAAAGTAATCAAAACACCAGGACAAAATCAATGTTGCTGCTGCTTCACACATTGAAAATGTTTCCAAGTGAATATAACACCTGTAAATTTCAATGAATTTGTACTAAAACATAAAGCTTTGCAGATTTGGTCTCCTTATCAAACCCATGTCTCTAGACTTGAAACTGTTCAGCATACATTTTTTACTTTTGTTTCTCATCAACTAGGTATGCCATCACCTAGGTTAACTCATGATTACCATCATATTGCAGCTAATCTGAATATAAGTCCACTGTACTCTTGTAGGGAATATTATGATCTTCCTTTTCATATAAGTTGGTAAATAAGTGTATAGATTCTCTGATATTGTGTACTAAACTTCCTTGGGTGAAATTCTGTGTTCTACCAGAACTGTAGTATTTATGGTTCCTTGTGAGAACAAACTCTTTTTATTATGCTATGGAAGATGTGTCTAATATCTAACAATGATGTTGCTGTTCCAAATAATTTTATTTAAAAATTTAAATGTAATGCAAAAACCCTGATTTTGAGTTACTTCAATTGATGTTTCTAATCTATTAATGTCCTAATTAAAATTGGGCCTGTATTGTATTGTATGTAAAGTAAAGTAAAATAAAATAAAATAACCTATGCAAGTAGCTCAAAAATGTGTACTCATTTCACTTGGCTCCTAATGTCACCTCATCCATCACAAATTCATGTGCCAAAAAACTAGTCAGTACTAGTTAAGTAAATAACTATTAACATTTATTTTCATGATAATGAAAAAGAACAGTAAAAATATAAATTAAAAATAAGAAATGCACACAGTTAAAGCATTCTGATTAGTGACAAATTGAGGGCAGAGTGGGGTTTGTGATATACTAGATCAGGATTGGCAAACTGCTTCTTGCCAATGTACATGCACGCAGCCCCCACATACAGGCATCTTCCATTTCTCTGTTATAGGAGTACAGGAGGGGAGAGGCAGATAGCGCTCGATCTTATCTCTTCTGGGTTGTCCTCTCCTGTCGGTCATATTTTTATTATATCTTTTCCTCATGTAATTGTTTTTACATAATAATTTTTTATTTATGTTCTTCAGAATAAATTTGTATTGTTGGTTTATTATACTAATTGATGGAAAATTTAGTCAAACCTGACCAGTGGCTTTACAATTCAGCATCTGTAGCTTTTCTTTAATCACCAACTTCGCGCAAGTCACAGCCAGGAATATTTAATCCCTCATCTCAAATTCAAAATCACGTGATTGCCTGGGCATGTTCGCCATGCCGACTTCCTGCATAAACATGCAAGAACAATTGCTGGCCCTGTACTAGAGCGAAAAACGTCATGTGCTACATTACACGAGGGGAAGCAAAACACGACTGTATTACACTTGCATTATGGGGAACAAAACATTTTCTCTATAAAGTAGGCCAAAACTGTAAGTGGATACTAACCATTCTCCATTGAAAGCTTATCAAATGCATCTTCATACAGGTAGCTTCGTCGCACTGATAACTGTATGCTGGGGCCTTGTAAAAAATGGCTGTGTTCTCCCTGGTGTTCCAATTTGTCTTTCAGTACTAAGTTTTGAAATACAATCACTCGTTCTTGAAAAGCTACAACGAAGGGAAGCTCCCTCAAGACAGTGATTGTTCTAACCTCTTTGGTGGAGAGTGGGGGTCCTTCCTCTGTAAACAAGATACGACTCAAATTACAATCTATGCACTCAAAACAGAAAACAACCTTCAATGAGCACATAACGAGATAATAAACTAAAAGCAGTAAAAAAGATCCCTTTGTAAAACAAAAACTTGGGCAAAATCAGGACAAAAGTCGCCTGGTTTCACTGAAAGCAATTTGTGAGTTCCAACATTAAGAGTATATACTCTATACATCACCATATCTATACATTAGAGTATATACTCTAATGAATACAGAAACGCTGCAAGAGATATGCAACTCGTTATGTTAGATGAATACATTTCTGGTAATCCTGGCACACTTTGTGATTTTTTGCTTCAATCAAGTAGCTTTCAGATAGCAACTTCAGTAACAGGCTGATTCAATGGTAAAGAGGAACTCGTTCCTCTGCCACAAATAACTAAGAGATTTTATTCTAAATCCCACTGCCCTATGTATAAACAAATCTGCATCACAACTTTTTTACGCAATACTTAGTTGTGAAATGAATGAAGAAATTATTACAATACCATGGACATTGTATAACACCACTTTTAAAGTAAAACTAATGAATCTTTAAGGCTAAACGCTTAATAATTAAAAATGGCATTCACACAATCATTATTTAATTTTCTGACTTTTTGGTTATCCTGCAATAAGGTTGTCAAATGAACAAACAAAAATATATTCAGAATAACTCACCAAGTTCTTCCTTGGTGAAAACTCTAAGACCTTGAAACGGTCGATACACTCTGAGGCGATGCCTTCGCAGAGCCAAATCCGAAGGTCTATCAAGAGGAATAACCACTTGACGAGCTATCCAGTGGCTGTCAGGACAGAATGGTCGACGTATGTCACGGGAATGCAACTGTCGAACTAATCCGACAGTAACCTGTTAAGAATAACACAAAATTGAATCACAAGTCTGCCAAACTGCAAATTAAAGTTCTAAGCATGAGTAATACAGTAAAATCTGTCTAAGTTGGACCACTAACACACTGTAAACCTGCCTTAATTGGAAAATTTCTCCAATCTATGAAGTTAAATGGCATTTTATACAACAAAAAATGGAACTTGTCTGATAAAGGAACAGACATTTTTCATGAGCTGCAAGGGGAAAAAAAGTGTATAAAACAGAATTTCCTCAAATATAATGCATTGGCAGAATGGCAGTGGTGAGACATACTTTTAATGGAATGTATCTGCAGGTCAGTTGTATGTTCTCTGTCTCTGTAACTTGTGATTTTGTTACGGTAGTGGCAGACCTAAAGAGACAGGTTTCTAATCTGTTTCAACTCTCATCTTACACAAAGCTTGGTCTGTGCATTCAACTTGATCAGACATGTATCTCACCCAAGGGCACCGTCTTGCATGTTTGCATCCACTAGCACTGTCAACACCTGAGAAGGCCAGGAAACGAAAATAATCCTGTGTTGCTCCTGATGTAATCTGCAGTCCTAACCACAATTTTGTCAACCACTGACTTTGAGAAATTGTCATTCTTCAGACTCTTTGAGCATCAAAAGGGTCTTTGGGCATTGCCCTTGTCCCCTTTATGCTGACCCTCCCTCCTCTGTCTCAAGAAACTTAACCCTTGGCCAGACACACATTACTCAATGCCATCTGAAAATTTGGTAACTGGAATAATTCCCTTTTTAACATACGTATTACAAAGCCCTGCAATTTATTCAATGGTGACAAAAATTTTGCAATCCCAAACAACTACAGAGGTTTTCAACATCAAAGAGAAGAATGTGCAAGTACCTATGTGGAAGCTTAAAAAGCAGAAATATTGGATGAATGTTTTGAATGAACACGATTGGAGTGTTCAAATTACATTGTTCAATAATTCTATATTCAGAAATTCTGAATATTTTCTTACTAACATTCAATTTCTGGCATTTTGCTCTGTAAATGTGTTAATTTGTGCACGTATTTTAATTGTGATAAAGTTATACATATTTTAAGTTTTGGTCCAGAAATATCTGTAACACAAAACTGAACATTGCATAAAACAGAAATTTTCCTATATCAAAAATGTTTTGGTTCTTAGCAATTCTGGGTTACACAGGTTTTCCTGTATCAACTTATATGTAAAACAAAGGGTAATAAATACTATCACTAAAATCCAGACTTTTATGACCCATATTTGGCTTACCATAATAAAAGCCATGCTCACTAGGGATAATTGGAACAAATTGGATTCCTATTAGTAAAGTAGCTCAAAATACATATTAGTACATAAGTACTCAATTTAAATATTTTTACAAAGGAAACTAATGGAACAAAATTAAAAGAATAATTTGAAAAATGTATTTGCTTTGCAAATTAGTATGCGTACTTTGAAAAGATGGGCCCACATCTGGGTGTCTTGGGCGCTGACAGTTGGGAGATCTCGACCATGGACTGCAGTGCGGTAATCGTCTCTCACACTTGGGCGAGAGTCTGGAAACGCCAGCTCCACCAAGCCCAAGCACACGTCCTTGAGAGCCAAGCTGAGGGGCACGAGCTCCCCCACGGAGAATGGCATAGTGTCAGCAGCCCCTGCAGGAAGAAAACATATTAATTCATTAATATACATACTTATTTATTGATATGTTTTCATTTACAACTTGGGCAAAATATATTAACAAGGGGGGAAAAAAAACAGACTGCATAACACTTGTATTATGGGGAACAAAACATTTCTTCTATAAAGTAGGCCGAAGCCATAAATGAATACTAACCATTCTCCATCAAAAGCTCATCAAATGCATGCATACAGGTACTCGTTCAGAACGCTTTTCAGTTGCAATATTTTAATTTTCATTATAATCCCTGGTTCTCTTTGCTTTCACAATCACTATTCACTAATTTAAAGTGCAAAACTGTACAAGATTCTTATTCATCATTGAAGACTTCATTCCTACCTTTTATTTTTCAATGAAAAACTATTCTCCTTTCCCACTAATTTGGTTATTACAAATAATTTGTTATACAATTAAATCATATTTTATAATTTGTTTAACATTTTTCAATATTAGTATCTCATTGCTATTTTAAACCTGATGATTATTACTGAAAATGATGTAATAAATGTGTAATGCAATAATTTAATATTTGTTACATTTTTATCTTTGGAGAACACAAAAAACTATACATTGTTCATCATTGTGACAAAGACAAGCTTGCAAAGATCAAAAATTTTTACAAGTAGCAACTGTTCAGTTTAGAATACTCCCTCAATAATACAATCATATAACAACAATAGCGAATCTACACAACAAAAGGTTTTCATTATATATCTTACCTTGCAAATTGTCATCACCATAGAATTCCGCATCATGCAGAGTCACAATTAGAAGACTGAACAACGAGCAGAACACAGCCAGGAGAGGAACTATTCTTTCACTGTCTTCTGCCGTCATGGGGATTCCTCGAGATATGAGGTGAAGAAGGGGAGTGGCACTTCCAAAGAGAGACGTCTGGCTCACGGCCAGGATGGCGGACCACAGATGGCGCAAGAAGGCTGGTTTGAATGCCAACATATACAACAACCTGAACACACAACAAACATCTATGATACACAACTCAGTTTACTAAATTAAGGATCTGAAAATGGAATAAAACATACACACTTTCTTTTAACATTTTGTTTATTTACAGAGAAAGATATGTAATGCAATAATGTAATAAACAATGAAGCACTATCATAATTCTGACGGAAAAAACTGTGATATTTCGATAGAAAAAATTATTGCCAGGCCCTGGTTATAAAAATGGGTATAAATCTTGTGCCTATGTTAGGTCAATTACTTTCTATTACACACTGTGTAGCCAGAAACAATGGTTTGTGATTCATTAATACTAAAAAATCTATTGATGGCAAAACTTGTCACTGCCTGCATCTATATGTCAGACAGTCTATCTCCCTGTCAGTCCACTTCTTTCTCCCTCTCTCTGTCAGTCCATCTCTCTAATATTTTTTTTTTTTATTTTTTATATTGCTCAACAGTTGAGCAGCTTTTGCATCTACAAACCTCTAGTAGTTTATTTGTATGTTCCATTAAAAAGAGCACATTTTGTTTTGAGGCTGAACTATCAATATTATGGTTTAAGTGAGCTTAAAAAAGATAAACATATAATTAAAAGAAAGGAAATTCACTGTTAACGTGCTAAATCCCCAGTTTTCATTGCTAAATAGCTTCATGTGATTCATCTTATTGCGTGGATGGCCAGTTTAAGTTTTGAGATCATTATTCTTTTGCTTCTGCAGGTATGTAAATTTTGTTATCCAATTGAGAGCTTTCTTACATGCCCGATTACACGTTCCAACAGATCAAAAGTCAGAAGTCAATATAATTAAATCCAAGAACTGTTAATTGGATTTTTGAGATAATTAACTGTTTGTGATAATAGGTATTTCCTTAAATTAGGTAGATAGAGAAACAACTTTTGGTTGGTTGTTGTGCTGTATTAGATGTTAATGTAAAACTGTAAGGTACATAATATCTATGAAAGAGAGTGCTGTAACTTTACCAGAATTCCCTGCAGTTTATACAAATTCATTGTAGCTGCTCATATGGAATGATACTTTCTTATCCTTCGGGACCTCCATCTCAATGCAATTACATGTGAGTCAATGAAATGCGATTTATGAAAATATAAATTTTCTTGGTTGATTTCAAAGCCTCTCTTTGATATGAATAGAAGATAGGTTCTTCCTGTCATGGTTGTGATTCATTTAGAGTAAAAAAGAATCATGCATAGGGATTTGATAGAGGCAGATTTTGCATGTAGTCAAATATTTTAATAAGTTCATTATTTTACTCTTGTCAGAGTCAAGTCTGATAAGAAAAAGCAACACATGATGGTTTTGAATCAAATAATTGGATTAAAGCTGGTGCTTGCACAGGAAGTTTATAACTTATTTGCAATTTTAGTACATGAAAATGCTGGAAGAGAGAGAAATTCAGGGGCTGGGAGAAAAAACGACACACATTAAATTTTCCAAATTAGAGATTCAATTAGGTATTTCCATTCCATTCCTAAGATGTCCTGATGGCAAATATGTGTCATAATTTTTGCCAATGTAAAATATCCTAAAAATGCAACTAGTGCAACGCAAATAGCCTTGCTATGTAATGAACTTCGCTATTCATCATAAATCCAAAGCACACCAAAGTTTAATTGTCTGATACTGTGGCACTACAGCAAAAACAACACAAATGCATACCGAAATTTGTGGATCGCCAAACGATGAGAGACTAGTAGATTGTGGCACAGTTGACACAAAGCTTGCAGTACTCCTGGACTGCCTGACTGTTCCACAGCTAACAACAGGTGTTGAACGCGTGCTGTATCATTCAACAGGTCAACGCACTGGTCCAATACCTGTCAAAAAATACCTCTACTTTGTTAGAAATAAATCACAATAACAGATGATTAAATGAGAGGATGAAGGATTACAGTTAATATCATTAAACTAACAATAAACATCACCTGAAATTCTTCATTGTCTGCTGGATCCACTTCCATATCTGAATCTGAATCATCAGAGTCCTGTTTAGAATTGTGTTGGCTAGGACGTTTTCCAAATTCATGAGTAAGAGCAGCCAGCGTTCGGAGATATTGTAGTAAAGGGCCATGTTCACTCCCACGACCTAGAACTACATCATTTAAAATAAAGCAAACTTCTTCTATATCCTAGACCCGAACCTGGTAGCAACTGAGTTCAGGGTTGAACAAAAAAGATTTGTAAGAAACAAGAAAGCAAATAGTATGTCTCAAGCAGCTTTTTCTCAAACTTTTGGTTGTAAGAAAAATACATCAAGCAGAGATTTTTAATTTTTGGTATTTTAATTAATATAACTTAATTACTATTCTTAGTATTTTTATGCAAACATTTTTGTCAAGAAACTTTTATGTGGTCCTAGAAATGTAAATGTCTTTTTTAAATTAGATCAGAAATAATCAAGTAGGAAAAAGTTAAGGATAATTGTTTTATATTATAAGCAAAATTTTGCGATATTATATTATAATCTCTGATGGTAGATAAATGATATAATGTGTTGAACATCACTTATATCACAAAAAATAAAAATTAATTTAGCTGGAACATGCTATATGAAGAAGAGTGAGCAAAATTCATTAATTAAAATTTCAGGCAAATCTGAAAGAATGGCCACATTGAAGAATCCACTGAACTAATTTGCAGCTCTTTGAAAATTGATTAAAAAAAAAAAAAAAAACAACAACAACAACAACCCTTTTTTACATAATTTTTAATGCATTTTTTGCTGATTTCATCAATTTTAATATAATTTTAATGGTACTTTCTTCATACAATATTTACGAGCAGCAAATGTGCACCAGAGAATTCCTGAGTAGCCTATTTGAATTCTTTACTCATTATTGTAAAGTCCGTTGTTGTGTTCTATGTAATCCAAGGTTCCTGTGACACCTATCAGCGCCATTGTCAGTTCGGCCAATTTCATGATAAATAAAGGCAGAGATTTTCTTTTAAAAAACAGTCCAAACCAAAAGTTTGCAAGCTGAGTTCACTTGAAGAAAAGGAAGCCTCAATCACATCAATAACATATCAAACAGCTTGAGTTCTTCACCTGCAGTTTCATAAATTATTTTCTCTCTGAAGTTCACAGATCTATTGAGATATTTCGTAAGTCACACACTCCTTATAGGGTCCAAACATTGAAATAAAATCAAAGTAATATTTTTAGTACGCAAAAACAAAAATAACCGTTTACCACAGAACTTTGGTAAGGGGATAGTTTTGGAATTTATGGGTTCCATTTTAACTACATATTTCATTTCTTATTGCTTTTCTCTTTTTTTGTAAAACAATCACAAATTAAGGTCTATTGATTTGTTTCTATGACAAGGTAGTTACATTCAAACTACAAAACAGTCTTAATTACTCTAGTCATCTATGAACTAATTATCTTCCTCTTTGATTTTTCCCATCATACATTACGTCAAACCAAGAACACAAAAAATGCTTTTCAAAGCCTTAAGTCAGTAGTTAAGACCCAGAGTCTGTGAAACTTCATCCTGCAAATATTATATACAATACCAAATGTTGACCAAGGCTGTAGTTGATTTTTGCTGATTTTTTTGTTTGTTTTCTGCTCTGAACTTATGTTGGTATACAGAGTCATAGATTCTCCAGAGTACCTGAATAGAAAATCTTCAAAAATATTGTTGTCCTAGTAGCCCTTACCAAAATGCTTCCGTTCCAATGCCAGCAGTGCAAACAGAAGCCAAGCAGATGCAGGAGGAGGTGGACCATCAGCAAGAACTTCCACCAATCGAGGAAATGGGAAAAACGGAAGATCAACCAGCGCAGGCAACACAAAAAGACGAATTGGCTCTGAAGGGCGAGGAGCCAAAAGATGTCGCACAAGACCTTGCAACACCTGCAAGCTACAAAAATAAAGAAAAATTCTTGCGTCAATATTTTGTTGATAGTGTTTTTAACAAATAAGTTTTTCATTATTCTGAATTTAACTCACTATGATATTTCCAAAATACATCATTCTACTACAAGAACACATCACAATTTAATTTTGACATTGGCCTTCAATATCCACAAAATATTAAACTATCTGCTACAACAATTTAATTACTGTCACAGTTGTTGCATGTTCTTTAAATTAACTGAAATGTTAGCTAACCTAAATAAAATATTAAAAAATGAAAATTCACATTAAATATAGCAACCATTGTTAGCATGTCCTTACACAACTTTCACCGCACCATAATCAAAATTTGTGTCCTGGCAAGGAAACACAGTAATACAAATATATATATGAATCAGATAACAGAAATGTTCATAATGCACACTGATTATTTCGGTCTCTTTGACTTTAGGTTAACTAGGATTTACTGCAATGCAGCTTCTGTTATGAGACAGAAGTAACAAGTGAGAAAACCCATAATTAAAGTTATACCAGTAACAGTAGCATTATTCATGACAAGCTAACATAACATCACACCTACACACACAATTCCACAGTAGTTCCTTACCTGAAATCTCGATTTTTTGACTGTGATACAAGTTGCAGTGGACGAGTCAACATTTCAAACAGGCAACCTGCCAGAGGTGTGGGAGGACTAGGAGACACTTCCAAAAGGGGAGGCAGTTTGTTATCAAGAAGAAAACGAACTTGTTTGAAATAGTCTTTTCGCATAAGATATGTGAACAACTGGATTAGATGAGGCACTGCCTTTCCTTTGCTGAGAATACGTTCACTTGTTTCCCAAGAAGTAAACACTTCTACAGTTCTGAGAGGAATTGCTAAAGATTCCCTATTTGTTGCATTCACAGAGGTTACTAAGTGGGACAAATTTAAATGTAATAAACGCTGCAACCTCCAGAACCAAACATTATCTGAAGCTCCTGCAGCATGAATTATTTTTTCATGTTGTTTTAAAAGCAACTGGGAGATCAAAATCTGAAAGTTAAATATACAATACATTATTAAGATTTATTGACTTCCAAAAATATTAATTTGAATGGGAAATGAAGTAACTTACTAGTCTTTCGCTGTCAGTTTTTTCATTATAAAAAAACAATAACTTTTGAGTCAAATATGCTAGATTATTATAATCAATAGTTTGACCATTGCGCCTTTCAAAAGCTTTATCGAACATCTCTCTCTGTAAATGTTTCTCTTTTTGTCGAATTAAAAAACCTCGAACACATGCTTGAATTAAAACAGTACTATTGTGTTGCTTCCGGAGCTCCTGCAACCAATTACAGTCAGTCCATCATATGGTCTCTAACATTGCATAAATGTCAATCAATATCTATCCTAATTTCATAAGTGAAAGCATTACAAACCTCTCTTTTTTGCCTTTCATTTTGTGCCCTTTGTAACAATTCACTTCTTTCTTGCTTTTTACTGGCACCAGCCAAATTCTGTTGAGGTTTGCGACGAAATTCCCCTTCAAAGCTGTACATTGTGATATGTCACCTGATGAAAGGGTAAAACCATTTAAATATTTTACGAACCGTTCAAAATGTTCCAAAACCACCACTCTCAAATTCTGCATATACAACGAACATATGTCGAATGACTAATAATATCATGACATTGCAGCTACAGCAATCTATGCACACCAATAGTACACGTACTTTTCCTCAGAGTCACTGGGGTTCACGCTCCTTTTATAAATTACTAGTGGCATGAAATACAACAAAGGCCATTGAAGAGTAAGTTATTGAACTCCACAAAGAGTATTATACCTGTCATTCAAGAGGAAAGCAATAGCAACATAACTATCACTATGTACGAAACATGGTTAGTGTGCTCGTTGCACAATAGAACGAGCTGATCTGTCCAGGCTGCGCTCCTTTTGTAATCGTTGACTCAATGGTGCAAAACTATATATACAAATTGTAGTAAATATTTCTTTTTTAAATACTTCAAATATATTCAAAACAACAGTCGTGTCACATTATAAACAAAGACAAGCAGATGAGCACAGAAATTCGTCGACCAAATTGATTGTTTTTTCCCATAATGCTGGATCTCGGAACCAACTTAAAACCATTTGACAGATACCAGATGATTGGTCCAAAGTCTTATTGGCAACTCCATTTTCTGGCGCACTAATTGAAAGGATATGTCAAAGCAAGTAAATAGTTATAATATTAACTGTTAATACTTCCATTGTGCATTATAATGTAAAAGTTTAAGAATACAATAGTGTAATAGTCACTATGTCCATTTCCAATTGTTTCATTCCCCATTTCTGAACAAATTTTGTTGAGTTTGAATTTAACCATGGGTCGGTTCCGCATTCGAAATTTACGCGTAGTCATGCTCATGCTGGAAAAACATGTTGGGTTGCAGGGGGTTGCATCTGCATGCTATATTGTTTTATTTAATTGTACATTTTAGCATTCTGCACTCCTTCACCATATAAACTTTAACTATGTCAAAATTCTCTCCTCCGTGTGCGCAATATGCTTAAAAAGGGATACAAAATTAATACTCCTATATATCACGTGAAGTTCAAGCAAAAAAGGGAAACCATTCCATTTAATAATTTACCTGGTTATCAAATGTAACGACAGACACAATAATAGTAACACTTTCAGATCTATGTTACTAGTGTTGTAATTGGTATTGTAATTTGATAGCCAGGTGAATTACTAAATGAGAAATTATCTGACAGACGGAAAGTTCGAAGATACTTTCAATTACCATTATTTAATTTCCTAAATGAATTGGTATTAATACTTTGTGTAAGGTTCATATAAGTACCGAAAACTAAGGGCTCGTCCCATTTTCTCAAGTCGATTGTCTCATAAAACTTTGTAGTCTCCGTAATGTCCCATACTTACCTCATTACTTTTACCTCATTCAGTTTTTAATTTTCCTCCCTCTTCTGTAATACATCATCTCAACAATACAATTTCGAATTTTCAGTTCTAATATTCGTGTTAAACATTCTTTTGAGCTGTAACTTTGCACCCAAGTCAGGATTACGATCTATTAGCATTGTTCTAAAGATGGTGAAAATTGGTGCTGGTGGATAGGAAATTCAAGCAATGTTGGACGAAAAAAACAAACGGGATGTGTTAATGTATGAATGGATGAGACAAGGATAACAGTCAGATTAAATGATTTTGAGTTGAAACGATGAATACGTCAGGAGTAAGATCTAGTTGTGCTGTTCGGAAGATCATCAAGATATTTAAATTTTTAAAGAGCGGGAGGGAGCGAACGGTCTTCAGGGGCGCGATCTGCGCGTTGGCAGAAACAGGGGCCGTCGCCAGATGGGGGGGGGGGGGGTCCTCGTCCGACACTACATCCTGCCTCTCGGCCCCCGCGTAGCCACCCAGAGGTCGTCCTCGTCGTCTCCGTGTCCATCCAGCTCGGCATCGGGGATGGCTGAGTCCCCGCATCCAGCAGCCGCAGGCGTGGGAGGCCGTCAGGCGAGGCTGGGGGGAACCACTCGGGCTGGAGGTGGCGCGAGGAGATCCGGGTGCGGGACCAGGAGGAGGAATATGTCCGCTCCTTTGGCGCACCCGTGAGATACTCTGCAACTTTGTGCGCTAACGTAGCCTCCTGGACAAGGCCCGCTCGCGCAGTATGGACCAGCTGGGCGTCTCGACTGGTGAGAATCTTCCACGCTCCAGATATCGCATTCGAATCTCAGTTCGTGGACCCCGCCGCCACCATCCTTTGAGGCGCATATGAATGCATTCGCGACACCTTCGGGGAGAGAAGCTCGTGTATCCCCGCCCTCCCCATCATATCGTCCTCAACCAGCATCTGCTTCTCGTACCTGCACTTCGGTAGAGCAGAAACAGAGGCCAGCTGGAGAAACTGTTCGAAAGCATCCTTCTTTTCCCAGAGCAGAAGAGTCACCTGAGGCGATCACAGTAGTGATTCTCCCAGCTCCATAGGTTGAATTCCACAGGCCACCCAAGCCACCGAACGGCCTCGCCTAGCTGTAGGTGCGGGGGCCGTCGGGACTCATTCCGCCTGTCACCAGGGTCTGGCGTTTGCTCGGCATTATCCTCAGGACGGTTCAGGACTCTTCTGTCGTGGTTAGGTGGGCCTGTATCTCGCCCGGCAAACAGCGCCTGGCTATCAGCGTAGGACAGCACCGGCGGAGGCCCCATGTGCTCGCTTGACTCTAGGGCGCGCAGGGCCGCGTTTATCACAAAGTTTAAAAATATCCCGGAGGAAGGGAAGTGTGAGGTATCCCGAAGTGCGGGGCGGACCTCAGGCAGGAGGAACTAGCGCTGCGCTCCCGGCACTGCACTTCCATGAGGCTTCCCGCCTCAGCCTGACACAGACCCCAGCGGCTGACCTTGGCGCCGCTCCTGGCGTCCCATTCCGTGGCGAACCCGCTACACCTCGCAGACGACGTTAGCAATGGCGCTGGCTAGCTGGCGAGTGACAAGTGCTTTCCGCACCGCGATTCAGTTCAAACTCGAATGACCCCGGCTGGATACTCCCCAGCCGCCTCGCGAGGGACCACGTCATCTCATTACCGAACGGTGGGCCTGGTTGCAATTTGGAGCCCAGCTGCCCAGCGACCGTTCTCACCCATCTCCCTCTACGTCAGATGACACCCGCGTTCCGAGACGCGCCCGCCCCGGCCGCTCGCGGAGGCCCCGGCTTTGGTAGCCTCCCGCCTGCCGCCAAAGGACTGCCCCCGCCCTCTCGCCTGCCTCCCGACATGTGGGATCCAGCGGTCACATTGGCACGACGTTACAACACCCGCCACGATCGCATGGATCGGAGCGCCAACGCCAGCCGCGTCCAGCGCCGCACCCACCGCTGCTAACCGCAGAGGGCGGCGCGGACCCCAACACGTTGGCCAGGTCGACCAGTGCCACGCTCATGGTCTGCAGACCGCTGTGAACGAGATGGAGCTTCCTATCTAAAAGATAGACTTGCTCCAGCACGCCAACATATGGCTGCAAGCCCTTCTGCGGTGATAAGGCAAAGTACCGCTCTGTCTAAGCGTTGAGGTGGTCCGACAACAAACCCGCTTACATCTTGAAACGCGTAGGCACGAATGGTGTCTAACGTCAGTGGCTCAATCCTTCTTGTCGCCATCGTTGTTGTGGATGAGCACTGTGCGGGACTGTCTTCACTTCGAAACGTCCAGCAGACGGAGTGCTCGATCCACAATTAGAGTAAGAATGCGTCCCTCCCCTACGTGCGCAAAAGGATTTATATTAGACGACCCGCCTGCAGACCTGTGTTGCTGCCCTTCCCGAGCTTGCTAACGCTGTAAAATCCCCGGAGTTGACGGGGCCGCGGTCCTCGTGTTGCAGGAACAAGCCCTCGTAGTCGACCTCCGAAGCAACCACACACAGTTCCTGAAGGCCTCTATCTCCCCCTTCATGCGTTTGATCGAGCACCATCGTGACCAGTGAGTGCACGCAATATCTTTCGTTGGTGGCGCTTTTGGTGCGGGGTTGGTTCTCCGGCGCCGTAATGGCGATTCGCGGTGTCGGCCGGCACGCGGAGTAGAACGGTCCGTGAATATTTTGATGCGGAGGGGCCTCTCAAATTCGCTTGCGCCCTGCCAACTCGGGGGCGCGCTCCGCAGTTCGGCCGATTTAGAAGCTCCGTGGACGTTTTCGTGAATGCCGCGTGGCACGACCCACCTGGGTTTCCACAGCGGGGGAGGATGCGTGTCTGTCAGCAGAAGGATCCGCTGGGAGGTCATATCCAGTTTCGCATTGATAAGGGGTTCTAAGCGTTCGCATGGTGGTTGTATCGCCCTTACCTCCTGATTCCGGCCACGGCATCCATTGAGGCCTGGGTACTGCCTACTTCGCGTTGCGCACCGGCAGTGCAGAGCCGGTTGTGGGTCCAGATATGCTATTTCCAGGTACGGTGCGCCTCCTGACCCGCGTTCAGTAACGGGGAGCGTCGCCTGCTGCTACTCTACTCATTTAACTGCGGCGTCCAAGGAAGCGACTGACCTCCCCGAATCAGGTATTGTTGCACTAATGGGAACGGGGAGTTCAACCACTCCTACTCGTTAAATTGCGCCGGCGATAAAATCAGATTTGGGGCGCCCGCCAGCGAGTCCCCGCCATCGCCCGCTTGGTCATTCACTGTATCTCTTAGTATTTCCACAGTATTATACGTAAGGTCATCCAGGGCCAAGGAGAACGGGCGCCTGCTCGCGCAGGGCCAGCCCCGCAATCACCTCACCAACATGTTGGCGGAGAGCTGGCTGCTCACGTGACGTGCCGCCTTGCTTGCGAGGACCCTTCCCTGCCGCTGCGCCCTCGCGAATTTCCGCACAGCGGACGGCTGGCGCAGCGGTTTGGTTTCCCTGCTGCACTGCGCGCAGCAGCGCCCTACAGATGCCCGGGCGACGTGGAAGAGAATGTTTCGCCCCAATTGAGGCCGGCTAAGGATTTCCACCAGGCGGCGGTTTTGTTTGTTGTCCCGCTCCTCGTGTGTTGTAGGGCACGCCCATCTCCACACAACTGCAGATTAGTTGATCGATTAGGGGCAGTGGTAGGGATGTAGTTGCCCCTCCTGGCCCGAGTGTGGGGGTGGTCACAAGTTTATCCTTAGTGTTCTATTTCATTTAGGCAGTTGACGGAAAGAGGTCTTGGGATGTAATGAGGGGGAAGTGGACGGTGGGGTGGGTTTAGATTTGCTTTCGGGATGAGTGGGGATTGGTTGAGGTGATTGTTGTTGAAGTAGGGTCTAGGAGCAAGGAGTGTTGGGGAGGGGAGGGCGGGGAGGGAGAGAGAATGACAGACGTAAAATCTATGAGTTGCGGGAGTGGCAGGGAGGGCGTTCGGAATGGGTTAATGGCTTGGACTGGAAGAGGGAAGGTGTTGCGTCTGAATATCTGATTACTCCTTGGATTCTCTAGCTGCTATTAAAATAGTGAGGTGGAAATTCAGAGCAACTGAATTGAATAATATTATCGTGCAGGAAGGAATCAAATGAATGGTTGTAACATAAGTTTAAGTAATGAACTTTAAGTTGTTTAATGACTAAAATTTAACTGGAAGTATCATTGAACTTTTTGTTAAAACAATGATGCGATATGCACATTTTGTTTTTACTGGTCTCATTGGCGCTAGAAAATTGAAAATAATTTGAACATGAATTGCTAACAAAGTATGATGCTTAAATTTAAACACAAATGTGTAACATGCATTGTTCATTTCCGCTGCTAACCACGTTTCTTGTAGATGCTAGGAATGTTGAAGGTTTATGTGAATTGTTTTTACAGTTCCTTTCAGATTCCAAACGTGCACTCTCATATTTTGATTATATTACCTGGTTTGGAGTGCGTAACTTTGCGTAACTTCACCAATTGAAGAGGTTCGAAAATGATGTTCGCTAGGCACCATGCGTTCTAGTACGACGAAAAGAAACCACACGAAAACAAGACTAATGTTAAGGCGGCTCCACACATTCGACATTCGCCGAGCAGCGAGCTACTGCTCGCCCAATCCCGAACAGCTGTTTGGTCGGTGAATGTTCGCTCCCTTTGATGTGTCCCAAAGACCGACACGCGGTGGCTAGGGTGTATATCGAATGTTCGGCGCTCGGCGAAAAGCGAGCAACCCGTCCACACTACTCTGGATTCGGCGAGCGGTTGCTCGGGGTTCGCCGAATGTGCCGCCTCCTCCAACGATGCGTCGCGGATTACCAATTATTGCAATGTTGTCAGCTTAAATATCTTGTCGTCGAAAGAGCGCTTTGTAACAGAAGGGTTGAGGGAGCTCATCAAAGTTGATTAGTAGTGTTGGGAGTGTGGGTGAGGCGAGGGAGGGGGTCTAGGAGAACAGAGGTGGGGTGAAGAAGTGATTGACCGCCAGGTCGCGCGGGCCAGTTCCTCCCTCCGCCCTGCATTGCTCTGGATTCATAACTAGTGCCCCAGCGACGCCTTGCTTTTGCATTTGTGCCGCCTCGGGCATGTTCTGTTCAAATTTTCAACTGCTGGCAAGTCACGTCCAGCATGACACCGACAGTGCCTCTTTTTCAATTTCCTTTACCCTGTGGGTATTCACATGATACCGATACTGCTTTCGATGGGGGTGGGTGTTTCCCCTTTACAAATTTTCTGACAAGCGTAAGTTAGGACAGGAGAACCACTTGGCAAAAGCAGCAGTATCGCACATGCTCCGCCGTGCCATGCACTAGCCTGTCACAGGCGACTATCGTTCTTTTCTGCAAATATGGTGGGATACCGCCATGGATATAGTTTGTCTCAGAGTGAAAATCTATTCACGGCAAGTAGAAACAGGCGCCGTAGGCCGAGTCACTATTAAAAATGGGCCCCTCTGACACAGCTGAGTCAATTTCTGGTGGGATTAGCCTGCCCTGACCATCACTCGTTTGTAGAGTGTGGATGGCGCCTTGACCCCTTCGGCGTGCCAAATACGCCTCACGTTGCGGCAGTTCTTTATCTTACCCCGTTTGTCAGAATAGCTGCCACTCACTGTGCAGTAGACGCTCGTGACTGACGTGT
This sequence comes from Gryllus longicercus, assembly GCA_038098605.1. Lineage (NCBI taxonomy): Eukaryota > Metazoa > Arthropoda > Insecta > Orthoptera > Gryllidae > Gryllus > Gryllus longicercus. Next base: position 1,492,090 of record JAZDUA010000367.1, read on the forward strand.
CATTAGCCCGGTTCGGGTATGTGCTGACCGGGACGGAACCTTGCGGGCAGAAGGGCAGATAGTCCTTGCGGAGGGAGAAAAACGGTGATACCAACCTCGTCTCTCGCGGACTGTGTGGGGTGAATTATTTCGTGTTTCGTTGGGGACGATGTCAGACATTGGGTGTGGTAGCTAAAGTCGTCGGCATTTTTCCTGTTTATCCCAGGATTTGTATTTATCTGGGTTTCCGAGCTTTGTCCTCATGTGAAACACACGGACGCAAATTTGTGATGGGAAGATCACGCAGGAGAAGAAGAGGCGTGAAAATGTGCCCTCGAACATCGCGATCGCAGTTCCTGTAGCATTTGACTGACAACGGGCTACGTGGGAAGATCTGTATTTCATACAAATAAGATCTTAAAATCACCAAGACGGAGTTCCTGCCTACGGGTGGTCACTGCAACTTTTGACTGACAATGGGCTGCGCTAGTAGGTCAGGCTATTGAAGAAATAAGACCTTAAATTCACGATGAAAGAGTTACTACCAGCGGGCACAGTCATTTCAACTTTTGACTGACAATGGGCTGCGCTAAGAAATCAGGTTATCTGGTGTACCCGCACATAGATTGGTTGATGATGTAAAGCATTTAAGTTTTTGTTACATGGTTTTTAAATTGATTTGCAATGATTTCTACCAAAAGAATGACATGGCAGATTGCCAATTGTTCCAATTAGCGTAAATATTTGGTGACTAAATGAACACTCAACGCTCAGGTAGAGCGCATATTGACCGACCAATGGGAAAGTGACCCGGAGAAAAATGTGAAATAACTGTATTTCAACAAATTTCAACTACAATTTTTATTCGAGTCCAAGTGGATGGGCTGGGTCGAGCGAGTGGACTGGGCTTGTGAAATAATGAGTTTCGACCCTTCCCAAACATTCCTAGCATAGCTCAAAATTAACACGAAGGACCACCCAGACACCTGTAATAAGAACAACAGGTTATAATTACCATTGCAGGTCTGGGACTGCAAGGATGGAATTGGATGGAGAGTACTTGTTACCATAAAACTGTAAATTAGAGCATGTAAACATATATTCTATACAAACAAAAATACATCTTAACCTATAAAAGGAAAAAATAAAAGGGGGTTTGCAGAACATAAAATTAAGACACAATAATGCAGTTTACGCCCATGGCGTGGAAGCACATATGGTGCGATATGCACAGAACATGGTAAATTAGAGCATGTAAACATATATTCTATACAAACAAAAATACATCTTAACCTATAAAAATAAAAATGGGTTTGCAGAACATAAAATTAAGACACAATAATACAGTTTACGCCCGTGGCGTGGAAGCACACATATGGTGCGATATGTAGGACATGTTCTTATTGTAAAATGATGAGGAGACTGGCACGCAGTGACGGGCAGGTAGCGAACCCATGCCCGTGAATAGGCAGACGTGTTTCAGGAGACACGCAGCAGGAACGATCACACACACGTAATTGTCAGAGGCATTGTTGAACACGGCGTCTTGAACCATGCTAGTGGAGAAATTCAGAGGTGCGCGGAGGAGCGCGTGCATTGCACTCAGTACGTTAGCATTGGAGAAATTCACAGGCACGCAGAGAGGGCGCGTGCATAGCACTCAGTACGTTAGCATTGGAGAAATTCACAGGCACGCAGAGAGAACGCGTGCATTGCACTCAGTACGTTAGCATTGGAGAAATTCACAGGCACGCAGAGGGAATGCGTGCATAGCACTCAGTACGTTAGCATTGGAGAAATTCACAGGCACGCAGAGAGAACGCGTGCATTGCACTCAGTACGTTAGCATTGGAGAAATTCACAGGCACGCAGAGGGAATGCGTGCATAGCACTCAGTACGTTACCAATGCAGAGAATTGCAGAGGCACAGCAGGATCAATCGCACACACGTGGTCGAAGGCAGCATTGTGTACAGCGTTAAGCACGCCGCATGGAGAGCGGCGCGCAGCACATCCGCTCAGCTCGGCTCCTCAAGCAAGACTGAAGTGTGGCCGTTGCAACGTGCCGTTGGCGAGGCGAGCGCAACGGCTTTGTTGCGTCATAGAAACTTCTGGAAAGATTCTGCAACAACACACACACAGACGCGCATCGCGTCGGCGGCGAGGCAAGCGTGGTTACAGGCTTCCGTTGTTGCGTCATAGAGTTCTGGAGAATTCTACGGTGACGAGGTAGGAGTGGGGGTATTGGCCACGTCAGGCCGAAGGTGTGCGGCGTTGCCGCGCGGTAGCGTCGGTACTACTCCAGGCGACGCCGCGCCGCAAGGGGCGGCACGGCCAGGGCAGGCGAACTTGTAAGCTTGCGAACTCTGTTGGCTGAAGGAAGTGTTAACACAAAAGTACATAGGGGCGCGGGGAGCGCGGCCAATACAGGCCTGCTCCCTCGCGGCAGGGTGCAGGACCCTCACAAGATGTGCACCTTTCGAAGTAGATATAATGAATAAATTTAAGTTAGCTTGCTCTGACACCAAGTTTACATCCCAGGTCGAGAACAAACACAATGCAACTTGGTCGTCCGCTTTTGGAGAGTACCGGCACCTGGACAATAACTGTTTTAATAATCGCCAGTAAAAACGCAGAAGTGATTATCGGGCGAGAGCGCGAGGAACATCAAGAGGTCGAGCGCCCTCCCTTCGCTTCGTCCATAGGAGGGTTCTCTTCCCCTCCTCGCTGGGCGTCTCATGCTGCTGCCCTCCGCAGGGAGAGGGAGCTCCAGCGCCTGGCTCGCGGGGGACTGCGATTGAAACGTAGTGGCGTTTCAATGCCACGCGCTGGAAGGCGAGAGGGACATTGACATTACGACTTCAAATTAATTACAACTTAAATATTTGGTATTGGAGCTCCCAAATGGATGGCAGTGCCCCTTCACCATCTACCTCGTAACCTTGAAGAGCCACTACGTTTAAATGGAAGTATTGAATTGAATTGCCTTATTTTACGTGGCGAGACTCAGGCCAGGAGGTCTGCTCTTCTGTCTGATCCTGCAAATTTCTATATGCTCCTTTCACCAACTAGGAAAGAAAGGAGGTATTTCGTGGGCGACGAAACAGGCGAATCGAATTTAACATAGATGCTTTATTTGGGCTTATGGATTTTTTACATGCAGTAAGTCTACGAACATGGGGCAGCCGGCTTTACTTCACCTCCGAAGGAAGGCGTACGAAGGATTTTTTCGCCCTTAAATTCCACGGCTTCAATCGGGTTTGAACCACAGAGTATTTTAACTTGCGAACTTAGGAATAACTGCGCCACTCACAGTGAGCTGGGAACAAGTCCAAACTCAATGCTAAGAGAGCCGCGACGAAGCCAAGTGCCCAACGGGGCCACCCGCGGGAAACCCTTCGCCCAATCCAACCCAAAGGTCGACGCGCCGGAGGTCCAACTTGTGGGTTACCGGGCGACCCCGACTACAGGGAGCTTAGCTTTGCCTGCTCACTTTAGGCTCACTACTCACAGCCCTCTAGCTATCAATTTCCCCAATAAACAACAGCAAAACTGCTGCAGACGAACAGAACAATATATCATATATCATATTGTTCTGTTCGTCTGCAGCAGTTTTGCTGTTGTTTATTGGGGAAATTGATAGTTAGATTGATAGATAGTTGATAGATAGATACATTTATACATAATATTTATCAATGAAAATAACATGTGTACTCATAATACTTATAAAATAACAAAGCAGGATACTGTTGAACCAAGTATATCTAATATATACAGGTTGTCATGGTGTCATGTAAAATGGGGTTTCTAAGGGTTGTTGATGAAAGATGAATAAGGAAAAAGGAATTCAAGAAGTAATGTGAATGTAAAGTAATGTATTGCTATAGATAATGAATAAATAAGTTGTTTTGATTGGGAATATTTAATTAATATTTAATGAATGAACATTTATACAAAGCAGCAATCAACGCTTCAAACAAAGATATGTTTTAGATATTTTGAATGGCTTCAAATACACTTTCTTAAAGGACCCACAAACATGAACTACGCATTGGTCCTTACTTTCCCTGCAAGATATACTAATGTACCTTCCTTCCAGATACTTTTAATATTTCATTCTCGGCTCCTCTGGAAACTATGATGAATTTGGAATTTTGATAAAATAACATTTTCAGAATTAGTATTGAAACATTTCCTCATACACATTCAAAGAAAAATATGTTTTGACTAGAAGATTCTTTTTCAAGAAAAAATATTTTGCAGCTTTACATTACAGTAATTTTAACTTGTTTCAATGCAAGAATTCCTATAACGTACACAAAAAAAGAAAGTAAGAAAGTAGAACAGTTGGAGAAAGGGCTCAATTTCAAATACATACAAGAAATTATTCAACATTGTATTCAAATGTTAAATACTGGAAGAATCATTCCAGTATGGAAAACAAATATTTGCACCAAGAATAATCACAACTTTTCAAAAGTTATCCTTTGGCTCAATTGTATCATTTCCATTAATTGATAACACAAACATTTGTACTGCTTTAATACTTCTACAATAATTCACATTCAGATTTTTCATCTACTATAATCAGGGTTGGACAGTATTTAATTATCTATATTGCAAATATCTATTGTAAATACATATTGTATTTGAAATACTGTATTTTTGAGTTTGTTGGACATGTATTTAAATACATAAAATAGGTATATTAAAAAAATGTAAAATGCTTTAAATACAGGTAATGAAGATAATGAGCATCTGTTGAATTTGAAATCTATTAATTTTTATAAAATTAATAAATATTTCTTAAATTAAAAATCTAAATCATTAAAAAATGCTGGACAATTATCTGACAATAAAACAAAAAGCTTCCATTTCTTATAAAACTAGTTCATCCACGCCAGTTGAATGACTGTTTTCCTCTGCGTGTTTCATGCATCATCATCTAGCAGTTTATTTACTAATGATTTTTTTAAGAAAATAGTGATCCGAAAAGAAAATTTTGTTTATTTGAGTTAGATATCATTTGATGTCACGTGACGTGACGTGACGTGACGTGACGCGAGGAGAGGAGAGGAGAGGGGAGAGGGGAGAGGGGAGAGGAGAGAGGAGAGGAGAGGAGAGGGGAGAGGGGAGAGGAGAGAGGAGAGGAGAGGAGAGGGGAGAGGAGAGGAGAGGAGAGGGAAGAGGAGAGGAGAGGAGAGAGGAGAGGAGAGAGGAGAGGAGAGGAGAGGAGAGGAGAGGGGAGAGGGGAGAGGGGAGAGGGGAGAGGAGAGGAGAGGAGAGGGGAGAGGAGAGGAGAGGAGAGGAGAGGGGAGAGGAGAGGGGAGAGGAGAGGAGAGGAGAGGAGAGGAGAGAGGAGAGGAGAGGAGAGGAGAGGAGAGGAGAGGAGAGGAGAGGAGAGGAGAGGAGAGAGAGGAGAGGAGAGGAGAGAAAGTGTGTGTGTGTTTATATGTATATTACAGTTAGTTATTGTTCAGAAATTTATATGACTGACAATTACTAATTTATTGTACTGACAATTACAATACTTTGTTGTAATAAAAAACATACATTACAAAATTATTATATTTACTGTATTTTGAGTATTTGAAGTAATTTAAATATGTATGCACTTAGCAAATCAAAACGTAATGTATTTTGAGTATATATTTAAATACTTATTTGCAAAGTATTTTGGCGAAGTACTTAAATACTATAATTCAAGTAATTTGTCCTATGCTGAAGATCATAGGGGTCGTCTGAAATGACATATTGATAAATGGGGGAGGGGGTGTGTGAGGCAGTGTAATGTTCTGTTTTGTAGGGATAGGAAGAGTTAACTAAGCTTATTGTTGCTTGCTGATAATCATTTTTTGATTTTTCAATATTTACAGGAATAATCCCTTTTATTCAGTTTCATATTTAACCAATAATACTATTTATATGTATAAATAGTTATAATAAATGTACAAATTATTTTATAAATTGTTGTAATTAATGGAAATATATTTTCATCAATTGAATATTATTTGAACCTGATAAGATTCATTTATTAGATTAGAAGAAAATATTCAAAACCTATCTATATATTTGAGAATCCAATTAAATTAGAACCAAAGTAGGGATGGGCGATAATTAAATAATAATTGATTAGTATCGAATCGATGATTTTTTTGTTTAGATTAGGGTGTTTTTGCACATCATAGCAGACAGCATTACCGATCTTCAGCGCATGTATAGACACACTTAAATGTTGTTGAACTTCGCATAGACAGAAAATTGATAGTGCTTTAATATTTGAGAGTGCACAAACTTCCTGATAATTGTATAAAATAATCAATTGTTCTACTAATCAAGATTAAGTCGCCCATCCCTATACCAAAGACTCACCTTTATGCACTATTCACGAGGGTCCACCCTCCTTATTGGAAGATTTTTTGCCCATGTGTCTTTTTTTCCTTCAAAAATTCTCCTCGTTCACAATAGTGAGGTGCAGCTATTATTATCCAGCTCATTATATCGCCAAATAATAGTGAAAGTCGGTCATGTTTAGGTTCTATTTGGCCAGCGTAAAATGACATTTGAGTTTGTTTTTCATTGGATATACCTGCAAGATTCTTGATGATTGCACGATAATATTTTGATTCTTTCAGTACAGTTTTTGTAAAAGATGCTAGCAATAGGCATGATCGTTATGACCTCTCAAAATTCCGTAGAAAACTACAGGTTTATGCCAATTGGCTGCACATAATTCTTGGTCTGGCGTCTAGATATTGTGATTTTTGTAGTAAAACTAGGGTCAACTCTGCAATGAATTACCTGTATCCTCTCCTCTCTTCTTTAACTCTTCAGTGTTAAACAAAACTAAATTCATCAAAAGTTGTATGCTAATAAAAAAGATACCACAGATATTCTAGTTTTAAGTTTAATAAGGAATGCATCTGCTTCTAATTTATGAATCAAATATTGAATTTCTTTAAACATCACAAACTTGAATATGCAAACAAAATAAAATAAATACATTATTGTTTTTACCATTTTAAATTTAATTTTTCCTTTTTTTAAATATTGAAGTCAGGGGAAAGCATGTGTTATGTAATTATTTGGGGGCAGGGTGTTAAAGCTCGTATTACAGGTGCTTTACAAGGAGGGGAGGGTATCAAAAATACTCCGAATGTGCGTCATGTATTTTATGATGTCCCATACTGATTTCTGATATTCTTTTAATGTTTCTTATCACAGTAAATTACAGTATTATTTACATAGGGTTAAAGTGCCTTATCATATCACACACAGACAATTTTTTTTCTGTAATACTCATAACAGAATATTTCACATGAGCCCAAGCATTACCACTAGCTTTGGTGAAAATGAAAAATAATGCTATTATGAAAAGAGAACTAGAACTATATAAAAATAACTCATGGAATAAATAATTAATCAACTAATTAACACCTTTATGCTACACTTTTAAGTGGTAGAGTCAAGAATATACTGGAGGAAGAAAGAAACATTATTGTAAAACAAATTATGGAATAATACAAGGAAGGTGTACTATTTTTTTTTAAACTATTGAGACAGATTGACATACATAAAGGTATGTCACATATAACTTTTAGCATATAAGTCTTGAATACAAGATAATTCATCTTGTAAACACACATATTATCTGAAAAATAAAATGTTCTTTAAGACACCATTTCATTTCTATAAGAAGTGATTTTTTAAACCAACGAATGTCTACCAGGGTACTTCAAATTCATTATTTTAAGGGATCCTTTTATAAATTTTCTTCAATCTGGCATTTCCTCAATCATTGAAAGCTCTAATGCTTCATAAAAACTGGTCCTAGATATCTTTTTGATTTTTTCTTTATTATTTCTGATAATGAACATGTTGAGCTACATATAAGAAATACAAGAAATATACAAGATTTTCACACAAGATACAATCAAGCATGGATTTTTTTCCTTTTCAAGATCAAACTAATCAGAACAGTTTCGATATAAATCGTACCAGAAAGTTGTAACATTATAGGTGTAGATGATTTGTTTCACCTTCTATAGAAACATTAATTTCCTAAATTTAATTTTCTCAGATAATAGTTCTTAACTTTTCAAGAGAATAAGGAATCAAATGTTAATAAAATCACTGTCACTATTAACAATCATTTGTCTTCAAATACCAAATAACTCTCATTTCATAGATAAACAAAATTAATACAGATTTTTGGAATATATTTTTAACTATTGCAAAATGAATGCAGATTAAATATTAAATAATAATCTACTGCAGTTAATTTAGTGATTTTGAATAAGATAATTCTTTTTATAAGAAGGTTACCACTTCCTTAGTGAAAGGGTTAATTGGTATTCTTGCATTATCTAAAAAGAAAAACTGGTAACCTTATTTTACTACAATTAACAGCTAGGAAGTTCAGGCATTTATTATACCCAAAATGGACATACAAAAAGGAATTTATTTTTACTAACACATGCAGGCAATAAAGCATTTATTTTGACTCAAATTTGGATGTAAAAAGGCATCTAATAATGAAAAATCACAATTTAAAAGGAATTATTGTAAATATTCACAATTAATATTTTTTTTTATGACAAATTTGCACCAGAAATTATATGAAAGGACAGAATCTCTTTTTAATCTTTTTTTTTTTTTTTTTGATTCCCTTTTGAATCTTCAAATAACATAAGTGAAAATGTGATCATTAAGGCCCGGAAGTTTATGAAACATTTTTTATTACAAACTTTATAATACACTAATTATCAAATGTCCAACAAAGTACAATCAAACAAACAAATTCGGTGATTTAGTATAGCTTATTAGGGCATTTTGTGTTAAAGCATCATATTTCTAGTGTATTTAAGTTATTCATATTTTATTGCTTTATTCTTCTTAATGTGGCATATTTCTCTAGAGATTTCAATTAATATGTATATTTGTCTCCTCAAACTGAAAAGTGTACTTCACAAATGTGAATGTGAATGGCATTCATGAGAAATCATGGGAATGTCTTTTGTTCATTGCAGCAGTATTTGTCTGAATTTCTTTTAGATGATATCATGGTGCTGAAGACAATGTAAGATTATGAATGATGTGATAATTTATCTTTGATAAAGAATTTGTGGCACTGGAATTTATACGCACACAATCATACACATGAAATCATTATATTTTACTTCAAAAATTATCACTAAAATGCTAAGTGGAGACAAAAATACAAAATTAATTGTTAAAATTAAAAGTTTTGTAGTTGTTCAGGAATTTATAAAACTGTTAAGTGTTAGACTATATTTCATTAGTTCTGGCACATATTTTACATTGTTAGAGCATATTTCTCCTTTTGATACAGCACTAACTTCCAAGCCTTAGTGATCATGTCTTCATTCTATGCTTATGTGTAATTGCCAGTATTGAAAAGGGCCACACAGAGCCCAGACCTTGAAAGGTGCATTTAAAGCATGCAAAGTTGGCATTGGATTCGTTGTGAGCAAACAAAGCCTGTCAGCATCAATGAAAGTAATAAAAAATCTGGACTAATCTAGTCCTCCTTACACATTTAGAATTTTAATACTTGCTGTCCCTGAAGCCACCACTTGCATAGAAAGACAAAATGCAACCAGTGATGGATTCAGGAGGAGCCATGAGGCCATGCACCCCCCCCCCTCCCCAAGGCCTAGAGTTTTTGTTAGAATTATGTAATTATTTAAAAAATAATAACATAATAATTGATAATAACACAATAATAAATTGTATATACACTATAAAAGTAATACACAATATAATAATGAACATTTATTATTTAAAAAAAATCAATGATGACTTCTCTAAAATGATTGGTTGGATCCGCTCCTGAATTCAACAGTACCTTCTTGTAGACCAGTTTTGCAGATATCAGTAGCTAAAATAGGCAAAATGAAAATCTAAAAAACTCCAGATCAGCTATGAAATTTTTATTGTTACATGCTTTAAAATCAAAATAGTAAAAAGAAAGACATTGTGCCAAACTTCCAGGCTCTATTTATAACAATTTTAAGATATTTAAAGTGATTGCTTTTATTAAGGATGACTTCGTTTGAAATTTGTTCTTATCAAAAACATGTGTATAAAATTTTCATTGAGTTGATTTTTAATTCTTTCTTATGAGCTACCACGATATTAAAAAAAAAAATAATAAAAGAATCTTGATATCAATGTTGTCAAAGATATTCTTTTGTGAATACAATTTAAAAGTTTAGAGTACAAAGGATATAGGACCAAAGGATTATAAATCTAAATAGATGATACTGTGGTATCAATTGCATACAATATATTTTTCCCTTCCTCACATTACAATTCTACACAATGAACATCACTGGAATGTACAACATAATAAATTAGTAATATACAAATGCTTGTAGAAGTTGTATATGCATGTGCAACCACATTGCAGTATACTTACAAATTCAGTTAATTTAACACAAGTCTATCAACTACAAGAGTTTAATAAGTATTAGAATCATTGTCTCTGGAGATTCCTCAATTGCACTGACATTGAAGACTTCAGATAATTATAAATTTAATCTGTATCAAACTTCTGTCTTTGCACAGAATTATTAAGCCGTTGATTAATAAAGAATATGGACAGAAACAGAAATTATGCTAACGGAATGAGAGTATTAATTTTTCCATTACTCTCTTCATAACAATAAATGAAGGAAGAGCTGCAAATAATTAACTTTGTTTAACTTGCCAACTTTACTTGCTTTATTTCTCCAATTCTGTATTCTAATGCAAAAAGTACAAAAGAAGGAAATCTTCCCCCACATACATGCCAATAACACATAGAAACTTCATTAAGGCATTTCACTTGATAAAAAGCAAAAGCTGAGTATATTCATTGAGCATAAATGATGCTCACATAGCACCCTTTTGTCTTGTGCAACCACAAAGGCAACACTAACTAGTTTAAAATCTGAAAATACTGACAATGAATACCCATATGATACAAAGAACCTGCTTTACATCATACCCATGTATATACCTGATGGTCCAAAACAAGACCCTGTGCCAGCACAGGGTTTAGGTCCCAACTTCTCCTTTTCTTGATAATGAGTAAGCCAAGAAATATGACAATCCAATACCTACAAAGTACAAACTACTCAGGAACATAATATGAAATCCAAATATGCAGAAAAGAAATTCGCAAAATGTTTGGCTTTAAAACAAGGTTCTGCTGGTGTAGTATCTGTAGTGGATAAGCGCAAAATATTCTTCTTCTTCTTCTTATGTTTTTTTATTACAGACTAGTTAGAAATAAAGACACCCGTTTCAGAAAGTTGAGAATGACAATGAAACTTAGCCTTGACAATTTGTATAAAAATGGACATGAAGACAAACAATGGAGAGAACGTATTTAGTTCTGAATTGTTTTGTCACAGTGAAAAACTTTGAGAATTGTCATTAAATATCACCAGACCCTTATATACACTATATTGTTATGATAAGAAGAGAAAGAAGCAATTCTATCTTTCTTGGTCACTTATGTTTCTTGTTATTAACAGAGAAGAAAAATCTTAATATAAATTATTCAAATGACAAAAATATTTAACAATACTGATTTTATGTAATACAGCTTTTCTTTGTTTGCTACATAACACATTCTTTGAGTAAAATACATCAAATCCAACAAAAAATCAAGTTGTGCTGGCTCTTTGTAATTAGGGAAAGTAGCACCCACAGCCATTTCTCAATACCTACAAATGTTCTACACACACCACTTAAATAAAGTTGTGAAGTGTGCAAAATGAGGCATCAAGTGTTTTCTGAATGATAGTTCAGTTTAATACGTTTTAGTGTAGTATATGTACATTTCAAAACATTAACAAACTCTTGTGCATTCAGCAATAAAAAACTATTAATATCTTTAGAATATTCAGAAGCACTCCAGTGCAATGTCTCACCATAAATGTCAAAAGCAACTTACCACAAAAGCATAAGAATGATAAATTCTAAATGCGATGGGAAGACGCTTAAGACTTGAAATGGAAGGAAAATTTCTCTCATCTGAGATATGCAAAGGATTTCAGCAAGTAAGCTGGAGATGTGATAAATATGAAAGGGAAAAGTTTTACAAATTTTAAAAGGCACATGCCCAATCCAATATCATAAATGTGAAAAAGCACTGTCTCTATCAAGAATAACAAGGTGGGAGAAAATAGGCAAAAAATCATATTAGGTCAAAAAATGTGCAAGTATAGTGCAAGTGCAATCACAAAAAACAACAACAAGAAACAAATAAAATAAGTTAAAATGTCCAACTGAAGTAAGGCACTGAGCTACAGACCATTTAAACATTCATGCATGAAAATTATGAATCTGCTTAGTAGCAAATGTTCTGTGCCAATCATTCTGTTGCATAAGAGCATCAGATTATTAGTCTCTAAAAATTGTACTCATGTTCTCGTCTTTTTGGATTCCATCAGCCAGTGCAATTACAGACTGCGCCTGTAAACAGTTAAAAGAACGCTACAGGGCACACGAGGTTTCGGCAATTCAGCTGCTTCTCTCTTTAGATTAAATATTTTTTCACTTGCACAGAAGTAATATCGATTCAGAATAAAGCAGTACTTCTTGTAACAACCGTCCATATTAGCAGAAAAAGGCACCGCGAGATTCTCAGTTAAGAGACTATTACTCAAATCAAACACTTTGAATCATCACAGTTATCCAGCACTGAAAAGCTTTCAGTTGTGCACTGGTTGTTAGATTGCAGATATATCTATAGCAATGTACTATACCAGTCGCACTGCTGACATCACAACATATTGAAATGTCTCCAGTAAAGAACACACCTCAAAGTTTGGAGTCTCTTCCACAGGTGTCACTAAAAGGTCAATGATATTAATGCAATAGTACTAGCAAAGGACCTTTCAACAGGTGCGGGTCGATATCTGGCCTGATTTTTTTCATTAAAATTAATTCACTATTTGTATGTACTGAAAAAAAAATTAGCTGCCGTTACTATTGGAAGTCATAAAAAGAAAAAGATGATCAATACTGCCATTACATCTAGATTCATTTTCAGAATGTCGAAGAACAAAGGTCTGGAATAATAAGCACCGTGCCAAGCGGCCTTTAGTCATTTCAAGGGGGGAAAACCCTGTGTGAACAAAAAGTATGATGTGAAAATAAGGAAGTTTCGTATTTTTTCAGTATCTTGCAGAATAAATTGTTTCAGCTCTGATGATAATCGTTAGGAGCTTGAAAAGTACTAACATTAATAAAGATTTTGACTCCTAGACAAGATCCTTAACATTAACCCTTGGAAGGACATGCAGGGCCTCTGAGGCTGCATTGTTTTCATTTCATGTTTGACTCTGCACAGCTGCATTTCTGACAGCTTACCCTCTATGAAACCTTTCTTCTATCCTTCTTTTTCGTCACTGGCAAAGGAAAATTCTCTGAAGTTATAAAGGTAGAACCTGAAATTTGATTGTAATACTTCAATGCTTATGTATAGCTTTTAACTTCGTATTAACAGGACGTTATTAAAAAAAATCAATGATCAAAATTTGTGGTGATAGTAGATACATTGTGGTACTCCATAATGTAAGTTAGGAATTAATAATGTGTTTAAAACTAAGAGTTTACTTTCACTGAAATGATTAAGAATAACAAACAATTTTTACGCGCAATTGTCCAGAGCGTATTGCGCAGGGCCTCAGAGGGCCTGCTTGGTATGCATGTAGTTACAAGCATGGCATGTTATGGCATGTTGTTTACTGCATGTAGTTTCTCGGGTACACGGATCATAGGGCTCATTTAAACGCAAGGGCCTCAAGAGGCCTCCGCATGTAGTTCCCCAGTCCGTGGATTCTAGGGTTCATGAATTCGAAGGTAACAAACCAACCAATCAAGGGATGTTAAAGAGCGCGACGGCAGCTAATTTTGGCCAGCGCGTGCCCGGCGCCTGTCGAGAGGGGCGCGGTGGGGCTACCAGAAGTAGGCGCCGCGGAAGACGGTGAGGTCGCCGGCGGAGGGGCGCGGGCGGAGGCCGGCCACGGGCGCGTGCACGACGCGCGGCTGGGGCGCCGAGGGCGCCTCGCGCACCTGCAGCAGGCCGTCGGCGGGGCGCGGCGCGGGCGCGGAGGCGGGGGCGGACGCCGTCTCCTGCCCCGCGCCCGCCCCCGGTCACACGTTGGCGTCGCCGAACACGCTGGAGCGCGGCGACGCGGCGCCCACGATGGTGGCGGCCGGCAGCAGCCCCATCAGCAGCTGCTCCGTGTCCGACGCCAGCGGGTCGCCCGCGCCGCCCTGCCGACATACGCCTCCGCTCAAGGTCCGCTCTCGACGGGCATCGTCTTGGCCATGGTCTGGTCGTGTCTAGTCTTGGCTTGGCCGGTTCGGTTTGGTCTGCTCGAGTTGGTCAAATCGTGTTTGGACGGCTTTTCTCTGGTTTTGTTGGACCGGGTCTGATCCGATTTGATCAGGTCCGGTTTTGTAGGGTGATCGATGAATTAGCTAAAACTCTTAATACCAATACTTTTACTTTATAATGAGAAAGCTTAAAGAATTTATCAATAATTTCTGATAAGTAAAAGTATACTTTGGAAGTTCCTACTTAGCGTCAACTAATTTCGTCATTAGACCTGTGAGTGTACTGCCTGTTGTAGCACCAATGTGGAGGAATTCATCCACAGCTGGAATGTGAGATCAGGCGTCGGCCTACTCGTTAGCTTGCGGATGTTTCCCCCTCCTGGTACCTCCTCCCGCGGCACCGCCTCAGCTCTAAACATCTTATTGGTCTTCCTACATGCGAGATAGAATAGCGAATGGAGTGTGCACGTGGCGTACTGATTGATTGATTGATTGTAAGTGATGAGTGCACTAGATGTCTCACGACTATAGGTTGGTGCTCTAATAAATGTTTTTCAATTGCTCAGGCTTTTTAATGCTTGTGCGAGTTATAGCTAACCGCTTCTCCCCTTGATCACATCTTTACTGTCCGCATTTTTTAAGCCCGAAATAAGGCAGAAAATACGAGCTGGGTGGCCACCCCCGATGCTTTGTGTGCATGTGTAGGAGGAGCGGATGCTTCGTTCGAGCAAGCAGGCCATTGCTTTGCCAGGTTCTAAAACAGGTGAGCGCTACCGAAGCCCGCTTCGCTCAGGAAAAGTGTTCTTCCGCCAGCCTGCGTGAGAAGCCAAATTGCTTTAGTAGTGTCTGTGGAGTTACTGCAGTTGGGAGTTTTTTCGAGCCAGTTACATTGTTCCGATATCGTGGTTAAATATAACTACTATACGAATTGAAGCAAGTATGTAGAAAAGGTGGTTAGAATATTAATATGAATGGTCATAAATTCAAAGTGAGCCAAGCATTTCCAAGGAAAATGGCAGCCCACAAATTCCGAATATCAGAGAGATCGCGCTTTTCTCTTTGAACCCCGACCCAGAATCGCAGAATAATCTATGTAAAATTTATTTTAAGTATATTGTTGTAACAGTGTTTTTATTGCATTCTAGCTACATAAACACATTTGGTTTCATGCTAACAGTCTCCAATCGGGGAGTGACAAAAATAGTAGGAAGTATACGAACGACCCAACCCAAGGTACCCAACCTTTGAGAACGAAGGCCAAGCTTCGCTCCATGTTAGTCGTCGACGCGCCCTAATGTGATTTGGCGCAAGTGAGAAATCGCTAACGTGACCGAACGGTGGGGAAAGGCTCGATTCCACGACGAAACATCTAATGTAACATGGTGAGTGTACTCGTGTTAAATGTACATTTGTCGCGCCGCACCTACTTCATATGTCGAACACAGGAACAACAGGGATGGAAAACATGTTACGTCAATCCTCCGTTCGGGAGGAATCGGCAACACTTACTAATAGGCACTTGGGGACTACTTGGTACTGGAGTGTGCGTTAATGTTCGAGTGTGCAAGTAAGGGGTACGAACAGGAGAAAGACGAGGAAGCAAAAACAATCCTTGGCCCGTTTGTTAGAGTACTGTTCCGGCATTCGCCTGGTGTTGTTAGGAGAAATCAAGGAAATCGGCCGATCAGAGCAGCCTGCCGCTAGATTTCTTCTCCACACAGCAGCTGAATTCGACCTACGTAGCTATACTTGGATTTTTTTTAAAGTGGCCTGTCAAGGTCACACAAGAACAAGGGAGAGGGAAGGTAAAAAAAAAAGAAAGAAGAAAAAAGAGAAAAAAAAGATAAAACAGTAAAAGAGCAAAAAAGAAAAAAACAGGAAAAGAGCAAAAAAGAGAAAACAGTAAAAGAGAAAAAAGAGAAAACAATAAAAGAGAAGAGAAGAGAAAACGGTAAAAGAGAAGAGGAAACAATAAAAGACGAGGTGTGAGGGGGGGGAGGCCCACCTGCGCGCTGACGGAGCGGGCGAGGCGCGCCACCATGCGCCGGCGCCGCTCCGCGTTGCGCGCCGCCTTGAGGCGCGAGAACTCGTCGTCGTCCGACGCGCCCGAGGTGGTGCTGCTGGCGCCCAGCGACATCGCGTCGCCCTCGCCCGGCCCGTCCCCGCGCCCGTCGCCCGCGCCGCCCGCGGCCTCGCCGCCCGGCCCCGGCGCGCTGCGCACCGACAGCATCTGCAACACACAGCCGTGGAACACATAGATTGCATCACCAAACGGCGTTCGATGTCGATCAAAACATCCATATGGAAAGTATCGATGTTTTAAATACGATGAAACATTTCGAACATGTTCTGGTTCTGGTTCTAAAGAAACACAACACGTCTATATTAGTTCGCAGTGTATTCTGCCTTAAATTTGACTGTCGTCTTAATTTTCTAATCAATGTAGCCAAGGTTTAAATTGCAGTTTAACGATATTACCACGTTCATAAATAATGAAAAATGGTACCAACACTGGAGAAAGGAGCGACTAGCAAACGGTTTCGTGCCGTTTCTTGGAACTGTAGGTAAAATATTGACAATTTTTAAAAATTACATAAACAATATTTTTTTTAAATTTTCAAATTTCTTCTATGATCTACGTCGAATTGGAAACACTTACGGGTTCAAATGCAATTTTAATATTATGTAACCCATAAAATACTGCGACGAAGTAAGTCGTCCTGTACGTCCCACGTGTTAAAGCCAGCCAGCGTGCTCTAAACACACACACACAAATTAAAAAATGAAGAAAATCAGTTTTTCCCTCTCAAAGAACAAATATTTCAACAGCGCAATATCATTAAGGTTACTGGTGTAGTTGTCATTCAACAAAAATCATAAACTACAGAAACATTTCTTTCCGAAAGACTCGCAAGAACTAGAGAGAAATGCTTAAGCCATTTATGGAAGAGGCTGTAACCAGAGTTGGCTGTTTCCAATGCCAACTTGGACGGATAATGCGCTGCACGACTCGCTCAGTAAGTCGAAAGAATGAGAAAAGGAACACAAACCGTAAATATTGTTGCACCACTGACATTTACATAATATCGTTAAATTTAACGAACAATTTAAAGAGAACTTCGAAGGCAAGAACGTAGAGGACATTGTAAACTCAAAGAATTTTATTTTAGATAGATAATGGAATTGAAAAAGTACTAAAATGTACGAAAGAGACAGTACAGTATTATTACGTGTGAATAGATTACTTCCAAAATTTTCATAAGCTATTCTCTCTTCATAAAACAACGCGTCAACTCGACCCCGCGACCTAATAGATGATTTTTGTTTTTCGCATCTTTTATTTCACATCAAAAATTGAAAAAGTAAGAAGACTGCGATGATGGCCACAGTAAAGGAAAAACTAGGATTAGCGTCCACAAATAATGTCAGACACTGTAATTTTGATACGTGAATTCTGACTACAAAACGTGCTAGAGGAAGTAATTCACTACGTTCAGGAAGACGATTTATCCGATTTTCATTTCCAGACAAAAAGGTTTTCTCTCGAAAAATGACCGTTTTCTCGGCGCACGCTGCTATACTTTCTCTTTTCAACTTACGTAGTAAGGCGAGCAATAAAAAAGCAGCTTAGATAAGGGATATAAGGAAACACGTTTGGAGAGAGAGAGAGAGAGAAGGCGAGGGAGAGAGAGAAGGTGAGGGAGAGAGAGAGTTGAGGTAGAGAGAGAGAGGACGAGGGAGAGAGAGAGGTGAGGGAGAGAGAGAGGTGAGGGAGAGAGAGAGAGGTGAGGGAGAGAGAGTTGAGGTAGAGAGAGAGAGGACGAGGGAGAGAGAGAGGTGAGGGAGAGAGAGAGGTGAGGGAGAGAGAGAGAAGGTGAGGGAGAGAGAGAGAGAAGACGAGGGAGAGAGAGAGGTGAGGGAGAGAGAGGTGAGGGAGAGAGAGAGAGAGGTGAGGGAGAGAGAGAGAGAGGTGAGGGAGAGAGAGAGGTGAGGGAGAGAGAGGTGAGGGAGAGAGAGAGGTGAGGGAGAGAGAGAGGTGAGGGAGAGAGAGAGGTGAGGGAGAGAGAGAGAGGTGAGGGAGAGAGAGAGAGGTGAGGGAGAGAGAGAGGTGAGGGAGAGAGAGAGAGGTGAGGGAGAGAGAGAAGGTGAGGGAGAGAGAGAGAGAAGGTGAGGGAGAGAGAGAGAAGACGAGGGAGAGAGAGAAGGTGAGGGAGAGAGAGGTGAGGGAGAGAGAGGTGAGGGAGAGAGAGGTGAGGGAGAGAGAGGTGAGGGAGAGAGAGGTGAGGGAGAGAGAGGTGAGGGAGAGAGAGAGGTGAGGGAGAGAGAGAGGTGAGGGAGAGAGAGAGGTGAGGGAGAGAGAGAAGTTGAGGGGGAGAGAGAAGGTGAGGGAGAGAGAGAAGGTGAGGAAGAGAGAGAGGTGAGGGAGAGAGAGAAGGTGAGGGAGAGAGAGTTGAGGTAGAGAGAGAAGGCGAGGGAGAGAAAGAAAGTGAGGGAGAGAGAGAAGGTGAGGGAGAGAGAGAAGGTGAGGGAGAGAGAGAGGTGAGGGAGAGAGAGAGGTGAGGGGGAGAGAGAGGTGAGGGGGAGAGAGAGGTGAGGGGGAGAGAGAGGTGAGGGGGAGAGAGAGGTGAGGGGGAGAGAGAGGTGAGGGAGAGAGAGAGAGGTGAGGGAGAGAGAGAGAGGTGAGGGAGAGAGAGAGGTGAGGGAGAGAGAGAGGTGAGGGAGAGAGAGAAGGTGAGGGAGAGAGAGAGGTGAGGGAGAGAGAGAGGTGAGGGGGAGAGAGGGGTGAGGGGGAGAGAGAGGTGAGGGAGAGAGAGGTGAGGGAGAGAGAGAGGTGAGGGAGAGAGAGAGGTGAGGGAGAGAGAGAGAGGTGAGGGAGAGAGAGAGGTGAGGGAGAGAGAGAAGGTGAGGGAGAGAGAGAGGTGAGGGAGAGAGAGAGGTGAGGGGGAGAGAGGGGTGAGGGGGAGAGAGAGGTGAGGGAGAGAGAGGTGAGGGAGAGAGAGAGGTGAGGGAGAGAGAGAGAGGTGAGGGAGAGAGAGAGAGGTGAGGGAGAGAGAGAGGTGAGGGAGAGAGAGAGAGGTGAGGGAGAGAGAGAGAGGTGAGGGAGAGAGAGAGAGGTGAGGGAGAGAGAGAGAGGTGAGGGAGAGAGAGAGAGGTGAGGGAGAGAGAGAGAGGTGAGGGAGAGAGAGAGGTGAGGGAGAGAGAGAGGTGAGGGAGAGAGAGAGGTGAGGGAGAGAGAGAGGTGAGGGAGAGAGAGAGGTGAGGGAGAGAGAGAGGTGAGGGAGAGAGAGAGGTGAGGGAGAGAGAGAGGTGAGGGAGAGAGAGAGAGGTGAGGGAGAGAGAGAGAGGTGAGGGAGAGAGAGAGAGGTGAGGGAGAGAGAGAGAGGTGAGGGAGAGAGAGAGGTGAGGAGAGAGAGAGAGAGGTGAGGGAGAGAGAGAGAGGTAAGGGAGAGAGAGAGAGGTGAGGGAGAGAGAGAGAGGTGAGGGAGAGAGAGAGAGGTGAGGGAGAGAGAGAGAGGTGAGGGAGAGAGAGAGGTGAGGGAGAGAGAGAGGTGAGGGAGAGAGAGAGAGGTGAGGGAGCGAGAGAGGTGAGGGAGCGAGAGAGGTGAGGGAGCGAGAGAAGGCGAGGAAGCGAGAGAAGGCGAGGGAGCGAGAGAAGGCGAGGGAGCGAGAGAAGGCGAGGAAGCGAGAGAAGGCGAGGGAGAGAGAGAAGGCGAGGGAGAGAGAGAAGGCGAGGGAGAGAGAGAAGGCGAGGGAGAGAGAGAAGGCGAGGGAGAGAGAGAAGGCGAGGGAGAGAGAGAAGGCGAGGGAGAGAGAGAAGGCGAGGGAGAGAGAGAAGGCGAGGGAGAGAGAGAAGGCGAGGGAGAGAGAGAAGGCGAGGGAGAGAGAGAGAGGTGAGGGGGAGAGAGAAGGTGAGGGAGAGAGAGAGGTGAGGGAGAGAGAGAAGGTGAAGGAGAGAGAGAAGGTGAGGGAGAGAGAGAAGGTGAGGGAGAGAGAGAAGGTGAGGGAGAGAGAGAAGGTGAGGGAGAGAGAGAAGGTGAGGGAGAGAGAGAAGGTGAGGGAGAGAGAGAAGGTGAGGGAGAGAGAGAGAAGGTGAGGGAGAGAGAGAAGGTGAGGGAGAGAGAGAGAAGGTGAGGGAGAGAGAGAGAAGGTGAGGGAGAGAGAGAGAAGGTGAGGGAGAGAGAGAGAAGGTGAGGGAGAGAGAGAGAAGGTGAGGGAGAGAGAGAGAAGGTGAGGGAGAGAGAGAGAAGGTGAGGGAGAGAGAGAGAGAAGGTGAGGGAGAGAGAGAGAAGGTGAGGGAGAGAGAGAGAAGGTGAGGGAGAGAGAGAAGGTGAGGGAGAGAGAGAAGGTGAGGGAGAGAGAGAAGGTGAGGGAGAGAGAGAAGGTGAGGGAGAGAGAGAAGGTGAGGGAGAGAGAGAAGGTGAGGGAGAGAGTGGCTTCATGTAAAGTAATCTACGAAATAAAAATGTTTCAAATTCCAGAAACTGCGATATCAGCTAGATAAATCCGGGAATAATGAGTGGAGAAAATGTTGGGATCGGTTAGGTCTTAGAACACATTTTAATGCACATTTTGCCATCAATGTATCTTTCGGCGTCAAGGAACCACAAACTGACTTTTTGGAAGTCTCCAAGGAATTTGGCCATTGAGGCCTCACAAAAGTTTCTCTCGCAAGCATCACCGCAGGAACCTTCCCGTGCGATGGAGCACGATCAGTCCAGAGCCCTACCTCCGCGAAGGTGGTGGCGTTGGAGGGCGCGGGCGAGGGCGTGGGCGGCGGGAGGCCGGCCGACGCGGGCGCCGACGACGACAGCGGGCTGTGGCGCGGCGGGTACGCGGGCGCGTGGCGCGCCGAGTGCGCCCCCGGGTGGTGCTGGTGGTGCGCGGGCGGGTGGTCCTGGTGGTGCGGCGGCACGGGCACGCTCACGGGCGCCGACGGCGGCGGCGGGCCCGCCGGGAAGATGCTGCGCACGCTGGGGCGCAGCTCGGGCTGGCGCATCGACGTCACCGTCGACTGCTCGTCCACCTCCTCGATCACCTGCAACAAGCACACACATGGCGCCATGCAAATAAACGGCGCGCACTGAGAGCGCTGCGGCCCCTTTCGGGAAGGAGAGAGGGACGTTTCCATCGAATCGGGAGGTCCAATACTAAAAATGTCAGAATCGAAGCTACCGTTTGGATGACTGTGCCCCTCTCCGTCACGTTTCTGAACTTGAAGCGCCACTATGTTTCAATGGGGGTATAGTATAGATGAGGGGTACAACTAGCAAGGCCTCGAGGAACAGAAGTAGAACCTTTCATATGGTTGCAGGCCATATTTACATTATTCGGGCGAACTGCACATGTCTTTCCAGTATTGTCGATCCCGGCGCTTTGCCCGGCTGTTCTGCTACGGGGGAAGGGGGATGGAATCATGCCTGATATCAGGACGTACCATGCGTCACGCAATGAAAGACATAGGGATGATTTTCAATTTCTAAATTTACTGGAAATAAAATTCTTAAATCTAAACAATCTACTATTTTTATATGAGGGGGTGTTGACCCTGGCAGAGCGCGTGCACTACCTGGATGCAAGGGACTTTCACTTTTGACTAATAACTTTTCGCGGGCCACAATAAATAGCACCGCGGGACGCCGGTAGGACAACCCTGATAAGAGATTACACAGGTACGGCACGCACGCACGCGCATTGACACACACACACACACACACGCACGAACGCGCGCGCACACACACACTCACACACAGAAAGGCGTCAGACCCAAAGTCTTGGCAGTTGTTTTTCTATGTATGTATCGGTGAATCCGAATGAGAAGCCAGAATTGCGCAAACACCTTCTATCATTTTCTTTAATCGCGAAACACCACCGTGAAATTGTAGATGGTAAATTTCACTGTCTTGAAATTCGGGTTCACTGCTTCTACATAGAGAAACAAGTGCCAAGTCTTTGGGCCCGACACCTTTTGAAAGGCAAGAATGGCTGCGAGAGCGCACCTGGTCGGTGATGCGCATGCTGCCGCCGGCGCCCGCGCCCGCGCCCAGGCCCAGGCTGGCGCCCGCGCCCGCCCACTGCTTGCCCGCCGGCAGGCTGGCGCTGCTGCCGCTGCTGGCCAGGCGCGGCCCCGGCCCCTGCGCCCCGCCCCCGCCCGCGCCGCCGCCCGCGCCTGCGCAGCGCGCGCGCCGCAGCAAAGGGCTCAGGTCGTCTGCGCACCACACACACGCCCCCCCCCCACGCACTCGCTACAACACTGCCTGGCGCACCGAGAGGGAGCTTCTGCACCGCATGGCGCGCAGCCATCGACTCGCGTCTCCATCTTCTGCGCATGCGCACACGCGCATGCGCACAAGATAGTGCTTTCGATTGCTACAACGTTCGATGGTGCAAAACCTCCCTAATTGAGAGTTTTTGCACGCCATAGCGAACATCAATCGACTGCAATCTTGATTTTCTGCGCATGCGCAGGTGTACAAAAGTGATGCGAAACTCCACCAGCGCATGCGCAAAAGATCGAGAGTGATTTCGACTGCTTGGACGTTTGAAGGTGCAAAAACTCCCAAGTAACAGGGAGATTCTGCACGGCATAGCGTACAGCAATTCACAACTGCGCATGCGCACATGCATCGAAGTGATGCGGAACTGCGCACGCGCACGAAATCGATGGCGCTGTCGATTGCTGTAACGCGTCGCCGTGCAAAAGCTTCCAAGTTAATTAGTCCATCAACATTTCATTATTCATCACTACAGAATGCATACGTCATACTCGAAGTGGATGGTTGTAGAAGGTATGATATATTGACTGTACCAAAAGTTAAATCACAAACGAAGGTGTACCGTCTTTGGCACCCGGAAGTATATGAAATCAGCAGATGCGTACAGCACCACATGCATACAGTGCAAACATTGCCCACGTCAGTCACGGGCACGCTGGTTCCCTCCCAGGCATTTGGTTTCATGTGATGATAATGGCGCGTTTCATCAGTTAAAAACACACTTCCTACCACAAGGCGATGAAGATACATAATCGCTAGCGATAGAGCACTATCAGCAGTGAATGTGTACTTTCAATGAAACTTCCACTTCCACTATGACATATGCATTCTTTTGTCTTGAATAAATAAATGTCCAAAATACCAATAATTAGATCAATTATCTCAAATTAAGTGTATTCTTATTTAAATTTTAGAAAATTGCCCATCAAAATACGACAAGTTTAGTCGACCCTCTAATTTATTGAAATTATTATTTGATAAAAGTGATTAATTTTTAATACGTAAAGGTAATAATGACATAATTTATAATATCGACCACGTAGAAGCTTTTCTACTAAACAAGTAAATATGTAATGGTTCTTCATGCACACAAATTAATTAACTTTCTGTATACACAAAGTAAAAAGATTCTCTTTAAAACTATTTATTTTCTTATAATATGCACTTTTAATAAGTTATACAAATGATTGTTTAAATTAAAAAATCGCGTTCAAAAAAGAATTTCGGGACAAAGACACCAATCTGCACGCAGATGGGCCAACTCGAATTCCATCGACAAATATCCCTTCAAGCGTGCTCTGTGCTGCGATCACTTAACGTTATACTATTGCAGTGAAGAGTGTTGAGCCGGAGTCCTATTTATCCTACAAAGAATAGTTCTTTTACGTTCGACATATAGACAAGACAGCACAAAACGCTACTCGCGGGGATGTGACGTTCTCATTGTCTGGGCGCCCGCGCGAGAAAGACGGGGACTACACAATGCCATGCAACACCAATATTACTGCTACGCACAAATTTCTACTTAAAGCAGCAGCAGTGGCCTTCATTTTCAGGAAACGATCTACAAAGTTTTGTGAGAGGGAAGAGGCAATTTCTGTTAAACCCCTCCTTGATTTCTACGCGGTAATCATTTTGAATAAATTGAGTAAAATGACCACAAAACAAAAGGCTTTCGCGGCCATGGCCTCCGTGTTCTTCCCTTGGATTCACCCCTGATAGTGAAAATTTTTGTAGTTTTCATACAATTATCGGGACACAGTACGAAATTCGTTACGTGTAACTCGGTGGATGATCAGCGTATCTCTTTCGGAGTAGATCTGCCAAAGAAGAGACACCTCGCCGCTATACTTCGTTAAAAACCATTAAGTCCGTTGGTCCTTGGCCAGCTGTGACGCTGTCATTCAATCGGGAGCATGAATGTCACCCGGATGCCGTCACTGAATCGGGAGCATGAACATCACTATAGTGACGTTAAAGCTCCCGACTGGATGACAGCGTCACAGCTGATCAACGGACTTAAGGTTTTAATCGAAGTATAGAAGGCAAAAGCCTCTCCTTTTGCAGATTTTAAGCCAGTTGGAAATTTTCAATTGTCATTTTTCAATTTTGTGCTTGATGTGGCCACTACTGGTGTATCTACCGTACTACTACTATTAATAATAATAATAATAATAATAATAATAATAATAATAATTTGCGTCCAGGATTTTAAGCATTCAATGCAGAAGGCCTCATGCCCTTGGGAATGATAACGAAAATATTATCTTCATTGAATATCCGTATACACTTATTTGAGTGTAGGAAAAGATAACTCTTTAAAACAGTTTTTGTTCAGATTATTGTTTTAGATTCGACAAATTTTATTTCAGGACATGCCTTAATTATTCGCAAGTAAAAAAGTATAAAATTCACCAACACTAACAAAAAAATCTTCACATGCTTAAACACCAACAATATCTCAGATGAGAAGCTGTACTTGATAGCACAAGCCTTTCTTGATAATCTGCTGTCCCTTTGATTGTACTGAATATTTTGATGAACGCATTGCAAAGAAAATTTGTCAGGTAATTTCGAAAAGTTCTTTTTGGGAGAATTCGAAATCAGCAGTTACAAAGTTTCATAATCGCTTCTACCACAGAGCATCCCGAAAACTACGAATAAAGAAACGTAAGAAAATAGAGACGCATGAAACGTTCAATAAACATCTCTTCAACAATTCGCATGAGAGACACAAAGAGAATCAAGTTGTATTAAGGGACAATACCAAATGCCCAGAAGTTATTTAACGATTTGTGTAACATGAAACCTCAATGGAGAAATTGCCTTGCCGAGCTAGAACGAGGTCGACGGAATTTTTATCTTGTTTGTCCTGAAGGACGACGTCTGCGACCCTGAAGTCTTTCAGTAGCTTTTCACCAGCTCATTAGCAGCACTTTGTTTCTCGGAAATTTCTTATTTTTACGTTATGCACTTGTCATTTTCCCTAAGCCATCGAAACCAAACCATCGAGAGGCTGTCGTGAGATTTTTTTTTTCATCACGGTTCCCAATTTTTTTTTCAATTTTTGTTTGTTACGTGGATAATGCTAAATGGAATGGATAACATAACATAAATGCCAATTGGTGTATTATTTTGCTTTATCGAAAATTTAAAAAAAACATCTCTTTCATGTCAATATTTACATCACGCACTTTCTTTGTATTTGGAGAGTAGAAATGCTTCAAATGATTTTCAACTTCTCGAAAACGTAGATGTTTTCTCAGAAAAAGCTCCAAACTTAGCATTTACAGAAAAGTTTAACAGGAATTTTATACAAAAAATACTCGAAATTTTTCAACGAAAATTTTCATATACGGCAAGGTTTTACTCTTCTGTAATATTATATGCTCTGTTATATTTCAGTTCTACCGAAAAATTGACAAAATGTAAAAAATTGTAGTATGGGCGTCTATTGATAGCAGCTGGGAAGAGAGTGGGACAAAACCGAAAATCTAACCCACACCACACAAAATTAGAAAACTAACTAGTACGAGAAAGTCTGCGTCATTCTGTAGCACCACTAGTTTCATCTCTGTGTGCGCATTTGCTTTCCTGAGCTTCTCGCATGGCGAGGCCTTCATTCGCTCGGGGTTGGCTAGGTTTCGTATGAAGTAGGCATCAACCCAGTTCGATACGAGATTGGATGTATCGATTGCATGCGTTAATCGATACGAGAGCGCAGCTGCGCACCTCCAGGTGCCCCGCGTCTTGCGCGAAGCGACACGAGATACATTACCACAACGCTACACACATACACATGCCTGAAAGAAGGAGCAGAATTCATAAGTACAAAGTATTCTACAAACATGACGGCGGGCGAACCATCAGGAGACACATTCAAATTCCCAAACAAATTTTATTTTACAAAACTAACTGCACATTCGCACTCGAAATCTGCCATCAAAAATAAAGGTCATTACATATTTTTACAAAGAATCATCTTTTAAATGCGTCACCTGTTAATTCACTAGCCAAAACAAAATATTTATTGCAACGAACATTCATTGTATGACGAGACATCACAAGTGGAATCTAGGTTAACAAAGTTCTTTTTTTTTGTTTACAGTGAGATACAAGTAAATGTGATAAACAATTTTCTAAACGAATCAACTCTACGATCAATTTCGCTTATCTGTTTGCACGCACGAGCTACAATAATTATTGTGACGCACCTAAAATTATGCGCTGTGCCTATATTCGCATGTGACTGATTGGTCAATTGCAAATTATTATGTCAACAACATCAAAGCATTATCGTGAGGTCTATGCGAATTGGAAGTGAACCTTTCTTCTTGAGGCGTATTAATGTGCATATCACAATGCTTTACGCTTCCAGCAGGTGCGTCGTAAGAGAGACAAGACGGGCTCGGCGGCCAAAGGCCCCGAGGAGACCGGGTCTTCAGACGGGAGCAAAGCGAATGAGCAAAGCGCACACTTTGTAGAGTTCCGTTCCGTAACTTCCTGAGTCCGGGCGCGTCAACTGCAAAGGTCACTTGTTCCGTAAGTGTAGTGTATGTTAAATCCAGAGAGGCGACGGTGTTCCTTCTCCATTGGAACAGAGATCTTAACTACGACGCATCACCCCCAGCCGGGACGAGGTCTAAGCTCTCCCTGGTGTTGTATGTTCTAGTAATGCGCTAGTGTATTGAAAGTAAGTGCGTGTGTGGGAGGAGAGAGGGACGAAGAAGGGCCAATCGTGCGTGGATGAGTTTTTAGGTTTCCGTTTCCGCATTCGCCGGAGATTGATCGGAGAAACCACCGAAATATTCCGATCAGAGCATCCAGTGCTACAATTCTCCTCCAGACAGAGGCTGAATTCAGAAGAATCAGATAGAGTAGCTGTTTAACAGATTTTGCATTCAATGCAGTCTCGTTGCTGTGAGGTTTGTAGTTCATCAGAGGTATAATCACCAACTATAGGGGAAATATTTTATAAGTTTGCTTCACTCTTAGCATACAGCTAGAAATATCAACGGTACAAATGTCGTTCGACATATTACATTTGCGTGATATGTGAAAAATCTAAATAATGAGTTGGAGTTTATGTAATGTTCTTCTTTGCATTTAGCACTGATTTTGACCACACAACGTGTTAGAAGTCATTTACTACATACAAGAACAAAAATTATCCACGTTTTCGGTATCAGGGATTGACAATATGAATTTTTCTGGCGATGCAACATCACATATCCTTCCATATTCTACGTAGTATGTCGTATGTGGGAAAGAAATAATAATGTTTTTGAAACATTACTTTTTCATTTGAAACATACGAGTGGCTAGTTAATGCAATCATTTTAAATGTCCCCGTCTTCATATGCTCTCCATTTCCATTGGCGACTCGCTTTTCCTGCATCGCTAGGGGCGACAACGGACGCGTCTCCGGGAGTGAAGGACTGGGCTTCTCCCTCTATGCCTCGATTTATTTAGTGTCCTTTGGCGACCATCAACTGTTACGATATCCAATCGGGAGCTTCAACGTGACGATAGTGACGTTCGTGACGTTCAGGCTCCCGACTGGATGACACCGTCACAGTTGATTTACGTCAGCACCGTCTCCGTTTCAATCGAAGTATACATTTCGGCTAAAACATTAAGTGTGTTCACACTTGGTCAGCTGTGAGGCTATCAACCAATCAGGAGTCTGAACGTCACTGTAGTGACGCCGCTCTGGCGCAAACAGCCGCGCAATGGGAGGGCTATTTCTGTGCGCGGCGACTGCTGCTAGCGGAACGCGGAAGCGGAAGTGGGAGCAGCAGCAGCTGCAAACAGCAAGGGGGCGGGAGAGAGACGGGTAAGTGTGTAGCAAGGGGGCGGGACGGAGGGGTAAGTGGGCGGCAAGGGAGCGCGAAAGGCAGTGCGGCGCGAGGATGAAGGGGTAGGAGAGCAAGTGGGGTCGGAGGAGGCGCGTGGGCTTGTTGCGGCCGCGAGGGGGGAGGGGGAGGGGGGAGGGGGGAGTGGAGGGGGAGCGGAGCAGTGGGGAGGTAAAAGCGAGTGCTTGCAACGGGAGGCGGCAGCGCACTGAACCCATTTGCAGCGGACGCCGACTGAGCCACCACCGCGCATGACTTTTGACATCCTCAAGGGAGGCGAATTCCTCCTTCACCCATTTGCCACCTACGATCGACAAAAGATGGCAAAAATCGCGATTAAAAAATCCAAGAGTACAATATTGATATTTTCTCTAAAATTCACGAAAAAATATCAACGAAAGTAAGACTTGCGCCTTTCTTTTAAGCGTTCCTTGTTTTATCATGAAAAAATGTAAATTAAAAATTTGGAGCGTTTTTTGGACAAATGTACTTTTTGTATCCATTGATACTTTTGATCCCATTTTTGGGCGTATGCTGAAAGATCCTGGTTCGATTAATCCTTCCACCCGCTCAAACACCAACTGACGCGCGGGCGACCCGCCCTTCCCTCGAAAGTGAAAATGTCAATAAATGAAGCGTGATGAACGGCACCGGAGCTGGTTTCCCCGTTGCCCCAGGCGCGTGCGTGTGGCCTGAGGCTGCCCAGCACGAAAGCGCTTCCGAGAAGGGGGTGAGGGTACGAAGCGAGGGCCAACCCGCAGCTCCACGCTCTGGGCGCCGTGTCAATAACTTATTACCATTGCGTGGGAAAACCATCGTCTTTACCTAGTAATCGAGAAACGTGCGTGCGAGCGTCACTCACGTTTGGGGCCCCTTCCGGTCCAACAATCGATTGATTGGCTAGTGATTCCCGGCTCGTCTACTGCTGTCACAGTCCCGAAGTATATTGCATTTTTATCGCAGGAGGCGGCAGTGACCCTTCCCCTGCTAGATGGCGAGATCCGGGCGATGACCTACCCGTCGGCTTGCGATTTTTTCCCCAACCTGTTATCTCAGACCAGAGGGGCGCCGACCCAGATGGGACAAACTTTTAAGTTCCCCACCTGTGAGTAGAAAGGGGATGAGGATATGACAAGCACGAGGCGCGCGGTCCGTGGCCCGTTTGCAACACTGCCGTGACATTCGCCCTGGTGTTGATCGGAGAAACCACGGAAAACTACCGATCAGAGCAGCCGGCCGCTAGAATTCTCCTCCAGACAGCGGCTCAATTCGACCGAGCTACCTACTAGTTGGTTGTCGAAAGTGCTGCCACCGTCGGGGCTAGAGCTCCCGGCCAGAGACTCTGCAGTCACATCAATGGATGCCCTGAGCCACATAGGCTGGTGCCAACAATCTGGGCAAACGATGCGAAGCGAGAAAAAAAAATCAACGCACCTTGGTCTCCTAGGAATAAACTTATGACCTTTTGCAATTCCATCAAAAGATTCTTAGGAATTTCTCAAAAAAGGGTGGGGGCTATCATGTGTTGGATACTTTTGAATGTGAGAATAACAGTACCCAGTACTACAAACTCATTTACGTGACCAATGTTGGAAACAAGAATTTATGGGAAAAACGTTCACGATATTACTCCGAAATAGCCCATTCCCGAAAAGAGAATAAAATGCACGAATAAAAGACATCTCTCAGTCCCGCGCCCTTCCCCGCCTGTCTACCTTCGAACCTTTCCCTCGAACTCGCCAGGAGAGCGCCCATGGGGCTTCGCAATCCAGCCGTAATGACAGCTGAATGTGACGTCAGTGGGGCAGCCTCTGCACCCAGGCGATGGACCACACGGGTCGCTCGAAATTGTTTCACAATCTGCCTGATAATAATCACTTGAAAGATTACTCTTCATAACAACTCTCTTGGGAGTTGGGTGGGAGTGTTCAAGTCAAGTTCTCCCACACCGTATTCTGGGATGGGTAGTGGCCATAGTCCGAAAAAACATCAGAACAAGTGTGGCGACTATATACTTTTTTGCAACTTTTAATTATTTTTAATTCTTAATCGATAATTTTTTCACTTACTACACCCGAGGATGAAAAAGACAAATAACTGTATATTTAAAGTTTCTTTTTATAGAGAAGAAGGGACCAGTTTGACACAACGCGAAACAAAAGAACATCATGTCGAACGATGGCATTGTAACAGGTAGTGTTGAAGCCATTTGCAAATGAGCCAACAACGATGTTAATGTCTTCAAGGATCTCTCAATTTCAATTAGTAAAACGTGGGAATCCTTTATTAGCGATTGGGAATGCGAAAGGCGAAGAAGTTTGCAGAACAACTGAAGCAGCTTCATTGAAGGGAAACCTTAGCGAACTTCTGCGGAATGTTCCTCTTTGCAGGCGCGTCCTTCACAGCGGTGACGTAGCAGTATTTGTGCGCGCAACGCTGCGCCAAGAGGGAAACCACGGGAAAGAGGCGTGGAGCGGTCAAAGACACTGCGATGTAGATAGCTAGATGAGAGAGAGGAGAGAGAGAGGAGAGAGAGAGAGGAGAGAGAGAGAGGAGAGAGAGAGGGAGAGAGAGAGGAGAGAGAGAGGAGAGAGAGAGGAGAGAGAGAGGAGAGAGAGGAGGAGAGAGAGAGGAGAGAGAGAGGAGAGAGAGAGGATAGAGAGAGAGGAGAGAGAGAAAGAGAGAGAGAGATAGAGATAGAGAGAGAGATAGAGACGGACGTAGAGAGACAATTGCATTTGCAAGCTTGTATTCTAGAACATACCGTACCATCTTATATATTTATTTTATAAGGCAATTTTGTAGTTGAAATCATCCTACAAAAGGGGCACTATCACTACCATGTATGCTACACACAAATTATCCCAGAAAACAATAATTATCCTGCGGTTAACACACCTATTTCTTACATCGTGGCATACCCACAGCAAGCGCTGCGGCTCGGCGAGTCAAATTTGTTTTTTGTGCGAATCCACGCGAGGAGTCGATGTCGCCGACGAACATGTGATCAGTGTGATCCAATGCTAATAAAGTAAGTATTTTCTAGGGCTACCGATTTGGCGCCAAAGCACAAACGTTATCTTAATAGAAGTCCTCAAGAAAATAGGGAAGAAATATTAAGGTTCATGGCATATATCAGAACAGCAGAGACTCTAGCTCATACTTCTTCATTCTCTTGTTTCCCTGAACATTCTTCATTTTCCCCATTTCCTACACTTACGCCTTAAAGCGCTCTATTAGTAGAAGTAAGTAATAAAGCGAATGTTTTACAGTGGTCGCTGTTTCTCGCTGATCCATTTCTTTCGATCTCCACAGGCATCTTTTTCTAAATCTCTCGCTCCATCATTCCCCCCATGTCCTTCTTGGTCTTGTATATCTTCTTTCTTCATGATGTATTCCCACAATCTTTGGCAGTCGCTCATTGTCCCAAATTCTTCCTTTTCTTGTAACCTAACAACACTGCTTACAATTCCCCATTTCAGTTCCTTGTAACCCACCTCCATCCCTGGCATTAATAGTCCATAACTTAGCACCATATGTGAATAGACTTTCAACTATTGTTTTACACAATGTATGTTTTGTTTCTTTTTATGTTTGAATTCCATGTAACTGGATGTAAAGATCTTATAACCTGCCTACTTCTACTTGTTTTATTTAGAACGTCTTTGCTATCACGACCATCACGTGTCGAAGTTACACCCAGATTGTTGATTCCTTTATACAATAATTATGCCCCTATAAGTTAACAGGTCCTGACCATTGCCTCCCACTATCATATATTTTGTTTTTGATATATTAATGTCAATTCCCCTCTTCTCACATTCTCCAATTAATTTTGTAGTCATGTAGTGGATATCCTCATCAGTAAGACCACTTGAACGTCTCTTGAACCAGATTTGAAAATTCTCATATAGACAATTCATAAGATACGATAAATTTATTTAAACTGCAATTGCGTATAACCCGATGCTGCACAGCACAGCGATGCTGCACAGCGTATAACCCTAAGCTGCGCAGCACAGCACAGCACAGCACATATATACACCGTATTTATATTCTCATCTTCCGTAGTTTAGTTAAGGGTACCGCGTCAAATGCTTTTCTCGGACCTTCAAACCTGAGAAAAAGTGCTCCATTAAAATACTAATTGTGGCGCGGAAACAACGCGCGTGGTTCCGCCAACAGTTCGCGCCGCCGCCGCCGCGTGGCGCGCCGCGCGCCTCTACCCTTGCACGATTTCCTTCGCGTGGCCTCATGGCGGGGGCGAGCGCCTGGCGCCGTTCCGCTCGCTTGGCACTTGTTTCCTGGTCGCCGCCTCCTCCTCCTCCTCCTCCTCCTCCGCCGCCGCCGCCTGCGACTCACCCATGAGGCAACAGCGTGGGCTCCCAGGGCCGCTTCCTGTAACCGCACTTCCTTTCTTCCTTTGGGTACTATTATTTATAATAAGTTGGGAGCGGATTTTAATCATATGCCTTGTTTTCCTTTTCGCTTTTTTACCAGTTTTCGTCGATGTCGACCAAAGTCTTCTTTTACTCTTTCCCAACTATTTTAAAGATGTTTTGCTAATTTCATCGATTTTAATGGTACTCGTTTCAAATAATATTTACGAGAAGCATCAATGTTCTCCACAGAATTCCTTCGTAGCCTATTCCATTTATTCGCCTACTGTAATGTCAGCCGTTGTATGTAAGCCTAACAGCACCGCCAGTCGGGTCGGCCGATTTCGGGATCACTAAAGACAGCCATTTACAAGGAAGAACAGTCCACTAAAACGAATGAAGAAGCTTCAATTACATCAGCAATGTATCCAAAAGCTTGAGTTATTCATCTGAGCTGGTTTTGATAATTATTTACGACATTTTTCTTTGCTTTTGGAGATTTTAAAAACATGTTAAGAGCATTTTGTTGATCATTTTTAGCTCTGTTTTAGGTCATCAAAATCCGCCCCCTAATTGGCTTTGCATCGTAAGTGAAACATGCATCTACATCCTATGCTAATATTGGAGTGAAGAAATCTGTCGTGGAAAGATTTGAGTTATGATCTCAAAAGTTAATGTTGAGGCTTGCTGAAAAGACAATATTTTACTAACATGTAATCCACACAATTCTTCATAAAATCGGGTATGTATATATTTTTAAAAATCTATATTTTTAAATCCGTAAAAATCAGCTGAGAAAATTCCAAAAATATTGCTTTTCCTTTATATAAGGCTTTGACGACCTAATGTGGCTCCCCGTCAAGACATTCCTGACAACAGGTCATTGCCTATCGTCGCTTCATCATACTTTTGCTTCACAAATGGTCGGACGGTTCGCTAAGAGGAGAAAGGGCCCAAGAGGGTATTGGCCCTTCAGACTACTTTGAAAGCGGGCCTCGTAGCCCTGTGCAATAAAGAAAATTTACTTCCGTAAATATGAATCCGGCTTTCGCCCTTATTAACTTGACAATTCGGGAAATTATTGTACGACATTTCAGTTCCAAGGCTCTCAACGAGGCATCTGGTAACCCTCTGAGTGGTTCGGCATAAAATAAATTGTATTAACTATGTAATTGGGCTAGGGCTGCCTGTGCGACGCGCCGTTCTCTCGGCGCTCGCTTTTTCAGCTTCTTGAAAACGACAATTGCGCCATCTGCGCCCCTGGCGCCACCTTCAATCGCGAGCCTCCTTTCCTTATTCTGAGGGCTCCAGTTGATGTCACTGCAGTGCTTCTGGTAGCTACATCGCTAGGTTGAGTTCAGTCGCTGTCTGGAGGAGATTTCTAGCTGCCTGCTGCTCTGATAGTTTGTGGTTTCTTCGATCAACATCCGACGAATGCCGGAGCAGTACCCTAACGAACGGGCCAAGGACCGTGCGCGATCACTCCTCCTCCTTTTCTTTTACCTTGACATATCCTCACCCCGTACTAACACACACATTTACGTGCACTACACTACACTATTTTTTATGCATTACGTTATTTATGAATTACACTATTTTTTGTTGGATACCAAATTCTGTTATTCTGACCTTTATACTAATTTTATATTTAGGTGATTCACGTTTCCCACTTTCCTAGACGCGGTTTATTCCGGATTGCAGAGACACAGTCGCACATAACGGACGTTGTTAATATTCAATGATACGTTTGTTTGAAAATGCAATATGTTTTTTTTTTTGTTTGCAATTACGTCTGTTGAAAGAAATAGACTTCTCATGACTTTAAATCAGTGAATTATTGATTGAAACCACAAACAAGTCAGTAAAGGGTCATCTATAACGGCATACAGGAATTTCCATTAACGGATTCAAAACTCGACGGAGAGTTTAAATGTATCCCATGAAAGAATCACCGAAGTCGAATATACTACTATTGGAAGTAGTGGTGCTTCAACAGCGTCACGCACGACGATATCGGATCCCACAGATCAGAGCTCTGCGCCGGCTACGAAACCTGCCCGAAGGGGCCTTTGATTCGGCTCCGCGGTGGTTGGCCCGCAATTGGGCGACTGGGCGGCAGCCGCTCGGGTAATCGATGAAGGGGGCGGGCGCTCGCGTGCGAGGGAATAAGGCCATCTGCACATCTGCACTGATTTCGCGCCACGAGCAGCACGGCCTGCCATGGGCGCCACCTCCCGGTGAAGGGGGGGGGGGGGGTCGCTCCCCCATAATCTGTACCTTATCTATTGAACCCCCCTCGCCCAATAAAACGGTGATTGTGATGTCCACGAAGCATACAGTCCCTTTTTTACTAATTTCCTTTCTCCTAACACCCGTTTCGAATGTTTATCTGTCAAAATATAAAAATACTAGCGTATTATGTGGCTTTTCATAGTCCTCATCTCTATAAATGTGCATCGAGAATCACAAGTTTTCTACTCAGAAGCCCTTGTTTTCGAAGTAGATCCGCAAAGGAAGTCGCTAATGTTTCCCAACACCAATGACACTGATGTTCAACGTTACACTTTATTCACGTGCCCTGTTAAAAAACACGTTTTACTGCGATTTTTCGACCTCTACCTCTGGCAGGTATCAGTTGTTGCCTATTTCATCCAATCGGGAGCTTGAACGTCACCATAGTGACGTCACTATGGTGAGGTTTTAGCTCCCGATTGGATGAAAACTGTCAACAGCTGATACTTGCCAGGGGCAGAATTGGAAAAACCGCAGTATAACAGGCAGCTAGAGATTTGGTTGAAATAAAATTCTAGCGTCATGGACGTGATAATCTTATGCAATCATTGCTGATTCACGGATTAGACATTTGGCGAAATGTGTATTGTGCTTCTTTACGAAAGGGAATGTAAGTAAGTGTGTGGTTAGAGAAGGGCCCAACACGAGTCCCAGTGGGCCTCTCGTGGAGCTTCGCGGCGTGCACTTTGCTCATTGCTCATTGCTCATCCGCTCAGGGGGCGTCATCGCCAACACAACGCCACGCGGGCGGGGCCACGGGGGGAGGTGGGGGCGAAGGCAGCGATGAGGGCACAGATAGGGGCGGGGAGAAGGTAATGGCGGAGGGTAGGGGCAGGGGGAAGGTAGGGGCTAAGGGGTAGGCAGAGGTTGGGCGAACGTAGGGGAAGGGGCGACGGTAGTGGGTCGGGGTGAAGGTAGCGGCGGGCGAACGTAGGAGGAAAAGAGGATGGGAGGGCAAAGAGGGGAACTAAGCGAATGTAGGGTCAGGGGCGATAGTTAGAGCGGGGGTGAATATAGAGGCGGGGTCGGAGGTACAGTTGAGTGCAAAGGTTGTGGGCGTAAGGTACGTGCGGGATAAGGAGGGCAGGAGGAAGTGGGAGATATAAAAGAGAAAGGAAAACAGGAGTTGGACGAGCACTGAAATGTGAGGCAAGAAAAATGTGGCGAGGGGCGACGTTGCTTACTCCTTAGTAGGAGGGGACCCCTCCTGCTTCGTCCGTCTGTTCAAACGAACCTCCAGAAATAACCCGGATCCGCATGCAAGAGGACTTCGGAGGAGCCTCTACGAGTACTTGCTCTCTACAAAATCGACATTATTTTTACTCTCTAGCAAGTGGAACTACGATGATCAACAAGAACATGCGTATCTGCAAAGAAATATTACATTACAAAAGCGGACAAGTACACTTACAATTACTTCATGCACGTTCAACATATGTGGCAAACAGTCATTAGCAGCAGCGAGTGATGTGGAATGTGCAACGAATTGCACACAGAACACTGCACTCGCATTGGAAAGCAAGCGTTAGCACGGCCGCCCGAGCTATGCATGTACCATTGCAAAGATGGAGAAAGCAGTCTGCAATGAAACCTATACTAAATGCATTAATGTTTTTTTTTTAAAAAACAACAAAAAACCCTTCTAGGCCACTTTCGGATTAATGTGACTATGCTATCAAAAGTACATTATCAGAAAATACGAATAATTTATAGGAAAGCTGTAATATTCAATTTTGCTGATTAAAATGAAAAAACCTCTTAGTTAGGCGCACGTCATCACAGGTAATTTCCAACTTCGTTTCGACCTTACGAATAAAATCAGTTTGTGCCAGAGATTCTTTTGCACAGGGACAGGCGGTTAACAGCATAATTAACTTAGCGACGACATGGGTAGTGTGGCTTTTGAAGGTTAGCAGTTTGTATTGGACTGAGAGTCGCGAGAAAAAAAGTGGGGAAAACGCTTTGGGGCGAGGGGAAGTCACCCCACGCCACTCGCTGCTGCCGACGCGACGCCCCTCGGGGCCGAGTCACGGGGCGTCTCCCGACTGCATCCCGCGGTCAACTCTTTTTAAACCGTTTGCCTACGACCTCAGAAGGGCATATTCCGACTCCATCCTGTTTTGTTTTCCTTCTTAGGGAAAGGATTAGTGTCACAGTTTCCCTTGGTCTGCTTAGAATCTCATTTACCGAATACTCTTCTGTCAGTTTCCATGAAAGATTCGCCGAAGATTCTACTATGTTCACCTTCGTTCCAGAGTTGCAGGCGCTACATATGAATGCAGACTTAACAAAACGTTTACTCTTTCCGAAGCACCGGAAGACCGAAATAGGATGGAGTAGGGCTATGCCTTCTCACGTAACGAGATGTGAAAGAGGATTAGCTGGGAAGCGGGATAAAATTGATTGTGAGATGCAGTCGGGAGACTACCCCCTTTTGAATCTGTGAGCGCAACATGGAACTAAGTCGACGTTTTCAAGATTTTAAGGCTAAATGCTCCTACAAAACTCTTAGAAAAGTTCTAGAGACAGCAACACTCTCAGAGGCGAAATTACGTTACCAATACCGGCTGAACACATGGTCCGATTTTCAATCTGCATTAGTAGTTTATGCACATAGTTTACAATGTTAAGCTTTTTGCACGACTACATGTTTTGAAAAGGAGCGACGTGAGAAGAGTTTTGAAATTTATACGAATGCAATGGAGAAGCATTATAAACGAGTAACAAATGCATTTTTTTTTTGTATAAGAGCATTATAAATTTATAAGACACTCCTAACTTAATTTTGCGAAACAACTTTCTTGTGGCGTCTCGGGTATTTGGCATCTGTGCGAGAAAACGGTGGTCGGCTGTTCCGTTTACCTTCACCTCTCCACGATTATCTCGCTACAATTGGTTGAACGTGTAATGACCAGGGCTCAAATTCTGATGACATGTCAGCTTTTCATTGGTGCATTTTAGACGTAGCTAACTTTTAAATGACACCACATCTAAGTGATGGAAATGTATAGTTATTGCGTCATTTTTCAATTTTTAGGTCATTTTCTGTACCTTTATGTTACTTTTGTCATTTTTACCCTTTTGTTTCCTTTTCGTGTTTTTTGTTAGTGAATGTTTTGTGAATCCACTAACTTGACACACTAAAACGAAGTTTTTATTGTATCGTCAGTTCACAGCGAAATTGACTACTGCAGTGGACTCTTGTTTTTCGAGCTCTGAAAATTAAACGGATCTTCGTGAACTTCCTCGAACTTTCAAAACTGATGGTTTGGAGATCGGAGCTAAGGATTACATATCCTAAAATAAAGACTTTAAATTGTATATAAATTTCTATAAATAAATCTTAATTAACATTGTAAAATTCATTGAATACATAAAAAAAAAATCATAGAAAATTGAGTATTTTGGAAACAAAATAGGTCATTTCCACTTATTTTCATGTCATTTTATAGGTTATTTTCGTTATTTTTAAGTCATTTTATGGGTCATTGTCAAATAATTTTTGGGTCATCAAAATTAGAGCCCTGGTGATGTCGCAATTATTCGTACCATAAAGGGCAAATGCGTCATCATGTGTGCCGTCAGCTGTCCCTTAATCGACGATTTCTTGTTTTGAAAAAGGTTGTTTATAATGCTGCAACACAAAGCAACGGCACGTGAGGCCAGTACTCACCGGCGTGGCCGTCGGCGGCGGAGGCGGCGGCGGAGGCGGCGGCCGCGGCGGCGGAGGCGCCGCCGTCCCTCGAGAAGAGGCGGCGCAGCACGGAGGTGACGGAGCCCACGCGGTGCAGCGACGCCGCCATGCTGCCGGCGTGCGTGCTCAGCGACGAGTTGGAGCCCGCCGACGCCATGCGGCCGCGCGTCGAGCTGCGCGACATGCTGCGCTTGGGCGCCGTGAAGTGGATGCCGCTCGTCGCGTCGTCGAAGATGGGCTGCCGCAACAACACCAACAACACCACCATTCACACATGCGTTGCCTGGCCATGGGTTCTTTTCGGCGGGAGATGGAAGGGGAGGAGGGACCCGCACTCGGACTCACAGGAGAGCTAAAAAGAACAACGAATTACCTAAAGAAAATGGGCATTCTGTATTTTCCTAATCCAATCTGCTCTCAAAAATTTTAAACAAATATTAGTAGAATTGGTCATCATTATTCAATGTAGATTATATGATGTTTCTCATTCTATTACCATCATAACGCGCTCGAGTTTTGCAAATCAAGTGGTGTATTTTCAAGATTATATTGCAGATTGCAACTGTGAGAAAATTGATGCGTTTTTTTACCACTACTGTGACACCAATCGCCGGCCCAGGGCTCGGCAACGGCCAAGGTCATTGGCTCCTTAAGTGGAGGGCTTGGTTTTATGGTGGGAGGTGGCAATGATAACCGCAGTGGATGGCGAGATCCGGCGCCAATTTACCCGTATCTCCCACCAGCGGGACGCGGCCCCAGCTGCGACAAGCTCCAAGCACCCGACTAGTGTGGTAGTGTAGTGCGTGGAAGTGTAAGGGGCGAGTATAGGACAAGGAAGAGGAAGGAAATATCGCGCGTGGTCCGTGGCCCGTTTCTCAGGGTACTGCTCCGGCATTCGCCTGATATTGTTCTGAGAAACCACGGAATACAAGTGATCAGAGCAGCCGTCCGCTAGTATTCTCCGGCGGCTGTGCAGTGACATCCATTGATGCCCTTAGTTACCTACGCTGGTGGCTACCGACTGAGCACGAGCACACTCCATGCGGCGCAGCGCGATTTCAAGTTTGATCGCGAACAACACGCGTTCCGAATCCGCCAGCGACTGGTCATGGATGGGGAACAGATAATTAATAAAATTATTTAAAATTGAAAACTGTTTTATGCTATATTTTCTCGAAAGAACTCTCTTTAAAATTGTATACATTACAATTTATTAATTTATGTATTACATACGAAGCTAGTGTAAATACCCGTGAAGAATGTTTTCGATGTTGACCTCAACTTGATAAGCAACGAATAAATTAAAAACTTGTAGAGCCTAAAATTTCAAAGGGACCTGTTCTTTAAATAATTAACGAAGTATTTTCGAGGCCGCCCTTTTAGGTAGTGTAAGCAGAAACGCCGTTATGAACAGAGGTGTTATTACCAAGATGTGCGAAGTTACTGCCCGGGCAATGGATTCTTCAAGAAGTAGACAATTTTATATTCTCGTAATCCACACATTTTTTAACCTATTTCTATTCATACATACATGAAAAGTTTTTCAATATTGCAAATTATTATGGAAAGTAGATGGTGATATTCCCCATGCTCCTGTCTCGAACACACTGCATTCATCTACTCTCTTGGCTTGCGACTTAATAACTTCCACTTCAAATACACATTTTCATGCAGATATAACTCTCGTGCTTTCGTCAGCGCCTTTCAACTACTCGTGCCACTTTGCGACCAGTGTGCGCTATTGAATCTGCCACGGCACGTCGCCCTTTGTGTATCTACCACAAGATAGTACGTGACCCCATGATGGAAAGACATGGCTGAGCTGCGGCACAACGGTTTTGGCTCGTCGTTTGCAGCACCAGGTACGTCACGAACCACGAGACCACAACACGGTCACTTCGTGTGAAAAGCCAGGGCATACGCTGGCCACCACGCTGCATGGAGAGCGAGAAATGTTGAGAAACATTTTGAAAGTGGCATTAAGTGACAATATTCAGCGGTGACCAGCCAAAAGCAACACGAAGGGTAGTTGAAAATTGCTTTGTATATTCGTTTCAATGTCTTGAACAAGGCGATAATTTTGTATCTTGCTGTATTTGAAATTCTCGCTAATACTGCGACGCAAACTGGTGCCCGAAGCTTATTGGCTGAAGAGCTCATAGGCTCACAGGCTGCGCTGCGGTTCACCCGACTGTCCACAGCGTACAGACCTCCGTAGGACGGCAGGGGCGAGGTGTGGTGGATAAAAGATCGTTTAATAAGTAATCACATATCGTGTGCTTCAAACAGAAACTTTGAAAACGAAAGTTCACGGTTGCCCAAAAACTAACTATTAGGGGGCCTCAACCAAAAATTTGCCCAAACATGTGAACACCACTTCCCAGCATGTCTAGTTCTCAGCAGCAGAAGTCCGTTCTGCTAGGCATCGCTAACATTCTGCACACGTACTCACGAATTCTTATATCCTAGTTCCGCAAAGATACCTACTCCCGAAAAGCGACAACCTGCCTAAACGGGAGAACAAAAACCTGAGTCCATGATGAATCAGAAGGAAAATTTTAAGAAATGACGTACATCCATTTTCACGTAGTAAGGGCCAGCGAGAGCAGCAAATCCGGAAGAGGAAAGGGATTGTAAAGCGAGAAGGATATGTAATAACGCATTCACCTTATCTGGGGCTTGAGACATCAGTGTGGCGCTTGAAGAACAGGCCACCCATAGGGCGCTTAACGTTGATGCCACAGGTCACCAACAGAAGCTACGTGGCAGTTCCCGATATTGCTAGTTCACGGAAAATTTTATTTTGCTCCATTTATGTTTAATACTTTTCTATTTTTAATTTCACGGAATGAATCATTCGAGACTCGGGCACCTTTGTCACGAAGGAAGCTGAAATTCAGTTGCATAAATTACTTCAAAGAGCTTTGTGTTCGGTTTCACCCTGCCTTCTAGATTAGGTAATGCCTGTCGACGGCGGTAAAGAGAAGATACACCCCCAGATCAGAGTTTGTTTATAAAACGTTCCATCTTCAAGTCGCAGGAGCGCTGTGAGTCATGGGAAATTAAAACAGAAGCTCATCTTGGAAGAGAAAAGGCTGAAGTTTCCTCTGAGGGCGATTTCGATTGAAAGTATGCGTGGTTGTTAAATCAAACTCCATCAAGATGAATTTATCTCCCCAAACGTCAAAGCAAACATATTATTTGGTGATTACATTCAGAAAAAGACATTTTTAAAAAGGATATTTCACCCTTTCCTCTCCTGGGAACCCGCAACTGGTGAGAACGCGTTTTTCGATTTTATCCCCAAATGCAATATTCTAGGCACGAGTTAATTATTCAACGCCTGACGCCC
The DNA here is from genome assembly GCA_038098605.1 of Gryllus longicercus. NCBI lineage: Eukaryota > Metazoa > Arthropoda > Insecta > Orthoptera > Gryllidae > Gryllus > Gryllus longicercus. The sequence goes on from JAZDUA010000367.1 coordinate 1,534,271, forward strand.
TAGTTACTGAACACATTTTTAACATCACAAAAGCGTTGAAGAATGAAGAGAATCTCATCGATGCTGCTGAATCGCCGTGTGCGCAGAGCGGAAAGCAAGGCTCGGTGGAGCGACGTAACCCAGTGCCCCAGAGAGCGCTGCCTGGCTGCGTCGCCCGCTAGAGCGCGCGTGGGCCTTCTTCGGGCCCCTTCACACGGCATCACGCATCTAAATGGCAGCCTTCACACAAGACGCGCCATTGAGTCTGTTTTTGCCCGCTGCCTGCCATTCGGCGGCCTGGGTCCGCAGCGGTGCAACTCACGAATACCTGAAATCTCCTCTCTGCGGTCGGGGCGGTCGGCTGCGGCTGTGTGAATCGGTCTGCCGCTTCTCAGTGGCGCCAACAAGAGGCTCCGTGCGAAGGTAGCCTATCGGGTGTGGTGAGATGGGATCGGCTGGGGCTGGGTGGAGGGCTAAATCAGTTGTCAGTGTCCTTATACTAATCGTCCGACCGATGGAAACAATTTTGTTCTTGGGATTGAATTCTAAGTCGTAGATTTCTGAGACCAGAGCCATGCAAATGATCTTGGCAGTCGGCGTGACGCCAGGTCGAAGGCTGGTCCGCAGCATAGCCGACCAACCCTGAGGAAGACTACCACAAGATGGTCCAAACGTTGGACCACAGCCTTCGACGCGGTTCCCCGGACAGACGGGAACAAAATGATAATTTTCTATTACTTTCGTGCACAGGCAAGGAGCTGCTCCAAACAAGGAAGATTCCTAAGAGGGAGACCGTTTAGACGGTTGCAGCAATGAGCGCGTGATGAACAAACTGTAATTCGCTTCCCCGAGCACTGTTGGGGGGGGGGGGGGGGCAGTTTCGGGCCCTGGCTCATGTGGAGAGTGAAAAGGCTGTATAGAAAGTTGCCTGTACAGACGATTGAGTTGCCATTGGTCTTAATATATAATTCTCTATTTATTTTACTACACGTATATAAACTTTTGTTGGGTGTTATGATATGCCATTTTTAATGAAAAATATAGGATTAAAAATTCATATTCCCTTTAAATACTTAATACAAAACATTTGTTCATGAATAATTGCAAAAACCGATAAATTATGTTCAAAAGGCCATACGATAAGAACTTATTATTTATTAAACCAGTTGCACGATCAGTGTGCATTCTGGACTATGGTAAAGGTGTCTCAAAGAATATTTTACGAGTCAGACGGTAAGGGTTGACCGGTAAGACACCGTCGTTACCCGCCATATCACGTGGGCTTGGGCGTCCGACAGCAATGCCTCGGGGAAGAGAGGGGAGGTAGCACTTTCACGGCCGCGCATGCTCGTGACAACTATTATATGCATTTTCATGCATGACACTTCGATCGATTGATTGATTCGATTCCGGGCGCGTCCTCTGCTAACATGGGTAGTCCCGTAAGTGTAGCGCATGGATTTATCGCGTGATGTGGCTGTAATTTTGGCCCGCTGCGTGGCGAGATCCGGTGCGGACCTACGTTGGCTTGTGGAAATTTTCTCCAACCAGGTATCTCACACCAGACGGGCACCGACCCAGCTCTAAGCTCCCGACCGGTCGCCCGGCATGTGAGGTAATCTAGTGCATGTGAGCATGTGTGTGTGCGTGTGTGAGAGTCGGGGGTGAGGGTAGGACAAAGAAGAGGTAGGAATGATCGCGTGGCCCGTTTGTTACGGAACTGCGTCGGCATTTGTGTTGTGTTGATCGGAGAACCCACGGACAACTTTCGATGCGAGCAGCCGGCTGCTAGACTTCCCCCCCCCCCCCCCCAGACAGCTGCTGAATTCGTCCTAGCTATGCGTCTAGCGTCGAAAATCCTGCTACAGTCGGAGTGTAACCCTAGGCCCTCCCGGCCAGCGGCCCTGCAGCGCCAAGAGTCGCTGCCCTGAGCCCAACCCTGTTCCCCGAGGAGTGCGAGTGGGGCGCGAGTGGAGCGCGAGGGGTGGCGCGAGTGGGGGCGCGAAGGGGGGCGCGAAGGGGGGCGCGAGTGGGGGCGCGAGTGGGGGCGCGAGGGGTGGCGCGAGTGGGGGCGCGAGTAGGGACGCGAGTGGGGGCGCGAGGGGGGCGGGAGTGGAGGCGCGAGGGGGGCGGGAGTGGAGGCGCGAGGGGGGCGGGAGTGGAGGCGCGAGGGGGGCGGGAGTGGGGGCGCGAGGGGGCGCGAGGGGGGCGGGAGTGGGGGCGCGAGTGGGGCGCGAGTGGAGCGCGCGTGGGACGCGAGTGGGGCGCGAGTGGGGCGCGAGTGGAGCGCGAGTGGGGCGCGAGTTGGGGGGGGGGGGCGCGAGTGGTGGCGCGAGTGGGGCGCGAGTAGAGCGCGAGTGGGGCGCGAGTGAGGCGCGAGTGAGGCGCGAGTGGGGCACGAGTGGGGGGCGAGTGGGGGGCGAGTGGGGCACGAGTGGGGGGCGAGTGGGGCGCGAGTGGGGCGCGAGTGGGGCGCGAGTGGGGGGCGCGAGTGGGGGAGCGAGTGGGGCGCGAGTGGGGCGCGAGTGGGGGAGCGAGTGGAGCGCGAGTGGGGGGAGCGAGTGGAGCGCGAGTGGAGCGCGAGTGGGGCGCGAGAGGGGGCGCGAGTGGGGGAGCGAGTGGGGGAGCGAGTGGGGGCGCGTGTGGGGCGCGTGTGGGGCGCGAGTGGGGGCGCGAGTGGGGGCGCGTGTGGGGCGCGAGTGGGGGCGCGAGTGGGGGAGCGAGTGGGGGAGCGAGTGGAGCGCGAGTGGGGGCGCGAGTGGAGGCGCGAGTGGGGGCGCGAGTGAGGCGCGAGTGGAGCGCGAGTAGAGCGCGAGTGGAGCGCGAGTGGAGCGCGAGTGGAGCGCGAGTGGAGCGCGAGTGGAGCGCGAGTGGGGCGCGAGTGGGGCGCGAGTGGGGCGCGAGTGGGGCGCGAGTGGGGCGCGAGTGGGGCGCGAGTGGCGGGGACTGACCGGCTGGTCGGCCTTGGCGATGTCGGCGCTGGGCAGCGGCACCTCGATGTTGGCGGTGCTCGGCTGTGGGTGCTCCTCGCGCACCCCCGCCACGTTGTAGGGCAGCTGCGTGGGGAACACCTCGTCCCAGTACTGGTCCTTGATCAGCTCCGGGTGCTCGTGGTGCATCTCGTCCACGATCATGTACGACACCTGCCACACGCAAAAATACAGAAAATTATAGGATAGGCATATAATATAAATAAATAGCGGACTCGTGCATTAAACAAACACAATTCACGTTTAAAATCAGTTTATTCAATGAAGAAGAACTGCACTTTAGTGTATTAGACTACACTTTCAAAATATTCGAACAATGTTATGTAAAACTGTCAGTGTTTTGTTCAGACATCCTGCCCTCTAGTTCGCATCTTCGATGTTATGAGTCGAAGCGATATCCATAGATTCCATGCCAGGCAAAATCCTATGGAAACGGGGAGAGACCACTCCCCTCGTCGATTAACGTAGCAAAAACAACGCCCCCACATGTCCGATTTAATTCAAACCACTATTTAAATACTCCCGATACTAATAAGAACAGCATTTTCAGAAATGGTTTAATGCATAATCATAGGGCAATAGGACGTTTGCTTTTGTCATGTTCGAACGCGGGACATTATAATAAAGTAGGGATGATACCTACAATATTGGGACTGGTGGCAACCTTAGATGGGGGGATATAAAAGTGTAAAGAGATGGCCAGCGAGATATATATGAGAGAGAGAGAGAGAGAGTGAGAGAGAGAGTGAGAGAGAGAGTGAGATAGAGAGAGTGAGATAGATAGATAGAGAGAGAGAGAGAGAGAGAGAGAGAGAGAGAGAGAGAGAGAGAGGAGAAAAAACCGGAAAGAACGATAAAACGCGCTCAGGTTGGCTTCTTGCCCAGTCAGCGAGGTCCCAATCCTAATGTTTCAATCAAGTGGTTAATTAGCTTTGAATTGATTCGCTTTTGTGCACGAAGACATTACCATAGGGGCGTAAGACGAGAGTGAACTATTTTAAAAAGTAAAGAAAATGAACTCGCGAAAAATTGGCAAAATGAACATTTCCATGTAGAAGTAGAAATAAGTGCGAATGTATTGATTTTGAGCAATATATTTAACCGTAAAAAACAGAATGCCACAAAATGCAATTTTATCTTACGTGAAGTGTGATCTCAAGTGAAAAATTCCTGATTTTATAAAAACAGGGGCAGATTTGGATTGCAAACATTTTTACACAATCTGATAAAACTAGAAGCACCTTTACGGCAACACATACCATCCCAGTTCGTTTCTTTGCCGTTCGTCGCTTCCAGTGCAAGTGGAGAAGCACGTTACGGAACGTGTGGTAAACGACATCGGCCTTGGCGGCTGCCAAAGTTGGCCAACATCGTAACGAGCTGCGAAGGGGTCTAAGAGAAGAGAACGAGGCAGTTGCATGACGCGCGCGCCTCTCCCCTCGATTAGCACTGCACCTAAACCCTGAGTCACTGGGTCAGCCCCGTCCAACAGCTATAACCCACTATCTGATCGCTCAAGGGGGCTGAGAACAGAGTCATTGGACGTCAAATCGAAACGACCTGAGGTGGTCGAAATTGATTGGGACTTCTAGAATGTGTTCTGAGGGTGACTAAAAGAGGGTTGAATGTTTTTTGTTAGAATTTAACTTAATTATTTTGAAATTTACGTCGCATGAAATTTTTCGATAAACCGCGCGAATTAACAAATGAAATTGCTTCTTTTTTCGGCCTCATTGATCGAACAGAACTGAGATAAGACTCAAATAAAAGCCCAAATATAGTAATTTAAAACTATGTAGAGATGTATTTAATTTTTAAATATCAATAATTCATTAAATCTCAATTAATTATAAAAAATTCAATTTTACATATTTCGCAAAAATAAAATAAAATTTTAAAACTAATATTATATTCTCAGTTTAATGAAATATGAATGCGCAAAATTTCAAAATCGGATATATATAAATAGTGTAATTAAAAAATATTAATTGAACGCTTGCGCAACCACATAACGTCTTGCGGAGATGCTTCAATGTTAGAACTACTTCGAACAGTGGAGATTGGAAAGAAACGGTGAGTCTGCATAATCTTAAAACATTTTTAAATTACTAGGTACGACTACAGGTTATTTTTAAACCTGTAGCTCTGAAAAATTGTTTTGTTTTTATCGTTTGTGATTGGTAACTGACCGTTTTGACCTTTGTGCCCGATATGAAAATCGAAAGCCTCATCCTGTCATCAGCGGACCCAGCGCCGGCAATTCATACAGCTCTATCAAACGCAAACAAAAAGACCCTTCGAAATCTAGAAGAGCGCCCTCGTCAAAATTTCTGTCAGTATTTGTTAACCTTTTCGTGAGTTCGGTCCCACTGCAGCCGCGTCAGAACGAGACACATATTGCGCTGTCTGGCAGATCCAATTTTATTTGTTATGAGCTATGTCAATGTGCAGGAAGTGTAAATCGGCTTTACTGAAGGTTTTACATAATTTGTGGTAGACTTAACACAATGACTAATATCGAACACCGAAGAGATGACTTTAATTTTAATACATTCAATTTAAAAAAATCACTGTTATAGATATAAGAAAAAATCTGGGAACAAAGATCCTACTTCAGTGCCCTGGGTTTGATTTGCACTATCAAGGCCAAATACAGCGCGCCGAGAGAAAAAAAAACTTTAATGGGTGTCCAAAACTTTTGACAGGCATTGTATTTATCTCTATTAAAGTCGTAACTAAGCTGCCGATCGGATGATAATGTCTCCCTCTCCTTCCACATTTTGACCTTGGGGTGTGACTATATTTAAACCGCACAATAGAGCCGGACACAGACATCGAGTTCCGGTCGACCTCGGCGACATTACCGTGCCCGAGAATAGCTCGTTCCGGTACGGCCACTGTCGAGAGCGAGGGTTTGGATTCTAGGCAAGTTGCCGGGGTTCATCCTCCGAGTCGACGGGCAAATGGGCAACGCTGGACAACGACATGCGCGAGGAGTCAGCGGATCTCTCGGCCCGTTCTTTGCCCAAGCGTTTCTTTTAAATATCACTTTTATTCCTCTTCAACGGATGGGGCAACAGAAGTACAAAACAGTATGAAATGTTCTTCCGCAACGAAAACCAAATAATTCTTCGATCGCCCAAAGCTCGTTGCAATTTTATTATAGAACAATTTTATTAGTTATTTCGATCAAATATCCTACAAAACCTGTCAGCAATCCTAACGCCGTAAGTCACAAACTATTAAGCAAGCAATTCCTGCCTTTCCATTGCCAACGGCAAGTTTAAACACGTTACGCAATTTCATTTTTACTTTTTTAAGTATTACGTCGTTATGTATTAAAGAGAAAGTACTTTAATGCTGACGCTAATAGTGGCGACTTTTCTATTGAGAAATTATTTGTAGGTTCATGATACTGAAAAGATGGATCGATTGACGGCAAAACGTCTGTCTGTATGTCTGTCCGTCCGTATTCAACCAACAGTACTTCCTGACAAGCCGTTCAGGCGATTTTCTCCAAAATTGAAACTCCTAGATCAATTTAAACGATCTTGACGCCCTCTGAGTTTGAAACGGATATTTTTATTTTGGGTTTACTTCATAAGAAGCCAAAATAATACTTCCAAAATTTTCTTAAAAATGGCTTCCATTTTTTTTATTAAACATTGTCCTCGGATAGTTTAAAAACACTTAAGAGAACAGTACATATCATGTTGTCGTTGAAAACCCTTGCGTTTCGAAAATGGCGAAAGTTCAAATTTTTGTTCGGCCTCTTCCTATTGTTAGTGCTGTTACAGCCCCCAAGTGCTTTCATACATTTTTAGGTGCCTATCAATTTCAAATATGTCACCTTACTCTGCAATTCTGAATTCACATTTACGATGTTCAAGGCAAAAAGATTTGCAACGAGTTCAAAATCAGTAGATTCTCGAGTGTGTGAGACACCCGGCGTCCCAGGCACAGTTGCCAACGCTTCGGTCGCCATTCTGCGACCTTCCCGACGGCGAAATGCCAGTATGGCGCTCGAAACGTTGGCGACAGTACCTGGGACGGGGAGTATCTCGAATAGCCAAGAATCCACTGGCCATGACCGCCATCCTTGAAACCGAAAATTTTCAAGTTGGAAATCACTATCCATGGCATCAAAAACCACTAGACCTATTATATTGTTGCCTAATTGTATTCTCGCGCCATGTCTTTTTTTACTGTATTATCACGTTCTAATTCCTCGGAATCAATATTTTTTAATCTACATTTAAACCAACAATACAAAGAGCAGAGGATCTAGAAGAGAATTGATCTCAACTTTAAAACAGAAAGAAATAAAAGAAATGTATCTATGTTTAAAATAATTATAATTATAATAATAATACGAAAAGGAATATTTTGTTATTTCTGTATCATGTGATTATCACAACCAAAGATGCTACGAATATTTACAAATACACGAGCTTAGAAATCAAGATTAGTCGAATGTAGAGTGTAAAATCGTAGGTCGTCAATTAGTTATTGGAAATCTGGGATTTGTTCAGAAAATGAACGTAAGCACATCTGCAAACTGATTAGGCATTGCGTTTTTGGGAAGCAACCATATTTTGTGCAGAGTATTTATAGAAGCACCCACCATTAATAGATTTGGTTTTTAGGAAGTTGTAATTGTAGTCTGAAGTATTATTTAACCGATATCTAAAATCTTTGGTCAAGAATAATAAATCAGAAGAAAAAGGAGGTTGCAGAACGGTAGTGGTACACAAACATATGAGAAACGCGAGATTTCTCTGAAAGCGCAAGAAGTGAAAGAAAGAAGAAGAGTTGCAGAGGTCCAGACATAAAAAACGAAGAAACTAAGCCACTACAGAAAATTTATGAACTGTATCAGGAAATATGGAAGGAGAAAACATATCTGCAGTGGCGGTACCCCATAAATTGGGAGTAATACACGCTTGTAGGAAGAAATCTCATTCAAGTTTCAATTACCGAGCGCATAAAATACAAATATTGATTTGTATATATTAGATATAAACAATAGCCAAACAACATTTACACCCGAGAACAAAAAAATGTGGAACTAACGAACTGTAGCAATTGTAAACACCGCTGGTCGAGCCGATGGGTACTGCCATCCGCCAGAAAGTGGCGTTTCAACAAGACGCTGTCTTGATATAGACCTGATTCCTTACCCTTTTCGATCATTCGAGAGTGAATGGCTGAATGGAAGGGAGGAAGGCGGTGAAACAGCTGAGACACCACCAGCCATTCTATATCAGCGCCTCTCGCTCACCTGCAAGTTGCGGTCCACCAACCAATTCACCTCGAAGTCATCGTCGTCTTCGCCGAAGGGGTTGATGAGCGACTCGGCCACCTTCAGCCACCCCATGTAGAAGAAGAACTGCAACACACGGACACTTTGAACATCTGACACGGGAGGAGAGCAGGAGAGGAAGAGGAGGGGAGAAGAGGAAGAGGAGATGAGAAGGAGAAAGAGGAAATGAGGAGAGGGGGAGAAAGAGATGAGGAGAAGAGAAGGAGAAGAGGAGAAGTAGGAGGCGGAATATTATGATCCTGTCATTAATTTTACTGGTCAAAATTAATCAATCCTTTAATGTTCCGCAGAAGAGGGGCGCGGAGCACGGGACTCACCTGCAGGGTGGTGAAGAAGGGGAAATAGAGGTCGATGCTGTTGTTGTGCTTGTAGAGCGGGTGATCTCCGTCCCGCACGTCCAGCCACTGGCGCCCCATCACACTGGTGATGAAGTAGGAGTACACAGCCAGCGTCACCACCTGCGCGCCATCCCCACCAATGTCATTCGATTCCACTCTGTGTGGCGTATGGGGGGGGGCAAACCCTTCTCTACCCTTTTACTAGACATAGTGGAATGATGACGAAAAGTACCAACAAAGCGAGATTAGAAATAATTAAAATGAATGTTCTCGCTCACGAGTTATAGAACACTTATTTGCATCGGTTAACAAACCAGAGATTAGATTTTATGGTATTTCTCAATGGAACAACCTTCACGCACCCCATCCGCCCGCCGAGCCCAGTCCCACAGCCCTGACACAGAGCAGATGCCCCGTCGCACACTCTCCAGGTAAATTTCACTTAGCAAAATATGTTCAATTATTAAAAAAGGGATTTTCTCATACTTCCGTGTATATTATTACTCTTAAATGTGTAACTCATTGTTCTCCTGAAAATGTGTTTCATTTTCTGAGGTGTTCAAAACACAGAATGATTCAGATTCAAGATCATAAAATTGCAATGTCCGAGATAATTTTTTTCAAAGTCAGGGAATTTTGTTGAACGGTTCGGGCGAAAGATAGTATTTTCATTAGGAATGGAAAAGAAACACACTCGCTCACTAACACACACACACACATTATATATTTCTATAGCGTAAGACCGAGGGTAAGGATTCCGGAGCCCAGGTAAACGTACACAGATCGCAGTTCTCCCCCATACACCACACAGTATTCACCTGCTGTTTGTCGTTGAATAAAATAAATAAACTGAAACTTTACAACAAGATACGCAACTCATTTGTTTCTCTCTACAGCACAGCTCCCGCAGCCTCAAGACGCGGGATGGAGAACATCTCTCCGTGGACGCGGTGATGCGACATCGACAACAAAAGATCGATGTTTAACATGCTTTGTATCATTTATAATTAAAATTTAACTGAAAATAAAGTTAACAAACGCGCCTCCATTTGTGAGACAGGAGGAAAAACGAAGGCAATACCAGGACATCACCATCATCTGGGGCGAGGGAAAGTGTGCTCCAGGAAGGTAGTACAAAGCGCGTTCGTTTGGTTTCAGCACAAGCAGACGGTGGTATCATCAGTTACTTCATATTTAAAATTTACAAAATTGGGATTAAGGCAATCTTTCCTCCACGAACATCGAAAACGCAAAACAATAGATAAAAACATAAATGTTCAAAAAATTTCGGTTTCAATACATCGTGTTTTTTAAAGAAACACGGATGTTTTGTACACATCGGCATCGACGTCGCATCCCTTCAGGGAAGTGCCGGAGAAGTGGCAGTGTAGAAATCCACGGAGCAGCGATTCCCAATCAAATTTCGTTTCAAATTGTTCAGAGGTCGCCGCCGTTTATGCACGCTCTCATCGTGGCGACGAAAATAGCGAAGACGATGGGGCAAAACTGCGCAAGTTACTGAATTCTCAGCGCTGAATTGCTTGGTAGCCGTGGCAAATACCATGCGAGGAGCGAGGTTGAGGTAAACTGGAAGCGTCCAGCCCTCTCTCAAACAGAACCAGAACCCGGACCCCCACTCATCTTAAGCCCGTTCTACTCAGTCATTTTTGAAAATCATTTTTCTTCGGTACAGAAAAGTGACGGTCCTGACTACATGTAATTTGTACGAAAAAATGAGGCATGCTTCGTTTTTCGGTGCAGATGTTACCCAGTTTGAAGACCGCGCTTCAGGCGTCACTTTTTGGGACTTTCCGTAGTTTGCGATTCGTGCCTCTAATATTTTTGAGAGCGTTCTAATATGTTCAAATCTCACGTCAAGCGAGTACGCAGTGAGAAATAAAACGTGTACTATGTCGCCTAGTTTTGTGCTCAGTCCCAAAATAACCAACTTAATTTGTCACCACAAAAGCGATGTTCACTGTTCGATATCCAGCGATTTTTGCATCGTTCAGTGGAAATACTTTCATAACGATTACGTGCAGAAGACGAAGTGATCGTGTAAAAGGCTCGTTCTCGTTCATCCACTTCAGATACCGAAAGAGCAGCGCGTAGAAATGAACGTCCCCTTTCCAGTCCAATATTTGCACCCAAAAAATTAAAAAATGACCATGTAAAACGGGCTTTACGGCCAGATCATTGTGTTGTCCAAGCTTTAAAAAATAATGAAACGACAACATTAAAACGACTACGATGAGGATTATGAAGCAATTGCAATTGGTGTAAATGCCACGGAAATGTCGCTGGTGCGTAAGATCATTGCGACGAGGCTCACCTGCGTGTACACGAGCGGGATGCTGATGGTGTCGAAGCTGAGCAGCAGGCCGCACTGGCCGCGGAACTTGTTCAGCTCGTCTATGATGGTCTTGACGGCGAAGTCGTCCCGGATGCGCCCTTCCTGCGGCAGCCACGCACAGCGCTTGTGAGCTCTAGCACTGTGTGTCTGGGCGCGCAACCGTTTCGGGCTTCAGGAGTTTCCAAAATGTGCGCCCCGGTCACATGGTAGATTTACTAAAAATGATCTTTAGATTTGATTTAATTTAATTTAATCCTTGTGACATTTATGTCCACAAAATAATGTTCTACTACCATATTATATCTTATATGTAATGTATGATTTATTTTACTGAATAATTGTGGATTAATTGCACCTTGCCAGTCTTTTACCAATAGCCCATTATATCACTTACCCATTTGTGTTTAATCTTTAATCGGCGTATATATATATACCCTTATACTTGAAACATTGTTGCCAGGGTATCCGCGGGAAGTTTCGTTTAGGTCAAGGGCGTCGTGGACGAAAAAAGTTTGAAAATCCCTGGCTAAGAGCAATTGCCAGGCCTGCAGTACGTACTCTACCCTGACGTGGACATGGCGGTGAAGCTCCTGCCCTGGACTGTGATATTCACCGCCGACCTCCGCACAGACGGGCGGGGTTTTCTCCTCCAGGCTGCCCCGCCCCAGCCGGAAACTCCCGACATGTATGGTAGAGTGGTATATGTCAATGTGTGTGAGGATACGACAATGACGAGGAAGGAAGATCGTGCGCGGTGTGTGGCCTGCTTGTTAAGGTACCGCACCGGCATTCGCTTGGTCGATCGATTAATTAGTCTTACGCCAACGGCAAAGGTTATTAAATCCGTAAGTGAGGAGAATTTTTCATCTAAGAAATTGCCGGTAATCTTGTAGTGGAAGCGTGGTGCATGAATGTGTAAGCGAGTGCAATTAAGGAGTGAAGATCGAACAAGGAAGAGGAAGAAAAGATCGCGCGCGATCAGTGGCCCGTTTATTTGGGGTACTGCTCGAGCATTCGCCTGGCGTTGATCGGTGAAACCATGGAAAACTACCAATCAGAGCGAGTGTAACGCTCCTAACTGGGTCGCAGGTTCGATCGTGGGCAGGACGCATACCGGAAGAGCAGTTGGAGCTTGTCTCTGCTGGGGCGGTGCTCAGGGGGGAGATACCTGGTTGGGGAAAATCTCCGCGAGCCAAAGGGTAAGTCGGCGCAGGATCTCGCCATTCAGCAGGGAAAGATCAGCCCCACACACCACGATTTAAACACGCACTACACTTACGGAACTAATGACCTCGGCAGTTGACGCGCCCGGATTCACTAATGCATCAATCGCCCGAGGGCTTTTTGTCGCCCGAGGCCATCTGAACCAATTCACGTCCATCTTACAAGATTATATTGTTCCCTAACTTTAGTCATTCAGGCTTACTTATTAACTCATTAACTAGATATTAACTTGAATCGGTTTGCCCTTTTAAACTTCCCTCCCTTAATTCCCACCATAAGAGAACGTATAGCATCGTTCAACTGTTTTCATATTTCTCTCGCAATCAGGATCGTCTCGAATCAGGTAAGTTCCACAGTGTACATCGAGCTCCGTATCCCAGGCAATAAAAAAACAAAACTCTTTTTAACCACTTGGTCATACAGCGACCACTGGCATTGTTTTAACTGCAGGGGGAACTGTTAGAAGAACACCAACAGCCATGCCCGAGAAGCGATTCGAACCCGCCACGTCCCGCGACCTCGGTCGTCCAGGCCGGCACATGAAACCGCTTCGTGGCAGCGCGTGGCGGGTGGAGGGTGGAGGGTGGCGGGTGGCGGGTGCAGGGTGGCGGGTGCAGGGTGGAGGGTGGAGGGTGGCGGGTGGCGGGTGGAGGGTGAAGGGTGGAGGGTGGCGGGTGGAGGGTGGCGGGTGGCGGGTGGAGGGTGGAGGGTGGCGGGTGGAGGGTGGCGGGTGGAGGGTGGCGGGTGGAGGGTGGCGGGTGCAGGGTGGAGGGTGCAGGGTGGAGGGTGCAGGGTGGAGGGTGCAGGGTGGAGGGTGCAGGGTGGAGGGTGCAGGGTGGAGGGTGCAGGGTGGAGGGTGCAGGGTGGAGGGTGCAGGGTGGAGGGTGGAGGGTGGAGGGTGCAGGGTGGAGGGTGGCGGGTGGAGGGTGGCGGGTGGCGGGTGGAGGGTGGCGGGTGAAGGGTGGCGGGTGAAGGGTGGCGGATGGAGGGTGCAGGGTGGAGGGTGCAGGGTGGAGGGTGCAGGGTGGAGGGTGCAGGGTGGAGGGTGCAGGGTGGAGGGTGCAGGGTGGAGGGTGGAGGGTGGCGGGTGCAGGGTGCAGGGTGGAGGGTGGAGGGTGGCGGGTGGAGGGTGGAGGGTGGCGCGCGCTCACCTTGCGCGCGCGGGTGACGATGCTGGCCGCCCACACGATGGGCAGCCAGTGCTTGGAGTGGCGCGGGAACTTCTCGTTCAGGTCGCTCATGATGCTCTTCTCGTTGTCGGTGAGCAGTCCGGCCTCCACGAAGTGATCCAGCGTGGGGAAGCGCTTCTTCACCCGCGGCGAGATCATGGAGAAGACCATGGTGAGGCACAGGCACACGTAGCGCATGATGGTGCGCCGCATCACGCGCCCGCGCTCGTCCTGCCACACACACGCACACACACACACGCCTTAGCCCGCTATTCTATATACACACGTTTCCTTCATGCTCCACAGCGGGGGGTGAGTCTTCGTCACGGACAAAATACTCAGCGTAATAGCGCGTCTTGGACTAGGCGGAAAAGAAAAACAACGCAAGATTTTTTTTAAAAATAATTAATAGTTATAGAAATGATTCAGTGACAAGAAGCAACATGGTACGCCCAGCTCTACTGAAAGAGAAAGCGGAAGCGAAGAAGTCAGCTTGTACGGGAAGATGTGGGCATCACTTCAAACTGAGCCGTGACGTTCCGAGGGAAACTCATATTTTCTACCGGGCCGTGCTGTGCCGGGCTGAGCGAGAACTAGAGAGCGGGAGGACCAAGAAAACGTGTGCGCATAGTACACGGTACACATTCGCGTGCAGTTCAGACATGAAAAATTTGGAGCATGTTAGTAATTTTTTCATGCAGACAGTTTACAGTTTGACACAAGCGCCTCTAGCGACAATATCGTTTACTAACCTGACGCCATGGTAACCGGCCATTTGGATTTTGTGGTAAGGTGAATCAAGATGCCTTGGTGTGAGGTCAAATTGTGATAAACTACCTCCTTGCGTATTCCTATTTTTTTATTAAGTCAATTAATACTTAATAAAGAATACAGAACGAATGCACAGAAATACCGCCACTGAAAGTAGTCGGACGGCGCAATTCAGTTATTTCCCGATAGACACCGATTATTTTAAAACCACAAAATTGAAGTTAGAGATTCTTGCCTCAGAGAAAGTTTGCGATTGAAATTTACAACAATAAAAAATTCTCAAAAACTATTTAAAATGTTTTTTTCATCAGCAATATGGGACAACTACATATATAACACTACCCATAGGACCAACTTAGTATTTCTTTTACCGTGGTATCCCCAACGGTACCGAATATCATTACTTCCCGCTCTTACGAAGGTTCCTACCATTCGGCGCTTCTGTAGCGTAACGGTATGCACGTCGGCCAGTTGTATCTGAGGATCTGAATTCCTCTCGGAGCGGAGATGAATCGATGCTGCATGAAAACACTTTTGCAAGTTAATGTAACCGAGCAGTTAGAAAAATGCAAGAAAGTATGTGCTATCGTAACAGCAAGGTTTTTTCTCGTACGGTAATGTAGGTAAATGTAAATGGTAAAGAAACGTAAGTAGCAAAAGAGGGGGGGGGTTGATACTGGTATTTGCATACTGGTATTACAAAAATGAATTGCAAAAGTATGATACTGCAGCCATATTTTTGGTACAATAAAATCTGTTAATCTATTTAAGGCCATATACATTTTTAAACGAGTAGTTTTCGCGTAATTATTCCTTGATTTTCAAGCCACTTATTCTTAAAACACTATATACATATAGCCATATGACGACACTATGATGACGTCCAAGATCCCGTCTGGATGAAACTCAATAGTCGATACCTGCCAGGGGCAGAGTTGGATAAAACGCAGTACATCGCTCGACCACGTAAAAATCCTGAACGGCGCATGCGCGAAAAGTGGCGGAGGGGAAGGTTCCTCGTCTCTCTCCTCAACTTCTCCACAGAGGCCTCTTCTTGTGGAGCCACCGCCGCGGCCTGAGCGGGCGGGAGGACGACTGCCTGGCATTGAACGCCCCGAACCCTAGGGTGTGGAAACATGAGAACCAAGTTGCAAGAACGAATCAGTTATCATTGCTGGCGGTCATTCTGCTCAACTGACCCCCCTCCCCCCCCGTCGGGGGCCGCGGAGAATGGTCGCTAGCTATAGTCCATTATGCACCACTCGCATGCGCCGGAAGAAACCCTGCTCTATTTCCCATGCGTGTGTGGCACTGCCACGACGAAGCCGAGAGTGCAGCTGGGGCGCACAAGCAGAAGGTCGGGGGGCTTGGGCCTCCCAGCCTCTTCACTGCGCACAGAGCGCAGAGGGTAACGTAACGCAAATTGGGAATATTTTCAAAATCCCCTCTCCCCTCTGTAAGGCACTCGCAACATGATCTTTAACCCCCTTTAAATAACGCTTGCCACCCCCACTTGGAAAAGCAAAAAGTGAAAAAAATGTCTTCATTTTATTTGTGTCGGATATTAAAATTTATAATTCAAGCCGGAATTACTTGGCGATGCTGACTGAACCTCACAATAAGATTGGGGGCACGTTGTGCGTGGCGGAAGTACGCAAAAGCGAGAACATTTTTCATCACACGCCGGGCCGCCATTGTGGATGACGGAGGGGCAACAGTTTACTGCGCGAATTTAAATTGACTTTATAATAAATTACACTTCGGTTTAGAATGTTTTCTTGTAATTTTACAGATTCAATAAAAATTGATGAAAAAATATTTCCATTTCTTGTGACAATTTAACCTAATAACTTAAATTTAATTATGTTTTTAAATCGTATTAATTAATATTTTAAGTATGTCTCAAAGATAGAAAGTATTTCAGCAAATGTTGATCAATGTAAAAACTAAATAAATATCAATGTTACGAAAAAATAAAACTAATACCCCCATGTAACGCAGCGTCACGCTGCATCAACCCCCCTCCCTCCTCTTCAGCGTTACGTCATTTACCGACGACTCCGAACGGCCTGCGGACCGCCGGAACAGGACGACAGTCGGGTGCTCCATAAGGGCCCCTCACAACGCCACAGCAGCGCGCTCCCGATAAGCGGCTGGGCTCTTCCCACGCCTCTGCGCAACGCTCCCGCCGTGAAAGGGGCAGGCCGGGTTCAGCAGGGGTGGGTTTCGCCGACCCTTCCGCGACGACAAAGGGACCGCAGTAGGAAAACGCCGAGGCCGGCGGCGCAGTGGGAAGACCACCATTTAAGGCTGCGTTCTGCTAGCGGTGCTAGCTGCGCTGCTGGTGGCGAGGGTCTGCCGCACGTGGAAAAAACACTCAAACCAATGCTCTACTACGAGCAGCGGTATTCGGAAAGCGCTTCTGCGGCGACTTCAGAAGAGGCCCCGAGGGTTGCCGAGGCTCCTCGCCTCCCACCCGATCCCCTGTGTCGGTGACTCACCGCCTACTCTCTGCGCCGCGGGGCGGGTCGCTTATCTCCGCCGAGGACCTTGCGGCCCTCCGCTCGCGTTTGGTTTGGAATGAGGCTCCGTTTTCCATCTAGGCCAGGGGTGTCGATCTCGCAAGGCCTCAGGGGCCACAACTAAAACCTTTAATATGGTTGAGAGTCATATTTTTATTACTTGGACCATCCACACCTGACTTTCCCGTATCTCGGCAGTTTGCCTTCCTGCATCCTTCCCTGCACTTAGCTGCCTACGACTATGGTAAACCGGGTGTGTGCGGTCGCATGAAATCCGTTCAGC
The DNA here is from genome assembly GCA_038098605.1 of Gryllus longicercus. Taxonomy (NCBI): domain Eukaryota; kingdom Metazoa; phylum Arthropoda; class Insecta; order Orthoptera; family Gryllidae; genus Gryllus; species Gryllus longicercus. The sequence continues at coordinate 1,551,223 of JAZDUA010000367.1, forward strand.
TCCAGCCTCCCGTAGCTCTACACTAACTGGTGTCGCTCCTAGGGACTTCGACATAGTTGAGCCGGGAACAGGCATCATATGAGGTTATGTTCCATTCCCCTTGCACTATTCTGCGCTCTGGCAGCCGCCTCCCCACGTACCCCTTCCAGGCACGGTGTGGGCCGCGTTAGAGATAATGTATTTACACAGGTGATTTCAATAGTCCTCGCCTACTTTTGTACGTGGGTCCACGGCCGTGGCCTGTCCCCAGCCCTTCTCTCTGGGCGTTACCACACTCCAGGAAGAAGCTGTGCCCTACGCGGCCCACGCGGCCCCTGCGGGGGCACTCTCCCTCCAGTGGACTCCCGGCGTAGGCTTCTGCCCCATACTTCTTGTAATACCAGGGGGATTACTGTCCAGATTGAGCTCCTAGGCTCTCGGCCTTTAACCCCCCCCCCTTGGGCTGGCTTGGAGATCGCCGCAACGCAGCACCCCACCAGGGCGCCTCCTCAATTAAGCCTGGTAGGGCCCACTCCGCCAGCTCAGCGCTGCAGGATGGCCGGGCTAGCACCGAACTAATGAAGCGATACTCACAATACAACGGGGCAAATCCCTACTCGATCACCCATCGGGTAGAGCCACGACGAAGCCAAGAGCTCATCAGGGGGCCACTCGGTCCGAAGCCAAGGTGGCTCAGGGCAACCGACCCGACTCACTGCCTCCACCTTGCCGCTAACGACACGAGTGTTGTCGGAATCAAGAGCAACCTGACAGGATATTCAAATTCCTCCTCGGACTATTTTAGGTGGGTTTGGGGGAAGTCCCAGCAACCAGGAGCATAGCACCGTCCATTCACTGCACTCGCCTCGGCGCCAGCGTGAGTACCGCCGAGAAACGCGGGTCCGGGTTCGCGTTTCTAGCTTCCACCAAGAACCTGAGACCTTCTTACACTCCGAGTTGCGTTTCAGACGGAAGGCTACCTTTTCAGAATTCCAACTGTTGAAGCTTCCATAGAGCCGCCAAAGGTCGCAGGGCTATAAAATGTTGTTGTAACTTATACTAACTTCAGAATTATAGTGACTTCAGGAAATGTTTAGCCGATGTATCGCCTCATAAAATTATCATTCGGATCACGAAAAACATTTTACATTGCAGTACTTCGGTATAGTAGATACATATCTGGCCAAGTCTACACATAGTATGATATGGTTTTTAACATAGATGTCTTTTGTTTATTTCAGTGATTGGACAATAGTGACAATTGGCCATGGAGAAAACAATGTCAAATTACATTGTCAAGAACCAGATGCCAATAGTTGGCGATGTCAGGCACGCCTTACCGGCAGATTAATGCGATGCTATATATATAATTTATCCTAAAACTTACTTTACGAAACATTTATGATCCTACAATGAGGATTTGTTTACAATATAATTATAGGCAAATATAAAACATTCACATTCTAACAATCATTAGGAGGATTAATTAGTTTACGAACTTATCTGAACCCATACTTTAGTTTCGTACCTAAATTTTCTTATTTTGTTATATTATTTCTTTAACATTGTAATTTGCCACACGACTGAACATATTGTTTGTAAACCTATTACATGAACGTACTGCATTGAACCTCAGAGTAAAAGCAGTCTTACTGTTTCCGCGAGTAACGGAATGTTAATCCTTTGACAAGGCAAATAATTCATAGTCGTTTTCAAGCATTATATAGAGAAAAGAGCACGGCAGGGCGAGAGGGGGCTATTATCCCGTGTCGGCCAGAGGGCCAAAAAGTCGCGTTTCTCAGCGCGTTCAGGCACCTGAAAGAATTGTCGAAAAGTTAATGTCCGCAATATGTAGAGAATTTTTTATATCAAGGTTATTTTGATAAAGCTCACCGTTGTCGAGATATAAGCAATAATCTAAAAAAAAAATACGAAATTGTTATGGTTTTTTTGCAATTTTCTTTGTGAAGTCGGTATTTTTCGAGGTGGCAAAGCTCAAATTCGAATTCACCCCACAAACACACACACACACACACACACACACACAGAACCGTTGAGTGAAAAATAAGCCGGGATTTTGTCCTGCATCGGATACCTAGTGACAGGACAAGTTTTGAAAGCATGGCAAGCAGGATGAATCGTCGTTATGATAGACTAAGCATACAATCAATACCACTCACTCATAATATTTACACTTACATACTAAAGCCCTCAACGCGAATTTTATTGGCCACATAATTGCTCAATCCCTACACTGTCATCACGACGATGTGCGAGGACTAATTTCAACGCATCGCAACTCACCGTGTTAGCGAAACGTTGTTAAAGATGTCATTTAACACCACACTTGTCATGTTCCCTGGATACAGTTTTCTTAGAAGTTATCGGAACCCATGCATCGCGTCATCGTTGGAGTATTTGGCTTCGCGATGATATCACTTTCATTATGTATCTTCGTAGGAAGATAACGCCAATCTTTATAACGAACGTCTATTTGAAATTTTAATGTAAAGCAAAAAATGTGCTATAGGCGTATTGTACTGCCCTCCGAAAACGGAATATACAAGCTATCGACAAATTGCGTCTTGTTCAGGTAAATACGAGACAATACTGATGGGGATGTCAATTGCGACATTCGGAAAGTACGTCACATGCCATCAAATTTAAAGTTTTGGATGACGAAATAATCTTTCTATTCTACCACTAAATGCCACACATCATATGATCAGTACATATTGTAAACAAACCGGGGGAGGGCGCCAGGTTCAGCTCCTGAAATATGACTGGATGGAAGTGTTGGGAGGTCATGAATTATAGCACAGAGTCATTTATAACAAATAACAGTTTATTCCTGGCACCATGAGCTGCCAGGGAAGTTACATGTCGCAAAGGGCGACGCAAGTTTCATGCTAACTCTACTCTGTGAGCTTATTGTCCTTATTACTAATTCCCTTAAGGCTAATACATTAGGTTTACTCTTTTATGAAACGTGCAATTCACCATTTAAGATTTGCTGGGCCTGAGCGCGGCCACTAACAATTTCTCGCCGTTAAAATTGTCCCGCGAGACGGCTTCGCCTCGGATCTTTCACCGGTGTTTGTGCTGTCTCCACAAGCGGGCCGGGCAGTAGTCCTCGGAGGCAGGGGCGGCGGCAGTCCCGGGTCGCTGACCTGCGGCGCGTCCCCTCTCAGGTGGCAGCGGCAGTCCCAGGTCGCTGACTCGAGCAGGCTCAGTCGGGCGAGTGGCCACGGGCGTTGACGTAATGCGGTGGGCTATCAATGGGCCCGACGCGAGAGGCGGCAAAGGCCGACGGGCCGATGCGGAAGTAGCGCGGGATCCAGTAATCTCCCGCCCGAGTTCCTCCGCGACGAGTCCACTAGTCGCGTTCTAACTAATTAGACTCTGGGAAAGTCTTTCCCGACTCGCGTCCCGATCGTAAGTAAAAGTTAAAGTAAAGTAATCAAGTGACCAAGTAACAAGTAACGTTCCGGTCAAAAGTACTTCTCCTCTCTGGGAGTGTTCCTCCTCCGTCGCACTCCGATCGAAAAGTCCTAGTTAAAGTAAGTACTTCTCCGCTCTGGGGGTGTTCCTCCCCCGTCGCGCTCCGATCGCCAGTAAAAGTTTCCTCTCTCATCTCGTATTTATGAAAAATCCCTTTCCCCTTCCCAAAATGTTTCTAACTCTGAATTTATCCCTTCCCTCATGGCGAAGCTTCCCATTGGCTGAGGGTATCTGCGTCGCAGGATTCTGATTTACCAATCATGTGGCAATTTTTCTGTAATTTTCCGTAGATCGTTCTCTGTCTAACACGGCTCCTCTTTCTCTCTCTCGCTTCCCTTTGTCAGATGTTCCAGAAGCTGCTCGCAGCTGTCTGGACACGTGCGCATGCAGGAGCGCAATTTCACGGGTCATAAACGGTCGGCTAAAACGCTTATCGGCAGCCTGCTGTATTTAATTTGTAAATAGCCCCCGTGGGGTTCGGGTGCCTTACTCGAGGCACGTGCCAACGGGTGCGGGGGCGGCATTGTCCGAAAGGGGGGTCGGTTAACGGCTGAGAAAGGTTTCGTTCACGACGCGTCGTAAATGTGTCTTCCTCGCCTAATCGACACCCGTGCAAACCCCTTCGGGGCTCCGTGTTCTTCCCCGGTCGCGCGGCAGAAGAAAGGGCGCGAGGGTGCGTATTGTCCGAGAGGGTTTCGGCCTGGGCCAGTATGTACTTTTATGAGGGGGGCAATAAACGGGTCCGCCTCTGAAAGGAGCCGGAATGCGGTCGGGGCGAGCCCAGCTGCGTAACAAAAGGAGCTTCGCGGCGGAGGCAGTGTCCCTTCACCCACTTCTGCCTCGACGGGAGCTATCATTAGATGTAATAATTATTTTATTATTGGCGACGCCACAATAAAATTATACTAATTAATTGGTGACGCCACAATATACAGTACGAAATGCTCTTGACACACGCCATTTTCTTTTTTTTTTCAAATACAGCGACTTTAAAAGCTTCAATCTTAAATTTATTTATTTTTGACTCCATATTCCAATGAAAATGAATATAAAGAGAAAAACACAACACTTTTGTTTTTCAAAATTGTCATGTTTATCTTGAAATTGTTATCACATTTATTTTAAGTAACTTCAGCAGTTCATTTTTGCGATGCAAAACAGCGCTGTCCTTTGCATTTTTTGATACAAACTCTTTTAATAATTTTTACAAATCGATTTTGTTCGTTATGCCACTATAAACATAAAAAAATCTGAATAGTTCAGCCGATCTTGCAACAGTTGATCGCATATAAGTTATGAATCGACGCAATACCGAGAAACTTCGTTCATTTCTGGCTTTTGACTTTTATGGAATAGTTCTCTCACCACAAATTCCCAGAATGGATTTTACCTGCTCAGAGTTTGTGTGGGTATATGTAGCCACCATACCCACATTATCCGCCGGCCCGGCGAACAGCAACTGGAAACTAATATGGAAATCTCTACGCCCACTTGGCGTAGGAAAACCACGAGTCTCGCTGCAAATTGGTGAACCCTTACACTATTAATGAACATTTTGCCAATATGGCCCACCCACCTCGAAAATTCATTAAAAACTTTATTTCAAAATTAAGAAACATTGTAGAAGTACTCCAGATTTTGTTTCTACCACGTCTACAAATCATATTCATATTCTCAAAACTATTTAGAGCCTAAAATCAAGTGCGACTTGAATAGACCATATTAACGTCAAATTATTGAAACTTAGTGCCGAAATAATATATATCACTGTAACAGATATACGAAATATTTCAGTCATAGGTGGAACTTATCCTTCTTCTTGGAAAACTGGCTCTGTCGATCCTCTTCCTAAATCAACAAATCCCCTGAAAACAGACTTGTTAGTATTCTACCTACAATTTCTTCAATACTACAAAATATTGTGCAACATCAAATTAGTACTATCTAAACCGCAAAAATGTCGTAAGAGAACAATTGCAAAAGTATAGGAACTCTGTTTTTAAGTTTGATTGAATTTGCCAGAATTGCTATTGGCATCAGTAAATTGATAATACATATTCTCTTATATTTTAGATATAATACAAAATAAGTGAATTGGATTTCGCTACACCCACGATACGGTGGTACTCACATTATCTAGCAGATTATCAGCAAGTCGTATCAGGTGGATAACGATCCAGTGCCATCCGAATCTTGCCCTCCCAATCCGAAGTATTAATGGAGGATTACTTCGAAAAAGCAAAGCGCTCAACGCCCCCCGGGGCTGTGCCAATTGAAGACGCAACAAATTTAAAAGAATAATAATAATAATGATAAGAATAATAATAATAATAATAATAATAATAATAATAATAATAATAATAATAATAGTAATAATAATAATAAAACCCTTTGTCTTAAAATGCATACAGACAACATTCAACTATGTCAGCGGATAGCTGTCGGAACTAAACTCTTTAGTTCAAAAAATAAATGAAGGTCTTAATGCTGTAAATAAATGAACCACTGCACAAGGACTTTTATTAAACCTAATAAAATCCCATCGTTTGCTGATAGACTCTTGGAGCGCCATTAATAAATAAGATCAATTTAGCTCTCCGACAACTGCATAAATGGGTCCCCTCTTCCCTGATGTAACGACGTAAAGAATCTAGGAAATCACATAGCCAACACTCTTAGTTGAATTAAGCAAGTAGGTAAGATTTGCAAAAAAGTCTTCAAAGATTTCCATTCTCTAAAACGCTTACAAGAACGACTGTATGTAACACACACATGAACCTAACTAATTCGCTTATCATGATTCACTTCGTTTACTGTGGTTTCTTGTTCACTGACTTAAAAGCTAAGCAACCACGAAGTTGCAAACCACACAAAACGCATTTATATATTTCATGTTCGATCTTCGTAAGTACGATCACGTATCTGCGTTTTAACAATAAAAACAAAAATTATCTCAATTAACTCATTATTATGAAAAGAATATTACAATGCCTCTTGCTTCACCACAAAATCTTATGCAAAGGCCTCCATAGACACTGTTCAAAAAACTTCACTTCACTTACGCTGGAGCGACTACTTTCAATATTACTGTGCGTACCTAGACAGAACACTATGGCATACAGTCAATCGTATACTGTCAACATCACTCCGAACTGGAATTCATTGTCTAAGTATCTTAAGAAACTAGCAACTTAAAAAAATTCAAAGCTCAACTTAGAGTCTGGATAAAAAATGAAATGTATATTATGTCGCACGTTTTTACTTTTTCGCTGCGGAGTAGAGCCTAGCGGCTAAACAGTTCAGCCGATTTTCTCCAAAATTGATATTTCCTAATCGATCCGGCGTGGCCCCTTCAATTTGAAACCGGTATTTTAATTTTGGTGGGCAGCTTACATTAAGCTGTTGGGATATTTTCAAAATAAAAAAAAGGCTCCGTCGTTTTCGATTCAATTTTGTTGTTGGATAGTAAAGGACGTATAAGAGAATAGTGCAGATCTCATATTCGTTGAAAACACCGATCGTTCGAATTGCAAAACTTTAATATTTTTCCGACATCGTCCTACAACTTTACAATTACGAAGATAATGATTTCACCCTTAAGGCTAAATGCACCGAAAAATACTTGTAGGAAAATTCAATAGATCGCAGCACTATCACAGGGGAATTTACTTTACTGATAACGTCTGAATCAATGGTCCGATTTTCGATTTGTAAACGGCATTTGACGCCTTTTTAAAATAGAATTTACGCTACGATGACCTTTTTCCAAAAATCTAGCAAAAACGCGAATTTGAAATTAGTTCTCAAACTTCCGAGAACAAATTTAAAAATGTGGCCTTATAGCGCGATGGCGAAATGCTTCCTGAATCCAACGCCGTGACAATCATGCAAATCGGACGAATAGGAGCGTCGTAAAGTGAAATTTACGAACCCCCCCCCCCCACTTCTGCGCCGTTGCGTCACCCACCCGCCCGTTGTGGGCCCTATGTCAGCGCGGTGGCACGGCCAGGCCCGGCGTCGTGCGGCCAGCCCCGACGGTTAGGCGGTACTAGCGGGACACGCAAGCCACACACTCGGTTTATGCGTTCGTCACTGCATCTCCATCTATTTTTCCACGGATATCAAACTAGAGATTCTATACTACTATTACAGAACGAGGTAAACGGTCAGTAATAGTAGTACATAACTACCTTTTTCACATATTAGTAGTACATAACTACCTTTTTCACATATTTCCCTCTTCCTTCGAATACCATTTTAAAATGTTTTGATGCATTACTCAAAATATTGATTCCGATTTTTAACTATTTTTTTTTAAAAAGGAACTAATTGTGTAAATATCCGCATTATTCCATCTCCTCACATCTTATTTTAGATATATTTTACTTCTAAGGTCTTTTGTTATCACTCCACCTTGGTCTAAGATCTTCCGTTGTAAAATACCGTAAAAAATGAGCGGAGTATACGCACGAGTTCTTTTATCCTACAACTCGATTTTTGATCTCAAAACGACGTTTATCTGCTTTAAAGAGTTCATCTGGTGAATCTCTTTTCCCAAGTAAAATAGTCGAAGCTAATTTTAAAAATGTTTTCGTACTTTCGGACAAATTAAAAAAAATGCATTCTCTTGGCTGTCCGGGTGACGTCGCGTCGAAGGATGTTTTGCCGACGTTTCGACCATTTTGTCGTGGTCTTCCTCAGGGCTGTATGCCCATACATCTGATGGTATGGACATGGTAAGACCACGACAAGATGGTCGAAACGTCGGCAACAATCTTCGACGCGGCGTCACCCGGACAGCCAAGATCATGCACATGACTCTGGCCGAGGAAGCCTACGACTTGAAATTTTAAAAAAGTGGTAAAAAAGCGGTCTGGCGAACTGTATCCTGACTCCAACGCCGCAACAAGCATCGAAATAAGATAGTATGAATCATCACTTATCCCAGCGTACTTGGTAAGTTATTTTGATATAAAATAAATTTGTTATATTTGTATAATTTTGAAGGGAATAAATAATTCCTGGTGAGTCATTTCATACAGACTACGTAAATGAATAAAGGGTAATGATGCAATTGGATAACTCCTAGATGTTTGCTTGCATTTGGAGCGTGTTTTCCCTTACATTTTCTTTGTTTTATAAAAAGTAGATTTTCTAGAAAATCCACTTTTAGTTATCTGTAGAAATTGCATCATGCAAAACCAGTTAGACGTGACTCTTTCGTGACATATCGGACACAATTACATAAATAATATTGAACATTCAAACGAGTGTAAAAACGAAGGAAATCTTCTTCTGTGAGTATGATCTTAGGATATGCTTTACTCTAACTCTAACGCGACGTAATGCAATCTACACAACATTCCAGAGTAGATAGAAAATGAGGTTTCTTTCAATGTGAATTATTTTTGAAAATTTTAAAGTATATGCTTACAGTAACAACATTTTTAAAATTATTTTTTTTTCTTTTTTCGAGGGATGACTTTTGCCGATTGACTGAATCACACGGTATTCATGCAATTGTGCTGTTATTGCATAATCTCGGCTGGCTCCTTTCTTTGGTAATGGAATAATTATAGTGCGTTGCAAATCTGTTGTTCACTGTTTTATTTTCCAGATCACATTGCATAATTGTGTTAGTTTCTCCAAGATTTCTTCCCCTGTATCTTTGAATAGTTCGATTGGAATATTATCTACAGCCGGGGACTTCCCATTTTTCGGTTGTTTTGTCGCCCAATTAATTTCTTCGATCTCAGGTTCTTATTCGTAATCATCTATATTTATACACTACTCTATTTGTAAGCCCTTATCATATAACTTCTTCGTATTCTTCCCAACTTTTCGTGATCTCTTCCTTTGTTGTATTTATTTTGTCGTTCTCGTTCTTAACATTCGCCATTGTTGGTTTACAGTCCGTGGTCATATTTCGGATGATCTGGAAAATTTCTTACGATCTCCATTTGTTGTTATGTTCTTCCACTTCTTCCCATTTTTCTTGAATAAACTTTTCTTTATCTTGTCTTGGTCTAGGCTGGAATCCCCGTAGAGTTTTCTGACTTTCGTCTGGTCATTTGCTATGGTGCAAACCAGACTTCATGGTGGAAACCAGGAAAAATCAAACCAAAATGAGACAAAACTTAATTTCGTAGAATCGATCTGAAATCACGTATACAAGTACAACTCTAGACGAGAAATTCAATGGTGCAAACCAGACTTCAATCAAACTATTAGTTTCGAATTTAAACGCTTGAAAAGAAATGAAGCCTGTTCAGGCAGCGAAATAGTTGAATGAAAGTTTGGGAGAGCAGAGCATTGTTGATGAAACTGACAATGGAACATCGCCTCTTCTATCGCAGTAGTTCTATCGTCAGACAACAATGTTCTGGAAAATAAATGACACACAATTTAAAAGTATTGTTACTTGGCGAAAGAAACAAAGAGTATTGAAGTTGTCACAGTTACCTCTGCCCAAACGAAAACTGCACTTTCCTTACAAATTTCGTGGCCTTTAGCTACGTGTTTCTATTACATGCAGTGCCTGGCACACTATGGGTCGAATCCTGAAGACGCTCCAAAACGCCTTTACACAGCCTTCCGCAGTGACCTTGTCGTAACAAGGCGATAAGTCGTCTGCCATAGAATTCCCAGTATTTGCCCCTGCCAAGTCCACGCGGCCGCGTTTCGAGTATCCTTCCCAGGAGCTGGTGCGATCTTTCGGTGACGCACCGCACTAATAGAACAGGTTGATATCGACTTCAAGGAACTTGCACGAAGAAATGAATGTTTTGGACACCAGAGAAGAAATTCCCGGTTTTTTGGAGAAAATTAAGACTCGAAGGCGCCAAGTTTAAAATGCATAGTCTTTTCCTTTGAAACGCCTTCAAAGAACATCAAACGCCCTGTTAGATAAGAAAAGGCGCCAAATTCGAATTTGGCCGGCAATGTGTCAACAAAGCCCAAAACCCGACATTGGGGCAAAAATTGGGAAAAAACTTAATTTCGTAGGATCGATCTGAAATCACGTATACAAGTACAACTCGAGACGAGAAATTCAATGGTGCAAACCAAACTTCACTCCGACTATTAGTTTCGAAATTAAACGCTTGAAAAGAAATGAAGCCCAAAACCCGAAATTGGGGCAAAAAATGGGAAAAAACTTAATTTCGTAGGATCGATCTGAAATCACGTATACAAGAACAACTCGAGACGAGAAATTCAATGGTGGAAACCAAACTTCAATCCGACTATTAGTTTCGAAATTAAACGCTTGAAAAGAAATTAAGCCCAAAACCCGAAATTGGGGCAAAAAATGGGAAAAAACTTAATTTCGTAGGATCGATCTGAAATCACGTATACAAGTACAACTCGAGACGAGAAATTCAATGGTGGAAACCAAACTTCAATCCGACTATTAGTTTCGAAATTAAACGCTTGAAAAGAAATTAAGCCCAAAACCCGAAATTGAGGCAAAAAATGGGAAAAAACTTAATTTCGTAGGATCGATCTGAAATCACGTATACAAGTACAACTCGAGACGAGAAATTCAATGGTGCAAACCAAACTTCAATCCGACTATTAGTTTCGAAATTAAACGCTTGAAAAGAAATGAAGCCCTAAGACCGAAATTGGGGCAAAAAATGGGAAAACACTTAATTTCGTAAGATCGATCTGGAATCACGTATACAAGTACAACACGAGACGAGAAATTCAATGGTGCAAACCAATCTTCAATCCGACTATTAGTTTCGAAATTAAACGCTTGAAAAGAAATGAAGCCCAAAACCCGAAATTGGGGCAAAAAATGGGAAAAAACTTAAATTCGTAGGATCGATCTGAAAAAACGTATACAACTACAACTCGAGACGAAATATTCAATAGTGCAAACAAAATTTCAATCCGACTATTAGTTTCGAAATTAAACGATTGTAAAGAATTGAAGCCCAAAACCTGAAATTGGGGCAAAAAATGGGAAAAAACTTAATGTCGTAGGATCGATCTGAATCACGTATACAAGTACAACTCGAGACGAGAAATTCAATGGTGCAAACCAAACTTCAATCCGACTATTAGTTTCGAAATTAAACGCTTGAAAAGAAATGAAGCCCAAAACCCGAAATTGGGGCAAAAAATGAGAAAAAACTTAATTTCGTAGGATCGATCTAAAAACACGTATACAAGTACAACTCGAGACGAGAAATTATATAGTGCAAACCAGACTTCAATCCGACTATTAGTTTCGAAATTAAACGCTTGAAACGAAATGAAGCCCTACACCCGAAATTGGGGCAAAAAATGGGAAAACACTTAATTTCGTAGGATCGATCTGAAATCACGTATACAAGTACAACTCGAGACGAGAAATTCGATGGTGCAAACCAAACTTCAATCCGACTATTAGTTTCGAAATTAAACGCTTGAAAAGAAATGAAGCCCAAAACCCGAAATTGGGGCAAAAAATGGGAAAAAACTTAATTTCGTAGGATCGATCTGAAAACACGTATACAAGTACAACTCGAGACGAGAAATTCAATAGTGCAAACCACACTTCAATCCGACTATTAGTTTCGAAATTAAACGCTCGAAAAGAAATGAAGCCCTACACCCGAAATTGGGGCAAAAAATGGGAAAACACTTAATTTCGTAGGATCGATCTGAAATCACGTATACAAGTACAACTCGAGACGAGAAATTCGATGGTGCAAACCAAACTTCAATCCGACTATTAGTTTCGAAATTAAACGCTTGAAAAGAAATGAAGCCCAAAACCCGAAATTGGGGCAAAAAATGGGAAAAAACTTAATTTCGTAGGATCGATCTGAAAACACGTATACAAGTACAACTCGAGACGAGAAATTCAATAGTGCAAACCACACTTCAATCCGACTATTAGTTTCGAAATTAAACGTTTGAAAAGAAATGAAGCCCTAAACCCGAAATTGGGGCAAAAAATGGGAAAAAACTTAATTTCGTAGGATCGATCTGAAATCACGTATACAAGTACAACTCGAGACGAGAAATTCAATAGTGCAAACCAAATTTCAATCCGACTATTAGTTTCGAAATTAAACGCTTGAAAAGAAATGAAGCCCAAAACCCGAAATTGGGGCAAAAAATGGGAGAAAACTTAATTTCGTAGGATCGATCTGAAAACACGTATACAAGTACAACTCGAGACGAGAAATTCAATAGTGCAAACCAAACTTCAATCCGACTATTAGTTTCGAAATTAAACACTTGAAAAGAAATGAAGCCGTAAACCCGAAATTGGGGCAAAAAATGGGAAAAAACTTAATTTCGTAGGATCGATCTGAAATCACGTTTACAAGTACAAATCGAGACGAGCAATTCAATGGTGCAAACCAGACTTCAATCCGACTATTAGTTTCGAAATTAAACGCCCTTCCATCAGTGAGTCCGTCCGTCAGTCACTCCGTCCGTCTGTCAGTCAGTCACTCCCTGTGTGTGTGTGCACGAATTCTTTTTGATCTTTGGATAGAATTATAAACTTTCTTTTATTTCGTTTCTCATTCACTTTCCCCTATGGTAACTATATCATGTAGTCACTAGATTATTTATATCTACCCAACAGTTCTCACTGTTTTTCGTCTTTTTGCATCTGAAGATAACATGCTGGAAAAATGTGGGCGCCATTCTTAAACGACCGAAACGTGATTGCGTGATATTTATGAACTTTCATACAAAAATAATTTTGATCCTAAAGGATAAGATAATTTACAAAGTCTGTGTATTAATTTCATCAAAATCACAAAGGATATTATTCAAACATTTCAAATACCGAGATTCAAAGACCAAAGTGATGGCATTTACGGAAAAACATTATACGCACTTCTTGAAAATTATGACATGTGGCCAGTTGGTCATTTTAAATATTTTTAAATTAATATAACCTGTTTAACAGAGGTAGAGCTAGATGAAAGATATCCAAATGTTCCAGAAAATATACTGCTTGCTCGACCGCAAGGGAGAAGGGATAATCACGCTGGCACCAGGATTTCTGCGTCATCGGTATATTGTAGAGTTCCATGGTTTATCTTCCTACAATCTTGATACTTCTCTTTGTACGATTTGGTCTCGTAAATTAAAGGATGAAATTACTTTACATATTTCGTAAATAATTATTACAGTTTTCATTTTCGATCTATTACAGGCAAATAACACACACACACACACACACACACACACACATTGAGATTTTCGTAGAGAAACAAAATATTCCTATATTTTTAGTTCAGTTATAATTGAATGGTTATATAATGACACGGTCTGTACACGGAGCAAACGGTTGGGAAGTGCAGGTGTTGCGGTTTTCTAGTGCCCGAGAGCGGGCGTTAGTCTGGGTGCAGCTCTCGGAATGCACCTAGCAAGCGGAATTCGTTGTACACGGCCAAAACAAATTAACGAATGTGTTTGCCGACCGGCCATTCTCCAGCGCGGGAGGCACTGTCACGTGAACTAGCGGTATATAAGTTAGCGGCGAAAATCGATTGGCGGGATTCGATAACGAATGAAATCTTCGTGCTAATGCTCATTTGTCCACCCATGCGGTTGTGCTCGCAAGCCTCGACTATGCGAGTTGTCTCTCTCGCCATAGGCAAGGACTACAGGCCAGAAGCGCGACGCGCAATAAGATGAAAATTAATTGTTCAAGCAATCAATGGCAAAATACTATCTTTCTGACTTCAGGAAGTGAAGGGAGGAATGACTTCGATACATGGGACTGACACGCATTCTAAAGCAAGCGTTTATGTGTAGAACGCGAGGTAGAAGACACAGAGGCAGATAGTTATAGAAACGAAATTGGTAGAAGTCAGAACAGGCCATGAACCCATCCTTGGAGTAGAGGAGAAGAAGATGATCATAAGGGTGTCAACTCTGTTATTTGTTAATACGAGCATAACTGCGTCATCGCAGGCCAGTACCCATAAAGCTGAAAAAGGATACTGTTATTTTTTAATTGCTGAATTATTTGCAGAGCTAAAAATTAATCTTAGACGTAGCACCGCTTTAACCGCCGGGCCTGGCCGTGCCACCGCGCTAGACAGAGGGCCCACAACGGGCGGGTGACGCAACGGCGCAGAATAGGAAGTTGGGGGGGGGAGGGGCGAGGTGTTTTCGTAAATTTCACTTTACGACACTCCTATTCGTCCGATTTGCATGATTGTCACAGCGTTGGATTCAGGAACCATGTCGCCATCGCGCTATAAGGCCACATTTTAAAATTTGTTCTCGGAAGTTTGAGACCTAATTTCAAATTCGCGTATTTGTTAGATTGTTGGAAAAAGGTCATCGTAGCGTAAATTCTATTTTAAAAAGGCGTCAAATGCCGGGTACAGATCGAAAATCGAACCGTTGGTTCAGACGTTATCGGTAAAATAAATTTTACTTATTTTGGTGCTGCCACGTGGTGGCTACAAATTGTACTAGTGTCGGGACATTTAGCCTTAATGAAAGATGGTCCTAAAATAGATTTTGAAATAAGATCATACACAAGTTTTCGAAAATTTAAGTAATTTTCGTGAAATTTTGCGTAAAAGTACGGGCGAGAAAGTGCGTGGCTTGAGCATCTCTGGCCACATCGTTAAACGCAAGAGTGGTCCCCAACGACCTACATGAGGATGCGGCCTTAAAAATAACAAACAAAAAAAGAAATCTACAGTGTGTGCCGTAGAATCATTGGCCCTACAAACAAATAAATAGATACATCTGTTTTGTTTTTTTAAATCATGAAGTTGATACATTGGAGAAAAAAGGAGAACTATCACAGTATCTTTGATTTGTTTCATTGCCATCAGTTTAGAATTGTGCATAATATGGCAGACGCTTTATAAAATATGGATTCAATAAAGAAGCATATATTATATTTACTATATTCACGTCTTTATTCTAGCACGTGCATTACATATATCTGAGAAATCAAACTAGGACAGACAAGAAAGAACAACCGCCACGCATACAAAATTCGCCTTTTTATCCTTTCATTTCTTAAACTTTGCATATTCCTTGTCACAAAGTTTGTGAGTAGCCGGTCCGGATGGCCGAGATCGTTAAGGCAGTAGTGCCGTAACGATGACCGAAGGATCGCGGGTTCGAGTCCCGCCTCGGGCATGGTTGTATTGTGTGCCGTCCTTTCACACCCCTATCATCAAGGATCTGTAACTTTTGTAAACATAAGTTCAATCTAATTACTATTCGTAAACAAATTCGTGGCTTAAGCAGGCTGAGCCTTAGGCTTATATTTGGGCGTCACGCGTGCTTTACTCTTTGTTATTACAACTATTATTCGAGTTTAAACAATTCTTATGAGGGTTTCTCTCACTCTAATTGCCAATGCTTTTTATTCCGCCAGGCATCTTCCTCTATTCTTCTGTTCGTTGTCGAATTGATTAAGGCCTTCACGATTTCCTCGGCTAGTGTCTCCTTCATTCGAAAGGCAATTTTTGGTATTCTGTCAGCGTGCATCATGAAGTTAGATAGATAATGCAGACAGACAAGTGATCGAAAATATAGAATTCAAACGGTTCCAAGGGTATTGCCCATCTAATGACAATGCTTGCAGATTACAACTTAACATACAAATTAACTTCGAATCTTTAAATCCATACAATCCTTAAAAAAAAATAGCGTGTACATCTCGTTTATAATCGCTTGCCTATTGTTTGGCTATTTACACTAACAAAATATTACCAAACTCCTCACGTTCGTTCTGTAATGTTTTCTTATTCGTGCAAACCAGGACATATTTCATAACCTATTTTTATTGGCTGCGGATGCAGTGATTTCTGAGTTTGTGAATCCCGACAGTAAACTCAGAAGATACCTCGGAGACGTTGAACGCCATGGCCCAACAGTGAACAACCATGGAAATGGATTCACGCAGGCCATTGAAGCTTCAATTGCGTTAGCAATTTTCGGTGGAAATGTAAAGGTCGTCCGACAATACTGCGATCTTCACAGAGAATATTAGTTTGTGAATGTCGCCGCGAACTATTGTTGCAGACAAGGGGTCACAATTGACGTCGCAAAAATTTCGTTGTTTCCGAGACGAATTTAACACAGCACCTGGTACATCCTCAGTGGAATGTAGTTGAACGTGCGGTAAAGACGTGAAAATCTACATTTAAGAATGAGCTCTTTCAAGAGACCCGCAAAGCTCAATCTGTTGCCGTTCCTGCCTTGTGACGTGGAAAGTCCGGATGCGGTGAGCTTCTCACGCTGACAGGTTGTGCGGTCGCCAGCCCCTCCTCGTCGCTTCCTCGAAAAGCACTTCCTGCTGGTTGTTTTATCCCCAAAAGGAGCAGCGGACATCGTACGAAAGGAAATTTTGTTGGTGAGGACTCAATATATAGAGTAATATTTTCAGTGGATATCGTAGTTTTTTTCTCTCAAAGTTGCTACCCATTGTAAAGAGATTAACGTGAGGTAAAAACAAGGTTTAAACGTGATTTTTAGCACAAAACCAGATGTTACGATGTTATGTTAGGGATGCTCATTTGGACACATCTGCTCAAACTCAAGTCACTATGTATAGCGAAGTTAGTCTAAGAAGGGACCAGTTCAATAGGTCGGAAAACAAATGAAAGTCGTGTTGGGCGATGACATTACAAAAGGAACCGTGGAAGCCATTTACAAGACAGCCAACTGCAAACGAACTGGCAAACTGAGTATATTGACATAAAATGGAGTTATGTTGCCGGCAGTAGCTGTCAAAGCGGTCCCTTTTTAAAATAATCTCTGTATACAACCCAGAAGCCAGAAAGGTTAATAATAATTATGATTTGTGTTTTCAGTTTCTCCCCTTCTCTGCAAGCAGTCACTAATTTTGGAGCAGCAGCCATTGGCATCATCTGGAATTCTGGACCAACAGCGAGAGCCAGAGCCCCAGCCGGCAGTTGGGTGCGAGGCCGCGAGAGAGACGGAGAAACGGTCGCCTTCGCCGCTCCCGCACCCGAAAGAGCGCACGCCATCAAGCATTTTGGAGGGAGGGCGGCGTCATGAGGCCACTCGAATGTTCTGGTTGTTCTGCAGCTTTTGTTTAGAGAAGCTGTATATAGTCATGATTCATTCTGACATAAAAGGCAGAATGTTCAAGTAGAAACTTCA
Source organism: Gryllus longicercus (assembly GCA_038098605.1). NCBI lineage: Eukaryota > Metazoa > Arthropoda > Insecta > Orthoptera > Gryllidae > Gryllus > Gryllus longicercus. The sequence continues at coordinate 1,568,824 of JAZDUA010000367.1, forward strand.
TAATTCTACCTCAACAAATTAAATAGTAAAATAAAGTGATTACGTATATTTATTAACAAGTATATTTAAGTGTGAATGTATTAAAACATAGCAGATAATATAATCCGAGACAATCTCTCTTTCGTATTAATACGCATATCTAAGTTACTAACAAATGCTTCCTTGGTTGAGAAACTAAACATTCTTCGTCGTTCTTGCTTTTTAATAGAATTGCCATTTATTGTTTACCTTTCACCATCAGAATACAATTTTTACATTGAACACAATAACTATTACGTTTCCTGAATATGACATTAAAATGTTCGGTATTAAACTTGTAAGAAATTTAGTGATCTTCGTGCTTTCATTAGATGACTTTTAATGAAGGCAAACGCTTGTTCAAATGAATATTATGCGAATAGCATTTCTTATTACTACTCCCTTGAATCTAAATTGATTGGCATGAGAATTGCAGACGATTTAAAGCTCCCCTTCCTCCATAGGTTACGTGGTAAATAAATCGATACCCCTCTTTCAAGTTTTTACGGTTGCTGACCAACCTTCCGTGTCACAGAATCGATAAGTTCTGCATAGTTTTCACTATGAATACCTCAATAAAGCGGTAGCAGGAAACATTGGGCTTCTGGGAATGAATGTCGAAGTCTACTATAACGTTCCTTCGCAAACTATGACACATGGATTTATTTATTGATAGAAATTCTACATTGGAACAAGCAGAAAAACTTTATTACCCATGCTGATCCATGAAAACGATAAAGTGGCAAACAGCATAAGAAGGAATTTGCCTTTTGGATACACTTTCCCATTTCATTATTAAGTGACCTGACGTAAGAAATGAAAAAATAACTAGAAATACGTGGTTTGCGTTCTATTAATATTTTTACTTTCTCGCTATTGCTTAAGCAGTATAAAGTATTGTAAAGCTGGGCGAAAAAATGGCGAATTGTCGGCAGAAAACTCCTATTGCCGGGCCCTGGTAACGAAACAGTGGATAAACCTTGTTCCTAGTAAATTACTTCCTCTAGCCCGTTGTGTAGCTTGAATCCATGTTTCCTGGGTCCTCGATACCGAAAAATCGATCATAGGCAAAACCTACATCTGTCCCTCTATGAGTCTGTGAACGCTAGCGGCTAAACCGTAAGCAGGATTTTCACCAAAATTTAAATTGCACAGTCAATCCGGTTGATGTCACCGTCCCTTGAGCTTGAACCAATTTCCACTTTAATGGACAATTTTATTTAGTTACATTACATAAACGTCGCAAATCTTTTTGCGCCGGCCTGGGTGTAAGAGAACGCAGAAGTTTTCATGAAGCCGAGTAGTGTTGAAAGTCGAAAGTGTCTTTTATTGTTAAGAAAGATTCCAATAATAGAAGTCCTAAACGATAAAACAATAGAATTCTCTTACCGGAACAAAAATAACTGCAGATGCCCCATTGGCATGTGATCAAAAGACCCAGTACATGTACTAGATAATTTTCAATATAAGCTGTTCTTCGAGCAGATGACATTTTCTAGATAGGACTGCGGCATCCGTTGGCTCGCGGGAATTGATTTCCATCGCCAAATGTCGGCAGCCGACCTGGGAGTCGCGGGCTCAAGGGCACGCGAATCGGCTCTCGTTCTCGGAGATCGCGGGTTCCAATCTTTTCGGGAGCACGTGCGTTTCAACTCATTTAGGAGTTCTTCACAACCAGCTACATACTGCGAACCAAATATTTTTAAGAAAAAACTACGTTGCAAAAAGCATTCGGCTATAAAATACAGAGGTTTTATATCGATCGCATAGGTCGAAGGAAGCAAACCGGGACACGCGTCGCGAAAGTCAACAGCTTCCTCAGGCTCAGTTAACACAAGACGCCATTCTGGTCTGCAATTGTTGCTTTGCTAACTGTATTACAGGGGTCGCGGAGCAATCTCATGCTGTCTGAAGGGCAGTCACTGTATTAGTCAACTGAACGTGGATATTTGGCATTGAATCTGGCGTCCAACACACAAGCCCAGACATCGCACTGACAAGCCTTCCCTGAACTGTTCTTGTTTTCGTATTTATTGTCTCTGTTGTATTCGTAAATAGAACTATATTATAGAACCTCGAAAGTGTTTCTTAGCTATAATATTGCACCTGTATCTCAGGCTCGTTTTGACTAATACAATTATTTAATTGTAACATGATATTTTCAATTTGTTGAATAAAAAATAAATGCGGCTCGCGAGATATTGGGGGTTTGATATTGTGGTCCGCAGTTACAAAAAGGTTGTGGATCCATGATGTATTGTGTTACAACGCCACAAGCGCGCCACAAAGCAAAAGTTTTGAAGAAAATATGTAGGGAAATACATTGACTACCTTTGATCAGATATTATGAATCTAGATGAAATTGTTAATTAATCTCCATTAATAATTTTGACCAAAATCACGAAATATTAATCATAATGGCTGAATTAAATAAACTGAATTAAACACTTAACGAAGTGAATTATGTTACGCATTTACAATTCTTTCGAATTCAGCCTTCTTGCTGCTCTTTGCGAGTATCGCCCAAATGTATATTCCTAGCTGAGATATGTCATAATATTCTATACAAACGCATACTATATTACTCTGAATTTTAGGCTGCAGATAAAAAAATCGAATAATAAGCAAATGCCAACCATTTCCGCAAGTCTTTCTTCACTGAGCTTGGAATCTTACCATAGCCTTCCCATTTATATTACAACGAGTATGTAATTGTTGTCAAAACTAACTTAATGATGGAAAAGTATTTTACTGCAATAGCGATATTTACAATTACAACACACGTCGCAGTAATCACAATAGTCAGTTCTCAGTATTAATACACTACAAGAAATTCACATAGAATAATATATCTACGTTTCTTTACAACACCTTGCCAGATGACATTAAAAACGATACATAAATTTAATTTCAAAGTAAAACTTTTTCTCCTGCAAACCGTTTCTACACAATTAGAGGCTATATTGACCATCAAAAAGAAAAATAGTAATACTACATTTTTTAATGTTATACAATGCATTAGTATACATTTGTATTGGATTATTTTAAGCAGACTTAATATGCCGGTAACAAGTAATGAACTTCCGCTTCCGGTTCAATGGCCCTATTTCGAACAGTTATTTGTCGTTTCGCGATCAATTGAACAAATGTTAAGATGGCCCCTTCTTTTGCTTCTGGACATAAATGAAGCTTCACTATGTCTCACACCTCCGTCTGTTAACAATGTACATTGATTGCTGATGATTCCACAGCTGCTGTGGGTATTAGCCTCGGTAGGTGCAGGGAATGTCGTCGTCCTGGGACCTCCCGCTGAACTGTGAGATCCGGCACCCATTTCATGTAGGCTTCCACCTCCAGTTACCTCCCACAACGGGGCACGCCCAGCCGGGCTCCCACATCTGTAGTAGTCTAGTGTGTGTGTGTGTGTGTGTGTGTGTGTGTGTGTGTGTGTGTGTGTGTGTGCGCGCGCGCGTGCGCGCGCGCATGTGTAAGGGGAAGCTCTAGGGTGAATGGCGTGGAAGGAAATATCGCGAGCGATTCGTGACCCGTTTATTAGGAAACTGCTCCGGCATTCGCCTGGCATTGTTGAGAGAAACCAAGGAAAAGTATTCATCGTTACGGGCGATCCTTAGAGTGCTCCTCCAGACAGAGACAGGATTAACCTACCTCTGTAGTAACCATAGTCGAAGATCGTAAGGGAGTGGCCGCTGCAGAGACAGCTGCAATGCTGGCGCTGAGCTAAATTGAGCGGCGCACAAGAATTGACGACCGCCCCGCGCGCCTGCAGCAGGGCTATTCTCAGAGCGGGAAGGGCTTGTGACAACGGCCTTCTGCAGTGGCAAGGAGTCGTTCGTGCCAACTGCTGAGGCAACGATTCCCCGGCTGTCGTTTATGTTGAAGCCCCGATATGGCGGTTTTCCGCCCATCCGCAGCGTGAGATCCAGTGCCGACATAAAGGTCCGTCGACCCTTATCCGCGTGCGTGCAGTGTGCTGGTGGTGGTGGTGGTGGTGGTGTGTGTGTGTGTGTGTGTGTGTGTGGTGTGTGTGTGTGTGTGTGTGTAAGAGAAGAGGGGATAATAATACTAAAGAAAAATAGCAAGAAAGAAAAAAAGGGTATATGGCTTCGGATATTGCTTGGTACTTCGCCTGGTAATTCAATCTACAACTGCTTTGCACGTTCTGAAGGCACAGCGTGCCTTACGGAGAATCCGCGCGTTGCCAACATACGTTCGCTTACCGCCCACTCGCTTGAAAATTGTCAAAATCACGGCTACCTTCCTCAATATATGCGTACAATGAAAAATTACTTATTCTCATACAATTATTATTATTATTATTATAGTCGTAATTTTGTTAAGCGTATCTAATAAGCAGGGACCCTTTACATATATTCTCTCATAAAATAAAACAAATGTGAATTAATGATTGTGACGTCAAATATTGGTTGATTGATTAACTCAATAAACGATGCACTATGATCAAAGTTTATCCAATTTCCATCTATTATTCGCGCAAGTTTTGATGATACACGGCCTCCCAAGACCTCATCCAGCGCTGGATAGCACGGCACGTTGAGATACTTAGGTTCGACTCGAAACGGCACGTACCATTTTACAGTTCTGCCAACAACCACCTCGTACTTTTAAAACAATCTTAGCATTTCTCGTGGCACGTTTTGGCGAGTTAAGTTCATGTCCACAGTTGGTACGCCCTTTTAAGCTGTGACATAGCCAGAACCCTCCTCTCCCCGCACACACTGCTGTGGAATATCAAGAAAACTTCGCGTATAGTAAATACCATTCCAGTTCCATTTAACATTTCTACACGGTAGCCATTTTTACTTGCTCCGTAGAGACAAAGTTAAGTGAAGCTGCGCGAAAAAAGGGCAAATTTTCAGCAGAAAAACTCTTATTACAGGGCCCTGATGGAAAAAAGTGGAAAAGCTAAATTTGGAAAAACAAATCCTCTAATACATGATGAAGCCAAAAATCCATATTTTGTGGGTCCTTCATACCGAAAAATTCGAATGGCGGCAACATGTCTGCTCGTCAATTTGCCTGCCTGTGAACAACCACCGTTCAGTCGATTTTCTCCAAAATCGATACTCCCCAATCGACCTAGCTAGACTCGCAGCCTCTTGAATTCGAAACCAATATTTCAATTTGGAGGGGAGGACGTTACATGAAGCCCCATTGTCAATATTTTCAAAAAAATTGCTCCATCGTTAAAGTTTGTTGTTGGATAGTGTGTACAACGTTTAAGACAATGGCACAAGTCTCATATTCGCTAAAACTAATTTTTCGAAAATTGCAAAAATTCAAAATGTTTTCAGTGTTTTCCTACAACTATAATTAAGAAGATTAAGATTTTTTTCTAAGCAAAATGTTCCTTAAAGATACATTTTTCTACGCGGTTATGTACAATTTTTTCAATATTTGAGTACTTTTCGCGTAATTTTGCGTGAAAATACGGGGGGGGGGGGGAGAACGTGCTGTTTTAGCACCACTGATTCGTAATGTGAATGTCGCGACAGTGTCATTTCTTGATATAATTGGGTTCTTTTTTCTCGCTTTCAAATACAAATCTCATTTCTATTAATTAATGATAAATTGTAGAACATTTGCAATTTGGTAAACCTGTTTCATTTATATCTTTCATTACACACAGTTATTGCAGGAACATTTTAAAATAGAAACTGGATTTTGGATGTACCGTATGTACAAAATCGTCGTACTTCCCTTCTATTTTTCCGTTCTATAATTCTGTCCATTTTACTTCGATTTTCTCGGCGTTATTATTTCTCCATTCTCATTTTCCTTTTTCATTCTAAAGAAGGAAAGTCTGCTGTTGCATTGCAAAATTAATTTACACTTTTGGCTACGATTTTGGATGATTTTCAAGTTTCCGGATACTATTAGTAATTGTCATCACTTTTAAATATTTCACCCTTTTCCTTGCAATCCAGTCTCATTTGTTAATATTAAAACACTACACGATACACTAAATTAAGTACTTACTTTTATTTACCACTGCACATCCAACTTATTCACTTTTATCTCGAGCAAAAATGGACTGACCAGAATACCATCAAGATAAAATTCACGCAAGGGCTTCTCGTGATCATTCGAGTATTGATTTGGACAGCAGCTTCCGCTGATAACGTCGTATAAACGAACACTTCCTTTCAGCCCTACAAGTCACACATTCTGCATCTGTGCCTTGTCTTTTCGTCGCGTCTCCCGTCGCACGCGACTCGACGTCAAAACAAACTACAAATACTTGGAAGTAATGTAGCCGAAGACCTTCGGGTGAAGATGGAAAATTATTTTATCATTTTCCCCTATCTTCGTCGCTGGAAGTTTTTAATTGAACATCAAGAACAGAAAGATCATAGCAACGATATATTCTAATGCAAAATTAAAATTGACACACTTTGACGTATCGATAAACTGGAAACATTTCCCCCATCTAAAGTAACTGTAATATTGTATCGATTTTTTTCAAAATAATTCCACCATTTTTTGGACGTACTTTAACGGTTTGAATAAAAAGATGTTTAAAAGGTCAGTTCCGCAAATATCCATCGTTTTCACAATTTTATTTAAAAAGCTACAGAATGACACATTTTTCATTATTACCAGCGTTTCTTCGAAATTTTCTCTACAGGACTATTTTTTTATTCACTTTTACTTTTCAATTTGGCAACAGTTACGAGATTGTTCCATAAGAATAACATTGTACAGAAGAGTCCGTTGTGCCATCTCGACGTGAAAATGAGTATAACATATTCAGCTATTGTTGAAAATCCGCCATCGTCACGTCGGTTCACGATCCCGTGTACGGCCTAATGGCAAAAGAGCCGATGTTTTTGAAACATCGATATTTTCGACCAGAAACATAGATATAGTGTGTTTTGGGTTCGAAGTTTTCTTCACATCGATACTTTTTCCAGAAACATCGATGTTAAAAAAAAAAAACTGTTGATGTAAATAAAATTCCCAGTAACTAATTTTGTCGTGGATCACTGGAAACCAACATCTACTGACATGATCACGATTGTCGATGCCCAGACGGCACGAAACCGCTTTCGCAAATCGCATCGCAACGTTTTTCCAATGTTGCCAAGTTACGGGGTTTAATTAGGATATTTATTTCCTTTTATAGGGGCATAGGAGGGGGAGGCATTTATTTATGGTTATATCTAGGGGGTTGCTCAGGATGTCTTACTTTATGATAATTTTAACAAAATATCTATTACGTTTCATGCGAAAGGTAAAAGATTGACGAAGCTGAATAAACTGGTTCATTATCTGGACGGACATTGATGACAGAGTGATTTAACGCAGTATGTACTAACAACTAATATATACGTATTACGTATCACATTAGATTCAGGGCGTTTTACTTGGATGATTTATGAAAGAATAGGATTCATTTGAAAATAGGAAAACACGATGTCCTTTCGTTTTTATTTCCTTTTTTAAATTCCATCAAGATTATTCTTTAACGTATAGTTAATACGTGAACAAACAATAAAATGCAACTCATTTAAGTACTATAATTAAAATGGAAATAGGATGGGAAAATACCACCAGTTTCATCATATTTATAATATCGATATTTCAAACATGGACGACTTTTGTTGATGTTTTCATCAACATCGAAAACCGTTTGGTGATGTATCAATATATTTATGTTTGGGTAAAATTTGCTATCACTGTACTTTGATTTTTCTATAGTGGGCAATGACATCAGGTCATTGTTACACTTCCTGCCTTAATAAAGATTTTTAACAGTGGTAAGCACATTTCTGTAGTGCTTGTAGCCCATTGAGAAGGACGTACGCGAATTAATGGAAAATATTCATATTGTAAGGCAGGGCGTGCAACAACGACCCAATGTCATCGGCCACTACAGAAAAATCGAAGTATAGTAAGACCTGCCAGACAGGGAGGCTGCGGCGCCAACCGTAGTTGTGAGCCATCCCCGCTGGTGCGCAGGCGTCGTAAGGGCTGCCAGAGAGCAACGTGCGTGCGATGGAGTGGGGGGGGGGGGGGCAGCACGCTGAGTCACGGGCCCAGCCCCGCCCCTCTCCCCCGCGCGAGGCCGCACTGAACATAAAAACCTTACGCCACAGCACTCGCGCACAAAGCTTGGCCGCGTCATTTCGGAAGCCTGCCTTCGCCTTTATCTCTCTCAGTTCCCCTGCCATGCCGGCTTGGGGAGGTGCCATCCTACGTCAACGAATACTAGGAACCACCTTTCTCTGAACGCGACCCCTCTGTTCTGAAAATACAGCATCAGTATTCGGCTCCCGTGTGAGGGGGGGGGATCTCTACGCAGCGACGGGATTTGCCTCCATACAACTCTGCACTTCATCGTCGATCAGGACTGGCTCGGGAGCCTCAAAGCATCAATTAATGCAACCGCGAGGGTCTAGGGTTCCACTCCCGACGATGGCTGGATTTTAGACACTAGCAAGACAGCTGCGTCGAAGTCAGTCGCTGTCTGGAAAATTCTAGCCGCCGGCTTCTCCGATCGATCATTTTCCTTAGTTTCTTCTATCAACACGAGGCGAACGCTGGAGCAATTCCCTACAAACGGCCCACGAACCGCGCGCGATCTTTCCTTCGCCTTCCTTATCCCATCCTCACCTCTTACCTTGAGACACACACGCACACTTACACACACATACTGTGCTATCAGTCGGGAGCTGGGAGCTTGTCCCGGCTGGGGCGGTGTCTCGCTGGTGGGAGACACCTGGCTGGGGTTAGGGAAAGCTATGATAGCCGACATGTAAGTCGGTACCGAATCTCTCCATCCAGAAGATCACTTCAGAAGACATTACTCAAAATGTCCAAAGCCTAAAAAGTTATCTACCAAAGTATGTTAAATTCTTTAAAAATCATTCAGCAAAATACAAAAGATGTGAAATATTCTAAAAAAATAATTCTTCCCAAAATTCCCAAACCAATTTTAAAACGTGCCAAAGATCAAATCAACGTATCAAACAATCCATTCTTACAATAAACTCCAAACAAAGCACAAGTTATCTTCCTAATAGTAATATTAGTGATTTTTCAAATCTTCCATTAATATCTCAAGAATCACTAACAACCCTGTGATTAATTACACCATAGTAACACAATTGCTAACAAAATATACCTTCATCCCATTATTAACAAATATAATAAATGCTCTATATCCACAAATTCAACAATTACTTCAACAAATTCTCTGAACATTAATCAACTAATGCTGCTACGGAATGGCACAGACATGTCGCATTAGTGAGTTACCTTATCTCCTCAATTTAGAGTATTTTTTTCGGATTTCCGCCACTCTTCTTTGCTCACAGCCACTGGCGCCTGAACGAATTCTCAATTTTTCGAATCCTCATTAGTAGAATTGGAAGACGACCTTTAGATTACTGAAGGGAAATCTAATCCTAAATGTACATTTTCATTAAAACATTTCTCAGGAGTTTCTGTGAAATTTCTCAGTTTCTCAGGAAATGTTTAAACGTTTCTGTAAACGTGAAGTTTGAAGAACTTTTTCACAGAGAACTTTTGGGTTTTCGAGAAAATTCATTGGAAATCATTTGAAGCGCTTCTACTCACAAACTGGTACCAGCTTCTACTCGCTGGTAGTGTAAATGTAACGGCGTCAAATATTTGAAAACTATAGGTGCTACAAAACCACTTACTTCCTCGCAATAATATAATGTTATCGTTATGTAATATTACCACAATTTCGGACTTTCTTACAATTCAAATATCATTTTATCTCGTAAATAAACGAAGTGTGACAAACATATTTTTTATTCCAAACTTCAAATGAAAATATATCTCCGGCATAGAATTCAGTGTATTCACGAAGATATTTCGACGCGTAGCCTTAGAACATCTGATGAGTTAGCCTTACAATGTTCTGCGTAAGCAGTATGCGAGAAAGAAAAATAATTGAAAATATTTAATTAATAAATAATACGATCATCAGCGGCGGAGCCGGTAGCGGCGACTTACGCTACAGCGCGTTGTTGCCAGAGAGGCTTTAAAGCAACAAAGGATGTTGGGAATGGTGGGAGGGTGGGGCGGAAGGTGTGGGGTGGAAGAGGCGGGGCGGAGCGGGGCGGGGAGGAGCGGAGCGGAGCGGAGGGGGGCGGGGAGTAGCGGAGCGGGGCGGGGCGGGGAGGAGCGGGCCGGGGATGGCCTTAGGGTGCCGGGGGGCTATAGACGCACCTGGCCGTGGATGTTGGAGCTGACGAAGACGGCGATGGGGTCCGGCCACGGGATGCTCACGTACTGGTTCCACCAGCGCGTCATCACGATGGACACGTAGAAGCCCAGCACGAACGACAGCGGGATGAGGTCGTTGAAGGTCTCGCAGTACTGCGCGATGTCCTCGAACACTCTGCCAACAGAAGAGCAGCGGCGTTGCGCCAAGCGAAGGAAGTGCGACCGCCTGCCCTCAGGCGATTGGTTGATCGATCGATCGATCGATCGAGTGATTGATTACTGGTCCCGAGCGCCTCAACTGCCATGATCATTAGTCCCGTAAGTGTGGAGCACGATTTATATCGTGGGAGGTGGCCGTCACCTTCCACCACCCGCTGGACTCCGACATTCGGCACCGACTTACGTGGGCTTGCAGTGTTTTCCCCAACCAGATATCTCCCACCAGTGGGGCACCGCCCCAGCCGGGACAAGCTCTACGCTCCGGATTGCTATTCCGGCATGAGAGGTAGTGCAATGCATGTGAGGGTAAGGGGTGAGGATAGGGCAAGGAGGAGGAAGGAAAGCTTGCCTGCATTCCGTGGTCAGTTTGTTAGGGTACTGCTCCGGCATTCGAACGGAGCAATCACGGAAAACCACCCAAGAGACCAGCCGGCCGCCAGAATTCTCCAGACAGCGACTGAACTCGACCTAGTGTCGAAAATCCTGCCGCCGTCGGGACTCAGGGCCTCCGGGTCCGAGGCACAGCTTGACATCAGTCGATACCCTTAGCCACCATTGCCAGCCTTTCCAAGCCTACTACTGGGCAATGATTACCAAGTAATTCTCCTTACACGTACTCATAAGTCATTAAGCACGAAGTGATCCTCCTTGCACAATGTCATTTGCCCATGATGTCACTGACTTTCATCCTTATCGGCCAGGGGCACGGGGTCGCTATACTTCGATTAAAACACGAGATCCGTTGACAGTTTGTCAGCTGTCACGCTGTCATCCACGGCGTTCAATCTCGCGATTGGATGACAGCGACACAGCTAAAACTATCAGCGGACCGCGTGTTTCAATCGAGTACAGTCTACGGCATTCCCGTCCAAGGACCTCTCAAGCTTCTTAACCTCCCAGAGCGCAAGGAGCGTGGTCATGCAGTTCCGCCGAGGAAGCGGCCGCGCTCTCACTTTCTTGAAAGCGACGAGTGAAGATGGTCAACGCCTATCCGTTTAACGCGTTTAATTTTAAACGTGTTTAGCCTCTTCGCAGGATGAGATTTGAAATATAACTCTGCATATATTGCTGTTACACGGCATCAATTACGTACTATATAACCCTGTTATACTGCAGTATTAATGGTATATTGTGGTACATTTCTGAAGTATCTCGACTTGATTGGAACTAAATTAAATAGTACAAATATTAAATATTTTGATGGCGTCTGGTATACAAGACAGAATGAGGCTACGCTTCAATATATATTAACTATTTTTCGGTTTCTTTTCTATATTTTCTGGTAAATTTTGATATTAAAATCAATTATTTACTTTAACCGATAATTTGAAAGAGATTTTGTGGTGTTCAAAGCTAAAAAGAAGAAATCAAAATATTATTTCATAAGCACAAACGAATTTCAACCAGTAAGAGAAATAGCGCATTTAAAGTTATCTAAAACTATTTCTATTGTGAAAAGTTTTATATTAGAGAATGTCTTTAGCGAAAAGTATTAAAATTCAAAGTTTCGTCTAGAACGGTGAAACGGACAAAAAGTTGTGAAATTTGTGGGCATCCAATAGATAAAGAACGGTCTTCTAATTATATTCATTAGTTTGAAGCTTAGATATATTACGTAAAACATACACGTGTGCAAATTCTTACAATAACTCTGGCACAAGACAAATACGCGCATGTGTCAATTATTTATTAAACACAAAACAGAATTATTTATGAACCACCTGCTGCAGGAATAATGCGTCGCGGTTTATAATCTGTGAACACAAACAACAAATGTAATTTATTTTTCTCCGAGCTTTTATTTCACTTTTATTGCTGATGACCGTTTTTCGTAGAATTTTCTCTATTGTGGAAACAAACAAACGTTTCAATTTTTCCGCCGTCTTCCTACACTTTCAGTATCAAAGATAGGATTTTTTCTGGTTAATGAAATATGTTCTTCAAAATTAAATCTTCGAATGATGTTATGTACAATTTTTCAAAATATGAACTTTCCTCGACCAAACTTGTGTAAAATAAACCCAATTTTTAAAAACTTTTCCTTTTTGAGAAAGAGTGAGACAGCAAGTGAGAGTGTGAAAATGTGTGTCCTGCGATTTTCATCATGTTCAATCCATTTGCGAAGCATTGTATTCCCTCACTTCGGCCCTCAATAAGATGGTCGAAACGTCGCCATCACAGCCGACGTGGACTCACCCGAATAGCCGAAAGCAGTCGCAAGAACGGCCGCAGAGGCCTTCAATCACTTAAGGTTCAAGTGCCCACGGGAGGACACTGCGGTATTGCGCGCGTTCGTCACCTAAGCATAAGGTGACCAGACGTCCCGTATTATCCGGGTCAGCCTCTTTTTTTTAAGTCCCTTGACCCGTATTTTATGAGAGGAAACAGAACGCCAAAAATATCCTGATTTCGGAAAAATTACTAATCGGCATAAATTATCGTCAATAATTTTAAATTTATCATAATTTATTATGTTGGGTTTGTATTAGTTTATACAAAAAGTAGCACCAGTAGATCATACAACTGTACCATGTGACAAGAGTTTCACAGACTATTGAAAAGAAGAATGAAGACGTTCTGTGGTGGTTTTAGGGTCGGAAAATGAGATATCGCGTCTTTTGAGCTTGTATGTGCTTTAACGTTATTGATATCGCTACCGAGGTATTCATTAATACGAATCTTCCGCATTTGTGAGTTTCTGTTCGATTTAGAAAGCAATCTTAAGTGAGGAATACGGCCAACTTAATAATGAATAAAGAAGTGCAAATGAAATAAATGATTATTTTTTGTTTGTTTTTAATCTTTTATTCTAATGTTCTTTTCTGACGTAGTTTCTAATTTCTGATCCTTTTTATACTAACATTTTCCTTACCAAATACGGACGCTAGTAATCACTGTTTCATATAGAGCCAATCCAACAATATTGAAAACTGAATACACGATTGAATCATTCAATTCAACTTGAACGAAAATCATTCGAGTTGTAACAGTAAAAGACAGCTATGGCCGGAACTTGTGAAATATTGACTTTTCAAAAGATGCTGTATTTCAATATTTTACATGCCACATATATCCCGTTTTGTCTTTTTTTTTTATTTTTTTTTGGTGTGTGTGTGTGTGTGTGTCAAGGATATATAAGAATGTCAGTTTTTCACTTTCCCATATACATAAGTATATATGGAGTAAGATACGAAATATAGGGAAAGGTATATAGAGCTGAGGAAAATATATTTCGAGATTTCAATGGAAATACACGTTTTGGAGTCCCCTGACACCGAAAAACGAGTTTTTTAAACGTCCGTCCGTCTATCGTATGTAAACAATACTAGCACCTAAACCATGCGTAGGATTTTTTTTTTTTTTTTTTTTTTTTTTTTTTTCAAATTGAAGAAACCTCTGTCCATTTGACCTGAGTCGAAGCTCTGCGATTTTGAAAATAATTAAGTCGATTTGGGGGTACTATACATGAAGCTCCTGGGGCATTTTCAAAATTTTCTCAAAAGGGGCTATAAGTTTTTCTTTAAATTTCTTCTAACAATATAGTGAAACACACTTATAAAGTTGGCATAGGTCCTACCTTCACGGTTAACTCTCAATTTTCGAAAATTTAAGAGGTTTGAAATTTTTCGGGGACTTCCTACAACTATACACTTAAAGGTAGAGATTTTTCCTCGAAATAAAATTTGTTCTTCATGGTGAGCTCTTTCATTAAAGTCATGTAAAGTTTTTTTTTTTTTTTGAAAAATTTAGAAGTTTTCGCGCACCATTGCGAGAAATATGTGTAATACAAAAAAAAAATAATCTCAAAAACTACTCAACATTTTCTATAAACTTTGGTAGGGATTGATTTACTAACTACATTCTATAAGATGACAAACGCCATATTGCACAATACTTTTTTTTGTTAAAAAATTACAAAAATGTTGTTTGTTGACTTGTCACTTACGTCGTTAATATTTACATTACCGCGAATTTGTTGACATTATTATATTTATGAGTACATGTGCTTTAAATAATGTCAGACAAAGCTTCTCGAAAACAACCGTTTTCTGTCGAAACCAGCTCCAAATTCCGCATTTTCAAAAACGCTCAAACGCTATTTTCTCAAAATTGGCTCCAATTGTTTCGTCAAACTTTTCCAACAGATTGTGCTAATTAACTCTTTAATATGACCAAAGTTCACTTCGGGGTATCTTTTTTTTTAATCTACTCAAATGTATTTTTTTTATTATCTCTCACGCCGATAACATGCACATTTCCAGGAATTTCTAAACACTATTGTATTTGTGAGTTAAAGTGCATCAAATGACTTTAGAAGAATTTTTCAAAAACTCAAAAATTTTAGTTGAAAAAAGCTTCGAATTTCGAATTTACACCAACACTCAAGCGACATTTCCTTAAAACGGCTCCAAATTCCTCAAAGAAAATTGCCATTTAAGACGACGTTTTACTGTTATTTAATATTCTTAAAATAATAGTTAAGTTCTACTATTAGAAAGCCGAAAAATCATTTCTTTTTTAAATGAACTTCGGGCGGCAGGCACGAATATGTGGCAAGTACAAATAGCTGGCCGAGACTAAAAGAAATAGAAAAATAATACGGGAAAGTCTGTGCTATTCTGTAGTACCACTAGATAGTTTTAAAGGTCTGGTCACGTGGCGCCCCAAGGGCTTCCGGTGGAGGGAGGGCGACAGCGGGAGGCTACCGCGGGGAGGGGTTAATTAATACTAGCTGTGACCATTGCCATTTGAAAAATAACAATTGGAAGTTTCCTATTCTCTTCAAACTGCACAACTACAGAGAGTATGTCTTCCAGTAATGAAATGTTAAACGAAGACCATTTATTTCTTTTGCCTATTTTTTTGTAACAAAGAAGTTGAAAACATTTTTAATATTGGCTTTACAATAAATAATTGAGTGATACTTTTACAATGACAGAGTTTCGAACACGTACAGGGGGGGGCGCAAATCGATTGGACACTCCCAGCGAGCGGATTCCCACATGTAAATATATACAGATATTTATTCGAACTGGACAACTTAATTTATTCTGAGACAAATAAGTCTAATAAAGAAAGAGATATTTTAAATATTTCCGTATAAGCGTATTTCCGCCATTTTATTATTTTTTATCTATCACTCCATATTTTTTACATTATCTGAAACGAACAACTACAAGGCTAGTTTCAAATGTTAAAAAGTACGAATCTTGGAGCAGATTCTTGAAATGTACTATTGCAACATCGTGTATGCTTCCGATGGAGAGATGATAACTACTGTTCCTAGCAGAGAGTGAACTGACCCGCCAGTTCTGTCGCATGTTTCTCCCATATCGTGTACAAGGTAGGTCTACGTTTCACTGATAGCGTGAAGAAAGAAAACATTCGCTCCACTTTCATATTCTCCCCGATACCAATTTAAGGTCAGATTATGAGGCCAAATGAGAGAGAGAGAGAGAGAGAGAGGGAGAGAGAGAGGGAGAGAGAGAGGGAGAGAGAGAGGGAGAGAGAGGGGTAGAGAGGGAGAGAGAGGGAGAGAGAGAGGGGGGGAAGAGAGGGAGAGAGAGAGGGAGAGAGAGGGAGAGAGAGAGGGAGAGAGAGGGAGAGAGAGAGGGAGAGAGAGAGGGAGAGAGAGAGGGAGAGAGAGAGGG